>JAQFVV010006199.1:11585919-12247926 GCA_028023455.1 Epiperipatus broadwayi
AAACACAGAGCAAGGTTGTAACATAATCAAGGAAATAATGACTAAGTAATATGGAGTACCAACAAGGGAAAAACAAAAATAAATAAATAATAAAACAGGAAATAAAGCAAAAGAACAGAGCCCATCCCTATCCAGTAATAGCTTCAGTAACATCTGTGCACCTAATAACTATTGAAATGCAACTGTCTATAATATTCTGAACACTTTATAATGAACAAATCTGTAACATTCAATTAAGACAATATATTATAAAGACGTTATCTTGATTATTGTAATAACAATTGTAACCTGGTTGTAACTGGAAAACTTGTAGCATATAATCTATGTAACCATTACTGTATTCTTTTGAGACAATAAAGGCCTTTTGAAACATAATAATAATAATAATAATAATAATAATAATTAATAATTATTATTATTATTATTAATAATAATAATAATAATAATAATAATAATAATAATAATAATAATAATAATAATAATAATAATAATAATTTATATTGGTTTCAATATATCAAAAGATTGGTTTGTTAAAATTAGAAAATTATTTAAAATGATTAATAAAAAATATAATGTTTTAATTTATCCTGTTTATAAAAAAAAGTTAAGTTTTTTAATTAATAATAATAGGGAATATAATAATTTAAAGATTATGAATTCAGTTTACATAATAAAATGTTTGAATTGCATTAAAAATAATATAGAAATGTCATATGTTGGGTCTACAAAAAATAAATTAGAAATTAAATTAAAACAGCAGTTAAGTGATAAAAATTCTGCTATTTATAATCATATGAATAAATTTAAACATAAAGATTTTGAGATAAAACTTTTAGAATGTATAAAGTCATATCATGAAAGAATAATAAAGTAAGGAATTTAAATTAATGAAATTAAAACTGAATTAAATAGAATGTTAATAGAAGGAAAAAAGAAAATAGTAGATTTATTAATTATTTTAGGGTATTTTTGGATAGGTATATAAATGTAAAAAATTTGATAAAGTTTTTAGATTGTTTGTAATAGAAAAGGTGTTGAGATAAAGATAATTTTTTAATTTTTTTTAATGTTTTTGGATTTGTTTGGAATATATTTTATATTTATTATATTTGCATTTTTATTTTTTAGTGTTCTTTGAAAAAAACTATATTATAAAATAGTCGAAATGGTGTGTTATTTTATGTTTACAATAGTCATATAAAAAACAAGTTTTAAAAAGAAGTTTTGTGTGATCATTTATATATATATATAACTATATTTTGTAGTTATTGGCAGGTCTAATCTTATTTACAGTTTTTTATGTGAAGCATAACTTCTCTTTATTTCTGATAAAGGAGTACAATGAAAGAATAAGGAAGCCACTGCAAAAATATAAATTTTTATTTCAATAATGATTCTCATGGTAATATATTACTGAATATTTAGTATGGGCTCTTTCTCTCCAAACAGGGCAAATTATTTATTAATAGAATATGTCAATAGTAAAAAAGTTGTTTATAATGTACTCACAACACAATCCCAAGTAGCACTAACCAGCTTTCCAAGGTGATTATTTCTAAAAATTATTTTAAATCTAAATTTAGATAAATGTAAAAAATAAATTATGCCATGGTACAAAGATATTCCTAATGTTGCAAAAGGTTATTTTCAGAGTACTTGATATTTTTCTGTTGTTTTGCTGAAAAGTTGGGCATTCTGTTTTTGTTGGATTAGGAATAAGATCCTGGCTTTTAAAAAAGATTTTCACCACTTCATATTTTTATTAAAAGTCTTTTCTACTTTTGAAAAGGATCTCTTTTGTGAAATTGAAGCAATGTTAATAGTATAGACAAATTTCCTGTATTGTTTACATAGAATGAATACTAATGAATATAATAAATAAAATTGATGAAGCTGAACTCTCTGATGATCTAACCATGATTATTATTTGATGGCACTTGAATTTTTCTGTTGGGGCTCATTTTGTCAAATAAATTAAATCATTGCATTTTTAGATTCTTAGGGATTTTTAATTATATTTTTTGAACAGAAGTATTAACTGAAGTTAGATTTATGGGAGTAGTACCAATTTTTAATTTATTTTTGAAAGACCATTTCATAGTGAATTATAAAGGTAAAACTTGTTTACACCAATTTTTCTTGGTCTAAATCCAGCTTGCCCTATAGATAGATAATCTCTCAATAATTGATAAAATTCTTGTTAATAAGATTTTTTCAAACAGCATTTAGGGTGAATATGATAATGATAATGGTCAATATTTTTTTGAATCTTAAAGTTTATTTGTTTTATAACTAGTATAGTTTCTCTATCAATTTTTTTTGGAATAGTATCTGTATAATAATGTTATTGAATAATTAGTCATTCATAATTTGCTTTCAATTCTAAATTTTTTAGAGATTTTGGAAGAATGATATTTATTCTTGAAGCCTTTCTTGGATTAAGTCAATTAAAGTCAAGTACTAATTTCCCAATATCTATTGATTTTATTAGATTGAGGTTAGAGGAGCATTATGAAAGAGAAGTTTGCAATTCTTTTCTAATATATATATATATATATATATGTTCTGTCAATCTTGCAATCAGAAATCTGTTATGTAAGATTGAAAATGTTATTAGTAGTGACAGTAGAAATTTTTTAAAGATACTATGATTACGTACTTAGCTTATATAAAAGTGGCCTTTGATTAAATCTTGTAAAGTTTTTTTTTTCATAGCCTATCTCCACCTTTTTTTTTCTTTTAGCATTATTCAGTGATTTTCTAAGTTTGTTAGCTTATTCCAGATTTTGAATAGACAAATATTGGCTATATAGCTAATCTTAGTTGTACACATAATAAATTGTTTTTGATATCATAGAAGAATAGATTCTTTTATAGCTATTATGATTTTATTGAACATATAATAACAAAGATAGATTGTTGGGATCTGCCAATCTTGCATTCAAGATATTCATTATATTAACTCCAATTATCTTTTCTTAAATCCCATCTGAGCAAAGGGAAATTTTCAATTATGGAAAAAGAATTCCATAATTGAATTCATATTTATGTTGGCTATGGGGAAATGATCCAATATTCGTAGATCGGTAAAGATGAATTTTTTTTGTTGGAAGAAAAATCACATTAATTTCTGTTTCCATCTGTTTGAATGGAATGTTACTCCATGTTTATTTATTATGATGATAAATATAATATCTGAAAACTATTACATTTTCTGGTCTCTTTAAATTTTACCCATATTAAAACTGTGAAATAATAAAAATAAAGATTAAGTGAATTGGATCTTGTCAATTACCTGTATTAATATTCCAGTAATAATTTTAATTTTTACTTAAAAATCATGTATATGCTAAATTGTAAAAACTATCTTATATACTAATTATTTTTATTTTATTGTTAATAATTAAATATTTTTTGTTTAATTCTTGATATTTCTTGTTCTCAATCTTCTAAATTGTAATAATGCTCACTCCTTCATTCACTCTGCTTTTACATTTCTATGTTGAATTTAGCTTATTAGAATATTGATAATGGTGTGTTTAAATGGTTAATTGCCTCTCATATTAATTGGTCTGCATTATTCCTTGATAGTTCCTTATGAAACTGGTTAAAATATTTATGGAAGATAATGATCGGTCATCAATCGCATGGTATTTGGAGGCAATTGGCAGTTCAATACCAAGTCTGCTAAAGATAGGGTTATTGCATTCATATATTATTTTTAAAATACATATATATCTTTATAATAAATTAAGAATTATACTATTTTTCATTAGCTGTATACCAGTTTATATTTCAAGTTGAATCTTGCAGTGTTAATGTTCAACTCATTTTTAGCAAACAAAAGTGAATTCATTTTGTCTTCATCTAAAGATCCTATAATTTTGATGATAATAAATTGTGAATGAAATTGTATTTATAGCAAATATAAGTATTACCCATATGAGTAGCAAATTATATTTCAAGTCTCACAGTGTTAGTATCCATCATTTTTAATGAAGAAAAGTGAATCTACATCTAAAGATTTTATATTTTAATTAATTTTGACAATAATAATTTATGTGAATGAAATTGTATTTGTTGCAAGTATAAATAATGCTTAAATGAATTTGGTTTTGCTTAATTGTTTTAAGGCTATCACATATTGTCACTATAAAATTATATTACCCTAAGAATAATTTATTAAGAAGTGATTTGCTTAGCAAGTATATATATATATTGTAACGGGCACAGACGTTACATTGTTTTTTTATTAGTAAATATGAAAAGAATAAAAGTTCGCAAATAAAACTTCCTTTTTAAGAATTAAAAATTGAAAATTAAAATTCTATATTAAACTCATATATATATATATAAAATCGCACAGATGAAAAAAATTATTAAAATAAAACTTTATTAAAAATAGAAAAAAGTATTTTAAAAGCAAAAACTTAAAAAAGATTTAGAGATAAAAATAGATCTTTAAGTTTGAAAACAAATTAATTAATGTTATTGAAAAATGGAAATGATTATTTTAATTAGTCAAAGTGAACTAACCTTTGGGCATTTAAATGTATAAGCAACGGTCAGATAGAAAACAATAGAAACTAATAGCAAATGAGAGAAATCCATCGGGGTAATCGGACCTCAACGGAAGGATCATCATCATCGATGATGTAATGTCAATTGAATCCTTAAAATTAGTATAAAAGGAAAGTTTGGAAATTATTAGTTAGTTATTACAAGAGGACAGATATGTGTTAAGTTGGAGAGGGTTGGAGAAGAGATTGAAAGACGCACTTTCAATTCCTTCAGTGGTTATAAAAAAGAAAGAAAGAGAAATGACCGATTGTTTTCTACATTAAGGACCAGCTAAAGTAAAAGACCTCCTGGATAAATAAAAAAACAATGGCTAACTGGATACCAATATCTTCAGGACGGCATGGGAATTCCCATTCAAAATTACAAACAACTACAAATTATGGACCTTTTAAAACCGTAAGAACTTTAGATAATTCATGAACATTAAATTAAAAACTTTCCATATTTAAAAAAAATAGAAATAGATTCCTATCTGACCAAACTAAATTATTTATTAATTAGTTATCATTTTATTTGATGTATTTCTTTTTTGTAAAATCATTTCCATTTTTTTTTTTTTGTTCTTTTAAGTTTTATTTATGATTTTTGTTTTGCGATAAATTAAATTATATAAATGTTAAACTTAAGTCTGGTGTGAATGGCTATATAGATTTGTAAAGTTATATTAGGGGTGGATAATCTTAGGTTATTTGTTTC
The DNA here is from genome assembly GCA_028023455.1 of Epiperipatus broadwayi. NCBI lineage: Eukaryota > Metazoa > Onychophora > Udeonychophora > Euonychophora > Peripatidae > Epiperipatus > Epiperipatus broadwayi. Next base: position 11,591,197 of record JAQFVV010006199.1, read on the forward strand.
GTAGTTAAATTGGGTCAATGAATTGGATATATTGGTGTAATTAGTAGATGTAGTACGAGATTCGCTATGGGCAAAATCGCTTTATACGCCGCACACTTCCTTTTTGGCCTATGGAATGTGATTCGTAAGTCGGCAAAATGACTGCAGTCCTTTCCTATGGAGTTTTTTTTTATTGCTCTTCTTGTCAGGTAGATGTAGTATTCCTATCTGACGAGAGGCAATTTCTTCTCTTAATCTTTTGTGCTGCCGTATTTCGTATTACATTAAATGCATCGATATATCAGATGAATTGACGTTGGTTTGACTGCGAACTTTTGGCCTAAGGTTAAATAAGGATAGAATATTTTCTTTCAAATGCAAATCTATGTAGTCTATTCATACTCGACACTCTAAATAAAAATGCATTAAATTTAAGTTGGGTATGGACGTTGCATGGATTCATTATCGGTTAATTATGTTTTTGGTTTTCATATTTGATCAAAATATATAGACATTCGGTAAATAATGATACCTTACGATGAGTATCTAAAATGTATTTATTCGGATGTCTTTTAAGTTATTGGTGTCAATGTGGTATCTTATGATGAATACCATTGGGTTTCTTGTATTCCCTATGCAATTGACGGTATCAATGACTTTGTATTTTGATCGTTTATGTTTATTTTGAAATGTTTTTAACCTAGTAATCTATGTAATCGATCTATACTCAACATTAAAAACACATTTTATAAATCCATCTGTGCGAACTTATAAAAATTAAAATGCAAACTTATAAAAATTAAAATGTAAAATCAAATTCTAAAATCAAGTTAAAATTATAAAGTAAAAGTAATGTTAAAATGATTCAAAATTTATATGTGCGTTAATAAATGTTTGTGTGTATAATTACTGGCAGTAACTTATTTTATTCTTTTTTTTTATATATCTTAGATAGGAATTTAATATAAAATATAAATCTCTGCTGCTCCACTGAGCTAGTGACAATGGGCTAATGACCGGATATCAAAATATATAAAATAAAAAAAAAAATTTTTTTTTTTGACTTACGTATCTGCCTACTTTATAAATTTTTCTAGGTTCAAATGCTTAGATGGCAGCCTGTAGTGCAGATTACGTTAAGTCTCAAATCCCGGATCATTACAATATATATATATGTATGTTAGAAGTGAAACATTTCAAATAATATAAACTAGATACATTAAAGATATCACATTAAGGAACAAGTATGAGTAGTTTAGATAAAAAAAAAAAAAATTGGCATAAAACAGTTTTGATTAAAACAATACATTAAATGTGTGTGTATATTTTTGTATATAGATTTATGTGGAACAGTGTGACTTGTATTAGTGTATTTGAGGTAAATCATAGAGTATACCCATTTTATATGTGTGTGCATGAAAATTCATCTTTTTAGGAATAATTTGTCTTGATTCATGTTCTATGTACACATCTTATTATATAGTATTAATATGAATATTTATATAAGATGCAAATAACAATAATCCTTTCTTGATTGAACTTTCATTGGATGCTGATGATTTAAGGTGTTAAATGTACAAATATGTATGGAGATTACCTGCTACTTTAAAAAGTAATCAGATAAACAAAGTGTTTGATATTGTTATAGCTTCTGTATGATGCATAATATTTATAGATATAACAATATGAAAGGAAAGCATGCTGCCCAAATCATATCATGGATAATGGAATCCTAATTATTGATATAGTCTTTATTATATTATTATTTAATATTTCTTAATAGTTCCCAAAGTAGGGCTTGAATGTTATTTAATTTTATTGTCTATAAAACCTGATGAAAATCACAGAATATTTTTTTAGATTGAGGTGAGATTTTCTTTCCAGAATATGGATCTGTATTTTAAATACAATCCCAAGCAATATTTTTGAGGTTGAAAATGCAGCTATTTCAGTAAAGTGCACATATAGGCACATATCTTATAGTTCATGATGTTAAAATAATTCATTACAATAGTTCAATTAGTATCTTGAAAGAGTTTATATATCTAAATAACACAATCTGTTTTTATCCAAAGAAAATATACAACTATTATTATCATAATATGATAATATATATAATGATACAATATCCTTGTAATTCATTCATTGTTAATTAAGCAAGCATAGCTCAAAGTAATATTGAGTTATCTAGAATATTATTAGTCATAAATAAAATAGTTTATTTAAAATTGTCTAATTCATAATATTAATATCTGCATTTTATTTATCTCCTTTAAATATTTATACATTGGAAGTATTGCTGTGTGAGCTTTACCCCATCAGTGTTAGCAGCGTCAGACTCTTGAACATGTTGTCCTAGAATTGATTCCATTGCTGGCCCTTCCATCATTTGAACTTCTTATGAACTCTCAAGCAATAAATCCATTCAAATATTTTTTGCTCAGAGTATTATTATTTTTATTTATTTATTTTATTATTTATTATCTGTTATTATAATTGAGAGTCCATATCATCTGATGATACATATATAAATTAATTATTAAGTAATAAAAATTTCATGCTTACCAAAGATCTATAGGCATAATTAAATATATTTTATGGGGTCACTCAGTTCAAAGAAGTGTTTGGTGAGTATTGAGAAGAAAGAATTATTTTCAAGGATCAGATATAATTATTTATTTATTATGTCATGTATTTAGAATTTTATATATCTTTTTAGGTTTTAGTAATGAAATTATATGAGTTTCAAAAACTATCTTGGTGTTGAAGTGGGACTCCTTTAATATTTTGTCCTACAAGTAAGACAATCCCAGATTAACACAGTATAGTGGATGCATGAAAATAATGCCTTCAACCAGCATCTTATAAAGATTTTGATCTACATACATCTTTATTGTACCATGTTCAAATACAAAAATATCGATAAATGGGAAATTTATTTATATGATCAAATGTTTGTCTTTTTAAAGGGCATATGCCAATAACCCGACAACCCATTTTATAGCACCAATGAAACATACACATAGTACTACTCATTATAGGTTAACCCATAAAAATGTCACATAAATTGTCATATTGTTATCATACAATAGTTAATGCTGATATGTATGTATTTATCTATAAAGACAATTTTACATTTTCTTAGTATTAATTCAAGATATTCAGTGTATTGATAATTATATGTATGGACTAGAACATATTCATTGTTGTTGCTTTGCATATAACACTATATAAATTTGCATTAATTTGGATGAAATGACTTTAAAATGATGACTTTTGAGTAAGGTTTTAATTAAGCTCAATTTACAATAAAGTCGATCATAGTGGAGTATTTAATACACTTATTTTGCAGTATCCACCTAAAATTCAAATTTAAGTTTGCTTAAAATTTTTTAAGTAATTGATCTATAACCTTTTTAACAAATCATTCACTGTTGATCAATAAATAAATATCTAAATATAGTATTCTTAAATGAAAAATAAGATTAAACAGATGCGAATAGATAAATGGATTGTAAAGAGGAGACACTTAGTATAATATAATCTTCTCTATTAATGTACTAGTGTCATAAATTTTTGGACTGCATTTTATAAACTTTTAATATAAGAAACAAAAATGTCTGACTTATTTGTTGTCAAAGTGCTGGTTTATACTGAATTCATGGATAAAATGTATATGTGGACATTTGTTCTATAAATTGATGATACAGCTAATTATGTGTTATGAATAATTTATTAAATATAATTCATATCATTTATCTTAAATTTTTTTAAAAATCTGATAAATATATTTTCAGTTATTTATGTTTGAGTAGTTTGTTTTATGCTATTAATAACTTTTTTTTTTTTTATCACTGCTATCAATTGATCATAATGTGATCAGATATTACATAATTTTTTTTTTTTTTACAAATGTTTTCTACAATAAAAAAAAAAAATTCATACAAACTATTTAATGATTTTACATAATATTTAAAAGTTTTACTAATAATTTAACAAAAACATTGATTGTTATGCAAGATAAAAGATTGAAGTTAATATTTGATAAAATTGAAATTCATATATATATATTTTAATAATTCTTTTTGAAATAGTAAAGCATCTTTAAGGGAGGTATGTTTTTATGGGTTTTTTAATTAAAATGAAAACGTTTCTTTCTCGGTTTTAAATAACAAGTATATTTATATATTTAATTAATTTGAATTTTGCTTTTTAAGTAAAGTTTATAACTTGGTTAATAATTTGGACAAAATTGCAAAAATAAAGGAGTTTATAATAATATATAAAATAGTCTATGAATCACAAATGTATCCACATATAAAACATACTGATCTATTAATCTGTTTGTTTTATACCTTGCAGATGTTATTTTTCAACTCCTGCAATAAATTTTGCTTTCTGATGGATTCCAATACCTTGCTGAATTGTAATCCTTCATTGGACTTCTATCATCAACTAGATCTTTAAGTTAATTTTTATAAAATAAACACTTTGAGCCTTTTACACACACACACACACACACACTATAGTTCACCATAAAGTCCTTTTTTAGAAAGTAGCAATTCTTCAATTATTTTACAATAGCTGAATAATATATTGTTTGATTTTATGATCTTGCCATCATATTTTTAGAATTTTACAGAGTATCTTTAAAGGAAATTTTGTTAATGCCTTTCTGTTACATTAAAAAAAAGAACCACATTTCTTTTCCAAATGAATAACTTAGATAAAATACCAGCTTTGTGTTTAACTAATTTACTGGAAGTAGTTATATCACTGTTATGAAATAATGTATTCTTTACTTTTTTAAAGGCAGTAGTAGCACTTAGAATTTATGTTGCTTCATGGCATCTGTGTCTGTCTTTCTACTTAGAAAACTATCAAAATGTGTAAATTGATTCACATTTTTAAGATGAGAACTTTCTAGGCTAAAAGTTGCTGAAGAATTTTCTTCCATCATTGACTGATATTAATTACTAAATCAAAATCTTTATGGAAGCATTCAAAACTTTAAATACATTCTGAAGATTATTTTTGACTTAGCAAAGATAGCATAATATCAACATAATTTTGCATTCAATGATAGACAATGTATACCACATGAACCAAACTTAGTGTATTGTGGAATTAATTTTGGCACATTGAATCCCTGATTATAAAATAATAATACTAGACTCTGTAAAACAATACTGTAATTAAAAAAAGAATATACAATTTTATTAATATTCAGAAAAAAAAAAATATAAGAAAAATTGAAAATTTAATAAGTCAACAACAAAAAAAGTTTTCTTTCTTACATTCTAAGTAATTTTTTCTGAGGATGGATCCAGAATGAGAGTGCAGTTGGTTTTAATTTCTCATTTCAAAATTGTTTCATTTTTATTTAAATCAATGAAATTGATTAAAAAAACAAAGTCATATCTGAATCAAATTTAATATAGGGTATATGAGCACAGACTTTCAGATGACCCATCACTCTCCACTCTATCTAATAACACTGATACACTCAAGCACATATATGCTGAAAAGATAAATAATCACCAATATACGTATTTCATGCTAAACCAGCAATCATCAGTTGGTCCAGATTATCATCTCCCACACATATATACTATAAGTGCTCAGATATATATTAAGATAGACAATCTTCATACTTTAATGGACAGGCTCCAATCTATTACACACTCCAACTCTTCAACCGTCCATCCAATTGAAAATCTGATGATGGAATGCTCGAAGGCCACCCTGAGGCCGAGATTCTTGTCACATTTTGAAAGCAAAAAATTTCACAAGAAGTTTCATTAAATAAAATAATATTTTAATTTAAATGCTTCCCCTCCCCCCCTATAATATAGTATTATATTACAAAGAAAAAAATGTTAAATATTATTTACTTCTAGCATAATGTATTATATATATAAAAAATAGTATAGCAGTGCAAAAGTTATGCATCATATTTGAATTTATAGATGAAAAATTTCTGTGCATGGGCCACAAAATATTGATCAACCTGATTGTAAGTAGAAAAGCCAAATGATTCAGTTTTTATTTTTGCCTTTAATTGTTTTAAATTTAAAAATTCCACTATCAAGTCTTCATGAAACTGTCCATAAGAACAAAGAAAGATAAAAAACTGGAACGCTATAAAACTTTGTGTAGTTTTCATTTCATTTTATTCCATTATGTAGAAGCTTTTAATATGAATAAATTTTGGTAAACAACCAGTTACTTCAAATACAGTGTTGGCACAGAACTATTTGGTTAATTGTGTTAAATATCTTGACTATGTCAAAAAAACAATATGTATTTCACTTTTTTGCTCTTAGAAGTTTTTTTTTTTTTTACATTTGTCTGGCCACAAAATTATAATGCTCCCTGATTTTCTAAAAGTATATTGAGTCCCCATAACCATTCAGCTATGATGAAAACAATCCATTCAATAGGAATCTTAAAAAATCTTTGCTCTCACTACATTTTAAAACTTTTACAGGTATCTTCTCAAGACTTATAGTCTTTTTATTTTTTTTAACATAAAAAAAGATTAGTTTTAATTTTACTAAATTGGATAACTACTCAAGTCAAGATGAATATGTAAGATTGATATATCATTAAGTGTCATTATTTCAGATTTATTATTATTCAAAAGATGATCAAAATATTCCTTCCATCTTCTTGTCTGTTATTGTATTTAGCCTTCAAATCTCTATACTGGTTATGAAATTTCACATTCAATTTATTATTCTGTCAAGCAGAAGATGTCATGTTTTCTTTTAATCAAGTCACTAATAATAGAATCATTGTCAAAGAACCAGTAAAGATTATTCTTTTTAATGAACTTAAGACTAGTCTTACTTGTATCCACATAATATTCCATAAGAGAATTTTATATCTTAGTAACATGATAATTCTGAAAATACAAATTAGAAATTTTAGCGTTTAATAACTTTTGAAACTTAGCATAAATTGTTAATAGATTTTTTGAATAATAAACATCAAATTCTTTACAAGTATGATTTGAATAGCACCTATTTTTAATACATTTATCATTTTAACTTTGTAGCATACTATTCTATGTTTTTTTTCATCAATACGTATTCATAACTAATTTTTTTGTTATTGTTTTCTAATCCCTTATTATTTATAATATCATATATCAAAAATCATTATTTATGGAGTATGAATAATCTAAGTTTTTTAATCACATTTTTTTTGGGCAAAAACAAGTATTCATAATTATCAATCCAAGAACAGACCATTGAGTTTGCAACATCAATATTATATCCAGAAATTTTGGGTTAAAATTTACTTTTCCAACTAAAATTTTTGTAAAGAAAAATTCAAACTTTTAATAATATTGATAATATCCAGCACGGAATAGATACTGGTGCTTAACAATGCCTCTGAAAAACCCAATGAATAAAAATCATTATTTTATATGTCAAGTTGAAGAAAATGATACTCATTTTAATAATATGTCAAAAATATATATATTTCATTATAGATTTTATGAAAAATGAGTATCCTCAAATGAAAACATTAGGCAGATATATGATATTTTTCCAAGCAACTTTTCTCAATGCACATTGTCTTTTTATGCCTTTTGCAAGACCACTTGGCTTATGGTAGTCTTCGGTAATTTTAATACTTGAACTGACTTTTCTTTTTTTATTTGTTCTTGAAGCAGCACTATCCTTCAAATAGCTTCGTACTATGTTACAATGAAATTCTAATTGATTTAGTTTAGTTTCTGAAGCAATCTGATGTGTTTTTCAAGCATTTGTCATTGTCATGTCCAAATCCTGTATGTGAAGAAAATAATTTTGGTTGGGGTATATTTGGTTTCGATTTTGTATTTTTAGACCAATGTCTGACTTGTAATGGTTGAACAAAATCATAATTTGTTAGGGTAGAACAATCATTATTGTCTTTCCACTTTACACATAATATTTTATTATTCTCATATAGTTGTATGCATTTCTTTCCATTTTTTCTATTACTTTAGAATCTTTTACAGGACTTTTTTTGTAATCTGTTATCTCTTCCAGTTATTCGAAAATTTTTTTATTATAAATAAATCATCAATGGGTAGATTGCAAAATAGTTGTCCAAAAAAATTTCATGTTTTGATAGTTCTAGTAAATTTTCAAAAGGTCACTAATTATCCTCGTGCCTAGCAGTATACCTTTAGTAGATTCTGTTTCACACTGTTTTTTTCCACAATATACATCAAAAGCATAGTAATATCCAGAAGAACTACTTAACAATCCAGTTCTTATATCCAAATCTAACCATTTTTTCTCTTATGAATTGTTTAGCTGGGTCATTGCCAAAATATTTTACCATTGATTCATGCAACCCCACTGACAAAATTTTTTTATGAGCTTGTCTGTCAGTGATCCTATTTTATACATCCAATCATGAGAGTTTTCAATTTTATCGTTGTCAGCCAGATGTACAAACTTTTTATTTTAAGATATTTGTCTCTTGATATAGTGTTAAAAACACAAGATATTCCCACATCTTCATCAAGTTATCAGTTTAATCACTCCTGTGGTAACTGATAGTATCTAGTTAGAAAGAGAATTGTGAAAAAGGTTCTCATTTCCTCAGGCTGTATAGTAAAATTATGATTATTTTTTTGATGATAATAGATTATAATTTGTTTATGGATATAAATAATAATATCATCATAAAGAAATTTTTCAAAAATGTTTTGGGTCAATAAATCTTTTAAATCATCTTTTACATTGTTTAGTTCATTAACAAATTCATCTCTTTCTTGTAATTCAAAATAGGGATATTCAAGATCCTTTTTGTCCACTCTGGTCTCAAATTCTATGTATTCCTTTACTGAAAATTCAAATGTTTGGTCTTCGAATATCATTTCATTTCCATCAACATTAAAAGTAATAACAATAGTTTTATTTGTACCAGGAATTTCATTTGGAATGAAATTTTGATCATCAATAATATCATCATTAAGTTATCTACACTCTATTTATTTGGAGGTACTATATATAATTCAGCTCCATCATATTCTTCACTAAAGATTGTTCCAATTGTGGAACTTCTTTTATTAAAATGTTTTTGGGTCACAGTAAGTGATTGTCAACATTTTTATATGAAAAAAGTATATAACATAATATTTTTTAGAAATACACTTGCATGAAGACAAAAATTATCCAACACTAATCAATATAAAAGAACTAATAATGATATTTAACTCAAACGAAAGTGACTAATTCTTAAGTTTGTTTATTTAAAAAAGATATAGTTTAAAGAAATTCATAAATATTGTCTATTTGTGCCAGTATAATTATTTTCATGTGCCCTCAAATGAGTACAGCCGGTTTTTATGGCTGGTGTTAATGGATTAAGAAATTATAAAATGGGCGCAAATACTAGCCCACAAATCAATTTTTAATATTAATCTTTTATTATTCTATTTAGAAATGCTAGAGTAGAAAATATCAAGTTAGATCTCATTGCAAAGTCAAAGCTATATAATATCCATTCATTTATTGGTCCACTGTTTTAAAAGAAGTTGTAGCTATTTCGTTCTTCTTGAAAATGAATTTCACTAATGGCAGTTCTATCATTATTCAATCACTATAGTTAAAGTGTTGTCCTTCATTGAAATCCTGAAAAGATTGCATCTAGCATTTTTGATTTTATAACTATTTTGCATCTAGCATTTTTGATTTTACAACTATTTCTGCTTCTTTGACAAATAATCTTCCTAGTATAACAATGTATGTGACACAAGCTATTTGTATGTTGACCATTTTTTATTAGATCACTTCACCTTTTATGGTAGGAAGGGATATATATATTTAAACATATAAACACAAAACATTAAATAAGTTTATAAATCTCAATAGTTATACACTTTTCATAAAATTATGTAATTCTACAAAATTTGTAATTAATATGAAAAGGTAAAGATATCACTAAAATAAGTCTTAAAAGCCCTGGGCTAGCTTTCTGCAGATTGCTGCCAGAATCGTAGTGTTGAATAGAATGTAAATTAGATGTTCTATTTTTTTTTGATAATGGGAACCAGGAATTTTTTCTATTGTTCAAATAAGGATCCTTTGCAACAGCTCAAGCCTCTTTATTATTTTCTTTTCCTATCATCCCTTTGTGCACATTGGAGGGAGAAAAGATGTGTTCCATAGTCAGATCATGATAAAAAAAGATCGATTTGTATTCACGATTTAACTTGGCTTTATTATATAAATACTTGTGTTGGGTGACTCTCATAGATTTGTTAGTGCAAGATTCCCCGTATATAATCTGAGGAGTGTGTTCAAAAGGAATTCTAACTTTTGTGTTGTTTACAAAGGTTGTTGAGTAAGGACAGTTATCTGAGGAACAGTTCTGAATGTGTCTGCACAGATCTTATGAGGGATATAAGGCAGACTTATCCATGTTTTAATTGGGTTATTATTGTTAGCAACTTTGTTTATGTATTTTTCAACTGTTATTAATTTATTATAGTTATATCTAATATCTATTAAATCCTTAATATACAACTAAATATTGATTTGTCTGTCAGCCTTGTATTTGCATAACTTCTTGTTTCTATGTAAGAAACCTTTCAGGCCTGCCAATTTATGTTCAAATGGAATTTTAGACTTAGGATGGATAGATGGCACCTCTTAGTTGGATTGGTTTCATATTCATTTTATAGTCAAATTCACCTTTGTTTGTTTGGATATATATATATTCAGAAAATTTATTCCTTGATTCTTATCTTTATTTTCAATCGTCCATTCCAGAGGTGACACTTTATCCAGTTATACATATATAATGTTAATTTGCTCCTCCAAAGCACATATGAATACATTGTCTACATATCTCAAATAAATGTTATTAGTTGCAGGGACCAAATATTTTGGTAAGATATTGATTTCAAATTTTGAGAAAATAATGCTACTAACAATATCACTTAATGGTAGTCCAATGGTCCACACACTCATCATTGTGTGAACTTTCCCATTGGTAATAGCTGCAATTTCATTATTAATCCAACTTAGAACTTCAGTTATGAAATCTTTTTTGTATTGATTAGTTATTTTACTGCAACTTGTATGATACTGATGAAAGGTCAAGAGGCACCGACTCATATAGCCCCTTAATGTCTAATGAATTCAGCTTGTTGCCTTTATTAATTTTAGTGTTTTTAATTTTTTTCACACACACGAGAAATGACTTAATAGTATAGGAGCCAAATCCAAAATCTTCAATCAACCAGTTAGCTATTTTCTTGCCAACCTTGAAATAATATACCCCACTGAATTCAATCATCAATCTCAGTGGTTGGCCTTCTTTATGTAACTTGATATTAGCGAACAGGTGGTATTGCTGCAGAGGGATATATCATAAGATTCTCAGCTCACATGTTTTCTTATTATGTAATTTTCTCAAAATACTGGACACAAACTTGTCCTTGCAATATTTCAAATTATATGTGTCTACATTTTTAAATTGCAATTTTGCAATCTATGAATTTATTTTTTGATTGTAATCACTGAAATTTAACGAAAGTAATCTATTGTCTATCTTCTTTGATACATTGTTTTTAAAAAAATTGCTTTATTTTTTATTTTAACAATCCAATCATTATTCACTCTATTTGAGGTATATGAATTAAGCAATTTAGTTGTTTTTTCAATTACTTTATCTTTTGCAACTGTTTTCAAATTTCACTTCAATATCAGCAATGATTTACATCTATGGGTACTTCCAGACTTTGCCAGTGAATCTCAAGCCTAGTTCTAATATGTTGCTGATTGGCTTTGGGATTCTAATTGCCATCAAATTCACCCAATTATCAACTGTGTTGTTACATAGGACGATACCTTGTTTCTTAGCAAGGAAATTTAGTTTATTATTATATTTCACTTTTAACCTTGATGCAATAATTTTGCAATGATTTTCACTTTCAGCCAGGGTTTTATAGTTTTTCTCTATCCATCTAAGTCAACATTTTTTCTGTTTCAGATTCCTACCACATCCCTGAATGATATTACATAATAAGACCATCTTTAGACTCTATCATTTTATCCTGATTGTATATATTAGTATTTATCCACAAATTGCAACAATTTTGGAACACATTATAAGACAAATATATTTCAGAAACTGAATTCTTTGGTGTTTGACTGCAATTGCCTTATTTATTTTAAATGTCATTTTGTTTAATTGATATGAATTCATAATTATATAAATCTCAATAGTTATACACTTTTCATAAAATTATGTAATTCTTCCAAACTTATACTGTTCAAGTTAATATGAAAAGGTAAAGATAACACTAAAATTTCATTATCGAAAAAATTGAACATCTAATTTACATCTGTATTTCATTTACATATTAGTCTTCACCACTATATATATATTGTGAGGGTAGCTTAAGATCGCACCCACAATTAAGCCTTAGTCACCTGAAATATTAGATTGTTTTTTCTTTAATTAGCATGTAAAGATCAAATGAATAATAAGTATTGCTAGAACACTTTAAAAAAAATATAAATGTTTAAATAGTTATAACAGTGTACTAACTACATATTAAGTACTGGGAATGATGGGTAATTTACAGTAAAAAACACACATATATATTAGTAATAAAATTATAGTGCTTAAATAAAAAAATATAAACCTTGATAAAAAATTGTACAAATTTATATATTGTAACGGTCAGAAAACGTGTGACTCGTAAACATAGTGCAGAATTCGACCACCATACAGAACAGCAGCACCATCGAGTAGCGAAGCCACCCGTTGTACTGAGTTCGAACATAGTTTATCGGTTCCACAATACAATCCACGAAGCAACGCATCTGATGCGACATTAGTAAATATTTCCTTAGGCACGGTGGTCAGGGATATGCAAGAGACTCATGATTTTATTCTCGAGTTAGCCAATAATCAAACTAATATTAATTAAACCTTCATATTTACATAATCGAGGAAATATTATATAGAATGGGTATCGAATAAATGAAACTTAAATGCAGACATATAGTTTAAAATTATTTATTAACACATTTTATTAAAACAATCTAATAATATTTAGGGATTGAAAGCTTCAGTAGCGGAATTTGCGACATGATAATATTTTAAAGAGTACATTTATTTATTTAGACATTATTTTATATTGAGGATTTCAGTAGCGGTATTTCCGATACTGTAATGTTTACAAAAGGAATACATTTATTTGAAAGCGTAATCTAGCTACCTAAAATTCTCGAGTAAGTATTTCTAATGCATGCCTTGGGGAATTTATACCTTTGCAATGCAAGAGTCTAAAGTATGGGTTATAAAAGTACGGCAGACATATATTTATTTAATTAAAATATTTATTTGTAACTAAGGGCAAACATTTATTTGAGAGTGAATTATGAAGATAATGCAGAGGCGGAGTGATATATAGAATAATAAAATTAAGTAAAGGAACACGTGGTACGCTTTAGAAAGGCGATATGGAGTGGCAGTATATTGAAACTGCAATGCCGCGAATGGGTTTATAAGAGTATCGGGCTGGTCTCTGCCATCGGCCCGACGAAGTAAGGTGTCACATAAGCATAACCAGGGACAAGCGGTCCGTGTCGCAGTTTTGCCGGCTGGCTGCATGACATTGTCAAGTCCTACGGGAGCACCCATTATGCCCGCTTGTGTAGGACGACTGGGGTTAATTTCAACCCTGAAGAATCCGGAAATTTCACGGCAGAATGGGTCATCGCGTCTCTAAAATGTAGCGCATGTATACTGTATAAACGATTATGATGAGATTTAAAATAGATTTCTAACTAGGCCCTACATTATCAACATTTACTAAAGAACGTTGGCGACTCTCAAAGAAATGGGATTTTCTAGAATTATTCATTAAATTTAATAAATACAAAATATATATAAGCTGGGAGTTATTACAACTAATATGCCAGCCATTTGCGAAGTAGTAGACCCCTGCATTACAATAAATGATGCATTGAATGCGTGTCAATTTATATGAAAGTTTAGTTATTTAGGAAAGTACATATTAATGAAAATGTGACACGCATTCACTATTTCACACGATCATAGATTTAAACTTTGAAATTTGAGACGATTATGAGCATGCAATAAGTAAATAATAACTATAGATAGAATGTAGATTTGAGAAATACGCACCCAAGAAAGACAGAGTGAGGTAAGCTAGATTATTAGAGAAATTTACATATTAAATTAATTATTCAGTTTTAGTTATACATATGGTAGTTTTACATTTTATAATTTAGATAAGTAGTATGAAGAAAAGCGATAGCATATTATTAGAGTACTCTAGAGTTTGAACACAGACAGGTACCTGTTTTATAAGAAGTTTTCTGATTCCATTAATTTAGCAGCAAAAAGTTCACGAGTGGCAAGTCTTTCTTGTATTTAGATATTCATTTAATTTCATGGCAACAGCAGCTTTTTCATTCATTTCAGGCAGCAGATCTTCATGGGGAATTTATGACGGGCAATGAAAGTTCAGCATCCGATAGGCCATCTACCGATGGAGAATAATCTAGGTGCTTTACTCGGTCATACCTTGGCAGGAGCAAATTATTTTTATTATTTTTGGAGACTCTCAGTGATCGAGAGCAAAGCTAAAGTTTAAGTCAATGTCTCCAGCAAGTCTACGATGGCCTCTTTTTTTATCTTGATCTCTCACGTTTTTGTTAAGGTATTTTTAGGTTCTATTTAATCTGCCCTGAGGATAATCAATGCATTTAGTTGGTTTTTAATTAAAGAAAGCTGCCGTTCTATTGTTTACATTTTACATTTACTAATTAATTTTGGGGAATTTTTCTTTAATTAATTTATTATCTATCACTGACCGATGCTTTTAAATTTCAAAAACAAAAAGGGAACATAAGATTATTTTAACTTTTAATTAAATATTACATCAGATATTTTTAGAATTATTATTAAACGAAATTTAAACAAAGCAATAAATACGAACTTTATAATGCAAAATAAATGATTAAAATTATACATTTTTATATAACTAAAAGAAATCTAAATTATATTATTTTATCCCTATTTATTGCCTTTAATTTGAGATCAAAATGTGTGCGTGTTTATGCTGAATTCTACATATATTTATACATTTTTAATATTGTTACACACACAATTCGATATCAAAAAGTTTAAATTTGGGTGGGATAGACCGGTCAGTGAGAGACGACAGAAAAGGTGAAACTTAAGATTCGAATACGAATCTTACTGTTTCATTTCCCCGTACTTCCCATGAACAATTAAGGGAAAACAAAGGAGGCAAGAAAGAGAAAAAAAAAATTTTTACATTACATAATTTAAAGACGAAAACATTATTATTGTTTTTTTTTACAGATATTGAAATAGAAAGCAGAGGTTACATGAAGCAACGAACAATTTATATACCCGGATCTAGCATTTATAGTTGAATTAAAATGGCCTAATTTGGCCGTGTCTGGTTAAAATCATAGAAATAATTAGTTAAACTGAATATATATATAAAAAATTCTTAGAATAGGATTAGTTAGTATAATATAAAAAAATTTTTTAAGAGTAATAGTAATTAAAACAATAATATATATATATATAATAAAATTTCTATCTAAAACCCTATTTGACTCAAGTACAATCCATTCAACCAAGTTCATTATATCAAGTTCATTTTATTATTTTCATATACGTTTAATAACCGTCCTCATAGCCTAATATTTTTACAACCCTGGGTCCGGTGGATAATACCTACATGGTTTGAGATTATGGGCATTGTATGTCCCTTTTATGGTATCTCCATCTTTTAATAAATATGCATTTGGGCCACATGTGCGATCAATTATAAGGGGTCCCCGGTACAAAGGAAAGAACTTTTTATATACTCTTTTATCTGGGTTACTTTGTTGAGAGTTCCGTACCCAAACATAGTCCCCGACCTGGAAATGTTGGCTTCTCCGATCTGCTCGTTTTTTTCATTCTGCCCTTTCTGTAAGGCGGCGGTGTGCCTTGCGTCTGTCAGTTTCAATATTGATTTCACGTTCATCCATGGGTAATGGCGTCTTGATCAGTAATGAGTCCGCTTTACCAAAATGCAAACGTGTTGGTGTCATGCCAGTGTCCACCTTCGTCTCTTCTTTAATGCTGACTTCCTTCTCCGGTTCTTGTGGGCCTTCATCGGCTGGAATGAGGTTTCTTTGCTCATCACACTTTTTCATATTTACTACACTATCTGCTTGCCCTTCTACTATCATCGGTTTGTCAAGTATTTCTAATTCCCTTTCCTTTTCCATATCTTTAATTTCTTCCTTTTTACTAACTGGGGATATTCCATAATGTTCGTTGATCATTTCAAGATACACCAACATATCCCTATCAATTTTCTGATGCTCCCTAACTCGTATCTCCTCCTCTTCCTGACTCGTTTTTGATTCTTCATATCTTCTTCTCGCTTCCTCACGTATTTTCCTCCATCCTTCTTTACTCTCTCTAAATATTTCAAGTAACCTTAGACTGAAGTTCATTGATGCTATTCTATCATTTTCTGCTTCCATTTTTCTTGATATTATTTATTTATTTTATACTACTAGCATTTGACTACTCCCCACCGGAATATTGGCCCTATAACACTCTTTCGCTGCCCTCACCTACTCTACATTGCCCTATCTCTATATTGCTGCGTTTAACATATTTAACATATATATTATAGCGAACTACTTGTTACGCGTATAATAAGCTACTGCTGTCTATGATATATATATTTGTACTTTAACAAAATATTTACTATTAACATATATAACAAGCTTCTGCTGTCTATGCTATATATATAACGGTGTTTTAATAAAAAAAATTCAATGCTACTTGCTTTCTCATTTAACGACTGATTACTTTTTTTTTTCTTGACATATATATATAAAGCAAAATATTTCATTAGATCCGAGTATTTTCGTTCCTTCTTAACCTTTTAACTGTTTGACTCATTCTTAATCGAGGCAATTTTTGATACATATTCGTTTTAATCGAGTAAATTTGACATCGCTGTAAATTGCTTAGTTTTTGGACTACGTTTACGGTTTTAACGTCATTTTTTAGAACGCAAAAAGTTTTATAATATACTGCCATCTATTGAATTATTTTACAAGTAAAAAACTCAATTAATTGATGATTTATGTCAAACAAAAAACTAAGCACTGCCTTTTCACATCTTTTTCTTGAATCTTATTGGCTGTTGAAATTTTGCAAACAAAAGAAATGGAAAAGGTCCGCCTTCTCGATCATCTTTTTCTTTGAATCTCTAGTTGGCTGTTAAAATTATTATATGGCTGCCAAAAATTAAATTCTACGAACGCTTTTGTTTTATTTTGAAAATGATAAAGCTAATGTTTTAGAGCATTTTAACAAAAACTATTTTTTCGATGAAATACAAGATAAAATACAAAGTTATTTTCATATAAATATCGTCAAAAATAACCATAGCTTATTTTACAAAAATAGTTACGATTTTAGCTAAGAATTATTTATTTATTGCAAAGTCTGAAAAAAAAATCTGATAACCTGAAATTATGAATGCTGTTCTTTCCATGGTATCAATAGCTACTTAACATGAAGTATTTTTCAAAATTAAAAATTTTCAATCAATTTCATTTTTGAACAAACTTTCGTTTATTTTTATAATGTGAGAAGATTACTAATATACTTTTTAAAAACGACAACTAACCCAGTGAATATATTGTAAAAAACCAAAACGGTCAATAACCCTTTAAAAAATATAATACATTTTATTTTGTGCATCAGCTAATTAAAAGCTTTGAGTGATACCACCTGCAGCGAATGAACAATTGGACAGTTAAAGGGTTAAATTACACACACATCCCTGCTTTCCTTAAATTTGTTATTACACCTGCTGCCCTTTCATTCATTCGACCCACATTATTTCACTCGATTTACTTTTTTTCATTATTTTTATCAAAACAAAATCGTATATATATATAGAATAATTAGCCAACTCGAGTAACGAACGCTAAAAGAAATTTATATGCGTTATATTTTGCTCAGGGTATATATGGGTTTTTTTGTATCGAAAGCTCCACGTTGGAAAGCGCCAAACGCTAAAAAAAAAATTTAACTATGTAACGGTCAGAAAACGTGTGACTCGTAAACATAGTGCAGAATTCGACCACCATACAGAACAGCAGCACCATCGAGTAGCGAAGCCACCCATTGTACTGAGTTCGAACATAGTTTATCGGTTCCACAATACAATCCACGAAGCAACGCATCTGATGCGACATTAGTAAATATTTCCTTAGGCACAGTGGTCAGGGATATGCAAGAGACTCATGATTTTATTCTCGAGTTAGCCAATAATCAAACTAATATTAATTAAACCTTCATATTTACATAATCGAGGAAATATTATATAGAATGGGTATCGAATAAATGAAACGTAAATGCAGACATATAGTTTAAAATTATTTATTAACACATTTTAATAAAACAATCTAATAATATTTAGGGATTGAAAGCTTCAGTAGCAGAATTTGCGACATGATAATATTTTAAAGAGTACATTTATTTATTTAGACATTATTTTATATTGAGGATTTCAGTAGCGGTATTTCCGATACTGTAATGTTTACAAAAGGAATACATTTATTTGAAAGCGTAATCTAGCTACCTAAAATTCTCGAGTAAGTATTTCTAATGCATGCCTTGGGGAATTTATACCTTTGCAATGCAAGAGTCTAAAGTATGGGTTATAAAAGTAACGGCAGACATATATTTATTTAATTAAAATATTTATTTGTAACTAAGGGCAAACATTTATTTGAGAGTGAATTATGAAGATAATGCAGAGGCGGAGTGATATATAGAATAATAAAATTAAGTAAAGGAACACGTGGTACGCTTTAGAAAGGCGATATGGAGTGGCAGTATATTGAAACTGCAATGCCGCGAATGGGTTTATAAGAGTATCGGGCTGGTCTCTGCCATCGGCCCGACGAAGTAAGGTGTCACATAAGCATAACCAGGGACAAGCGGTCCGTGTCGCAGTTTTGCCGGCTGGCTGCATGACATTGTCAAGTCCTACGGGAGCACCCATTATGCCCGCTTGTGTAGGACGACTGGGGTTAATTTCAACCCTGAAGAATCCGGAAATTTCACGGCAGAATGGGTCATCGCGTCTCTAAAACGTAGCGCATGTATACTGTATAAACGATTATGATGAGATTTAAAATAGATTTCTAACTAGGCCCTACATTATCAACATTTACTAAAGAACGTTGGCGACTCTCAAAGAAATGGGATTTTCTAGAATTATTCATTAAATTTAATAAATACAAAATATATATAAGCTGGGAGTTATTACAACTAATATGCCAGCCATTTGCGAAGTAGTAGACCCCTGCATTACAATAAATGATGCATTGAATGCGTGTCAATTTATATGAAAGTTTAGTTATTTAGGAAAGTACATATTAATGAAAATGTGACACGCATTCACTATTTCATACGATCATAGATTTAAACTTTGAAATTTGAGACGATTATGAGCATGCAATAAGTAAATAATAACTATAGATAGAATGTAGATTTGAGAAATATGCACCCAAGAAAGACAGAGTGAGGTAAGCTAGATTATTAGAGAAATTTACATATTAAATTAATTATTCAGTTTTAGTTATACATATGGTAGTTTTACATTTTATAATTTAGATAAGTAGTATGAAGAAAAGCGATAGCATATTATTAGAGTACTCTAGAGTTTGAACACAGACAGGTACCTGTTTTATAAGAAGTTTTCTGATTCCATTAATTTAGCAGCAAAAAGTTCACGAGTGGCAAGTCTTTCTTGTATTTAGATATTCATTTAATTTCATGGCAACAGCAGCTTTCTCATTCATTTCAGGCAGCAGATCTTCATGGTGAATTTATGACGGGCAATGAAAGTTCAGCATCCGATAGGCCATCTACCGATGGAGAACAATCTAGGTGCTTTACTCGGTCATACCTTGGCAGGAGCAAATTATTTTTATTATTTTTGGAGACTCTCAGTGATCAAGAGCAAAGCTAAAGTTTAAGTCAATGTCTCCAGCAAGTCTAAGATGGCCTCTTTTTTTATCTTGATCTCTCACATTTTTGTTAAGGTATTTTTAGGTTCTATTTAATCTGCCCTGAGGATAATCAATGCATTTAGTTGGTTTTTAATTAAAGAAAGCTGCCGTTCTATTGTTTACATTTTACATTTACTAATTAATTTTGGGGAATTTTTCTTTAATTAATTTATTATCTATCACTGATCGATGCTTTTAAATTTCAAAAACAAAAAGGGAACATAAGATTATTTGAACTTTTAATTAAATATTACATCAGATATTTTTAGAATTATTATTAAACGAAATTTAAACAAAGCAATAAATATGAACTTTATAATGCAAAATAAATGATTAAAATTATACATTTTTATATAACTAAAAGAAATCTAAATTATATTATTTTATCCCTATTTATTGCCTTTAATTTGAGATCAAAATGTGTGCGTGTTTATGCTGAATTCTACATATATTTATACATTTTTAATATTGTTACACACACAATTCGATATCAAAAAGTTTAAATTTGGGTGGGATAGACCGGTCAGTGAGAGACGACAGAAAAGGTGAAACTTAAGATTCGAATCTTACTGTTTCAATATATATATGTGTTGACAATTGTATTGTGTTGATTATATTAAATATAGACAATGACTTAAATGATGGGGGAAAAAAATTATAGCAATAAAAAATAAATCAAGTATTGTAATAACTAACTGAATACGAGAGAGAGATAATAATAATAATGTTAATATTTTATTATTTATTTTATTTTTTAAAATTAATGGATAATAAAAATATTTAAAAAAAAAGTAACAATAGGCACCGTTAGATTTAAACAATGGAAATAACTTTGGTATAAAAAGGAAAACAATTAAAAATAATTCTTCTTTATTATTCTGCATTTTGACATGAAAAGTCAAGTTTTATTAAAAATATTATTTTAATAATATTTTTCTGCAAGATGGATATTTTTTAAAGCAGCGTCTCAACAAATGTTAATGTTTTTCTATTTATTTGCCATTCAAAAAAAAAAAGTTAAGGAAGCGAATAGGACATTCTTATTCTAGTTCAATCATCAGATAAGTTAAAAGAATTTATAAATTTAAATTTTAAAAAGAAGTATTATGATTTCTTTTTAAAGAAACTCAAAAAAGAAATTAGAACGGTTTATTTAGTTTAAAGTTTAAAAGTTTATATAACCAATATTACAAACAGTAAATAGCTGTATTCTATATATAAATATATTTTATTAAATGCAAACCACATATGTATTTATATAAACCTGTGTATATAGGTAAAATATGATATACTTTGGCTAAAAAGATTTGTCTTCAGGTGGAGCATTTTTCCACTATAGTCATGTGAAAAATAATATTTAACTATCTACAATTTAAGTGCCCGATAAGCTGGATCCACCCAAGATGGAAATCTACATGAGGAGTAACACAAAAATCACCTACTGCCAATTTAAATAAGTTCAGAATGTGCTATTTAGAATTAATCAGGAGTTTTCAACATCTATAATAAAAAAAATGCATAAATTGTAAGAACTGTTTATATAAGAAAGACTCTGAGAATGAATTGTGCCTGATCATATCGATTCATGAAATATTGTAAAATTATGTTTTATTTTTTTTTTTGTATAGATCTGTATATATATTTTTTATTATCTCGGTCTTATATTTGGGAAGTACTAATGATAATTCAATATGGAACAGTCCAACATAAGAAAGTGTCAAGAGAGTAGGGGGGGGAGGTTGAAAAGTTTTCTTTTTTAATAAAATCTAGGTAATTTTTCTGCCAAAATACTTTATTTTCATCTATGAATATGAAATTGAATGCTCTAACAGAATGCTTAAACAGTAAGAGTTTTTCTCTTTTAAAGTCACTAAAATAACCAATGCCACAACATGACATCACTATTTATAGTATATGTTTTACTAATAGTATTCTTAAGATCTTTATAATGAATAAATGATTAACATTTTTAAATTAATATTCTTTATAATTTTCTTTTCTATCATATCATGTGTTGTTTTATTATTATATATTTTTTTACATGATATCTAGATATGCAAGATGATTATTTTAGATTAATCAATTTCCACACTTAAAACTACATACTGCATCTGGAGATGCATTTAAATTTTTAATTTAGTTAGCAATCTCACTTTTAATTAATAAATTTTTCATTATTTTTGGATATATAGATGTTTATATTATGGGTATCTATCACGGGAAATAAGGGTAAATAGTTTTAAATTGTTTAATTAGCAAAATGATAGATACTCATCATAGACATAAAAGTTATAAATACAGAGGAATATATCCAAATAATTTAGTTGCACTTGTAAAATTTTTTTTTTTTTAATTTTCTTTTCTATAGTGATTGATAATTTGTTTTATGTTTTGAATATATATATATATATATATTTGTAAATAAATATTATGAAGTTTTGTTAATTGACAAGGTCTCTGTAGTTTTGTTGATCCAGCATTTACATTCAATCCAGCATTTACATTTAATCCAGCATTTACATTCAATCAGCATTTACATTCAATTCAGCATTTACATTCAATCCTATAACCAACATTTTACACATGCACACACACACATTATTGTTTGATGAGTCATGAGAGAAAATGTTAAATAAAGGTTATTTCATTCTAATAGATAGGATGAGTTATTTTAGTTGTTGACAGTTTGCATAGGTACATCCCTGTTAAGAGAGTCAAACACAAATTCTTCCTGAGTTTCAATATCTGAGGCAATGGTTTCAAAAAAGAGTAATGAGACGTTAGATGAACTGATTTAAATTACATGTAGATTGGAATAGATAATGCTTAGGCTAGTTTATTAAAGATAGATGTAATCATGAGTCAGGTACTTCATCGTGTTATCTGTAGCATCCTACATGAAGACCCTAGGTCTGACAGTAGTTAGATGTGATCTTGCTCTCTTTCCCCTATATATGTGGATGGACCGGACCATTACATTTGGCGCTATCAACTTTAGGATATGAAAGATAGGTGTACCAGCACTTTTGGATTTGATGTAAGTTGATTATAGGTTGTAGTCGAACCAGCTGATTCTTGAAGTTGATCTATGTGTCCAAATGTATTTTCGGACCATGACATCTGTGTATCCACCAACTGTTATAATATATATATATATATTATTAGCATAGTTTTATTCAGCACTATGATTCAGCAGCAATCTGCCAAAACTAGCTCAGTGCTTTTAAGACTTATTTTAGTGTTATCTTTACCTTTTCATATTAACTTCATCAGTACAAGTTTTGTAGAATTAAATATTTGTATGTATGTATATAGTTCAGTAAATAACTTTCAGTTAGTGAGATTCATTGCTATGAATAACAGATGTTTTTTTTTAAAAAATTAATGCTAATTTTTATGAAAACTCTATAATTGATACTTTAAAAAAATTAAATCTAGTTTTTGTAAGTTGCAAGGTTTAATTTTTTATTTTATTTTAGTTGAATATAATTATCTTTTATTTAGAGCTAAGATAGAATGGAATGCACAATCATTTATTATTATAGTAGAGTAATTAAAAAAAAAAATACTTCATTTACTTTAGTCTTTATTTTTGTTTTTTATCAATTTAAATTAATATTGATACATAATATAATTTTTAATTTTTATTTGTCTGAATGATAAGTTATTACTATTGAAGTTATTTATAACTTTATTTATTATAATTTAGGAACTCTATGTTTGAACAAAGAAAAAACAAACAACTAATCTGTCATTAAAGATATGATTTAAATAATGTATGTGCTTTGTTTAATTATTGAAGACATTATTTATTTAAGACTTTTTTAAAAATGATTTTGCACCACTATAGTATAAATTCAAGGATAGATTGTTAAATATAAAAATTTAGGTTTCAAAATATTACCAATTTAACTTACTGGTTTCATTTTTAAAGCACCCAAATTTTTAGATATTAATGTAATTGTATTATTATTTATAAACATCAATAATTATCCTTAAATGTAAAAAATAAATAAATAAACTTCCTATCTTATAGTATATACTTTAATTTTGTTTGTTTACATATATTTTTATTTCTTTTCTTTCTTTCATTCATTTACACTCTTAAACAAATATATTTTTAAATTACAGACTATTTCCTGAAATAAATAATAAAAGGCATTAGACAAATTCTGCTAATCTTTTTTACAAATTTTGACCAAATCAATCTTGTTCAATTGGCTTTATTGTTAGTTATTAACACAATTATAATTGAATATAAATAATATCTACAACATGTATACTAAGTAAAGCTTGTTTAACACTTTAAAATAAGAATGTTAAATATAGTAACATAGTATGCTGAACATGCTTTTGACTAATTGGTAATCATTTTTCATAAACATATGAATAATAATATAATTTCTACTCATAAAAATATGAAATTATTAAATGTATAATCATATAAGTACAATTTTATATATTCTTACATCTTTCACTTCCTTTTACTCATTTTAGTCTCTTGTAAATTGAAATAGTTTAGCTAAAATGAAATAGTTATAGAAACTGAAAGTGAGAGTTTCTCTTCAATTTATTATAAGTCTGTGTTGAGGTTTGAACTTGTTATTTCTAACCTAACATGTTAGATCTCTTAAAACAGTGATTGGCAGAGCCATATGTGGCTTTTTGTTCTCAATCTTGTGGCTCTTTTTAATCATGACAAGTATAAACATATTTTTTTATTTCTTCATACAATTTGCAAATAAATATTTTGATGACTTTAGGAGAGGGAAAATGCATGTTTCTATATTGTGTCTTGAATTCAGCCTTATTTTAGCATAGTAATTACTGTTTATGATGAATATTTAAATATTAGAAATTTGTGAATAAATTAAATTATCAAAGCAATTTTTTGTTTTTATTTATTTTTAAGAGAATTTTTATTTCCATTAGGATGTATACAGAGTGTCATGTTTTATTAGTAAATTAATGTTCAAATATATCCACAGCTACACATTAATTCATGTTTTTCATAAACATATTCTTCATATCTTTCCTTGCAGTAATTTAGTGGGGAGGGGACACTTTCCTTATGACTCTTTAATAGAGGCGTGATAAACAGAATGGCTTTTCATGTTAAAAAGGTTGCTGATCTCTGTTTTAGAAGAAGAGGGGTAAATTAAAAATTGATTTTGGATCATAAATAAGAATGGTAAACTTAATTTAGATTGTAATTCTAAATAAGTAAGAAAGTTCAGAACTTCATATTTTAAAAGTAAGGCTGTTGAATGGAAAGCAGCTATAAACTTCCAATTAATGAGAATCAATTATTAATCTCAATTAAATTGATTTTTTCACAGTGTGTCATTCTGTGTCTATTTTCTTAATATAACACTTAATTTAACAGTGAATTCAGTGGCATCTGAAATACACCCGTGTCTCGTTTTATGCAGATTTATTTAATGCGATTTTGAAGTTATGCGATTCATGTTTCTTCTTAATATCTTTGTATGTGGTTTTCTTTTATGCGATAAAAATTATTAGATCAGAAGTGGAGTGCCGATAATGTGCTATTACTTTAAATATTATAAATTTCGCGCACTCACATCATATTTAAAGTAATAGCGCATTATCGTTGTTCGATTTCCATATAATAATTTCAATATTTTAAGCACTTTATAATAGTACTGTAATAGATTTATGCAATAAAGAAGTTCATAATTCACTTAAAATCAGGATTTCACCATTTTATATACACACATTAAATTTTACAAGATTATAATGTAAATCTGTTCAAACGTTATAGATGCCTACACTATGTATGTTGTTATTTTTGCATTTTAAATCACGTTCTATTTTTGCTTTTTAAAAAAAGAGTACGTAATCAATTAATCATTTAGTGTCTGCAAGTAATAAATTTTACAAGACTATAATGTAAATCTGTTTAAACGTTATAGATGAAAAATACTATGTATATGTTGTTGTTTTTGCATTTTAAATCACGTTCTATTTTTGCTTTTTATAAAACGAGTACGTAATCAATTAATCATTTAGTGTCCACAAGTTTATTTTTAAAAGGTGAGTAATAGCGGTGGACACAATTAAATTTGACAATTAAAATCTGATTTTTAATTGTAATTAACAATTTAAAAATTACGTAACGTGATCTTAAATTAATGTGATTTGAAGCGATGAAATTTGATTTTTAAACGTAATTGAAAATTAAAGACAAAAATAAGAATTTAATTTTTGTTAGTTTTAATTACATTTTGCTCAACAGTGGTGAGTCAATATCTTTTTATTATCATAAGTCTAAGTTCTTATTTTTATTTTAAACTTTTAGTTTACTCTAATGGAGAGGGAAAAACACCCAAGAAAATGAATTTCTTTGGAAACAAAAATATCAATTTTAGATCTCTTAGCAAAATGGAAGGATCAACAGCGATTGGAAAATGTTTTAGTTGTATTTCCTCTTGACTTCGTTTAAGGAGAAGCTACAGTACCTCACATCACATCATGTCATGAGGAATCTGATGTTTCAAATAGCGATAATAATTAAAATACCATACATGTATGAAAAAAATGTAAATTACGCATAAAAATATATTGTTTTGAATAAAATTAAATACTGTAGTTAATAAAAAAAGTAAAAAAAAGTTTGTCTTGTATCAATTTTTTTCAAATATGAAATTTTTTATAAGTCATATTTTACTTTCTTATTTTTTTTTTTTATGCGAATTTTAAAGTAATTATACGTTGTTGCTTTGCTTTTGTGCGATTTTTGAAAATTACAGTACGTATTCCTCATTTTTGAAGGTAAGGTAAATCTATTTTTATGCGATTTCTTTTGTGCGCATTTTCTGAGGAACCTATCTACTGCATAAAATGAGACCCAGGTGTAATACATATATTTTTTTTTTTTTAAAAAGTTTTTTGTTTCATTTTTTTTATTCATTCTGTATTATCTATTGAAGCAGTCTAGTTTCAAATGATAGCTTTCTTGTTGTTACTCAAAGAATTTCAACTGAGAAAACTCGACATTAGTAGTAGTAATAAATTCTTATAATCTTAAGCTAAAAATCACTGAAGAAAAATATAATTTTATATTTACAATAAATTTTTAATTTGGCCAGTACTATTAAATCATTACTATAAAATGGTAACTGAAGATCATAAAAATATAAAGATTGAATTTGTTAATGCTAAAAATATAATTTATTTTCCAGAATTCAGTTATTGCCACACTTTTATATCTGCATAGATATAAAATAAAAATAAAAAGCAAAAAGTTTTTCTGTTAAAATATTAATAGCTTTTGTGAATGAAATTTACAAAAGATTTTAATAAACTGGAAATATTTTAATTTTAAGCTATGATTGAGATTGTCGAGAAACTTATCTGATAGAGAACTAACTATTGAGGCATTTCCCCAGATAACAGCAAATATCTGAAATTAGACTTACAATATCTCATACCAGTATCAAGAAATATCATGGATTTTATCCATATACGAAACAATGCTGAAATAGTTAAAATTGTTGGTTCAATTTTATGAATTTTTTTTTTAGTAAAAAGAATCTAATAGATGATGTTTGCATGTATTGATACAAAATATTTCCATTGTAGTTGACTCAGAAAAATCTCTGAATTAACTACAAAAATGAATGTTTGTGAACATTATATGGAAATATTTTTTTGAAAAAAAAAAAAAAAGTTTGTAGGAGGATGAAACAGTAAACAATATTAAAACAGCTACTGAATAAATTATTGGAACCATTGCAGTTGAAATGGCAGTAGAATATGAATTTTGCTTTCATCAAGATAAAACAGAACTGATTTTGCATGAGCAAAAGGTTAATGTTTGAGCAAAACTCTTTTGAAAAAGGGAATTGTTGGGGGGGAAAAAATTCCAGTCTTTTTTCTCGATGATTGGATATATTTGCAGCATTGAGCATTCAACAAGAAGGATTTGTATTTTAACGTTTATTTTTATCAAGACTAGAGGTATGGAGCACTCAATACATACTTAAAGTTGGTTGGTATTTTAGTATTAGAATTGGTGAACACCTTTGATAATTTTTATAAGAATAATAAAACAATTCTGTTCTTGCTATTTTTTTTCTTATATTTTTGAGCTTCAATTAGCATCTGAGATGTAGTGCTGTGGTAGGAATACATTTTATAGTTCAATATTTCTTGATCACAACTCATCTTTCTATTTTTTTTTTTTTTTTGAGCTTCAGTGTCATTTGAGAAACGAAACATAGATTATTTTTTTAAAATGATGATTATTGATTGGAAACCTACATCAGATAATAAACTTCTATGGATTAGATTTTTTTTTTTTACATAGATCATTAATAATGGCTCTAATATCTGCCCATATTGAACTCTTTCAATGGAAGGTTTATTATTTAGCATAATTAGTCTAAATGATTGTACTACTGTTCAGTTATCTAACCTGCCTTTGAATTTATATATATATATAGTGTGGATAGTTGAAGGATGCTTGAAAATCTGAGTTCAAACCCCTATACTTACAATTAAAGCTCCCAGGTTTGTGAAGAGTGCCTGGTTTTCAGATATTTATATAGGCAAAAAATAAATTTTTATTAAAGTTTAAAATATTTAAAAGAAAATGCTTATTACATTAATAATCAATCTTTATTATTATTATTTTTTTTTATGGCATTCAGTTTTCTACAATAGTATAACTTTAAGTATTATATCCAACATGTTTAAATTACTATTTTTTTGTCTTAAAAACAAATAATGTCATTCTAAGACATAAAATGAAGAATATTTTAAATAAGGTAATCTAGAAATTTTTGCTTACTCTGTGAATGAAATCAACTTACATTTTATATTGCCTTACAAAAAGAAAGAACAAATTAAAATTTTTATTTCTATAATGTTGGCACTGCTAAAAATCTATTATTGAAAGCATAAAAACATTTCAAAAATGAAAATATTTTACTCGGCTTAGTGCAATAAATATACAGAATGAGAAATTTCTACACAATAAAATAAAAGTAAAAAAAAATAGATATTTTAAAATTAATAATAGAGGTAGAACAAAAAAAAAAGTAAAGAAAAATTACAAGAATTTTCAAATTATATGTACAGTATAGATATATATAAATTAAAAAAACAACCACAACAAATGCTTTAAATAGTTCATTAAAGACTGACATCTTTTCAAAAGTCTTTCACAGAAGATTAATGAAGAAGAAACTTACAAACTATCAGATGTTGATGAGTTTTGTTATATTTTTCTAGCTAAAAATATCTAGACACTCCTTTACTATTATTAAATGTTTTAAATGTTTTGGCTTTGGATCATCTACCTGATTGGAAACTTAAAAATTTCGAGTTTTATTTGATTCAGTCTGGAGCTGAGATCATAGACATGACACTTAGACGCACTTCTATTGCGCTATGAGACCATTGTATATGCTGTATATACAGATAGTACCGTGCGTGTGTGTACCTTTATGTATAGTCATTATTGTATACGTGTAGATATCTAAACTTTGCTAAACGTAGTATTATTTGGTAATAATATTTATTCTAAAGACTAAATAAAATCTTAAAAATTATACATGAATATATTTGTGCTTATTATTGTGGAGAGTTAAACTAAATAAAAATAGGTTTATTATTAATTAAAGAAAGTATTTTCAAAAAAATATTTGTAAAAAAACACACAGATAATAGATATTATAAAGATAAATGGATGCATGGAATAGAATATTTAGCTGCATTAAGTCGGACAATATTCGAGAGGAATGAAAGTATTTCGGAATATATTTATCTTGAATGTTGCTAAGTTTTGAAAGAATAACGATAATGTATTATTTGATAAAAATGGGCATCTTCATATTAGATCTTTCATCTGCAATATATATATATCTAAAAGTGTAATTAATAGATTCTGTGAAAGCAAGAATATGCATTTGTAATATAAATTAATTAGTCTTGAAATAACTAAATAAAGAAAGATTAAGGTTTATAAAGAATTTTTTTTTTTTTTAATACTTGCACTAATGATATAGCTAGCGTGTTTATACGTACATATAACTACATTTCATGCTAATATTCAAATACATGCTTTATTACATATATACTTTATTTTAAGGAATAAGTATATCATATAATCACAATTTAATGTAGCATAAATCTTTTTTTTTTTTACTCATTTTAAATTGTAATAGTTTAGAATAAAATGAAATGATAGAAACTAAGATAAAAGTTTCCTTTCAATTAATTAGACTTCATTGTTGAGTTTTTAACTTCTTCTAATTTACAGAGAGATGAATTATTAAGTTAAAAAAAAACTATATTTTAAGCAAAAAAACTATTGAAAGTTTATAAAAATGTTTGCAAACTTATTTAATGAATTACCAAAATAACATTTACAATCGCACCAAAATAATTATTTTGCAAAATCATTATGCTTTTTAGTAATTGTTCAATTTGATCTAATCAAACTCTTCCACAAATAATCCTGTTTTTTTTCTTCAAAATTTTAGCCAAAGAAACGGGAATGTTTATAAAATGATTGGAGAGAGAGAATCAGAGGATTGTTAGCCTGAGATCTCTTGGCAATGAACTGAGATCAAATAACAATATATATATATATATTGTACTGGATGTGTTAATTGCTGTTTTCATACCGGCCTCTTAGGCAGAGAAGAACATACTTGGAGAGTATGTATGTCCAAACGACAGCTATAAAATATAGAACTATCGTTACATTTCCAGGACATAACTTCTTCTCTGGCTGCTGGCTTTAACACCGATCATTCAAAGTGCTCTTTTGTTTTGGAAGAAATATTCTGGGCACCAGTTAACTACCCCGAAGGGTGAATTAATGCACTTCGAACGATGACAAACTAACTCAATGCCTAAGATATCCCATGACTAGCTCAATCGACACTACAATAACACTACTAAATTTAACTAGTGGTAAAATTTACTTAATTAATGATAAAGAATTGACTGACAGATATTAAGTTTAAAAGTCAGTTTATTTACTTAAACATTTATTATTCTACTTTTAATTTACTGATGAGAACTTATTTAAATGAACAAGGGCTTATCATAACTTCAGGCTCACACATATATAATAGCAATATAATATAACAAAGAAATAATATTTGACATTTAAAATACAATGAAATCAATAAATGCTAACGCATTAACACACACAACATTTCAAAACACGCACATCAATAGTTCAATAGTTTGTTTATGCATGCTTATAGAGTTCATTATTATTTGACTCTGGGAGGCTTCCAACTAATGCGATGGCTACTTTAGAAATGAGAATAAGAAAATGTTATTACCTATGATTTTAGAATGTGGACTTCTTCTTGCTGTTTGCTGTGAACTTTATTTTAATAGGGTTTTGTTTTCTTCCTGGTTGCTGCTTCAAGTGAGAATACTTCCTAGCCAGCTAGATTCGACGTTTTCTTGAGGAGGTTTATTATTCAGTGGCACAATTCTTGGAGACAGTTAAATATTGACAGCGGATTTCAAGTTGTTAGGCAAGCATTATCCTTTTCCAAGCAGGTTTGCTGTTTTACTGGACTCAGGCTAGAGAAAGTTCTATGTTTCCGAGGTTTCTAACACTGCATTGTCAACTAATCGATTGAGTGATTTAATCTGATGTGATTTTGCTTACTGGACTCAGGCTAGAGAAAGTCCTATGTTTCCGAGGTTTCTAACACTGCATTGTCAACTGATCGATTGAGTGATTTAATCTGATGTGATTTCGCTTACTGGACTCAGGCTAGAGAAAGTCCTATGTTTCCGAGGTTTCTAACACTGCATTGTCAACTGATCAATTGACTGATTTAATCTGATGTGATTTCACTGAACTGAACTACACTCTTTCTCAACTGTTATCTCAACTCAACTGTGTGTGAAAATTTAGGTCTATTTATGTAATGACCTATTGTTATTTTTTGATATCCTCCAGCGATATCCGTTGTCGAAATTCCTTCCTTGTTTTTAATTGCATTCCTCTAGATAATCTTTTAATTACATGTTGCTGGAGATCTTTAATTAGTAGCCATGACACGTTTTGATTTTACATTTTTAATTAGTAGCCATCGCTGAGTGGTTTTTAATCATAATTTTATATATCATATTTTAATATTTAATATGCACATATTTATGCTATGTTTACAATCACACATATTTTACTAACAAGCTTACATTAATTCGTCATTTATGCACATGAATATTTCTCAATATTAGTTTTAAGATTACTTTCTCTTTCTTTAATTCAAAAGAGATATTTTTTACTTATTTGAAAATCAACTTCTTTTAATTTTCCCCGAAACTATGAATTAATTGTTTTTTTGTTTTTTTTTTAGCAAAAAACTCTTAAAACTTCTTTTATAAACTCTTAACTTGATGTTTCTAAAGCACCTCCCCCTTAATTAATTAATTGTAACTTTTATTTCAAAAAACTCGTTGACTTTTAATTTTACATTTTGAAAACAAACTGCGCTAAAAAAAAAAAAACTCTTTAAATTTTTACATATTATTTCTTTTAACGAACCGTATTTTATTTTAATAATTTTTAGACAAAATTATTATATGTGCCAATATGATATTGGTACAATATATTTGATTCTCATTGATTGGAACTTTGTAATTGCTTTCCATCTAAAGATTTGCTTTTTCAAAATTTGAAGTTATGATCTTTTTTAGCTTTTTAGAATCACAATCCATCAATCGTTAATTTAATACCTCCCCTTAAAAAAATTCAATGAGGTAGGCTCAAAATAAATTAAAAACTCATTGTTAACTTGTAATTAATTAAAGGGAACTTTTTTTACCCCTATTTTTTATCATTATTTTATTTTATTCAAATTATTACAATTTACATTGGATTAAAATGAGTGAATGGTCAATGTCTAAATTAAACTGGGGTTTTATGATATGTTTATTGTTTAAAATTAAATTAAAGCATATATAATAAATTAAGAAGATTAAGAACCTTTTTTTTTATAAATTTTATAAAAACAAATTATAAACTGTAATATTTAAACAGATTAAGCTGTTGCACATGCGCTTTAAAGATTTACTATAAATGAATGAATACTAACACTTCAAACACATGATAAAGTCTTTGGAAAAGATAGAATGGCCATCTATTTTTTCAAACCCAAACACTTTTGTATGGGCAAATCTTAAGTGCTTGAAAGTGAAAGCGTGAAGATATTAAATAATCACTTTAAATTACTATTACATGCTTGAATGAAAGACGCTAATGAAATTTACTAGAATTTACGATACGTCATTCTTATTCGAAATTAAATGTATGTAAATAAAATAAAATGATTTATTTAAAAACAAATTATATACAAGTATTAACATATGTACAAGAAAATAAATTTTAGCTGCATAACTTTATGAAACACAACTTATGAAAACACAAGCAATGCAATAGTGCTTTAAGGCAGTTGAAGTCATTCAAATTTGAAGTAATATCTTAGGTAGGAGGTTGTAGGTAGATGTTTAACTTATTTACAATTTATACCTATATAATATATATATATATATATATATATAATATATATATATATATATATATATATATAAGTAACCATTAGAAACCAGTCAACATGTAGACAATCCTAATATAGATAACAATCAAGACTTTCAAACTGTTGTCAAGGCAATCTTCTTTTAACAATAAAGGTGGATACTCCTACCTCCATTAATGATCTCATATTTATAAAGACACTAAAGATTGCAACTTGACTACAGAGATTGAAATTATTGATTGGAAGAAGTTTAAATAAACCTCCTTAAACAGGCAAATATAACCTGTTCTGAATGCAGACTAATAAATAGCCATTTATAACATTACATATTACAATTATAATTTTCAAATTGCACCCAAAGTATTACTTAAATAATAAATGTGATTGTCTAAGTGTTGACTGGTTTCTAATAGTTACAACCCATTTAGCCTTGAGAATTATTACCCTTATTATTTAAATAATACTTTGAGCGCAATTTGAAAATTATAATTGCAATTTGTAATATTATAATTGACTATTTATTAGTCTGCATTCAAAACAAATTATATTTACCTGTTTAAGAAGGTTTATTTAAACTTCTTCCAAACAATAATTTCAATCTCTATAGTCAAGTTGCACTCTTTAGTGTCTTTATAAATATATGACACCATTAATGGAGGTGGTGGGAATCCACATGTATTTGCTAAAAGGAGGTTGCCTTGACAACAGTTTGAAATTCTTGATTGTTATCTATGTTAGGATTGTGTAAATGTTGACTGGTTTCTAATGGTTATATATATGCATCAGGTGATAAGCTTTTCTTGGATAGTAATAACATTGTGAATTAAAGCTAAAATAATGTATAACTCATAAAAATATTATATTGCCAAATTTCATTCACAGTATTTCTAAGTAAATACGTTTTAAACCATTTTTCTTTTTTTTAAGAATGTTGTATTTTTGTATCAAAAATGATAGAACAGTGAGAAAGTCATATGGTTTCTAAAAGTATGAACACCTAAATGTTATTAAAGGGATGAAAAAGTTGCTTGAGATTAATTATATGCTTGTGAAATACAGAAAAGCATAATGGTGGAAAAAGAAGTATGGACAAGTTTGAAAGATGTGCAGTATATCTTCTGAACAATTATTATACAAGACACATGTGGGATCAAATATTTAATGAGGAATATTTTGATAGAAATTATACTTACTAATGAATTAAACAGAAAGTTCAACTATGACTGACGAACATACATGTTTTGGAAAGTGACTAAATGAGATATCAACTAGAGATTTGATATATTGCCCAAAATAAGTGCTTGTTCCATAGCGTGATCAGTGAAAAGGGAATGGCCTGCTTCTATATATTTAAATGGATAAGGTTCTATACATGAGGGGTCAGCGTGACTTGAGGTGAACATGGGCATGGCAATAATATTGGCATCAGCATGGGATTTGGGTTTTCACTGTCAGATTTTCAGTGATATGGATAGCTGAAAAGTTGGAGGTTGGAGTGGATTGAAGCCTGTCCATTAAAGTATGAAGTTTTGCTATCTTAATATAAACTGAGCACTGATTATATATATATATATATATATATGGGAGATGGTAATCTGGACCAACTGATGACTGCTGGTTTAGCATGAAATATGCATATTGGTGATTATTTATTTTTTCTACAGGTGTGTGGTCATGTGCATCAGTTGTATGAGATAGTGTGGATAGTTTAAGGGTGCTTGAAAATCTGAGTTCAAATTCCCTATACAATTTGCAAGTTTTAATTTAAATTCAGAAATATTAATTGTTAATATTGATTTTTATAATAGTATTCTTCACTCTAGTTTTGCATTAATACATATTTTACATTTCATTAATTAATGATAACTTCATGTGGTGACATTACAATCTTTCTGCTAATCAGAATATAGTCCAATTCTGCCCCATACCTTTATTTAGATATTTCCATGTCCATTTTTCTTTTAACATTTTTTTCCAAAAAAGAATTCATAGTATAATTTTTCTGCAAACTTCGCAAGTCTGTATCCTCTCTCATTTTTATCACCAAAACCAAATTTATCCACAGCACTTTCTTCCTTCAATTATTTATCTATCTAGCACTAAGTCTTCCATGATAATGTCAGAGTGTTGTTTGTTCTGAATTAAAACATTTTTTACAGTAATATAAAAATCTTATATTACTTCATCACATTAGAACTTGTTTTTTTTTTTTCCCTCAAAAGTAACCTTTATTAGTTAAAAGATTGCAAAAATGTTCAGGTATGCTTACCCATTGAGGATTACAAAGTGTTTAGTGTTACATGGTAAAACAATTATTGACCAGGTTTATATAAAGTGCATATGGTCGATAAAAATTATATCCATAAAAGGGTTATTATAATTTTGATTAATGTGTATCTGTACATGGATAATAAACTTTTGACCTGCAGCCGAGCCATGTCAAGACCATTATATGTACCTCTTTCTCCTAATTAACAGTCCAAATGTGCAGGGACCACATTTGGTCTATCTGCCCAAAATTGGAAAGCCAACTAGGGAAAAACTAACAAGTAACAAGCACAGATCTGCACTGCCCAAAACCAACCTATCAAGGGCACAGTAGCCAACCAGAGCAAGAATGGCGCTGAGACTTTGACCAGGTACCCTCCTGGCAGGTTTTCCAGGTAGCGGCAATAAATTTTCAACAGCTTGCACCAATAAACCAGGCCCCTAATGACTGCCACCACCCTGAGGAAGAAAAGAGGAGTGCAGACCCAATGTCTGCAAAATTATTGCAGCAAAAACTACATCAAAGATACAAAATATGTCAGTAGCCCAAAGCAGACCAACCACCTTACAAATGCTCTTACTCTAAAGTTAACTAAGGAAACAAAAAATAATAATGAGCTCAAATCAACACTGTCCTAATAAACAATCCATCAAGGCAGTGCAGCAGCCTCTCAGGGCAAAGTTCAATGGAGGGCAGTGACCCTCACCCGGACTTGGCAGTGATGGCCGACCACCCCCACCACACATGAGGAAAAGAAGAGGAGTGCAGACCCATGGCACCAATGCAACAGTAGATTCATTGTAATCTGTAATCAAGCCAGATTTACTTGCACATGAGTACACAACATTTGTCTATATCACATTGCACACTGAGGTCAATAGAGCTGAAAATCTGTAATCATTACCAATCTCCTGTGTCTGCATATGTTCACAATATCTGTTCAACCCATCGAACTATAAAGACCTTCAGGGTTTACTATGATTCTTATTTGTTGATACTAATTGGATTCTGCTTCTTTGGATTGAATTCTGAGTTTTGGTTAGTAGTCAAGGATTCAGTTGTATAATCTGAAAGTTTGTTGTTAAACTTTGGAATAATCTCAATAATTGTTGAATTAAAAGAGGATGAATCATTTGTGGCTTCAATGTCTCTGTTTAGGTCTAAAACATCATTTGGTCTAATTTTGCATTTAAATCATTGTTTTGTAGCTCAGGAATCATTTTGTTGTAATTCTGTATTGATTTGAATATTTTTTCCATTTTTTGTGGTCTCCCAATCACACCGGAAGTGGGCCAATAACTTATGTTGTGATCATCGGAGAAATTTGATTTTTGTGCAGGAAGATAGCTTAAGTCCTAAGCTATAATGTTTAATTCTAAAATTGAGATCAAATTAAAATTCAAAATAATTTATTCACTGTGGACTAATTTGCCGTATTCGGCAACTTCCAGTTTGACAGACAATATCATAATTTTATTCCTATGAACAATTTAACACTGGGATTTCTTTTTTCCTTAGTTTTATGATTAATTTTTGTGTTTATAATGTTCCTTAGGCTGTTTTTTTCTCCCTGATTGGTTTTCAGTCATAGAAACTTGTTTAACATAATTAATATCTGATGCAAGGATGAAGTTCTTAAAACTATCTTTGTTAGCATTTTTATTTTTAATGAGATTTGATGTCCAAATGCTTACTCTTTTTATTCTGTCAATAAGATTATGATTTCTAGTGTCTCTATTCTTTGTAGAATAATTTGGTTTCATTTAAAAGTATTTTCCAAAGAATTATGTTACTCTAATGATTCTAAGAATTACTTAACCTAGCTTTTACCTATTTCTAATGGCAGCCGTTTACATAAAATGGAACGATAGGTAATTTCAATTATTCTTGAATGAAAACTGATTTAAAATTTTTTGTAAAGATGAAAAAACAATAAAACAGGTATTCACTTACATCTTAGTAAACTTTTCTTTTATGAATTCGCAACTAGACTATAACCTTGGAATAATTAATCTTGCACTGTTTGATATATCATCAATTCTTTTAATTTTTATTTATAATGAATCTCATTCCAATTGTGCTTCCAATATTTGTGCCTTTGTAATAAAGTACAGGCCATTTTTTAAATTGTCTCATCATCTTTATTTCTAACTTCACAAAGTCCAACAATGCCTCATTTAATATTAGACAGTTCTTTCAACTTATGCAATCTTTCTTTACTTGAAAGGATCTGTAGTTGTATGTATGTCAGTAGAATGTCATCATTAAATGACAGCTTTGAATCATGATAAGGAGATTCTTAGCACCATGCAATCTCGACTGCCAACTGCTGTCTTGGCTGTGAGTTTACCATCTTCTGGAAATAAGGGCCATAATTTACTTTTTCTCTATCATTATTGTAAATATCTATTTTTTAATAAAAGTTCATTCATATACACATTGAAGAAAACTCAGCCGATATTGTTAAGAACTATCAAAATGAAAAGAAAGATTATAGTAATTTTTTTAATCTTAAAGTCAGAGGTAAAAAAACACCAAACTCACCATGTTAACTGATGCCTTTTGGTTATCAGCTCATCCATTTTCATTTTTCTAGATAAATAATCACATAGTAATAACACTTGCAATGGCAAGAACATGTGGAGTGGACATATTAAGAATGTGCTTTGCTTGGTTCTTTAATATGTGAAAGAGAAATTTCAGGATCCTTTTTCACTTAATTGCAAACTCCTTCCAACAACATTATGAAAAGCAATATAATTATTTAATGCAGAACATAAAACATATTTTTGAAAAGATAAAAAGATATCGTTTCAAATAATATAGATTCTTTTTTTTAATATAAAAAAATAATATATGCTTTATATAATGGTTTTTATTACAAAGCTCTTTATAAAATGTTTTTATGTTAAGGCTCTTTAATAATTTCAGAAGATAGATTTTGTTTTTGTCAAATATGACTAATTAATGAAATGCTAATACAATAATATCAAAATAACCTTTTCCCTTAGAGTAATTGTTATAAATATTTGTATTAAAAATTAACTGTGTATCACTTAAGACTTAGATAATTATTATGAAGTTTTCGTTAAAAATAATGTTGATCATTATTTAAGCAGATGGAAGTTTTCTTAACTGAGTAACTATTAGAGGAAAGAAGTTGAAGTGATATTAATTTTATAAATTATTGCAGATCTGTAAATACAAATTATACTATAGTTAGTTGCTTGGAAGATCTTGATGTGCAAACACCAAAAATAACTGGTTGATCTTTGACTTAAGAACATACACTTTTTTTTTGTACTTTTATTCTGTTTTAAACTATAGAGGGTATATAGATTTTTAAGACATTGTTATTAACTCCTGCAATTCCCTATAGGATTTAAATTATTCAATTTTTTTTTTTTTTTTTTACATAGACAATTGCTAATGTATAGTTAAATAAGCAGGCTACAAAGTTTCATCAATTGACTGATACAATTAAATTTCTAATAATCTTAGAGTTTTAGAAATCTTGATAACTTTTATTACATTCTTTAGAAGTCTAATTCTAATCATGTGCATATTGTTCTGCTAGGGATTTGTCTTATTGAAAATAGTATAAATGGCTAGATAATTTAAAAGGATTTGCTTTTAAAATAAATATGTTATTAAAGTTTTCATTATTATTCTTCAGAGCAATCTTTTATGGATTTATTAGATTGGAAATAGAAAACTTTGGAAACATAAATTGCTTATAATACTGTTTAAATTAGCAATATTTAGACGTTATATTAAAGATAATTTGCACACATATTTGATAATATGTATATATTTACTATATGAAAATACATATTATATAAAATGGTAGCAATTATGGTGGTTTCTGGTACTAACCTTGATGGAAATCCTGATTTAAATAATAGAATTTGAGAATTCACTTACATAATGAGAAATATATGCAGGAATTTAATCTTGTCTAAATCAAATAACTTTAACTATCAAACAACCTTGGGTTGCTAAATTTGTATAATGAAATTGTATAACTGGTGATTATTTAATTTATAATTTCAAATATAGTAGGACTAATATTTATTTTTTATTCATCAGTTTTTTATACAGAGAATGCCCAGCAAAATAATGCTGTCATTTGAATTCAATACTAATAATATATATAAAATTCAAAACTGCCTAACACTATACTAGTAATAAATAAAATACAAAACGATAAAACAATACAATACTAGATAAAAATCCAAACTTTACCAAAGTTCTTACACGACCATGGTTTCATGTACTAAACAAATAGACCTTCTCAAGTGAAAATCAAACTAAAGAAGCAACATATACATACAAAACAAACAAACCTCCCCATAATTCATTTCAAAAACCAACTTCCCTTTATATCAAAAGATGTCTTCATAAGATTGATAGCCTCATATTCAAGAAGTTTTAACGGTTATTTTTTTATGAAAGAATGAATTAAAGAGAAGGGTAAAAGAAACTTTGGTTATAAAACTTCTTGAATCTGAGGCTATCAATCTTATGAAGACATCTTTTGGTATAAAGGGAAGTTGGTTATTGAAATGAATTATAGGAATGTTTATTTGTTTTGTATATATATATGTTGCTTCTTTAATTGGATTTTCACTTGAGAAAGTCTATTTGTTTCGTAGATGAAACCATGGTCATATAAGGATTTTGGTAATGTTTGGATTTTTATCTAGTATTGTATTGTTTTATGGTTTTGTATATATATATATATGTTACAAATCTTGTTGCTAAACATCAGCTTAGAACCATTGGGTCATAGTTATCATCATCGGAATAAAGATTTTTAATCAAATTGATCAAAGAAATATGATGAAATAAATAACAAAAATAGTAATTTATAATAAAGAAATAATGATTGCTATATAAATTAGATTCGAATAAATTATCTTATGAATAGTTAAGAATAGTATACAAATATTAAATTAAAAATTGGAATAATATCAAATTTCTATACAGGAGTAGATCATAGTTCAATTTAGATAGGCTTGGCTATACATTTATATTTTAAAATAATTAAAATTAAATAAATCAGTAACTAGAATAATATTCTGGTGTAAAAACTTTAATCCAGGTTTAAAATAATTCAATTAATATTATTCAAAAAAATATTACAAAAAAAAAAAAAAAAATAGAACAAATATTAAATACAGTGAATTCTCAATACACTGTTTTTCAAGGGACTAGAGAAATAAATAGTAGATACATAAAAACAAAATTATGGATGAAAACTCATTTAATAGTTATTTATTGAAATATTGTAGATATAATTCAGAACATTCCAAAATGAGTATATGTGTATCATCATCATCATCATCATCATCATCAACGATTATCAATCCACTGCAGGATGAAGGTCTCTCCAAGTTTAATCCATCTTCTCTGATCTTTAGCTTCTCTTCTCCACAACACCCCTGCACATTTTCTTATTTCATCCATCCATCTCACATGTGGTCTCTTTCTGGGTTACAATCTCTTAGGAATCCAGTTTAAAATTTCAATTGTCCATCTATTAACATCTCTTCTAGCAATATGTCCAGCCCAACTCCATTTTAATCTTTTAATTTTTTCAATAAGGTCAGTAACACCTGTTTGTTGTCTTACCCATACATTGCGTTTTCGATCTCTTCTTGTTACTCCCAACATACATCTCTCCATACTCTTTTGAGTGGTCTGAAGTCTCTGTATTGCTCTTCTATTAAGTGTCCAAGTCTCAGATCCATAAGTAAGAACTGGTAAAACACATTTGTTAAAAACCATCCTTTTCAAACACATAGGCATATTTCCTTTTACTATCAAGTTATTTCTACCAAAAGCACTCCAATCAACTTTAATTCTATGATTAATTTCCTCCATTATGTTTCCATCTGTATTAATAATCTGACCAAGGTATTTGTAACTGTTAACTTTTTCTAATTCTTCATAATCAATCTTTATTTTCATATTTTGAGCAAATCGATTAAACATTACTTTAGTCTTTTTAACATTTATCTTTAGTCCTACTTTTCTACTTTCATCTGCTAACTCCTGCAACATTTCCTGCAGCTCTGAAGCATTATTTGCAAAAACAACTACATCATCTGCAAAATCTAAATGACTTAAATACTCTCCATTTACTTTCACTCCTTTAGTTTCCCATTTTAATCCACAAAATACTTCTTGCAGCACTGCTGTAAAGAGTTTTGGAGATATGGAGTCACCTTGTCTTACACCTTTCTCAATGTTGATCTTTCCAGTATCATTATGTAATCTAATTGTTGCTGTTGCATTTTTATAAATATTCT
This sequence comes from Epiperipatus broadwayi, assembly GCA_028023455.1. Taxonomy (NCBI): domain Eukaryota; kingdom Metazoa; phylum Onychophora; class Udeonychophora; order Euonychophora; family Peripatidae; genus Epiperipatus; species Epiperipatus broadwayi. Next base: position 11,633,429 of record JAQFVV010006199.1, read on the forward strand.
TTAAAATATGACAATATCCTGGATCTATACATTGATGATCCAATGCTATAATCACTGAAGAAATGTGTATAGAATCGAATGCCTTTTCATAATCTACAAATCCAAAACATAATGACAACTCATATTCGTTTGTCCTTTCTATGACTTCTCTCAATACCTGGATATGATCTATTGTACTAAAACCACTTTTAAATCCAGCTTGTTCTCTTGGTTGGTGGAAATCCAAAGTTCTCTGTAGACGAGTTGTAATTATCTTGGTAAAAATTTTATATAAAACTGATAAAAGGCTGATAGGTCTGTAATTTCTAATATCTTCTTTATCATCTTTTTTAAATATTAATATTATTACTGCATTCTTCCAATCTTCCGGTACATCTTTATCATTTAGACATTTGGTATATAACTTTGCTAAAATTGTTTCTATTTTTTCACCTGCTTCTTTTAATATATCAATTATAATTCCATCATTTCCTGGAGCCTTTCCTTTCTTCATACACTTAATTGCATGTCTCACTTCTTCATTTAAAATTCTGGGCAATTCGGAAGATGTAATAGATATAGGAGGTACTTGTTCTTTATTACTATATAATTCTTGATAAAAATCTTCTACCAATTTCATGATGTCATCTCTCTTTTTAGTAATAATTCCATCTTTTTTTCTTATTGCAGATATAAATTTCCTACCAATACCAAAATGTTGTTTAACATTTTTGAGACTTTTATTTTCTTCTACAGCTTTCCTTGCTATTTCACAGTTATACTTTCTTATATCATTTTCAACTATTTTCCGTACCATTTTACAAAATTTGAGATATTCAATTCTTTTTAATACATCATTTTTGTATATCTTTATATTCCTTCTTTTCTTCATAAATTCTCTAGTCTCAGTAGAAATTTTATTAGTCAATTGCTGCTTTTTTCTACCAGCTATGTTTGTCGCAGTTTTTAAAAGTGTATCAGTTAATTTCATATTAATTTCATTCAAATCTGAATCATGTTCAAAATCTCCTAACACTTGAAACCTATTTGTAAGTTCTAATTTAAATTCATTAGAATGTTTCTGAAGATTAGGAATATCAACTGTAAATATTGGTTTTTCTTAATAATTTTTGTCTCTCTAGTTTTACATTAACACGTAACTTATACCTTACTAATCGATAATCACTTCCTGTGTTAAATTTATTAAGAACATTACAATCTTGAAATATGTATTTTCTGTTAGTCAAAATATAATCCAATTCTGTTGTACCTTCATTTGGATGCTTCCATGTCCATTTCCTTTTAACATTTTTCTCAAAAAATGAATTCATAATATAAAGTTTTTCTTTTTCCGCAAACTCCACAAGTCTATGTCCTCTCTCATTTCTATTACCATAACCAAAATTACCTACAGCAATTTCATCTTTCATTTGTCTACCAATTCTAGCATTAAAGTCTCCCATAACAATTTTAAAATGTTGTTTACTCTGATCAAAAGCCTTTTGTACATCCATATAAAAATCTTCTATTACTTCATCACTATGAGAACTTGTTGGGGCATAAACCTGAATTATCCGCATTTGGTATCTGCTATTAAGTTGTATAACTAATCTTGCCACTCTGTCCGATACACCATCAATCTCCACAATATTGTTCTTCCACTTTTTATTTATAATGAATCCTACTCCACTTGTATTTCCAATATGTGTGCCTTTATAATAGAGTATATGTCCACTTTTTAAATCAATTGTTTCTTCTCCTTTTCTTCTAACTTCACAAAGTCCAATAATGTCCCATTTAATATAAGACAATTCTTCTTCTAATTCTTGCAATCTTCCTTCACTTGAAAGTGATCTGCAGTTGTAAGTACCTAAATAAAATTCATCATCAAATGGCAGCCTGGGTCCGCAATCAGGGGATTCTTAGCACCCTCCGCCTTCGGCCACCAACCGCTGCTTGGTTGGCGACTTTACAGCCTCCTGGGAATAAGGGCCATGCTTTATTTTTGTCTGTCATAATTGTATATATGTATTGGAAAAATATTTATCATTTACACAAACATTCATTCTGCCTTATCAGGCACTGAGAAGAAAGACCATGGTGTTTCGTGATCTTAAACTCAGAGGTAAAAAGCCAATAAACTCACCACGCTGGCTAATGCGTGTTGTTGAGCAGCCCATCCATGTTCGTATACTATATGAATAATCACATAGTAATAACAGCTGCAATGGCAAGAACGTATGGAGTGGACATTAGGAATTTGCCCTGCTCGGTTCCTTTAAGGCCTCCAAGAGGAATCAAAGGGTCTCCTTTCAGTTAATAGCAAACTCCTTTCTGCAGCCATATATGTGTATATAAAGTACAATGTATATATTACTTAATATAAAAATGAATGTGACTTAATATAAAAATGAAAAATATATTTAAAAAAAATGCATTCATTATTTGAAAAATTGGTACATGTGTGTGTATTAAACTATGATTTATGTTATTTAATATAACACATATATGTCTAAAAAATGACTTAGTAATAATTATATATTGTCATTAGATTAAAAAAAATTTTTTTATCCAATTATTTATTTTAAGAGTAAAAAATAAATAAATTTATATTTATTTGCTCATAATAAATTTTACCATGGCTGTTATATCTGAAAATATTAAGACTAGAAGGTTGTAGACAAGTAAAACAAAAATCTCTTTTTTAAATAAAAATTGTAGCAAAATGAAAAAGGTTGTAGAAGATTATATATGTGTTTGGGAAGTTTTTATCTTTGCTATAGTAAAAAAAAGTAAAAGAAACATTTATGGTATCCATAAATTATAAAATATCTGTGAAAAAAACATTGTTTTGGGATATAATTTGTCAATGACAAATAAAATTACGATAATTCAAAAAATGATGTGTATTTTTACATTGTATTTCCATGATTCTGAATTCTGGATAAAGAGTTCATATTTTATCTAGGATTTTAAATAAAGTAACTTACTTAGGTATACATTTTTATATAAAAACTTACATGGGGAATATCAATTTAAAAGAATTATCCTTTCTGGTTTTAACATTACTCGTATTTACAATATTTAGGAATCTAATATTAGAAGAATTCTTGCAGTCAATTCTTCACAGATGTTTTCTGCAGCTTGAATTCAAAATCTAGACAATAATTATTTGTAGAAATTGTATGCTGCTTTTAGCTTTTAATTTGTAAACTAAACAACTACTAATCAAAATAGATTCACTTTGAAGTTATAAGTAAATGAAAACAAATCAATAATAATTTCATATTTATACTTAATTTTATAATTATTATGATTAATTATAAACATACATTGTAATATATTGTTAATATTATAATCAATAAATTATTATTGTATTTCATTTTAAATGTAAAATGTAATATAACGAAAATATATAAATTTGACAGAATTAATATAACTCAACTTCATGTATATTATTAATTTATTTATGTAATTTTATTATCTGTATTTAAATCATTTTATTTAATAGATAATACAATTAAAGATATTTACTTATTTTCATATATTTTTATTTTATTATCTGATATATAATTATATAATGAATAAATGTTTCATTGTTTTTTATGATGAATAATATTTATCAATTTTCAATCATACTTAGCTCATGATTATTAATTACATGTACACACACATTTACCTCATTTACCATTGGTATATGTATTAACATATACATGTATAAGCATATGTATGTTTACATGGTTGTAGAGAAAAGTGTGCTGTTAACTGAAAGAACAATCTTTGATTCCTCTGAACCTTAAAGGAATTGAGTAGGCTAAATTCCTATTGTTCATTCTGTATGCTCTTTTCATTGCAGCTATTATTATTATATGATTATTTATATGATAAATGAACATGGATATTCACCAGCATTCATAAATCAAATACTGACTTTTTACCATTAAGATCATGAAATGTCGCAGTGTTTCTTCTCACATGGTTGATAATTTTTAACTGAATTCACAATTAGAATTTTCTTGAACATAGAATTTATATTTGTGGGAATGATTTTTTTTAAATTGATATTTGCAATCATAACAGAACAAAAGTAAATTATAGCTTTTATTTCCAGAAGTTTATAGCAACCAAAAACAGAGGAGCTGATCTGGGCTGCCATTTGTTGATGACCTTTTCTTTAAGTTTATGCAACTGCAGTTTATTTTCAAATAAAGGAAGTCTGTATGAATTGGAAGAATAACTATCTAATTCTAAACAAGATGTTATTGGACTTTGTAAAGTTAGTAGAAAGGATGAGACATTTTTTAAAAAATATGAATAAGTAATGTACTATAAAATCACAAGTATTGGAAACACAAATGGAGTGGGATTAATTATAAATAAAAAAATGGAAAAACAATGTTATGAATATTGATAGTATTTCAGACAGAGTGACAAAAATACTTATCCAAAATAATGACAGATATCAACTGCAGATAATTCAGTTTTATGCCCCAACAGGTTCTCATTCTAATGAAGAATTGGAGAATTTTTATATGATTGTACCAAGTGCTTTTGATCATACCAAACAATACTTTAAAATTATTACAGAAATGTTTAGGGTAGAATCGATAAATGATTGAAAATGAAAATGCTGAGAATAAATTTGGTGATGATGACAGAAATAAGAGAATTCATAGATTTGTAGAGTTTGCAGAAAAAATATATTATGAATTCTTTTTTTGAGAAAAAATATTAAATGAAAATGAACATGGAAGTATCCAAATGAAGGTACAGCAGAATTGGTTTATATTTGACTAACAGAAAATATTATTTCAAGTTTGTAATATTCCTTAGAGATTCAACACATGAAGTGATAATCAATGACTGAGATATAATATAATGCATAACTATAAAGATGAAAACTATTAAAAAAAATCAGTAATAGCAATTGACATTTCTAACCTTTAGAAACCTTCTAATGAATTTTAATTAGAATTTGCAAATCATTTTAAAATATTAACAAATTTTGAAGATGGTTCAGATGTGACTGATATGAGTAAGAAAACAACTGATAACTTATTGAAAACTGCAAGAAAGATAGCTTATATAAAAAAGAAGCAATTTACCAGTAAATTTTCTGAAATGAGACAATGTATGAAGAAAAAAAGAAATTTGAAATTTTTTTTAAATAATCGATTAAGAAGAATTGAATATTTAGAGTTTTATAAAATGATGTGAAAAAGAATTAATAATTATGTAGGAAAATATAATTGTGAATTGACAAAGAAAGCTATAAAAGAAAGTAAAAGTCACAGAAATTTAAAGCAACATCTTGGTATTGGAAGGAAAACTGTTTCAGCAATAAGAGAAAAGATGGTACTATCACTAAAGAGATAGAGATGACATAATGAAATGTGTGAATAAGTTTTATAAGAAATTGTATTTAAATAAGCATTTATTTTATATAGCGTATGTAAACAATTGTATTACAGTCAAATATCAGCCTTTCACGCTAATTGTGTATACGCTTTGTGAGTGTTAATAATAAATGAATACTTTCTCACCAATACAAGATATAGTATTTATGCAGGAACAAAAGGAATCCTCTTATTCCTATGACTCAAACGCTTATATATGAGCAAATCTGAAGTACTGGCAAAGAAAGAGTGACACTGGAACAGTCACTTTAAATTACTATATATGTTGTCTGAATGAATGACGCCGGTGAAATTATCTAGAATTTACTAACGTCATTCCAACTGAAACTTAATAATATGTAAATAAGCATTTATTTTATATAGCATATGTAAACAATTGTATTACAGTCAAATATCAGCCTTTCACACTAATTGTGCATATGCTTTGCGAGTATTAATAATAAATGAATACTTTCTCACCAATACAAGATATAGTATTTATGCAGGAATAAAATGAATCCTCTTATTCCTATGACTCAAATGCTTATATATGAGCAAATCTGAAGTACTGAGTCGTAGGAATAAGAGGATTCCTTTTATTCCTGCATAAATACTATATCTTGTATTGATGAGAAAGTATTCATTTATTATAACACTCGCAAAGCGTATGCACAATTAGCATGAAAGGCTGATATTTGACTGAAATACAATTGTTTACATACGCTACATAAAATAAATGCTTATTTACATATTATTAAGTTTCAGTTGGAATGACGTTTAGTAAATTCTAGATAATTTCACCGGCGTCATTCATTCAGACAACATATATAGTAATTTAAAGTGACTGTTCCAGTGTCACGCCTTCTTTGCCAGTACTTCAGATTTGCTCATATATAAGCGTTTGAGTCTTAGGAATAAGAGGATTCCTTTTATTCCCGTATAAATACTATATCTTCTATTGGTGAGAAAGTATTCATTTATTATTAACACTCGCAAAGCGTATGCACAATTAGCTTGAAAGGCTGATATTTGACTGTAAGAAATTGTATTGTAATAAAGAACAAAAACAAAGTGTCCTCTATAATTTTTACATCTTTTATACTGACAAATATTTTAAACATAGAAATGTACAATTAAATATTTGAAGAAGACAAAAGAAAATAATGGAATTATTATTGACATTTTAGAAGGTAAAGAAATAGAAAAATTATTGGCAAAGCTATAATAAAATATGTATAGGATAAAAATTTACCAGATGATTAAAGAATGCAATAAAAATATTAATATTTAAGAAAGATAGTAAGGACAATATTAGGAATTGTAGACTTATTAGTCTTCTGTCAATTCTATACAAAATCTTTCCTAAGATAATTATAACTTATCTACAGAAGTATTTGAATTTTAACCAATCTAAAGAAAAGATTTTAAAATGATTTCAACACATTGAATCAGATTTAAGTATTAAAAAAAAGTTATAAAAAGGTCTATTGAATATGACTTGCCACTCTGTTCTGAATTTATAGATTGTGAAAACGCATTCTATTAGTTAAGCATTTCCACAGTGATTAAAGCTTTACTTCATCAAGATATACATCTGGGATATTGTCATATTCTGTAGAATATGTATCAAAATTCAACAGCAGTGATTAGATTGGTATGTGAAAAGTATGTGCAACAGAGATTATTATTCAATTTCTTCAAATCTTTTAACAGCAGTTTTACAGAAAGTACTTGGTGAATTAAAATAGGAAGCTAAGAAAATGTATTTAAGTTATTTAGATTTTGCAGGAGATATGGTTCATTTTGCAAATAATAGTTTAGAGCTTCAGAAAATGTAACAAATTATCAGATAAAATTAAGAAAATAGGCCTAAATACTAATATTAAAATGACTAAAGTAATGTTTGATGGGTTTAAGATTAATAATCATAAATTAGATATTAATAACTACAAATATCTTACTCAAATTACTAATGTAATGGATGAAATTAATCAGAGAAATAAACTTGGAACATAATATACATTTGTGTTTGGAAAGAAATATTTTTTAATAGATGTGATTTATCAGTTTTTACTTATGGTTCTGAGACTTGGATATTTAAGAACTATACAGAAACGTCATAACACTTAATGACGTATTAAGAGATATATGTTAGGAGTAACAAGAAGACTTCGAAAATGAAAAAAAATAGTGTGAGAATGTATAAGTATCACTTACATGATTGAGAGAATTAAGAGATTGAAATGGAGTTGGGCTTGACATCTTGCTAAAAGAAATGATAATATATAGAAAATTAAGATTTAATTGGATTCTACTATGTTGAAACAGATTTAAAAGGAGACCATAAATAAGATAATTGTATAAAATAAGGAAATTTACCTGTGTATCATAGAGAAGAGAGGCTATGAATAAGAGAAATTGGGTTAAACTCAAGAGAGATTTGCTTGGGCTGATAATGTTTGAAATTGATGTGCACATAAATGTTTTGTGTATATAAAATTAAATGTACATGCTTTCAATCTAATATTTGAATCAAATTTCCATGTATTTTTATAAATTTATATATATACTCACACTTTAATTCAATTATATTATCATTATGTTTATATGTGCTCTTGTAGCAAATGTTGGTCATCCACATCAGTTGATGACTTCTAAAATCAACTGCAGGGCAAAAACTTCTTCGATCTTTCATTGATAACCATTGAAGATAAGCTCCATATAGATTTGAAGAACAGATATATTCAATTTATAATTAATTCTATTGGTTTTAATATAACTTTTCCATATAACTTAGTATTCTTTTATTTTTTTTATACTTTTAAATTGTAGTTTCCTGTAAACAGAAGCTTCAGAGAAACTTGGCAGTGAACAATCTTCAAAATCTTTTTATTTATATGCATATCAGAAATATATTTAAAAAAAAAATTCTGTTTTACACAAACTTTCTTCAAAATGAAATTCTTTTGCAAAAATTTGCCATTTTTCTTCTACTAGTCTAGAATTAAAAAACAGAAATCAAATCTTCAAGTGTATGTTTGGTAGATAAATAAATATAATTTATAAAATAATAACATATCCAAATTAATTAGAAGTAATTATTTTAATTAATAAATATTAGTTTTAATTAAAGTTCTGAAATAGTAGCATCTGTGAATGATTTTTTTAATGATTATTGATGATTCTCTACTTATGTATGTCCAATTTGCATAAATATGATTTAAGTAAACACTTTCTGACATATTTAAAAATGTGAAGGTCATCTTAGCTTCTAGTTATGGTTTGTTCTGTGCTGGTGAAAACTTTTGTGTTACATTGTAGTGTTTATTTTTATTTGTTATATATAAAAAAAAATAATTCATGCACATGGTTATCATGCCCTAAATGGAAATTCAATTTACATAAAAATTTAAAAAGTTGAAATTTTTTTTTTTTAGAATGCTTTGCTTGTATAAGAAGTAGAATGTCTGTCATCATTATCATCATCATCATCAACCATTATCAATCCACTGCAGGATGAAAGTCTCTCCAAGTTTAATCCATCTTCTCCGATCTTTAGCTTCTCTTTTCCACAACACCCCTGCACATTTTCTTATTTCATCCATCCATCTCACATGTGGTCTCTTTCTGGGTCTTTTACAATATCTTGGAATCCAGTTTAAAATTTCAATTGTCCATCTATTATCATTTCTTCTAGCAATATGTCCAGCCCAACTCCATTTCAATCTTTTAATTTTTTCAATAAGGTCAGTAACACCTGTTTGTTGTTTTACCCATACATTGCGTTTTCGATCTCTTCTTGTTACTCCCAACATACATCTCTCCATACTCCTTTGAGTGGTCTGAAGTCTCTGTATTGCTCTTCTATTAAGTGTCCAAGTCTCAGATCCATAAGTAAGAACTGGTAAAACATATTTGTTAAAAACCATCCTTTTCAAACACATAGGCATATTTCCTTTTACTATCAAGTTATTTCTACCAAAAGCACTCCAATCAAGTTTAATTCTATGATTAATTTCCTCCATTATGTTTCCATCTGTATTAATAATCTGACCAAGGTATTTGTAACTGTTAACTTTTTCTAATTCTTCATAATCAATCTTTATTTTCATATTTTGAGCAAATCGATTAAACATTACTTTAGTCTTTTTAACATTTATCTTTAGTCCTACTTTTCTACTTTCATCTGCTAACTCCTGCAACATTTCCTGCAGCTCTGAAGCATTATTTGCAAAAACAACTACATCATCTGCAAAATCTAAATGACTTAAATACTCTCCATTTACTTTCACTCCTTTAGTTTCCCATTTTAATCCACAAAATACTTCTTGCAGCACTGCTGTAAAGAGTTTTGGAGATATGGAGTCACCTTGTCTTACACCTTTCTCAATGTTGATTTTTCCAGTATCATTATGTAATCTAATTGTTGCTGTTGCATTTTTATAAATATTCTTTAAAATATGACAATATCCTGGATCTATACCTTGATGATACAATGCTTTAATCACTGAAGAAATGTGTATAGAATCGAATGCCTTTTCATAATCTACAAATCCAAAACATAATGACAACTCATATTCGTTTGTCCTTTCTACGACTTCTCTCAATACCTGGATATGATCTATTGTACTAAAACCACTTTTAAATTCAGCTTGTTCTCTTGGTTGGTGGAAATCCAAAGTTCTCTGTAGACGAGTTGTAATTATCTTGGTAAAAATTTTATATAAAACTGATAAAAGGCTGATAGGTCTGTAATTTCTAATATCTTCTTTATCACCTTTTTTAAATATTGTCTGTATACTAACATTAATTGTGCTTAATGAGGTTTGTTTAAACTTATTTGCATTATTAATCATACATTCCTTAGTGAAGTTGCAGTCTTTATTGTCTATTTAAATATATCAGACCATAGATAGAGGTGGTACCACCTTTGTTGTTAAAGGATGTTGTCTTATAGGTTGAGATCATTGATAGCTTAAGGTCTGATTGTTATCATTTTTTAATTGTGTCAACCAGAAGTAATATTGTGGCATGCATTTCAGCTGTTATGAATCTATTGGTAAAATGTGCACAACACACATTTCAGCTGACATGAATCTATTGATAAAATCTATTGAATATCAAAGCTGATAATCAGGCACACATTAATATGATGAAATTTTATATACTTACATGCCTACAGTAAACCAGACATTATACTGGATATAATAAATTTTCTTGTAAAAATATATTTTAGCTAAATTTAAATAGATGTCTTCAATGCATCTTTTAAATTCTTGAATGTGGATAATCAAAATGTATCTTCCATCATAGAAATTATTTTAGTAAATATAAAGAACATTTGCCTGCAAGGGATAGTTAAAAAATATTATCTAGTTGTCTCAGCATTATGTGAAATGAGCAACACTTTGATGTGAGTTTAGTATTGCTCAATAATACAACTGATTATAGGTACTTTTTGTATCCAATTCTTTTAACATCTTGATTACAGAAATGTCATAGGCCTATATACAGTGAATGTGTCCACACATTGTGTACTTTCTTATATATATTAAAATGTAAAATCATTTAGATTTTTTCAAGGGCATCATAAAGAAGCAAGTGCTGGTAACAGATGTTACTTATTTTAATGTATTTACCACCGGAAAGTGGTTGATACATTGTAAGTGATGGCACCTAGTACTTTCATCATAAGTATGAGAAGGATTTGAAGATCATCAAAAATGTATGATCTTCTGATGGCTAATGAATTTCTGCAATTTCTTTCTAAGTTTGAAAGATATCATATAGTAACAACATTGCGTGCTGATAGGAAATGATATTTGAAATAGTATTATGCTTTTGCAATCACTAATAAATGATTATCTTTTCTACTGACATAATTATAAGATGTTGAAACGTATAGGCAAGAATCACACTGTTTTTATTTCCCAACTTTTAGATATCATTTTTGATGGCTGAAGATATTCCATCATAAATATGAGACTGAATTGAAAAGTGTCTAAAATGAGTTTCTGGTGATTTTTATGACTTCCATTGATTATTAATTCCTTTCTCAAATTTAGAAGTTATTATACAGTAACAATATTGTGTGGTTCCAGGAATTGGTATTTAATTTTGGCATACTAATAAACAATTTTATTGGTTTGCTGATAACCTATTGATATGTAATCAAAATTTTGTAGTTAGTTTGGGTATAAACTTGTGACCATTTTCTGAAGGAGACTGTACAGTCACGTACTGCCATCATCTTTTACCTGTAAGAGATATAGATATTTTTGGGGGTAGCATAATTTTAGGAAATCTTATCCATCTATCACAAGTACCTTTTTGATACTTCACACAGAAATATAAAATCAATTAAAAATTCAGTAATCACAAATTCTAGGACAACACTGGATGTCTTTATCTCTTCTTACTACATTTCATATCTACTTATTTTACATATTGTTTGATTTCTAAATAATTCTCTCTTTTCATTTAATTTTTGGGCTGATATATTAGTTTTGGAAATTAAACACACTGTTCATGTAATTTATGTATGCTAAGTTTCTTCCTGGTAGATGTGTATATATATATTTTTCTTATCTCAGTGCATCTTTCACCTTAGTTCAGTCATATATATATTTGCTTATTTAAAAGAAATATTTGGTTTAAATGGAAATACCTTCTGTAGTAAAGCAATATACAGCATGTTAATATTTATTAGGGAATACTGCAAAATATTAGTATTACTTCATATTATTGTAAACCAACTATCAAAAATCAGATAAATTGCTGTAAAAGGTAGGTTGCTCATCAGTGGATGTTTATTTGCATCAAATTTTTATTGACACAAAATGTATTTATAGGAGTGTTTGGTATAGTTAGTAAGTTTTTTTTGTTACTGAGGAAAAAAAAAAAATATTTCTCACATTATTTTATTTTTGTTGTATATTATAATAGAATAGACAGGTTAAGTGGGGAAAATGTGTATCGTTAAATATTGGGCGGTGATACAAAGGTGATGATAAGAATAGTCATCCAAATTACTAATAATAATATTTGAGTTTAGTAATCAGAATAAAAGCAAAGAAGAGAATGAATTAATCATTTAGCTAATCATGAGTGAATTTGATATATTTACATGTGCTTGCTGCTTTGCACTACATATTTATGATATTATTACTCTGAAAGTATTTAAAACTAGGACATCTCACCATCACTTGGGCCATGAGAACATTTATTTTTTAAAAATTAAATTAAAGGAGGCACTATATATACCAAATTTTCAAACTTTCCTGCCTTTGTTCATAGATAGCTTGAGTAGAACAAGACTCAGAGATTCATAAGAAATTATTAACAAACACATAATAATAAAGAGCTTAATTTTTTTTTTAAAAAATGTAATTACTTAAATAATGATATATAAAATTATATATATTCTTGATTAAATAGTTATAATGAAATTTAAAGGCAAATCAATTTATTGTATAGTTCTTTGGTTTATAGTATTTTTTTTATCTTTACTCTTTCTCTAAATAATTGAAAGCAAAATGATGACTTTTTAAAATGATTTTAGCCACAATAAGATCACATCTCTAATATACTTACTTACTCATATCCTCCCAATGATTGTTAACTTGAGTAATCAATGAACATCAAATAATATAGTGTTTTAAAACCCCCATTCCCAAGTGATTGGTTTCTGACTTGTCTTTATCAGGGAAGACTATAATATAAAGCTAGAATTAATATACTTATACACGTGACAGCGATTCTGTATTTCTTATATTATTCAAGCTAAAAATAATCCAAAATGTAAAAATAATAATAAAACAAAATCTGATATTAGATCAATTTCTGTATATTTTAGTGACTGCAGTTCTATAACTGTAAGCCCATTCTAGTCATTGGTTAGTATAAGATTTATGTCATTAACAATATCACATGGCCTCCCATATGCTTATTTCTTATGTTTTCAAGAAGTTACTTTCACCCTACTTTTCAATCATATAGTATAAGCTTGAGTAATCAATGGACACAAAATCTCCACTGCCAGTCTGACTGGTTTATGGTTTTTGTCTTTCTAGAATTCAAAGCTAGAATCAATGCATTTATGCATCTAGCAGTAAGTTTTTGCTCCCTAATACTATTCAAGTTGAGTACTTGAAATATAAAAAAAAATACTCAATTTTCAAATGTAAGCTATCTATATAGATCTTTTTTAATTTTCAGGTCATTAGCTTGAATAGTATAAAGGAATAAAACATAACTGATTGATACATAAATGTATTAGTTCCTTTGACAAGTAATTTTGGAGATGGGATTTTATAACACTATGTCATCAGGTGTTCATTGATTATTCAGGCTTTCAGGAGATGCTCTAGAACAGAATATGTTTTTAGAAGCATATGAAATAAGCATGCGGTCAAGTAAAAAGAAAGACCTACAGTTGTTACAACTGTGCTTTCTAAAAATGCCAGACCGACACAGCAATGCAAATGAGTTATCTTGGATTTTAAATCTTAGGGCTTTTTGAAATTTAGCTCAAATAGTATAAAGAAGTTGGAAGTAACTGCTAGATGCATAAGTGCATTAATTCTACAGTAGGTGGCTCTGGGCTAGAGTAAAGTGTGTTTGTGGAAGCATATGTGAATAAATATGATAAATCATGTTGTAGTTTTAAGCTTTATATCAAATTACATAATAAATTTTATGAGTGGCATATGATTCTTTTTAATATTTTTCATACTTCAATTTTATGGCATAAACTTCTAGTATTATTACAAACTTTTAGGGATCTCAAATTGTATTATCTTGTCAGTGCTTATGGTTGTTCTGTTATTAAAAGCAAAATCAATGCATAATAAATTTATGCATTGTGCCAAATTCTGTAAAAAAATAGCACTGATTATTGAAATGTCATAACCAACTGTTTAAAATACTGTAGATACATTAAATTACGATAGAGAAATGATGATATAAAGAAGTTAAAGATATGAAAAACCATATAAATGAGAGATATAGAACAAAAGTAGTTCTATAAATGCTACAAAGTCAAATTAAAGTACATAAAGATTTACTATAAATTTTGCATTCAAGATTAGTAAATTTTTTGGATTGTAATTGTTCTTAGAGTTTGAGAAAGTTGGCTATTAGGGATGTAAGTCCAGAAAGAGGCAACATATGAAAAAGGTTAAGCCTCATATATATATATATATTATAACACCCACCGATATAATATAAACCGCCATTGTTGGCTTTAACCCGAAGCTTCGAATAAAGATATTTGTGAGCATGGTTTGATCCCATCTCACGCGCCAATCTTACCCGTAGATGAGAATTATCTCATCGAAAACGTAAATAAGGGTTCTGGTATGTATATCTGTTATGGTAGCGCACCGAACCAGCTCAATCTCAGGGTTTGGGGACGATAGTCTAACTAGAGAACAAAGCTAAAACAAAACTAACTACGTCTTACATGTCTATTATTATATGCGATAGTTTATTGGATAAAATCCATTAATCCAACCCGGATCTTATCGGGGTTTATCCTATTCACGACCATACCCATTACCAATAAATCCCATTTATACACGCATATAAATATCAATATTCAAGTGCACAGCCCATTTATTCTGATCCACACACATATATATAATTCATACACGCATCAAAATAGTGCAAATATATATATCAGAGCTGTTTATTTAATGTTGTCATTTATTTAATTTTAAAAGAGACTTAATATAGTAATTAATATTGAGGTAACACTAGTTTCTTTATTAAGATACATTCATTGAACACATATTTTGTGCCACATCACTTTACCTTAGTTCACACGATCAAAGACAAGTCCGCATTTATACCTTGCCAAGAAAACTGGTCTGGTAGATATAACGGATGGCAAATAGTTCCAATAGGGTATATCGAATAGCATATCCCAGAGGTGGAGTAGTTGATTCACTCGCTTTGCGAAAAGGTCCAAATTTTCAAAGATCTTTCGTCACCATTTCTTTGATGAAACAAAATTTCTTTATTTTATTAACGCAGTTCGTAAGTCCGCTTCAGGTGAGTTTCATGACGAGTGTCCACTGGGCCGATTAACGAAACCCGCACTATAGAATTACCCCGACATTTTGGGTAAAAAAAATATTAAAACTTCTTAAGAAATATTTTACACGTCCTCCTAATCTGGAGTTCAAGCCGCGTCTCTCTTTTTTTCCTTTTTTATATCTCCTTTCGAGCACAACAAAAAGTTCTTTTGTTTTCACTTTTAACTTTTCAAAATTCTCCCTGTGTATCCGTACGCCACTGACCAGTTCTTCCATTGTTCTTCAAAAAAATACCCACCTGACCAGTTTTCAGACTTCCCGACGCCAGTTATTAACTAAACTGCCTACAGCAATTAATTCATTTCTATTTCGGTCCTCATATGTTCAAGAGATTACTCAACAAAAGAAAACACGTGTTACCGACAATATTATTAGAACTCAAAAAAAACTGATTTATGACCATTAAAATAATGTAAGATTATGATTATTTAATTATAATGAATACCAATAAAATATTTAAAATTCTTAAAATAATTCTCTATTTATCTTTTTGTGCAAAATTATATATTTGTTTCGATTATTATGCATATATCGTGATTTCATGCAGCGATGTGGAGAAATAAATAACTCGGACACAAAATTTTTGAAATAACACAATTTAACAAAGTTTATTACTAACAACAAATAAATAAACAATTTATTTACACTATTTACAGTGGATATCCTTAACTTTTTTACTTTACAGTTTGATCTACCGGGTTATAAAAAAAATAATTTATATTTTAGTTATATATCTTTATCTAGATTTAGGACAAAATTTAAAAAAATGTTACTATTGGGTTTCTCATTATGGTTAACTTATTACAAATATATTTATCTACTTTATTAGCAACAGCATTTTATCCTTAATATTATTAAACTATCTTATTTTAAAAATTTATACTTAGAAAACATTCTATAGAAAACAAAATTTTATAATGAGTATGGATTTCTCAAAATATTAAAAAAAATTTCATCTTGCAAAGTCAAAGATGTTACACAAAATATTATCCAAAAATTCAGTACTAGATTTTAGTATTTATCACACAATGTTTACTAATCATAATATATTCTTCTTTAAGCCTTACTTTAGTATGATATAAGTGTAATCATCAATATATTTCTGTTAATCAATAAACAAAAAATATACTATGCATATTGTTTACATAATTTACTTTGTACTATTGTATTTTAAAAATATGCAATACTTATTTTTCTCTTAAAAAAAAATAATACTAAAGCATTTTAAAATTATTATCACTTTAAAGAAAATATCTTTGTTTAGATACCTTATTTTAAAAAAATTTATATTTCATTTCCGAAATAAAATTCAAAATATATTCTATGATTCTTTTCTTTCCTTAGGATACTTTGGATCTTCAATTTTAAGTTATAAATTCTATTCCTTCTAAGCAAATAAACCAATCTTATACAAAACGATAGCATAACCTAAGTTCTAAATTATTTATCATTTCTCTTAAACATATCTTACTGAACGATGCAGTTACATGAAATAAAGATAGCGAAAACAGATGCATAGGATTAAGGAAGAAAGCTAGAGTATTACTCTTAACATATCTCAAAATCATGGCACAGTGCAAAGAGGTATGACATTTACCTGCCTAATATCCTCCAGTACAGGGACGATGTTAAAGCTATTACTTCAGCTTTATTAGAACATCAAATATTTAAAGAAATATAAACACTGTCCAAATAAAATGTGTATCAGTCATAGGGCTTTGTTAACTATGCTGATATTCACATAAAGACTAAATATTATTTCCATTCCTTATAACATCCTATTTCTTAAAAACATCATCTTGTTTTCCTGTTTACTAAGTACTTCCAAGCCACTATTTCAACATTATTTCTCAAGATTTTCCACATCTTACATCGATAAATAACTATCTGCATTTACAAAACAATAAATAAAATTCATTAATAGTTAAACAATCTAGCTGTTCCACAAGAAAAGTCTGCTCACTTCATTATTCTATAGGTCTAATCATATACAATCTACTTAGACAATATTTGAATATCCCATA
This sequence comes from Epiperipatus broadwayi, assembly GCA_028023455.1. NCBI lineage: Eukaryota > Metazoa > Onychophora > Udeonychophora > Euonychophora > Peripatidae > Epiperipatus > Epiperipatus broadwayi. The sequence goes on from JAQFVV010006199.1 coordinate 11,650,925, forward strand.
ACATGAAAATTTTAAAAGAATCACGTAATTATTTGTTATGTTGGATTATATCACTAATATAAAAAAAAAAAATCGTCGTATGCATATTTTCAAATCAATCCTATCTCATAATGTTTTTTAAAATGTTGTATGAAAATGCGTTTACATTTATAATAAAAAAAAAACTTTTACTCTTCATTTTTCCAATTTATGGATGATCTAAAGAAAACAAAAAAAATACACATTATAAATTATCAATAGTTATTATTATTACCAATAACCTTTATCTAGTCATCGTGTTCAGTAGGCTTCCTTTATCCACTTGAGCATTGCAGATATAAAAAAAAAATTCACACCCATACACTTTATATTAAAATATTTTTAGCTAAATTATTAGATTGTTATATTATAAAATTTTAATATTAATAAATTAATGTTTTTATGTTTTTCCTAATCTTATATAAAAATTTAGATTTAAACTAGGTTAACAAAATAAAAGGAATCAAAACTATAATTACATATTTTCTTGATGATAGTTCCTGATAAGTCCAAAATACTTATTATTTTCTCTAGAGTTTTCAAAATGTTCTCCTCCAAGCGCGTTAAAGTTTGAAATAAAAATAATTATTAATCCATTTAGTAAAATTTAGAAAATAATCCTTGGTTTTAATTTTTAGGATGATAATATTAATTAATCCCATGAAGCTTCTTAATCTTCTCTACCAATATTCTTTGCGTATCCGATGCATCAATCCATCTAATTTAACTTTACAAATATTCGATAAACTTTTAAATACTATTTGTATTTCCATGGATCCATCTTTTATTCAACTATGTATTCACTTTTTTATATATATTTCCTGCTTGATACATTTAAACTTTCGTTTGGTATTTTTTTTATAAATCTCTTTTAAAAATAAGAAAAAAAAAACTTCAAGTACTTTTAAACAAATCTTTTCTAAATACATTTTAAATAATTTGAAGAACGGATATTTTAATATCAAAAACGCTTCTATAACATATTCTCCTGGGTTCTTTCTTTAATTATTGAAAATATCTTTAAAAATGTTACCTTTAGAAAGGATATAACATTTTACTCCTTTGAATATCATATTATATAAAATAATTCATGCAATATATAATTATCTTATTACCATTTAAAAATAAATCTTGGATAAGCTTATACATAATACGTTTCAATACATTTTTTTTTTAGACTCCGTATAATGTCCGAGCTGTGGTTTTTATGTACCAAAACAGTTCTTCGGTGAAATATTAATAAAGCTGTATCAATAAATATTCCAAACATTTTTACATTATCACAATTTATATCCATTTTATTCCACAGTATATCCATTTTTTTTTATTGCGAAGTTTAGGTTAAATTCTTAGATAAAATACGACTGGTAAGTACTTTAAAAATTAGAAAATCATTTCCATGAAGTTTCTAAATTATTATATTTTAAAACTCTCTTTTGCAACAAAATACTTTTAAAATTATCAATTAATTTTTTGCAGATAAAGTTATAAGAAAGTACTAAAAAAAATTGACTAAATTGAAAAATTTAAAAATAAATACTATCTCTTTGATAGTTATAATTTACCTTTCTTTAGTTTCAATACATTATTAATCTCTCCTGATAACTTAGTTACAACGATATTTATAGTCTGTAAGAATACCTATTCCTATTGGTTAATTTTTACTTTAGCTTGAGAACAAATTTATATATTTTTAGTTTATAGTAGAATTAAATTTCAAAATTAGAAATTATGACGTAATGAACTTAAAATATTATTTAAAATATTACTTTTAAATCAATTATTATTTTATTAAAATTATTTAATCTTTTAAAATAACTTTTAAAATAACATTTAATAACTTATTCCATTTCTTAATATTCAATTTATCTATTTTTATTTAAATAAAATATTTAATTTTTATATTATGAATGTATTCGTCTTTATTACATTACTTAAAACATTACATACGATAGTTAACTTAATATTTATTATTATTTGCTTTTATGATAGGCAATAATTCCATCCAACTCTATAATACACAAACTTTGTTATTAAATTCTAACAAGCATGTGTGAAAGTATACATTAAAAGTCACATGATTAATAACTTTGACAGACGATTTTTAATCTATTTCTCTGCCTAGATTTATAAAATTGATACACTTATTATATTATATAAAATAATTATAAAAAATTTGGAAGAACAATTTAGAAAATATAGAATTAGATATAATTTTCACCATCATAAAGTTTATTTTAAAAATATACTATATTAATTTTGATTATTAAATATGATTATAAATTTAAACACTGTATTTATTAACTTATCAGTTTTAAACTATTAAAATCGAATTTTTAAATATACTTTTAATTATTTATAGCTGTGTTATTTAATATGGCCAACTTTTACAACCATATGAAACAATATTTTAAACTTTACATAACTATTTTTAAATGATTTTATATACTACGTATTCTCTTTAGCTTCAAATTGTACTTTAAAGATATAATTGACTTAATATAATTAATGTATTAAAAAAACATATTCTAAATTTAAAATTTTTTAGTAATTGACTGTTATAAACTATTACTGACCTATAGAAAAGGGCACAATATATATATATGTAATTAATATATAATTTATAGATATATATATTTATATATATATATTGTGCCATTACAATTTGGTCACTAGCCAAATTTATAGTAATGTGCATGTAGAAAAGGTAAACCAAAAATCATCATCACATTTTTATATAATCATAAATGAAGCTGTAGGGCATCCAAGTTTAAACCCTACCAGGTCAAAATCTTAAACACTTTAGACAGAAAGAATGGGACAACAATTACATGCTTTACTTGTTTGTGTGTTGATAGAAAGGTAATACACACATTTAAACTATTTAATATTTAAATTTCTTTAAAAAACAAAGTTACAATGCATACATATAGGCAATGTATGTGTAAATTATTTAATTGTTTTATATTTCAAATATTCAACATTTTAACTTTCTTTAAAACTAACCTATGCTTGAACAATTTATTTTTATTCTATACTTTTATTTTGCTTTTCTTTAATTATAAGTGGGATTTAAAAGTTACAGAATTAATTAAATAATTGGGTTATAATTACTAAGCTAGCAATCATATTATTTAAGGTTAGTTTATGAATGATTTGAAAGAATGAAGGATGTGTGTACATTACATACAAAAATTTACATTTCCTAAATATTGAAAGAAAAGGAAGTATTAAATCTGTCAAATTATTTTTTTTTGTACAATTTTTTGTTAAAAGAGGAAATCTGTTTAATCAGATATCGATCTTTGTAGTAATTTTTTTTTGTAAATGATTGTCACTTTGGAAACTTATAATGAGTCAGAGCTCTAAATTTTGAAATTGTCTTATCTCAAGATCTATAGAAAGGAAGCTCAAAGATTTGAAGTGTTACCTGGATGTTAAAAAGAAAAAAAAAACAAAAGAAAGGAAATAAGAATTGAGTCTATTTTTTTTTTAAAACAAAAGTGTCTGGAAAAAAAGGATTAAACTTTTCAGTTAAAAAATACTTTGGTTGAAAATAAATTAGAGATCTAATTAAAACAAATTTGTCCAAAAATAGCAAGTGATGCTATCTCTGATTGGTTAAGGTAGCTAAAAATTGGATATAAAAAGCTGTCTTGGATTATTATTGTGATTGATTCAGATTATTAAACTATAATATTGAACGTTGAAAATATAAAAAATGGCTTGCTAGAAAAATTATATGTATATCCCATTTGCCGGACCATCTGGGGAAGCTGCACATCACATAGGAAAGAAAAGATGTGTCTAAAATAATATTCTACACCTTTCAACTGACCAGATAAATAAGATGTTTTTAATAGAAGGAAGAAAGCATTCACCTGCATTCAAAGAAGATGAATTAATCTACTGATAAATATTAATCATCAAGTCCAATTAATTGTTACAACAACTGATTTTAAACTCAAGAAAATTTACAAATGTGAAAACAACTGCTGTATTTCATCCACATGCTTGACAGGAAAAGAAGAAAAATTAATATAATGATTTCCAAATTGTCCACTAAAGCAAATAACCTCAATAGAGTCATCATCATCAAATAGTTATACACCTCAAGAAAGAGATTGTTCCCAGTCTTGGTAACTGCAGAAATATAAACCTTATACAAGACAAGTTTGAACCCTTTGGAAATTCGCCACAAACAAAAGATCGGTAATATGACTTTTTATATCTATTTTCTTTATGATCTCAGTCTTAATAAACATTTTAGCAATAAAGTGGTATATTTTATTTAAAGAACTTTTAAAGACTATTCAGATCGATTAAAACAAGAATGTCTTACTAATAATAACTTTGAGCTTCATAAATGATCTTGAATGTATCAAAATTATATGTTTATTAATTTTACAGCTATGAAATATGAATATGTAAAACAATTTTTTTTTTTATGGTATTATGATTTTAGTTTTAACTAATATTATTATTTTGGTTTTAATAATATTTTGTTATTATGGGATAAAACACGCACATACATAATAATATTTTTATATGTGTATAATTGGAAGTGAATGTGGAATAATGAGTAGTATTAGAATATTAGATTATTTTGTTTCAAGTTCAGTATAGATTTCAGCGCTTGGAAGGGAGGGGGAGAAAATAATTTAAAACTTTTTTCTAAAACTTGCTCTTTCAATTTTACTAACATTTTTTTTTTTCTATTTAAGATCTATTTACATGTTGAATTTTAAAGTATGTGTGCTAATGAGCAGATAATATTTTTTGTCTTGAAATACTTTTCCTATGGTCAATGTGACGTCCAACTTAATACAAAATACATTTGAAGGGAAAGGGGGAAGAACTTAAAATTAATCTGAGGAGTGCTATATAATCAATTATTATTATTATTCATGTCAATTTTCATATTTATCTAGAAATTTTTATGTATATGTTAGAAATGTAGTAATAAATATTAGTTTGTTTTATTAAACGAGGCGTATATATTTCATTAAGTGTAGTCTTTGTTAAGTGTGATTATTCATCATCATCAATGGTTGAATATTAGTTATTTAAGATATAAGTAAATATGCTAAAATTAAACAATAATTATGAATTTCTTTATAAAATTTAGTTTTATGTTTAGGCTTAGTCCTAGAGCTGTAGTTGAAACCCTTGTCATTATTATCGTTATTATCATCATCATCATCGTCATCAACATTTTAATTAATGAGCTGTTTAACTGTTTAAAGGCCATAAATAAATATTGATTTTATAATATTTAGTGATCTCTTAGTATTATTATAACCACATCCCATCATCTATTTCATGCAAGGATGAGTGAATTGCCATCCTCAATTAGTTATATATAATCTGAGCTAGTGCACTTACAAAACTATTGAAACACATTTGTTATGTTAAGATCTGAGAAATGATTTATGTTCAATGAACTCCACTTTGGTTTAAAGATGTTTTACTTTTACCTAAATATTAGTGCTTATAGTGATATGGCTCAAAAAGCAAAATCTTCCATTTTATTATAAATAAAGTACCAAGAAGGGATTCAAACCCGGTACATGTGAAAGGTTATCAGATATAACCGTGTCTAGATTCAGATAATCTAGTGGCGCCCTGCTAGACCATATTCACTTAGTATTTGTTTAAACATGCACTTAACATCAAACCAAGAAATGAAAGTGGATAAAACCTACTGCCTGTATACCTGAGTTATATTTTATTGAATTACTAGTGTACTCACTTCACATGATTTCCATATAATACATTGCTATAATAATTTGCTAATAATTCGCCTATAATTCTTGATAGTGTTATATTTTGAACCTTTACTTAGTTATTTCTATTTGATGCTTTAATTATGTTACAATATATATATATATATATATATATATATATATATATATATGTAATTAATAATAATTTACAGTAGTAAATATTTACATATAATGTTTTGAGATTAATTCATTATAACGATTTAAATATAATTCAATATCTCTCTAGTTTCAACACATGACAATATATTTTAAAGTTAATTTAACTTTGAAATATATTGCCATTTGTTGAAAATAGAGGGATGTTCAATTATATTTAAAAGTTGCAATGAGTTAATCTCAAAACATTAAACATATACTTGTCTATATATTATTTTAATGTCTTCTGGAATTAGTTCTTATTTGGGCTGAAAATAAATGATCTATAGACCATTATATATTTTTGCAGAGTTATAACTTTTTTGTGACCTTTTTTTATATCTCTGATGCAAAATTTTTCAGTAAATCTTTATATACTTTTGCAGGTTTTTGTAATATTTGTAAAACTTACTTTTATCTCTTGTATCTCTTTTTTTTTTTTTTACTTTTTCTTATAATTGAATGCAATATTTTGAAGTCTTGGATGTGAGTTACCAAATCTGAGTGATTTTTATTACAGTGATTTGCATTGATATGAAAATTTTACTAATAAATTGCATATTAACAACTATACAATCTTATATAGAATCAATAAAGAGTTGTTTGAAATAATGTATTTATAAATGAACTCTTTTCCTTGGATTAATTAAGATAGCTTAGAAATGTTAATACATGTGTATGTTCAATTTTAAGAGCCACTATATTTAAAAGAACATTCTAAATTCTTTTAAAACATTCCAGCAGCTAGAATATATTTCTGTTAAAAGTTATTATAGATAGCTCAATACAAATTAAGAAAAAATGAATTTAATGATGATTTAGACTTTTAGTATATATAAAAAAGTGTATTTAGTTATAAAATTTATATTGGAATAAAATTTTTGTGAAAGAAAAAAAAGATACCGATTCATGCTAAAATAACAAATCAAAATTAATATCATACTTTCATCATCACTGTTTTTCCTGTTCTCATTTTTTTTTTTTTGTCTTCAAATGACAGCAAGAGTAATTCTTTTTTCTTTCTATTCATGTCACTGTTAGTTCACTTGAAGACCACAATAATAAGTATGTGGAGTAATATTATGGTAATTCTTATTTACTCCCATGATAATTGTCATATTATAGGCAATGTATGATGTCCTCTACATAAAAGGATTTTTTAACTCTTGATTTTGGGAATTATATTGACAAGTTGGTAGTCTATATGCAGAAATATAGGATTATATGAATACAGGATTTAATCAGTTAATTAAATAAAACAAATTGCAGTTCAGATGTTATAGTTATTAGTTTAAATACTAATTGCTCTAAAAATGCTCTTTCAAAAGAAGTTCAATATAATTTTTTTCTCATTATAAAAAGAAGCTATGATACTGGGAACTGGTTTAATGACAAACAACTGCCAATAAACTCTTAAAGTTAAAACCTTTATATTTTGCAGTCCTTGTACCAATAAAAGAATTGGAAATAGTGATAGTAGTGAGATTTTAAAAACAGGAATAATAACAAATTTATAAAAATTCAGTATATATATTCAATAGTAGTCATTTAATTTAAACTCATATGTTTTAAACTACTCAATCTGCTAAAAACAGAGATGAAATGTTTTGGAAAAATTATGCACAGATTGTATTATGATAAAGCAGCCCCTGCGATAATATCATCATCTGAATATGATTTATGTTTTAAATAAGAAAGTGAGATAAGAAATTAAATCTGCAAAGAATGGGAAACTCAAGGAAGATTTGAAATTTTGTTAGAAATATCAAGGGCACAAATGCAGGATATAATTGGCCAAATTTTTATTAAAAATATCTGAATGGCAAAGATTTATTAAGTGACTGAAAAAAATGCTGTAAGGATTTTGATATTTAAGAAGTTTGAAAAGAAAATATTAGGAATCACAGTCCTATCAATTTTCCATCATTTATATATATATTGTAATAAACTAGAAAGAAAATAATATTAGCTGATCACAATAATCATGCCCCACATTAAGCACCGATTTATAACAGACACAAAGTTTATTTACAAATTTTCCTTTTTTTTTTAAAAGGCGATAATGTACATTCTCAAAGAAGGAAAAATGGTTACCAAAATCATAAAATGTATTAATTTTAATGGTTTTTTTTTATTTGTTCATTTACACTTTTATTTGTTTGTTTACATTTTTCTTTGGATATTATATAATTGAAGACATGTAGTTAGATATAGCATACTTCACAGCTCCATTGTACATAATTATTTTGCAAGTCGTTGCAAATAAAGCATTGGAAGAATTTTGATTATTATTCAGGAGCTTAGGTTTCGTTTATCATCTTATATAAAAATTATTCTGGTAATAAATATATTATTGAAACATCCAGTAAAAGTGAACATTTTGTTAAACAATAATTTTTCTACAAACATTTGCCAGAAAATGTTTTTTTTTTAATTGTACACTACTTCTGTTCAGGTTTATTCCATTTGGGATTTTGAACTGGTAATTCTTGCAGGTTGAGTTCATAACTGTCAACATTAATGTTTTGTGATTTTCAATGAATTTGAAACAATTCATTTATTCAAAGTTATTTACCAGGATGGCAAATTATGACGATAGTCATTTTACCTGTAAATTTTCTGTATAAAGTCAATAAGTAATCAACTGAATTCTCTATCTTTAGTTATTTTAGTAAAGGGAAATATTGTTTTCAGAAGACTATTTTTCTTTTAAAACAAATAAGCAAATGAATTTTCCTTTTTAAAAATATAATTCAAGTACTTTTATATTGATAACATGCATTTTTTTATATCATTTATGCAATCGTTTTTTAATTCTAGAAAATGTAAATAATTTATATATTTACTTCTGAACTTCTTCTTGCTATAGGAAATTTCAATTTATATGTTTATTTCAGGATTTCTTGCCATAGTAAATTTCTTTTATCTGCACTTGTATACATATGTGCATTAGTTTTTTTATCTAGGTAGTCTTATAAAAATGTCTTTGTTAATAGACAAGACAAAGCTAATGACTTTCAACTCACTTGAAATTTCTATATTGTTAGAATTTCATGGACAACAATATATCAAATTTATTAAGCGTAAACAGATAATATTGTAATAACGTGAAAGCTAAAACATTCAACAGATACGCCTTACCCATGCTTACATGACAGCCAATAAGATGGAATAATAACATCACATGGACCTCTCAATTCTCAAACACAAGTCAGAACTATAAGAAAAAGATGGACCCATCTTCATCTATGCCTCAATTTACATATAAATAAGCCAGATTCAAGCATTTTGAACTAAGAGTGTGAAGCTTAAATACCTTCACATTTAATTCACTAAATATTATATATAAATAAACAACGTGAAGTCTTTTGATTTACTACAAAGCAATTTTTTAAATCTAATGCAATGATATTAACAAATGTAAATATATCAAATTTATTAAGTGTAAACAGATAATATTGTAATAACGTGAAAGCTAAAACCTTCAACAGATACGCCTTACCCATGCTTACATGACAGCCAATAAGATGGAATAATGACATCACATGGACATTTGTTAATATCATTTCATTAGATTTAAAAAATTGCTTCGTAGTGAGTCAAAAGATTTCACGTTGTTTATTTATATATAATATTTAGTGAATTAAATGTGAAGGTATTTAAGCTTCACACTCTTAGTTCAAAATGCTTGAGTCTGACTTATTTATATATAAATTGAGGCATAGATGAAGATGGGTCCATCTTTTTCTTATAGTTTTGACTTGTGTTTGAGAATTGAGAGGTCCATGTGATGTCATTATTCCATCTTATTGGCTGTTATGTAAGATGGGTAAGGCGTATCTGCTGAAGGTTTTAGCTTTCACATTATGGACAACAATGTAAAATGAGCTTTATAGTTGTTAGCATACATTTTGATGACCACAAACACCAGGCAGCATATAGTCTTACTAACAACAACTATATTCTTGAACTTCTGGAGTTAACATGCTTCAATATTTATTGTTGTTTTCTAAAGATTATCAAGAAAGATAAACAAGAGAATTAGAGTTGATATTTTGCATTTTTTAATTAATAAAAATTATATTAATCCTCTAAAACAGAAATAATTTTTTAATTAAAATATCTTTCATGTAAATCAAAACTAATGATTTTTTCCTCATGTCTGGATAATTGTAATATTTAACTAAATGTTCTTGGCATAGAAAAAGTACTTTATAATTTAAACTTAAAAGCTTGGATCTCTAAACAAGAAATAATGATATGTTTATGATATTTTATATGTTAAAAGCATAGTAAGCATTAAATAAAAGCTAAATTTAAATTATGAAGATCACCTTTTCTGTATGAATGCCCAGAATGTTTAATTGAATATTAAAATATCTTTGTTATTTTTTATGATACAATTTTTTTGTAATCTATCTAAGCATCAAAAGCAATCTTTTGTTTCTTTTCTACAAAGTAATATTTTCACTTCCCTTTTGACAATTAATTATTTGGCTTTATTTTTGTCAGAATGAGAAATAAGTTATCTACCAGTTTTATTTATCTTAAAATATCTAGAATGTCATTACTTGCTTTTATCTTTTATTGTTTCTAGATTTTTATTACAATATTTATATAACTTTATCTATACAAATATTCTTTTTTTTTTTTTTCAATATATGAAAGATACTAGATTACACACATCCATTCCTTTGAGTCCAAGAGATCTTCATGTCTTATATGTATATACAATACTGACTCTAATATATTTATATATTTATTTTCACAGAGGGCAATTGATATTTACTTGTCATCTGGGAATTTAGACTGAGTCATAAATGGTTATGTAGTTATTCTCATCTAGGAAATAAAACAAAAAAGTAAAATCCTAAAACTTTTCACCAACAACCTATTACTTGTTTAGCCTTATGAATAATATTCCTTCTTTATTGTTGCTTTATAAATGGAATGTAGGAAAGGTCTTTGCCTTATAGTATATTTAAATTTTTTTAAGTCTTCTTGTATATAGACATGTATTTATTTATATTTAAATAGTACAATTATGTTATAATATGTGAAATACCATTATTCTGGAATTCCTGGTTCCAGATCTTTTTTCATTTCATTGTAAATCTTTGCTAAAAGCAACAAAAAATAATTAGTCATTGTATTGAACTTATTAATTTATAAGTATTTATTGAATATTTTTTTTCGTTTTAAGTTTGGTTATAAATGTATATACAAAGTAATTTATTTATTGTCAAAGTTTGAATATAATTTTGAAATTAGTATTGAATAATGAATATTCGCATTAATGGCATTCTCTTTGTATATTATTTTTTAAGAATTCATCTGTATTAATCAATATTTATGTATTAATCATTATTTACTCTATGAAAATAGAGTAAGTAGGTAAAAAGGTCATCCTAATAGATTTATCGCTAATATCTAATGAAATCTTTTATTCTTTTTATCGAATAAAAATAATATATTTTTAAATTTAATATAAAAAAAAATATTATTGTTAAAAATGTTTTTATTTTCTGATAAACTTTTTAATAAACTATTGCTTTTTCTTTTTTTACCACCATGTTGTTAAATTTTATTCCCCTAATTATCTCCTTAGCTTTTCTCTAACAACAAATTTTTTATTATATATATATAAACTAAATCTAATTTTTTTAATTTTTTATTGCTTTTAAAAATTTATCTATGTACGAACATATATATTAATATTAAAACTTCATAAGTCTTATTCAATACACATGATTTTTTTTTATTGATATGGATTCAAGACTTCAATATTTACTGTTATATATATATATTTTATATACACAATTCGGAAAAAATAATTGGCATATTTTTATGAAATATAATTGTCTCCCTCCCTCTTTTTTTTTTTTTGTACATGGTCTGTAAGTTGATAGTGTAAAAAAACTTTATTTTAAATAGTTTAACTGTACAAAATATTTTAATTATATAAAAAAAAAAAAAACAGGAACACAACAAATATTGATTTGAGATTTTAAAAAGACTTTAATACAATGGGTAAACAACTAGCTTAGCAATTGGGAAAGATTATTTGTAATAATAATAATAATATATATATATAGGAAATTTATTTGAAATATAAAAATGTCGAATTATAAATGACATATAAAGAAAAGTGGCAATGAGTTTGTACTAATGATAATATTCACAGTCTCAGATAGTTGAATGATCTTCAGAAATGAGAGTTACCCGTGAATAATCAAGCAATGGTTGACATATTGTTGTATAGTATAAAATGTTGGTTCATCAAAGATTAGGTACTGTTTCCAATATAAATAATCTATCTTTTCTATATATTTCTTCTCTCATTTCCTCTCTATCATTTCCTTTTTTTTTAACCTTAGATCTTCAGCCATTCAATTTATTATACAGCATAATCACCACAAGGGTCTTATACCTTTATGTACCTCTGAATTCAATGTAGCATTGGAGTTGTGTGTGTGTGCGCCATTCACTATATTTCTATTTTTTAATTATATAATCAACAATTATTTAGCGTTTTGTTCTTTACTTTTCTACACCCCTTTTTTTTCTTCTAGAGTTAGAATGGTTATACTTATTTATGAATGGCTGCTAATACTGATGTTGATGTCTGGTAAGCAAATATTGGAGTTCAATTAAATATTTAGGAGTAACGGACAGGATAAATCCTACATCATTTCCAATCTTTAACATTTAAAAGTTATTAGGTAGAATATTATGAGAACTAAATGACAAAAGAAAAAAAACACAACTAAAGCAAAGCTTAACTATAAGCTTTGGTTAGGAAATTATAGAATAGTTCAGAATTTTTAAATATTTGTGAAATTATATTAATATTGTTGAAAGTAGTATTTAAGTAATTTTATTTAGATTTGCAATTATTAAACAAACCTTTAATGTAAAATATTATTATTTAGATCTTTGATGTTTTTTCTACAAAAGTTGATTTCCAAAATGTTTTGTTCATAGTACGACTTTATATGGAATAGAAGCATGACAAATTAAGAAAATTTTGGAGGGAAAAATTGAGACTTTGGATTTAGATGTGGATTTAAAAGAGTGTGGACAAGTTGGAAAGATTGCAAATGTAGAAATGTTAAAAAGAGGGAGTGAAAATATTATTTTTTAAGGAAATTATGAAGAGAAAGAGAAAATGGATGGAGCATGTATTTTGAGGTTGATGAAATATAAAAAACTTGATTGATAGGAACTTTAGAAGAAGTGAGAAAAAGAGATAAGAATAATGAAGAAGTTGATTAATAGTATTAAAGAAAGAAATAACTAAAAATAATAAAAAAATATAATAGGACTCGAAAACACTTGGAGAATAAAGTCTGGTTTGGTACATCTAGCTCTGTCTTATCAAGTATAAACTGAGAGTTCATTTGGACTAATATTTAAAATAAATACATATATATATATATTAATTTGTTCATATCTTGTGTTTTTCAAACAGTTGAAAATGATCATGTTTTTTTTTTTTTTTTGCTAACCAAATTTGATCAGTCCTTTTTAGCTTTTTTAAGGTAAAGCGTGATGTTCAAAATGCATAATTCTTTTGGATATTCAATAATAGCAAAACAGTAACAATGATTAGTTTCATATTGCCTTATTTTATGCTTTACAAATCAAATGGTTTATTCAATCAAATAGTTGAAAGTTGATATTATCAAACTCATGTGATATCATTTCCATAGATGGTTATAAAATAAAATAATCAGAAATATATATATATATTTAGAAGAGCATCTGATAATGGAATCTACATGCAAACAAAGTAGCTCTGTTTTTTTTTTTGTGTGTCCAATTAGAATAAATTCATAACCAGCACATTGTTATTTATAAGCATTGATATTAGTTTGTAAGAAAAACATGCAATTCTTAAAATATATTTATCATAGTTTCTAATGCTATAAAGCAAATTCCATGTCACTAGGGCTAGCACATGAAGAATTTAGAACATTGAATTTTAGATTATTAATTAGAAGGTAAGAACTTTTATAACAAAATAATAATAAAACATGACTGCAAAATTTTTTATTCATTTTTAATCCGATCAAGATATGGTATAGTTTTCATATTAACCCTTTAACTGTTCATTTATTTTTTCAGAAAAATGACCAAAATTAGTCATTTTTTTTATTTTATATTTTTATAATACATTTATGAGGAAATATAAAAAAGAGGTTGATTTTTTTTTTTTTTATATAATAGGTCACTAGAATCATGCCCAAAAGTGCCTTTTTTGGCAGGAATACTTATAAAAAAGTACTGTTTTATTTGTAAAAAACATTTTTTCTGAAATTTAGAAACTCTAAATTGTAAATAGTAGTTATAGAAGTAATAAATCTTAGAAAAACTTTATAAAAAGCAATAAGGGTTTGAACTTGGACCTATAAAAACTAATGATTTTGAACTTGGACCTGTTCAAATCAAACATTTTTGCATTAGCTGAAATTTAGAAACTCTAAATTGTAAATAGTAGTTATAGAAGTAATAAATCTTAGAAAAACTTTATAAAAAGCAATAAGGGTTTGAACTTGGACCTATAAAAACTAATGATTTTGAACTTGGACCTGTTCAAATCAAACATTTTTGCATTAGCTGAAATTTAGAAACTCTAAATTGTAAATAGTAGTTATAGAAGTAATAAATCTTAGAAAAACTTTATAAAAAGCAATAAGGGTTTGAACTTGGACCTATAAAAACTAATGATTTTGAACTTGGACCTGTTCAAATCAAACATTTTTGCATTAGCTGAAATTTAGAAACTCTAAATTGTAAATAGTAGTTATAGAAGTAATAAATCTTAGAAATACTTTATAAAAAGCAATAAGGGTTTGAACTTGGACCTATAAAAAGCAATAAGGGTTTGAACTTGGACCTATAAAAACTTATGATTTTGAACTTGTTCAAATCAAGCATTTTTCATTAGACTACATGTAAAAATATTTTTTTAAAATTGTTACAATACAATATATAACAAAGTTGCTTATATGTATAGGGTTCAAACTTGGCACAGTTCATATACATAGATATAAAAGTTTGTAATAGATATAAAACAATTGTTTCTATAAAACTTACAATGTCCATATTCAAAATTGTTATGAAAATAGTTATAGAAGTGTTTAATTTTACAAAATTGCATTAGAAACATTGAAAGGGTTCAAACTTGGAAATGTCAAATTGTAAGTTATAAAAACAATTGTTTTTTACAAATTTTACATGAAGAGCTACAACTACATACTACCTGATACCAAACAAAGCAGAAAAAAATTATACAAATAATTGCCCACTGTAGTGGTTGTCTTGTTAGTACATGCCCACTGGAGTGGTTGTCTTCACGGCTAACACAGCTAAAATAAAAAATAGACACAGTTACAACTATCAAAATATATATCTATAAATTTAGTAAATGTAATCTATACATACCTCTATAGAAAATGTATGGCTTTTACTTTCCAGTGTATTCTTCTGTCCACCTACCTAACCCTGAAATAATTGATCAAGCAGTTACAACAAATTTATATATATATACAAAATTCACAAATAGCAACAATCAATACCATCAGTAATGCTTCAATGTGTGGAAAATTTTAAAACAAGGATCCACGCACAGAGCAATTTTGCAGTCTTCACACCAGTATCTGGATTCCCTGCGGACACGTTTTCCATTACTGTCAACTTTGGAACTGCAAACTCGGCATGTTCTTGAAGGATTCTTTTTGATGGGATTAGGTGGGATGAAAACTGGAAAGTGACGAGCCGTTAGCCTAACAGGTGGAGGGTCAAAACTAGGCCTACCCCGTGAAATTTTGAAACCAGGATCGGTATACAATTCAAAAGACTCTTCAATGACCCTTGCTTTGAATTCTAACAGATCAAGTTCAACAGGCTTGCACAGGTTATAAAGAATGCAAGCATTCAAAAGAGCTTGGTCAATGAAGTGCCTAAAAATTTTTTTGTAATATTTTTTTTGCCGAGTCCTGGTTGTATGATAAAATGATAGCTCTTGATCGCAACGATCAACACCACCCATAGTGTTGTTGTAATCACACACTATAGTGGGCTTCACCACATCTTCCCCAAATTTTTTTTCTACAATTTGTGTGGACGCATCATGAATGGTACTCAAAAGGTAGACTGATTGTTTGTCTTGCCATTTCAAGGCCATAATCTTTCCAAGCTGAAAAGCTTGGATGTCACCTTTTTTCAGCTTACTTCTTGTCATTTCAGCTGGCAGACCCTTTCTTCTGATATTGACAGTGCCATATATATCAGTCTTCTCATTTAGAAGTTTATGTACTAATTCCATTGACATATACCAGTTGTCAACTGTTACACAGTAACCTTGACCTAAATATCTATCCATAAGATGAAGGACACTTTTAGTAGTCACTGGAAGTGCTGCATACTTTTGATTGTATGCTGTTCCTTTCCCAGTATATAAGAGAAAGTCACAAATGTATCCAGTTTTTGATTCGCATATCACGAAAAATTTCAGACCAAAACGGGCCCTCTTTTTGATGTTATACATTCTCCATGATAACCGGCCTTTGTAGAGCATCAAGCTTTCATCTACACTAACATTTTGGTCTGGAATATATAATGTACTAAAGAGTCCTCTCAAATGCTCCATTATTTCATGGAATTTACAGAGCTTTGGATTAGGGTGGGTATTTATGTCAACAGATTCATTGTCACAGAAATGTAAAAATTTCATTAGCAATGAAAATCTGGCACCTGTCATCACACCAGAAAATGCGGGTACATAAAATATCCATCTTTTAGACCATGCCCATTCCTGATGCGGCAGTTTGACAAGGCCCTGAAGCATCATCACTGCAATAAATAACCTCATCTCTTTCACTGAGGTGGGTGTCCATTTTTTTGCTCTGGACAGTAGCTTCAATATAGACTTTCTAATATATTGATCAGCATAAAGGTTTGTTTCCCTTACAACAATTTCCAGCATTTTTTCATCAAAGAACAATTCAAAGAATTGTAATGCTGTAGCATCTGGTGCCATTGCCTTAGTCATGCCTGGGTTGGCAGTAAAGGGAAACCTTGGGGGTGGTGGAGGAATTCTATTCAAATTCACTGGTACCCAAGTTCCTGACCCTCCCATATCATGATCAGAAGAATCGTCACTGCTGACACTAGCGATATCAGATGATTCTTCTCCACTTGAGTCTTCATCCTCACTGGCCTCTAACAAGGGCACATAGTCGTCATCCGAGTCATCAGAAGAACGACGACGGGACCCACCAGCAATGGCTTTGAAGAAACATGCCATAACTATATATATATAAAAGCAAAATTTTCAAATTATATTTTATGTAACACATATCTACATGCTAATAATTATTTAGCAAGATCGTATGAAAAAAAAACTATTTATAAAGCGTAAAATATTTTTTATAAAAAAAAAAACACACACATATATATATATCGTGACTCAAAATATATAAACAAAAATTGATGCATATTTATTTATTGAAATACATTATAAAAGTTTTGAATAGCACTTTTATTGAAATACATTTATAAAAGTTTTGAATAGCACTTATCTACGACTCAAAAAATATATATAAAAAAATGCTTATTTATTTATTGAAATATGTTTATCAAGTTTTGAATCATATATATTCTAAAACATAAAATGTAATTTGCAAAAAAAATATAATAGATATTGAAATCAAGCATTTACAAGTAAGAAAAACAACACGTGAATTTGAAAATTTTCAGTTGATAAAACGATGCTGTAAACATCACGTGACTTTTTAAAGTTTTCGTTTCACAAATGAAGCTGAATATTTTCAAAATCTACGAAAGCAAATATGAATAAACATGAAATAGAATAAAATACATACTTGATTTGAATAAAAGTATAAAAAGATGTAAATTGATGTAAAATAAGAATCTCCGGTAACTGCAAATAGATAGAAAAGTGAAATAACGTATTTTTATAGAAATATTTTATTCTTAGAATTTTATAGAAATAAATCATAATATGAAAAAAATGATTATTATTTTTTGAAATATAGTATAGAAATATTTAGTAATACATACATGATTTGAAAAAGAAATTAGAATATTAGAATAAGATGATCCGGGTATCTGCAATGTATAGAAAGTCAAAGAACTTATTTTCATAGAAATATTATATTTTTATAGAAATATTATATTTTTATAGAAATATTTAATAGAAATAAATCATAAATAATTATTATAACTTACCAATTGCAAGAATAATGGAATTCAAAAGTAAAATCACAGCGTTGAGATCTAAAACGTGCTCTCTGAACTGCCTGGAAACAAAGTGAAAGTGGGGTGACCCGCTGGCTTTCAGGGAAATTCGAATATCTTTACTTATTATTACTGCCATCTACACGAAACTTTACAAACTAATATATGAATACTATACGCATGTGCTAAAATCGAAAAACGGATTTATTCGTGGCAAACAGTTGAATATGGTCAATGCAAATAATGACACGATTTAAAACGTATGCTACGACACAACGTAGGTGGCGCTGCTTCGTTTATAAATGAGTCGAACAGTTAAAGGGTTAATATATTGGGATAATCAAGTGAAATGGAAACCTCCCAATCTCTTTCCATTTCACCATCAACCTAATAACCTACTTGTCTGAACTAGTTTCGAACCTATCTTAAATGTAAAAATGTTATATATAAGTTGAGCGGTAAAACTTTGCTATTATGGCCGCTTGAATGGCATCATCCATTTACATATGAAAGTACACTATAATTAGACAGGTTTGATAAAATTATAGCGTAGGAATCCTCATAATTCTTTATAAAATGTTTTATTAATTTTCAGTCAATTCTTAATTATATTCGCTATTATATTCGTATGTGGATGGATAATTTAAACCTTGGAATAATGGTAAAATGATTCATATATATATTTAAGTTTAAATAAAAAGAAATAATGTAAAACATTTTCTTTAAATTATATATAATGGTTTTCTGATTTAATGTTTTATATATATAACAGAAACTAAAGTATTTGTTTAAATCTGTCCAATTTGTTATTTTGTAAAAACAAATATGTTAAAAGTTATTTATTTCAGTAAAATAAAAATCCGGTTATAATTAAAAATGAGAATTTTGTGTAAACAAGAAATCAGTTAGTGACCGCACCCAGGTTAAAAGTAAAATCTGTTTACTGATTGATTTTGTTTCAACAAAAGACTTTATGATTAAATCAGAATACCGTTACTTCTGCTAAGCTTTAACATTCTATAACACCTAAAAAGGAATTTAATTAGTGAAATCTGAATCGAATTACATGATTTATATATTTTAATAATTTAAGTAAATTAAATCTAACACCTCGGAGACGTTATCTGTTGTAGAAATTAGACTATATGATTTTGTTTTAATTAAAAGTCAATTGGTCCTGAGGCAAACGAAATTCCAAAAAGGTGTTAAGGCTTGGTGAAAAATATATAAATAGTCCTTATTTTAAGTGGGAAGATATACTCCATCTTGGTTTTGAAGAGTTGTTAATATCAGAAGTTATAAATTGCTTAATTTTACCATGTCTGGCTAAAGTCAGGCAAGAATTTTGCTGCATTCCTGTGATGGAATGCCGAAGTTCAATCCATCCAATTCCGAAGCAACAACCAACAAGCTTATACCAAATAAAAGATGCCGTAAGCCGCTAAAAGGGACTTGCCTTTATTCCAACACCATTTTAAAATCATCTCCCAACTAAATTGAAGATGCCATAAGCCGCCAAAGAACTCGCCTTCATTCCAGTTCGAATATCTCCAGTCCAACTACAGGAGAACTGTTTTAATATTAAAATCGCAGAGCTCTGTGTAAATTTCAAAACAATCATTATTTCTTCAAAATCAGGTTAGCTAACCATATTATTGTAACCTCTTTCTAAATTGTTTTCTAAATAATAGTTAAATTCTATAAAATGTAATACTTTTGCAAATTTTTCTTTATTAATTCAATATTTTTGCTATATAACTTAATCACTGCAGTATATTTGCTTTCCTTTTGATTATTTTAATAATTATTAGTTATACCTACATTTCAAAATGGTGTGTATTTAATTACCAAATATATTTTTTTAAAAAGATATAATTTAAAATCTTTGAATTATTAGTTATTATAGTGTCATTTCGTGCGCTGTTTCGAAAACCTAATTTCTAAATAGCGGCGACCCGTTTGTTCTTGTTGTTTTTTAGCCATTTATTAATTAATATAAATATAAAATGTGGCTTTTCAACCTTTAATTATTATGTTACTAAAGATTAAACTAGCCTGGAGTGTAATCATAAGTATATTTTTCTTATTAAAGTATTTGTAAGTCCCTGAAATATACATTCTCCCTTTTAAAAGTTTATTAGTTATAGATAACTAAAGAGATTGAACAGGATAAAGTAAAGTTTGTATTTATATATTCTCATCAGTAGCATATCGTATTTCTCATGCTACAGAAGAGTTGGCTCTTTTGATCTGATAAACTAGTGTTTCTTTAATGTATAATATTTAAGTTATAATATACTTCGGCTTGGCAGATGGAAAATTTATTAATATTTTCTCATTGTGCTGTTTTGATATATATATATAGGATGGAGCCATGGTAAGTCCAGCCCATCTTCTCTTATGGGTAGTGCAGTAGCTAAATCTGAGCTACGGACCAGATTAGCACGTAAGTCCCCCACTTCTTATGAACCAAATAAAGGTTCCCTTTTAGCAGCATGATGACTGGTTATTGGGTAAACTGGTGTTTGTCATGAAAACCCTAAAACTATTCTTCCATCCACAGAGCAACTTTATTATTATATTTTACTTGTGCCTAGCGTATTAGTAAAATCTCTATAGCCAACTCTCCCTCCCTACAATGCTGTCTTCGGTGTTGATTCGAAGCATTCTTGAAAACCCGTTTGATCTAAAGCTATCTGGGATGCTTTATAAGCCCATATTTAATATATAAATTTATTATAATCAGATGTATTATTAAGCTTCACTCCAGACTTGGTTTGATTTCATGTGTAATAGCCACTCAAACTGATTATAAAAAGACATAACTAATAAGTTAATGTAGTGATTAGTTGTATAGCATGATATTTGTTTCCATTAAATAATAGCAACAAATCTATTTGCCAATGTATCAATTATTGTTTAAATGGCCTAGAGTAATGTCACTTAATAAATAAAATGCTGCATGCTAAATAATGTTATATCAAGATACATATGAAATTTGTCAATAAATATATTTTATAATGCATTATCTATTAGTTTCTGTCTCATTATTAAATCAATCCAATTCACTAATTGCCCATAGCTTTTCATTAGTAATGCCCCTATATAAATTAATATATTAGATTTTATCTTTGGAATGACTCTAGTATTTAAGTTGTTTATATATATGTTTAAGTCCATGAGTCTTATTGTTTTCTCTGATTTGCTAGCGGGCTGGATTAAGAATTAATTCTCATGTGCCATCATTGTTATGTTGTCCATTAGGTGTTTGATCTGGTGCTTGGAGAGTGGGTTCGAATCCAAGCTGGTCCCTGAGCTAAATCTCGGGCTTGACTGGGTTTGAAGTACATTTTGTGAGTTCCAGCTCGTGTTAGATGGATAAGCATGTTTTAACCGGCACATAGGGTTTTTTTCTGCATTTGGCACCCAACATGGGGTGCCAATTATAACGATTCAAAAGAAAATGAAGATCGAATCTTACCACATCTGCACTACAAGGGCGCCATCTAGGCATTTAAACCTAGAAAAATTTATATAGTAGGCAGATACGTAAGTTAAGATTCCACTTTATTTAAATATTTAGACCGTTAGCCCAATGTCATTAGCTTAGTGGAGATGCAGAGATAATAATCTATATCTTTAATTTCTATCTTAAATATATATATAAAATAAAAGCCACAGTAATTAACACACAAACATTTATTTACGCACATAAATTTTGAATCATTTTAAATTTTGAGGAATAATATTTATTATTTTTAGATTTTAACATTCTTTTAATTTAACTTATTATTTTAAAATTTTAAATCATCTACACAGATGAAATTTATATTTATTTTAAGATTGTCATGTATGAATAAACTTAATATTTTTTTATAGAGATCATTGAGTATGAATAGACTACATAGATCTGCATTTGAAAAGAGAATATTTTATCCCTTATTTAACCTTAGGCCAAAAGTTCACAGTCAAACCGGCGTCAATCCATCTGATACATTGATGTATTTAATGCAGCATGAATACAACAGCACAAAATACTATACTGTCAGGACTGTACATCTCAACAGTAAGTAGAGTTAGAGAAGACATTGTCTCTCAACCAAACAGGAATGCTACATCTGCTGGCGAGAAGAACAATAAACAAAAAACTCCATAGGAATGGACCGCATTTTCCGTCTTACTATCCAATTCCATTAGGCAAACAGGGGGTGTGCAGCGTATATGTGCAATCCTGCCCATAGCGGATCTCATGCTACATTTACTAATTACATCAATACATCCAATCCATTGTCCCAATTTAGCTACAAAATAAATAACCTAAGATTACCCTCCCTTAAACTATATATATATAACTTTACAAATCTATATAGCCATTCACGTTCAACTTAAATTTAACATTTATATACATTCACACAGATGAATTTTATAAAATTTGTTTTATAATGTTGAGTATAGATCGGCTGCATAGATTCCACGGCTAAAAAAACCATTCCAAAATAAACATAACCTATCAAAATACAAAGTCATTGATAATGTTAATTGCAGAGGGAATACAAGAAACCCAATGGCATTCATCATAAGATGCCGCATTGACATCGATGACTTATATATTGTAATCGAATATGAAAACCACAACCTAATTAACCGCTAACGAATCCATGCAATGTCCATACCCAACTTAAATTTATGCATTTAAATAATTTATACAAAAATATTAATAAGAAATGAAAATGGAAATGATTTTAGAAAACTTAACTATGTAAAATTTAAACATTAATTATTAATTTGGAAAGTCAGATTAAAGTTCATTTACAAAAAAAAAAATGTTTAGCTTGTTAAATCTTTAAAGTTCTTAATCATTCGTAGTAAAATTTTCCCATTTATACCTTACAGTAGAAGAGCTCCCAGTTCCTGGTGTATTCCCACGAAGACTTTCATGGAAGACCGGTCTGATATTCTGGAGGTAGCCTTAGCTGGTTCCATTCTGGTATCACGGTCATTTCATTTTTAAAATAAGTGAGAGAGAATGACAAGTGCGTCTTATTGTCTTCTCACAAACTCAAGTTGGAACTGTCAGGAAAACTGTCTTAATTTCAATCGTTTTCCTTTTATAATCCTCCTATGGATTCCAAGAACAAAAACATCACTGTTCCATTTTTTCGTTATGGTCCGGGCCTTTATTTGCTGCTTCTATATTGGACAAGCTAATTCTTTTTATTCTCTTATCTATATTTCATTTATTTTAAGTGCCGCTAGGGTTAGTTTTCTTTTCAATTAATTTATAAAACAATCATTTCCATTTACAAAAATATATAAATCTTTTTACAAAAATATACGTTCAAACACTTTTTTCATTTATTAAAAAAAAAATATTTTTAAAGTTTTGCATCTGTGCGAATATATATACGAATACACATTTAACAACTCTTTAATTTTTTTTAGCTTTTAGATTTTTAATAAATTTATTTTTATTTGCGAACTTAGTTTTTATTTTAAATTAATGTAACGGCATATTTATATATCATTACACAAGATATGAGACCCTTCCCATTGTATAATATATGAAACTTGTTAAAATTAAATAATTTTTAATGTATTCTTTATTTTACTTGAATCAAATGTAAAGTAAAAGTTTTGATTAGATCAGTGAATGTTATAGTGTTTTAAGATTACACTAAGAAAAGTTGTGATTCTGAGCCTAAAGCTAAGAAGGTATAACTATTATTAACAACAAACAAAGTTTGAGAAAGGAGAACACTACTGCTTTACAACATTAAATGCTTTGAAAAATTGAATTTATAATTTTTTGTTGTAATATGATGTTTATGGAAGTTTAGAAAGTAATTATATTGAAAATTTATATTTTATAGGATTAAGAAAATTAGTGGGAAACTAGTTCATCTAGAAGGTAGCCAGGTAGAGTGATTAGATGTAAGACAGGAAATCCAGCAAACCTTGAAGTTAATCAGTCAATCTGGATTTGTTAAAAGAGACAGAGAAACTGTGTATGCATAGTTGAAATTATTTATAATTAAACTGTGGTAAATACAGAAATGATATTGAAAATAACAAGTTGTTATATAGATCCAGAAATAAACAATATAATGGGAAACCCTGAAATATTACTCTTATTGTTTGATATATGGGAAAATAGCATAAAAAATCTTCTGGGAAATGGGAAATAAAAAATTTATGTTTTTTGGAAACTGAATATATGTGATTATGATGGTTCAAATCACATTTAAAGTTGATATGGATAGCAATAATATTAATTACTAATCTTGATAAAAGTGCAGATCTTTTTGAATTCAAAAATTTCATGCTTAAATTTTTTATCTATGTAATATTTTATGGGAGATTTTTGGCTGAATTTTTATTATAGTATTGATGTTATACTACAATGAAATGTTCTCTAAAATTACTAGCCTTAGATCAGCAAGTAATGACTGAGCAGGTTTTTATTTTTTTTTTGTATTAATAATGGGATTATGATATATATATATATATATATATTGCAAAGTCGATATAAGCATGTAGTGTGAACAAATATTGTGTGAAATCTTGAAATGCTAATTGATCAATCTTTAAGGAAATTTTAAAGAATCAAGAAATGACTAAGCATCTAAAATTTACAAAGACGTAGAATCCATATGAGTTCTTTTATTAATTGAATGTTGTTAACTATTCAACATTCATTCAAGATTACAAGCTGTTAAAATTTTATTCAAATATAGATTTCTCAATGATAAAAATAGATGATGCAAATAAGAAACAATCTATCTCTAAAAACTAACATACTTTATAACAATCAATTTGGCACTTAAACATAGATGAGTTTTTAATGTATATTTAGATATTAGTGATGATTGCTCAGTATTATTTTATATGACGTACAGAAACAATGGTAGGAAAAATATCATCAATATGATAGTGAAATAGATTTTCATGTTTTAGGCAATATCAAATAAATTTTTTAAAAAAGCTTGTATCTAATTTAATATCCGATATAGCAAGAAATTAATATTGAGATGATTTTTTTATTTTTCAGGACCTAAGTTTGAGCTTTTCTTCTAGAGTTTCTGTTTCATGTTAAAAAATAGAGTATTTCATCACAGAGAAATAATTACTGAAACTAAGTTAGCTGTATATAGAGTTGTTATATTACCTAATTTCTTGTATTGAAGTGAAACTTGAACAGCCTATCGATAATATGTAAAGTCATTAGAAACGTTTTATTTTAAGAATCCTCAATAAATTTTTTTTTTAAAAAAGGCAAAATCACTCATTTTGCTGAATGTAATACTACTGAATTTATTATTGTAAAATCACACCTTCATTGAATTGGATTTGTAAAATGAATGAACAATGGATAACTTCTTAAATGGGTGTTTCATGATGACTTTCAGCATTGTTTTTATGGAAGAGGTAGATCCCATCTACATTATAAGGATTATTTTAAAGACATTTTTAAAAAATGCAATGCTAATTATTTCTACTTGTAACATATGACAGAAAATAGAATACATTGGAGAGCTATAGTTGGACATGTTGATGTATTTCAGAAAGAAAAGGATATCGTAAAATATCAAATAAACAATGTGTATGTGATTCACACATTGATTTGTAAAATCATTGCAAAATTTATTTCTAGGGTAGTTTTTTTTTGTTTTCTCCTTTTTTTTCCATTTAAAGTGGTTGTACTCATTTAAGAGAATGTTTATTTACCTTATTTTATTTTAATTAATCTTTCATCTGATTAAAATAATTAGAAAAGGAATTTTTAGCTTCAGAAAGTAACATTTTAGTACAATATGTCCATTAAAAATCTGACAAAGGAAAAAAAAAAAAAAAATCTGGCTATTGATTTTTTTTCGTGAGTACGAGTTAATCAAATTGTTGATTTAGTTGATTAACATTCACTTTAAATAGCAAACAATAATGAAAAAATAAAATTATATAAATTGTGAACCTATTATCTCAGTTTTGATGGTTTATCTAGCCAAGATCTTTAGAATTAAAACATATAAAAATCCGTATATTATTAGAATTGTGAATAAACCACAGGAAAGATAGAAAACTTACTGACAGAAATAAAATGTTATATATAGTATAGGGGTTTGTGCGTCAAGATAGACCAATTTTGGAGAAAAGAATGAGAGTTTTTTCAAGAGGTAAAAGTAGATATAATCTTTTAGATATTCTTCAGGGTTCAAGGTTAGAAGTTTTATAATTAGCACTGCAACAAATATTGATGGTTAGACTGAAATTATATTCAAGAGATGTGCTAATTGTCTATGTATATATATATCATAATTATGATGATGATTATTTAGAAAACATACATAAAGAAAATGAAAAAGCTTTGAAAAGGAATTAAAAAAGTACTTGCATTATTATAGTGAGGAATTGCAATGCTACAAAAGAAAAAGGGAGGAAGGGCTAAAATTGTAGACAATATTTTGTCAGGAGAAAAATGTGATTGATGAGAAATTTATCATTTTTTAATAGAGAAAATAGATAATTATAGTATGGTCTAAAAATAACTGTTGGAAGATTTACATTTTTAAGGTTTTAGATGATAAAAATGAATTTCACTAAGATTATATTCTACACATGATGTATTTTATGATACTTCATTTTCTGAATAATCATTGTTGTGGAGTATGAACATATTTTTGTGTGTATAGTGTAACCATAATATAAAATTTGCATATCGTAATGTAGGATACAATTATGTACTGATTTATAGTTGTATGTGTGTGTCTTATTTATTACACAGATTTCAAATTAATGTTTTAGTTATTAAATTTTTAAAGTTCCAATGTGAAATTGAAATCCTTGAATGCAAGTATATGATTTATAAATATATACCAAGTAAAAATGATCAGCCTTTAATTACATTTTCTTTATTTTTTTTAATGAATTGATATTCAGCTGCTAGATTTTACATATTTTGTGGTGTTGCTTTTGTTTTTGTTTTTTTCACTTTTGCTGCTACGTATAATACTATTTTGCTAGTTATAAATTCGTCAATGAAAACTGAAACTAAATTAAATATTGATTTATTCGTTTTAAAAAAAAAATTTAAAATGTCAGTATTCTTTAGAGAAAGTATTACAAAGAGCCAGCAACTTTGCTAATTGATGGATTTTTTGAAAGAGCAGTTGCAATACTACTTGTAAAATCATCTATTATTTTTAATAGAGAGCCAAAAAAATTGTACATTTATGATTATTTTTACAAAATATTTGTATAGTAATTATCAAAAGAAATATTCTCAAGATTATAATTCAGACTTCATTCAAATATGTTTTACTTTTTAAAAAATACAAAGTTAAGAAATTTATAGCAATAGTAAAAACAAAACTCAAATATTTGTGGTTCAGATAATAATTATAAATGCAATTTTGAATTTTAAAACAAAATTTCATTGCTTCATTAATTATTTTAGGTTTTGGAAATGAAGTTCATTTAACTAAAATTTTGTTTATTTATTTTTAAGTAATATTGCAATATTTGTCCAATAAGAAAAAAGTTATTGTTTTATTATGCATTTCACTTTATTATTTTTTCCTTTAAATTTATAAAGTTCAATTGTAATTTTGGTATAAATATACAACACTAAAGGCTGCCAGTATAAAAGCTTAATTTAATAGTTGTAGAAAAAAGATATAATTTCTTATAAGTATATTTAATCTTAGAATTTAATAGCTACTAACAGCTGTTGATATTAATATATCTCAAAAGATTTAAGATACAATAGTCCTCCAGACATTGGCATAATCTTCAATAAAATGCTTATAGCAAATTTCGAATATCAACAAATTAAAAATGTAGAATCAAATAGTCAACTAAATGTTTTGCAATAAAATGAAAATTCAAAAATCTTAAGTAATACAAAAAATAATGCTAATATGAAAAAAACTGCCAATGACCTTTGTGCTCTCCATGAATTTAAAAAAAGAGAATATAGTAAAAAAGACAGTAAAGAAAAATGTCACAAAAACCATTAACAATAATAAAGTTATATCAATCTCAGAAAAAATAGCCTCATTGAAGTTACCTAGAAAAATGCTATATGGAGTGAACAAATGGAATACATTTAAAAAAATGGAAAGAATGAAGTTGTTCTCGATAATACTATTTTTAGTAAAAACATGCTATGAAAATTTAAATCTCCGCATTTCTCAATGTTAATAGTGTTTCAATTACAATTAACCCAGAAGAATTCTCAAAAATAAAGAAAGAAGAAAAAAAATATTTTGAAAACAAACAAGCAATAAAATTCAACATTTAGTATAAAATTTTTAGATTTTAATTCTATTAGAACAAATGAAGAAATTAATAAGCCTAAGTGTGCATCCTTCTGTAAATTAAATGATTACTGGTGAAAGATATTTATAAATAGTCTCTTACCTATCACATCAATTATTACATGATAGAAAACTATGATCCATCAGATAATCAACCAAAACTATCTTGGTCCTTCGCTGATTATTTGAAAGAATTCCAGAAATATAACTTGATCAAAACTATTAAATCAACAGCCACTTTCTCGGTAAGATCATTTATAGCATTAGTTTTAAAATGTGTCTTTTAAATTTTTTTCTCTTAAATTTAAAATCTCAATTCTTATCAAAATCCCACATTATTTTGATGTGGCAAATTTAAATTAAATTTTGTTGGTTTATTTATAATATTGACTTACTGAAATTGCCAAGTACAAAATTCAATGGGCTATTAATTTTAAATTTTCTCCCTCTTATTTTCTCCAGTCACTGAAATTGCCAAGTACAAAATTCAATGGGCTATTAATTTTAAATTTTCTCCCTCTTATTTTCTCCAGTCAAAATCATTATAGGAGACTTATTTCCCATAAATTAATTAATAGGAAGCTCGTTTAGTTTTGTACATCATATTATAAATTTATTTTTGAATGATTGAAATTATTTTAAAAGTATCTTATTATTACCTCAAATTTAACATAGCCCTCGTAATTATTTCTGAAAGACTAAAGAATTTTAGTAAATCAGTTAAATAAATCTATTACAATTTCTGTAAAACAAATGTCTTGAAAGAAAATCATTGAAAGCATTTTATCAGTATATGTTTCATACATATATATTTTATTTCTTAAAAAAATAGTAAAAAATTCGATGTGTAATTTATTATGCTTTATATTGTCAAACTTCACTAGAAGTGAATTTGATATTCAATGCCCCGTCTATGTTAATTAAAAGACAGTCTTATTTTGTAATCTTTGATAAACTATTTCATAATTCACTAATAAATGAAATATTTGGAAAGTGTGGAAAACAATTTATATTTTAATTTTAATTCTTGCCTTCCCTTTTTATATTATATTTTATGATTCATTCATTAGTGGCCTGTTTCTGGGGACTTTCTAATATGTCAGGGAGCTGATTATTTTAATCAGGATTTAAATTATTACTTTCGTTAGTGATACACTCTCTATCTATATACATCTAGGGCATTATGTATTTATAGCTACAATCATTCATTTATTAATATTATTTTGCTTTGCTACTTACTCCTCAGGACCTTCAGAAGTTTAAATATGACCAGTCCAATCTTACACAATCCCTCAAAGTAGACGTAGTTCATACCAAGGGATCCTTTTGGGCATTGCTATTAAGATGTGTATGGGAAAGCCAGCACATCAAATTTATTATTATTATTCGGAGACATGTTTTGGCTGGAGGGCTAACATTTCTTTTATTTACCTGTATATATCAGGGATTTCTTTTAGCAAAGCCACCTAGAGGTTCATAACAGACCTCATATGTTCTTTTGGTAATCTATAATAGCATACTCCCTTCACCATTATGTATTTTATTTATTTACAAACCTGAAATGCTCTCCACTATGATGGCACGTCCTTCACAAACCAATTTAGTTAATTAATTAAATCTGACTGTATAATTGTCAATTATTTATTTAAGAACTATTTTGCTTTCCACACTCATTATATACAAATGAATTTAAAGGATGCATTTTAAAACTAAGTTGTATAAACAGATATAGATAATATAAATTAACATTGATTTAGAAAAACAACGCAAGGTAGAATTAGTGGGTTGCGGCAAATTGGGTTACCTCAACCAAATGGTAGATGTTACATGGCTTGACACAGGCAGTTATAAAGGCAAATCATTCAGCGGGCTTCCTTGACATAGTATTGTCTCGGGTTAGGTTTTGAGAGCACCGGAAAAGCATGGTGTTGAGGTGGTGGAACAGACCTCTGAAAAGCAAACGACCCATCTTTTCACCCCGTCATTTCTTTAGGCATGATGTACTGTATATCTAAACTACTCTCTTCACTGAACTGTTCTCAATAAAACTCAATAATAATAATAATCCCTTTTATCAAAAATTTCCACTATTTATTTGATCTGGCTTTATCTATAGGATTCAATCTACAGTGACAACTGCCAATTGCAATTGCTCTGGGTGTTTCACTGAGGTTGGTGTCTGCTTGGCAGGGAAATCTATAATTCTGCATTCAACATGCCCCAAGGGTTCATTTGCTAATTAAAATAAAACAGCAACAAGCATGATTAAGTTTATCAATCATTGTATTAACAAAGCCTATTTAATTAAGGTTTAGATTAACAAAAATGTAACTTTTATTCAGAAAAATTTTAGGAATTTGGTACAATGACTTTTAAATTTAATATTTGATATAAAATTGAAGTAGAAATTTACAAAATATTTCTTACAAATATTACACTGTTTACATAATTGATCTTTTAATGCACATTTATCAAAAGATAATTATAAAATGTTACCAACTGATTAATTTAAGAAAAATGAACTCTAATAAAAGAATTTAAAATATTTGTAACATTTTATAGATATCTAGGATTCAATTACATATCAATGCCAATTTAATAAAATAAACATAATATATAGTTTTACAAATATTATAAAATCAATAAACTATTATAAAAAGGTTAGTTAATCATAAAATACAAATTAATTAGATAAAAGATTATAATATTGATTATAATTATAGTACCACCTATTATGAGGTGGGTGTCAGTTAATATAAAAGGTTGGTTTTAAACCCACACTAGTGCTGATGACATTGGCACTAGGTGAAGCAGAAATATGTACTATATTTCCAGCTTCATATCCCTTGACTTGGGGAAAAAACAACAAAAAAAACATTTTACTTGGGTGTCCAGTAACAATAGAGGCTGACCAAGGGTTTACTGACCAAGATTTATCTTATGTTATAGGAATGGTCACTGTATTGAGATTTGGAAGTCTTTAGTTTCTTCTAAATTTATTACTTTGCTGAAATTACAATTCTTAAACTATCATTTTATTAAATGCTTTATTTTCTTAGCAATTCTTTCTTATCTTTTTCATTCTACTAACTTTAGTCTTCTTACTTCATTTAGTTACTGTTATATAATAGTCTTTAGACAAGATTTATATACCAACAGTCCAGCAACATTATCAATATGTATTTCAATTCCATGGGATCATATACAAAGGCCTCTGAATCTCAGAGTGATCTATATTTTCCCAGGGTCTGGGGGTATTTCATAGTATGATTTTAAATGGCACGCATTAAAAGTCTCTTTTTGTTCATTAAAATTTCTTTGCTTATTCCATCATCAGCTAGGATGAAGGCACTATTTTTATGTTTCCGATGTTTATCTTTGTGTTTTTTCTCTTCTTTCTTGCTCTGCTGCTTATCCTGTTCTTTATCTCAACTTTTCATCATATTGTGTGCTATTTTCCTGATTATTTCTGAAAGCAGTTTTTCTCTTCCTTTAATCACTTCCAAATCAAATTCTTGTATATTATCTTTTGCATCATCATCTTTAAATGTTCCTAATGGAATTTCATTTTTATTTGAATTTCCTATTACATTATCATTTATTTTGGGAATTTCTGAGATAGGTTTATCTTCTAACACACTTATTTTGTATTCTTTTTCATTTACTTCAGTATCTATAGACTTCTCAATGTTCTCAACTATTCTTTGTTGTTCAACAGGTTCTGGCATGATTTCTACATTAGACTTCATCTTTTCCATGTTTTCTGTATCGATTTCAGTATCTATTGTAGTCTCTGAATAGATTTTTAATTTTTTTGGTATCTCCATATTGGTATTACAATTATCAATATTTACAGCATCAATTTTAGACTTCCACAATTTTTAAATCAATTTTAGATTTTATTAAATCAGCTTGCAACTCATAAGCAGTCTTTGCATCCATTTTAAATTCTCCTACTGCGTTTGATACTATTTCAGTCTCAGATTCTGTATATACAGCTTCTTTTGTTGCAATTTTAGAGATATATTCCACAATTAGAAGTTTTCCTGAAGGTGGACTGACAACTTCAATGACATCCTTTGTAATTTCAATTTCTTCATTTTTAACACTTTCAAGTTTTGCTTTATCAGTAATTGGATATACAACTGGTGATTTTTTTAAAATATCTTTGGCTGGAATTTCTAAAGTTTCTTCAACTTGGTTTAATTCAACAATATTCTCTGTATCTCTTTCTGTTTTAAAATGTTCTTCCACTAAAAGATCCTTTTCAATCATTTCTGACATCTTTTGAATATCAACTTGTAACATTTCTTCTTCTACAACCTCTGAATCAATTCTTTGCTCAAACAGTTTAGGTATAATAATATCAGCTTCTTCCTTTGTAATTATATCTCTTGCTGG
This sequence comes from Epiperipatus broadwayi, assembly GCA_028023455.1. Taxonomy (NCBI): domain Eukaryota; kingdom Metazoa; phylum Onychophora; class Udeonychophora; order Euonychophora; family Peripatidae; genus Epiperipatus; species Epiperipatus broadwayi. Next base: position 11,683,842 of record JAQFVV010006199.1, read on the forward strand.
TTTTGTCTCTGGCTTTGGTTCAATAGATTCAGCAACTTTTTCTGCATTTACTACTTCTGTAGGTGAAATTACAATTTCGGTTATTTCTTCTTGAGATTCGATTTATGGAGGCAGTTCTTCGCCATTTTAATCATTTTTGTAGATTGTTCCCACTTATCCTTTTTCATCTCTGTCCTTTGGTATAATTTTTTTATTTCTTGTATAACTCTTTCATGAATCCTTTGAGTTGACTTCTTATACCTTTGAATTGCCTTCATCAGACTTTGAAACATGGCATTCACATTTTTATCTTCTGAAATTTGTTCCTCCATGTTTTCTTCTTCCATTGGGATGCCAGTATCAATATCTTCACTTTCCTTTTCTTCTATGCCATTATCCATTTGGATTTTGAAAAGTTTGACACAATAATAATGCTGATCTTAGAATTCAAAGTGATTTTACTAGAACTATGACTCACTGAAACTTTAATACAATCTTAGATAACTAGAACTTAAACATATTTTTATTTTGGAATTTATACAATCACTAATCCGAGCGTTTGCTACCCTTACTCTGTCCACTCTTCTCATCATACCATACTGACTGGGTCCTTCTGTCCTGCCCTACTAAGTTTCTACCTGCCTTAAGCCTGATATTAAAATATTTATTATTTCAAACTACAATAAAAAAAAAAAACTTTACTTTATTTATCATGAGAATGACTGAAAATGATCGATTTGTTTCTTGATACTAGCTGGTCACCCTTGGTCACTCCTTGCCTATGAAATGGACTAAAAAAATCATTATTTTCAAAATTCAATACATAATCTTGTTGTTATGAATATTACATTGCTTACAATTTTATTACATATTACACCAGTTATAAAATTCTTCATTCTCCAAATCTCATATATATATAAAATTGTTGCCAAGAATTACCACAGTTCTTTTTTTTTCTTTTGAACTTGATAGCGAATTTATAATGGTGATAGGTGCTCTATTCCTTACACCAGGGTGCCAGTTATCAAGGTCAGCACTAATATAACACTTACAGATAACTCTACTATATAATAATAATAAAAAAACATAAATATATATGTACTTTTATCGATTGTTAACACAGTGTGCGCATATGAATAAACATTAAATACATCTTATTACAACCTTTTACACATAAGGCTTATGGATGTAGTACATGGGCTTTAAACATTTTTTTAAACACATGAAAACAGAAACAAATTCATGTGTACAAGTAAAACCAGATACAAAAAAAAAAAAAAATTCTACGTATGGTTGTAATACATGGGTTTTAAAAAAAAAACTTTTACAAACTATATATATGGTTGAAAAACCAGGTACCACAGCTAGCAAAAACTTTTATATTTATAGTTATAATCTTTGTATTTAAAAGAAAACTTTTCACACAATATTTTATGGTTGTAGAAGACAGTCTTTGGTTTTTGACACCCATGAAATAAACTTTACATCACTTTATTATAATTTTACATAGTTTGAGTTTTGTATAAATCTAACATTAAGAGAAAACATTTTGCTAAACTTAAAACCATATACAACAAATTATTACATTTCACTATGCATTCAAACTCAGGTGAACTACACAAACTTTTAAATATATTGGTCCGAGTACATAAAACTATATATGAAATATCATTTGGGGGTGTGAATATTTGTTCAACTGTCAAATCCAGAGAAAAAAATTTTTTACATCTATATATTGGGAAAAAGTTTTTAAGTTTTTATGCTTGAGATATAACACAATTTCTCCAGACATATGGATTTCCAAGAAAATATATATAGCAATGCAATACATATAAAAATTTTCTAACACATCTGTTCCTACACATCATGTACATACACACCTATGTACATATATATGCAGTGCTACATATACAAGTACATAGATTTTACACACATATACTTCTCCATATATTACATAATACTACACACTATTGGAAAAGAGAAAAAAAAAACTTTGGAGAAAAAATTGATAAAAAAAAATCCATACACATGCCAAATTGTTTACACTTTACTTTTAAAATAGACACAGATATTATATACTCAATTAACAAAAAAAAAATTCTATACACATATTTTCTCCCCAAAATTTAACAATACCTTTAAAGCAAACACAGCAGAAAAGTAAGAAAAATTTCTACATAACAAAATTCTGGACGGAAAAAAAGAACTCTTACATATACATTAATATAGTAGTTCAAACTACTTTCACATTTTATATAATCTATTTACCCATATGAGTTTTCACTTTTAATTAATCAGTTTATCAAAAAAAAAATTACAGATAATGGATGAAAAACATGGTATTTCTTTTTACTTTATTAACAAAACAGTATTTGATTTTATAAAATCAATATAACAAAACTAAATCATTTTACATTCTAGAAAATTATGTATATATTAAATTATATATAGCAAATTATATATATATAGCTAATGAATTATTCAGGGTGTGGGAATAATTAACAGGCTCCACGATTGGGCATCCAAACCCGGAAAAAAAACGCAGCCTCTGTGCCGGTCAAAATCGTGTATTCATTCAACAAGACCAATAATCCAAGCAAAAGTACCTTGAATCCAACCATGCACAAGATACAGATGTCAGGGCAAGGGTGAATCCTAACCTATTTGCCTGAACTATTGCCTCTCTGACTAATGGATAATGTTTGTGATGACACGAGCAGTGCTTGATTTTATTCTGTCCCAGCTGGAGGTCATGGTTCACAAAGAGACTCAAAATAATAACGGGTTTATATAAGAAATTAATGATTTAGTGAATTGCAGAATGGTACAGAGGAGATTGGATATCGATTACTAATGGTTTGGACTGTAATAATGATAATTCTTTCTGGTAACATTACAAAGAAGTGAATTAAGTCAAAGAAATATTATAAATAAATAGAGTAATTAACCTCAGAGATTTGGAGTGATGACAAACCAAGCTAATTTAAAATAATAATAGTAGAGGAATTTATTATGTAATTGTTATACAAAATAAGTTGGCTTTTGTTTATACAACTAGGTTATTTTATTGAATTCATTTTGATGTGGCTTTGATTAACAAAGTAAAAAAAAAAAGATTAATTGGTCTGCCAAGAATCAATCAGCAATAACATATTATTAGCCCTCTTTAAGATATTACAAATAAATCTATTTTATATTTATATTACAAGACATGAAAGATGGGCATTTAAAACACTATTACATTTAAAATCATTTGTATATAATGAATGTGGAAAGCAAAATAGTTCTTAAATAAATAATTGACAATTATACGATCTGATTTAATTAATTAACGAAATTGGTTTGTGGACGTGCCATCATGGCAGAGACCATTTTAAATTTGTAAATAAATAAGATATACATAATGGTGAAGGCAGTATGCTATTATAGATTACCAAAAGAACATATGAGATCTGTTATGAACCTCTAGGTGGCTTTGCTAAAAGAAATCCATGATATATACAGGTAGATAAGAGAAATGTTGGCCCTCCAGCCAAAACATGTCTCCAAATAATAATAATAAATTTGATGTGCTGGCTTTCCCATACACATCTTAATGGCAATGCCCAAAAGGATCCGTTAGTATGAACTATGTCTACTTTGAGGGAGTGTGAAAGATTGGACTGGTCATATTTAAACTTCCGAAGGTCCTGAGGAGTAAGTAGCAAAACAAAATAATAATAAATGAATGATTGTAGCTATAAATACATAATGCCCTAGACGTATATAGATAGAGAGTGTATCACTAATGAAAGTAATAACTTAAATCCTGATTAAAATAAGCTTCCTGACATAATAGAAAGTCCCCAGAAACCTTAGGCCACTAATGAATGAATCATAAAATATAATATAAAAAGGAAAGGCAAAAATTAAAATTAAAATATAAATTGTTTTCCACACTTTCCAAATATTTCATTTATTAGTGAATTATCAAATAGTTTATCAAAGATTATAAAATAAGACTGTCTTTTAATTAACATGGACAGGGCATTGAATATCAAACTCACTTCTGATGAAGTTTGACAATATAAAGCATAATAAATTATACATCGAATTTTTTACTATTTTTTTTGAGAAGTAAAATATATATGTATGAAACATATACTGATTAAATGCTTTCAACGTTTTCTTTCAAGACATTTGTTTTGCAGAAATCGTAATAGATTTACTTAACTGATTTACTAAAATTCTTTATTCTTTCAGAAATAATTACGAGGGCTATTTTAAATTGGAAGTAATAATAAGATAAGATACTTTTAAAATAATTTCAATCATTCAAAAATAAATTTATAATATGATGTACAAAACTAAACGAGCTTTCTATTAATTAATTTTTTGGGAAATAAGTCTCCTGTAATGATTTTGACTGGAGAAAATTAGAGGGAAAGATTTTATAAGTTAATAGCTCGTTGAATTTTGTACTTGGAAATTTCAGTAAGTCAATATTATACATAAACCAACAAAATTTAATTTAAATTTGCTGCATCAAAATAATGTGGGATTTTGATAAGAATTGAGATTTTAAATTTAAGAGAAAAACATTTAAAAGACGTATTTTAAAACTAAGTTGTATAAACAGATATAGATAACATAAACTAACATTGATTTAGAAAACAACGTAAGGTACAATAAGTGGCCTGTGGCAAATTGGGGTTACCTCAACCAAATGGTAAATGTTACATGGCTTGACACAGGCTGTTATAAAGTCAGATTATTCAGCAGGTTTCCTTGACACAGTATTGTCTCAGGCTAGGTCTTGAGAGCATCAGAAAAGCATGGTTTTGAGGTGGTGGAACAGCCCTCTGAAAAGCAAATGACTCATCTTTTCACCCTGTCATTTCTTTAGGCACAATGTACTGTATATCTAAACTACTCTCTTCACTGAACTGTTCTCAATAAAACTCAATAATAATAATAATCCCTCTTATCAAAAATTTTCACTATTTATTTGATCTGGCTTTATCTATAGGATTCAATCTACAGTGACAACTGCCAATTGCAATTGCTCTGGGTGTTTCTCTGAGGTTGGTTTCTGCTTGGCAGGGAAATCTATAATTCTGCATTCAACATGCCCCAAGGGTTCATTTGCTAATTAAAATAAAACAGCAACAAGCATGATTAAGTTTATCAATCATTGTATTAACAAAGCCTATTTAATTAAGGTTTAGATTAACAAAAATGTAACTTTTATTCAGAAATTTTTTAGAAATATGATACAATGACTTTCAAATTTAATATTTGATATAAAACTTAAGTAGAAATTTACAAAATATTTCTTACAAATATTACACTGTTTACATAATTGATCCTTTAATGTACATTTATCAAAAGATAAATATAAAATGTTACCAACTGATTAATTTAAGAAAAATGAACTTTAATAAAAGAATTTAAAATATTTGTAACATTTTATAGATATCTAGGATTCAATTACATATCAATGCCAATTTAATAAAATAAACATAATATACAGTTTTACAAATATTATAAAATCAATAAACTATTATAAAAAGGTTAGTTAATCATAAAATACAAATTAATTAGGTAAAAGATTATAATATTGATTATAATTATAGTACCACGTATTATGAGGTGGGTGTCAGTTAATATAAAAGGTTGGGTTCAAACCCACATGGGTGCTGATGACATTGGAAATTGCAGGAATAGTGTCATTTCATAAAAGCATTTGAGACCTTTGTCATTTTTATGATTTATTTGGGCCTCAAATGCTTTCATGAATCAATATTTCTGCAATTTTCAATTGTTTTATAACAATTCTAGATTCTTAACATCTCTGATATTTTCCAAGAATGGCAAATTACTTGAGAGGGGATTACTTTTTATTTGGACTTTTTTGTCAGCTATTTATGTAAAAGCATTTTTAAAAACTTGGTAATAATTGTTGCTTATTTTTTATTTAGAATCAGCTATTTTAAATTTTTGGCTCTTCAAATGTATTCCTAGTATTTCATCTCATAAATAATTTATAGAAAATATTTATTTCTGATAAATATTATTTTTTTTTTAAAAACAAAACAAAACAACAAACAACAGAATCTTGGCAGGGGCAAGGGAGCAAATATATAAGATAAAGGTGATACAATTTTTTATATTTGCATGTACAGAACTATGAAAAACATAAATTAATATTTCTGATAATTTGTTATTGATTTGTAAAATTGGTTGTGTTTTATATAAAAGTAAAGGGAAAAGTATTCTTAAAATGTTGTATTTCTATGGTAAACTCTTATAGAAAAATAATATTAATTTCAGTATTTATGAAAGTTGTGTCAAATTTCAACAGCATTGTTTATCATTAGAATATTTAAACTTCTGTCTAATAGAATTTTTGGAATTTTAAATCAATCAAGAATAGATAAATACCATTTATTGACCAATATCTAACAGATAATGGAATTTCTATGAACCACCTGCTTATTTATTTGTTATCTTTCTTTTGTTAATTTAAGCAATTTGCCATTAGCCTAAAACAGTGTTTCCCAATCTGTGGTACGTGTACCACTGGTGGTACATGAAAAATAATCAGTAATGGCGGACATAAAAAAAAAATTAAATCATAAAAATATAGAAACGTTTTTTTACTAAAATTCATAAAAATTATTTTAATTAATAATATTATACAGTAAAGTTGTTAATATGTACAGTCGATAACGATCTTTAATGTTAATGATAGAATTGAAAGTATGATTAAGAAATTAGATTTTTGGAAACAGTAATATATATAAGTATCGAAAACATTCAACTGGAAGTAATCGAAACTCTACATATTTTTTTGTTTGAAAATAAGGTTAGTCTGTCTGAAAATATATGAGAAAATATAATAGCACATTTAACAGGATTAAAATTGTTTTTCATGGAATATTTTCCAAAACCCGAAAACACTAATGATAATTGGATTTCAAACCCCTTCTATGCAGAAAATTTAGAAAAAGCTACATCATTATCAATAAAGGATAAATGCAATTTAATAGAATTATCATGTGACAGAACTTTACAAGTATAATTAAAACGACACAATCTAATTAATTTTTGGTTAAACATTAAAGAATATGAAAAACTTTCTGAGAACTTTCTGAGAAAGCTCTTAAATTATTATTACCATTTACTAGTACGGATTTAGTAGGAAGGGCTTTTTCTTCATATATTTTTTTAAAAATTAAGTATCGAAACAGATTGAACACAGCTGTAGACTTAAGGGTATACCTCGCATCTTTTGAACCAAATTTCAAAAAATTATGTTCGAAACAAGCACAAAGATCTCATTAAGTTTATTTTATAAAAATATTTGATTATGATAAGAAAATATACTAATTGGTTGTTTATAATTTTGTGTTTTTATTAAAACCATTTATTAGTAAATGAAATATGACAAAATAGTAGATAAATAATGAGTCGGATCAAGGCATATCAATCTAAATTATTTAATTTGAAAAAATATATCAGAAAAGGATCATACCCAGAAATTAGACTCTCATTAATTCTTGATCATCTATTGTGGATTACTAGATGTAAGCTAGTATTTAATCATCAAAATTTTAATCCTATTAACTTCATGCTGAACTATATAAAGAAAATAAGAACAAGAAATAGTCTGATACCATAACTTGGGACTTGCTGGATTTATCCTCTCCATGGTCCAGCCAATAGCAAAATGCTCCGAAAAAGAGAAAACAGACTCAAATTTGGGAAAATCAAATGAAGGAATGAGAAAACACTTTGAACAAAATATGTGCCAAATAACCTTTAATGTAATAATGTAATCTTTAATAAATTATTTTGGAAAAAATATGAAACTTTGAACAAACACATACATATAAATATGTTACAGTGAGTTTATAATTTCAGTGAGTTTATAATCTGGTGTGACGTTTAGGTGTGTTTCAATGTAATTTGTCTCATCATGAGATGTGAATACATACATGGTCACCCTATAATATTTATAATGCAAATAAAATAACACACTTGCAATAACAAATTTCATGAAATACAATCATTTTTACGAAGTGGTACAATTTAGCGTGATGTACTACCATGTGGTACGCGAGCCAAAAAAGGTTGGGAAACCCCCTAAATGTTAATAGAATAGCTTCTTTGATTCTCAAGTTGTCAAGTTTCATAAGTTAAATTTTTAAATTAAAAATTTTAAGAGTTTGCAGATACTATCATTGATGGTTATTTAATTGGATTTGCATATTTTCTAATAATGCATAAATTATCCCTCTTCTATTAATATAAATTATTCTACATAAATTATTATTAGTTGTAAGAATAACCAATCATATAGTTATAAATTAGTAATTAGTTGTTTTTTCCAAATTTTTATATTTTATTTTGTTCTTTAAATTATAAATATATATCTTCTTCTATAGATCAGCTTTAATTAAAAAAAGCAACAACATAATCCTGTTATTGTAGATTTAATTTAATGAAATTTCCATATGTAATAATTGAAATGATTTCATTGTCACCTTATTACAATTAATGAACATGTTTCATGCATAATCTTTTTTTCATATGCTACATATGAATGATATAATAAGGACTACTGTGGCAGAATAGAATTTACAATCCTAATAATTTTAATGGAGTTCAAGGTACCATGGTTACTTACTGCAAGCTGTTCTCTGACATTTTTAATGAATTTTTTGTTTTTTATTTGATATCTATGGGAATGAATTGTTATTCCATAATATAGATAATATTTAGTTTTTTTTTTCATTTTCCAATATATTGTTTGGATAACCAATTTTGTGCATAAAACTATCATATGAGTAATCAAAATCATCTTTTTTTTATTTTGATCTTTTAAAGTAATATATACCGACAGTCTTCCACATATTATTTTTGATTTCTCTTCTGTTTTAATAAAATTATATTAGTGGTTGCTGGAGCTCTATATCATTTGACTTATGGTTTATCATAATGAGTGTATGTCTTTATTGAGCTATTTTTGCTTGTGTGTATGTTTGTATATAAATTAAAATATTCTTTTTTGACTGTTCACAAAACTACAATTGTTACAATTATTTTTGATTATGTTTATTAGCGTAGAATTTATATGCTTTTTGGATATTTCTTATCAGCTGTTTATTAACTGCTATCATTTTTTAATCTCATTTATCCCCCCTCCGCCAATACATTCTACTTTTTTTTTTTACAATTACGACTTCTGTATTTTAAAGTTCACTGTTTGTGATCAGAGACCACCCGAATGCTCTTCTCATTTGCCTGATAAATGACATGAGTTAGTCTAACTTGACAATAGTTATCTACAAATCAGTCTCTCATTTTAATTTTTAAGATAATTGTAGTAGAATATTTAACACTTTATCTTTTGGAAATATATTTCATTTCTTTATAAAAAGTAAATTGTTTTAAATAATACCAGTTAATAGCAAAAGACAATTTACCAGCAGTTTTGTTGATATGTTTAAATAATACCAGTTAATAGCAAAAGACAATTTACCAGCCGTTTTGTTGATAATTTTTATGATGATTAGAATAGATAAGTAAATTAGAGAAAAAAAGTTGTAATGATAATTTAAATTGTATATTTATTTATTTATTTTTTGTTAAAATAAAAGGAAACTTTAATTGGCTAGTATGTGCAGATTATTCACCTAATATTTTAAATGCATATATTTATAGTAAATTCTCTATCCACTGAGATTGAACATAATAGACAAAGTTATAGAAATCTTCACTGATAATTGGCTATTGCTTACAATTTTTTAAATATAGTTTATTGTATCATCTCAACTTTAATGCTACATCATAGAATAACAAATATTCTGATATCTTTAAGATGTAATAAACAAGTTTTTTTTTAAAAAATGTTTATTTCACTGAGAAGTTGATCTAATCTTTTATCTTCAGTTGTGCTTTGTTTTGAACCTGTTTTATTAATTTTTTTTTTTTTTACAATATAGCAAAGGAAACATCTTGTTTTAGATAGATTTAATGCTATCTTTATTTTTAAGTTTTAAGACATTTTGTAATATGTTACAGATAGCTTTCTTATATTTACCAACAAATAGTTACTGAATGTGATAGTTTTGCATTATAATTATTGCTGGAATACTTTTAAATTGATAAATTTGAAGGTTGATGTTTTAATTAATTTACTAGAATGCTGGATAAATGAACATTTGATTAAATAGCTCATTTCTTTTTATTTGCCAGATTATAATGTATTAACGATTTTTTTTAAAATAGTCTTACAATTATCATTTAATAAAAAGAGTGTGGTAAAATTTGTTTGATATCTGGTGCAAAAAGGCAAAGGTGGATTAGAGAAACTTAAATTTTCATTTAGTATTGGTATTTTTAAAACAAAAAATATCTGGAGATGGTGGTACAGTTTTGAAATTATTTACTTATATTGGAATGTATGTATTCATTTTAAAAGAGGATTAAGGTAATTAGATTAGACTAAATAGTATTACATTTAAGCAATAAGACTTGATTATTGTTGATAGTAATTTACCATTATTTGCCACATTTATTCTTGTATATAAATAATTTTTATTTATTGAGAAAATAGAATAATATATTTTTTGACTTCATCCGTTAAACACTTGATTGAAATGGTCTTTTTTGAATATCTTATGAGAAAATCATTAGAAAATGGCAAAATAAAAAAAGTAGACTGCAATAGTAAGATAGATAGATTTGTTAATCATTGTAAAAAAACTCAAGCAACTACTTGGGCTTCAGAAATCAACATTAGCTGAAGTGCTATCATTGAGTGACATAAAAAAATAGTGATTCCTTTTAAAGATTGTTGAACCACCACATATTATGTGGGTACTTTAGTATTAGAGCTGTGACATGAAGCATGTATTAGGCCTACTGTGTCTGTTCACAGTATCAATCCGCTGATAACTTTGTAATCTTGGAATCTCACTGAAATAACGTGTACATGGATGTTGCACATGGTATTTTGGCAAGATGTACAAAGTTATCGGGAGTTGATACGAATGTCAACAGGTACAGTAGATCTAATATATGCCCCGTGTTGCAGGACTAAAAAGAAATAAAAGTAAAAGCAATATAATTTTAAGCAAGATATTTATATATGTACGACTTGGACACCAACAACTTTTAAGAACATTGAAAATAAAAAAAAAAAAAGAAATTTGAAAGCAAAAGAAAAAAAAAAAAATTGATTTGCGATCTTAATGAAATGACAGCATTACACAAAAAAATTGTTAGTTTTAATGCCGACTAAACAAACAGTAAATGATTTTAGTTTTTAAATAATATTTATAAAAAGACATTAACTATATGAACAACTTGCACAGTAACAACTTTTAAGAATGACATTCAAAAAAAAAAAAGTGATTTGTGATGTTAATGAAATGATGCCTTTACACAAAAATTTTTTTAGTAAACAAACAGTAAAGGATTTGGGTTTTAAAATAATAATTATAAAACACATTAAGTATACATATACAATATTTACCATGTGATATATAATAGGAATTGTCACCTTGAAACCAAAAAAAAATAATATAACTGAAAATGGACATCTGTACTCAAAATTTTTTCCCTGAAAATTGCAGAGTATGCTGGGATTTTCAACAGAAATGCTATCAAATGTATTTTTTTAATAAACAAATTAAACCAAAAAAAATACATATTAATTATAAGACTGTTTATCAAAGTATTATGAAGAAAAAGATCGCATTGATAAAAAAACAAACAAACATATTTTCATGTATACTCACAGGGATTATTTTCTTTCAGTTTGACGTCATCACAACATTACACATTTATGGTGGGTGTGAAAAGGCCTATCTCTCCTATACTACATCATAGCTCTAATACCAAGGTACCATTATTTGAAAGAAAAATCAACACCAGTAATATATGGGTATTACTAGTTCTCTCAAGAATAATCTATCATTTATTATGACTATTGAGAAATCATAACTTATGTATAAAAAAAAACTATGTAAAATAGTATAAAATTGGATAAATTAATAAGATTTAGTAATATAAATAAAGCTAGAGATATTAAAATCATGATTTTAAAATGATTAAAAATATCGATAAATGCAAAAAGTGTATAGGGTGTCATTTATATATATATGGTATAATATATAAACACAAATTGTTTCAGTAGACATACTTTATTTTTATTACAACCTTAGCCTGAGAAAAGGAAGATTTGATGACTGCTGTTAAAACTATTTATGCTTGTATAAAACTAGATTTAAATGTAAAATATAAATCTCAATATTTTTTTAAAAAAATACATATTCACAAATTCAATTGAATGAAAAATGTAAGAGTTATTTACTCATTTGTTATGTAAAATCAAGTTGGTTTTTATTATTATTCATTCTCAAAGATTAAAAATTTTATTCAGTGAGTAAATATTTAAGATATATGTTTTTATTAAAGCTGTGATTAAACCTGAAAGAAAATACATTTTTTAATAAATAAATCAATATATTGCTTTAATAATGATGTAATTATCTCATTTGATAAATAATATTAACAATAAAATGGGCAGATAAGAAGTTTAGTGTAGAGTTATGATATATATATATTAATCAGTTGGTGACTTATCTGTAAAAGAAGAAGGCAAATAATTTTCAGACAATTGGAGAATATTAAGAGCAAGCCAAATTGTTAAGCTAAAATTCAATTGAAATTAAAAATAGATAATTCTACAGCAGTGACCATAAGATTATAAGAAACTGATTTTTAATATTGGACACTGATTATGACAATGAAAAAATTATAACTTCGAATGTTAATTTTATTATATTTTTTAATCAAAATTATGGCTTACAGAATGATTGCTTAGAGGCTTCTAAATTATTGGCCTTATGCTATATAGTTTTTTGGATGTGTGTGTGAAAAGTTTCATCCTTGAAGAACTTATAGTTAATCACTGTAATGATTATCTGTTACCTGTCTAAGCTGAACATACTAAATTGCCTGCTTAAAAAAGAAAAGAAATAGAATCAAACACATGGATTCAAGAACAACTAACCTACAATACAAGAAAGAAGCTATAAATTCAGATAATATTCTATCTATTTTGATTGTCATTAGCCAAGAGAGAAAAAAATTAAAATTTGCTAAGGATAGCCCAAAGATATGGCTGTTGTAAGTCCCCTTACAACACCCAATCACTTGTAGTGTTAAAATTTTAATTTGTATTCTAGTTTTTAGCACCCACAACTGATCTGTTACATCTGGTTCCTAACTTTAGGGACATGAAACAAGGAGCTTACAGGGATAGTTAGCTTCAGGACTTGGAAATCTATAAGTAAAAAAAAATGTTTTGGAATAGTCATTCATTTTCAAACCATAACCATTCATAACGACCATGGTCTTACTCACATAAAGGACCAATGTGTTCAACCACGATGAGAATGTATAAATGTGACCTTTTTTGAGTTTGAACATGCATATTAAAAGAAAATGACATTAAAAGTGGTGAATGCACATATGTGATGCAAACATCATGATAATCGGAGACCAATAACTAAATGACTAATTGACTAATAAATAGTGTTTAAAATAGGTGAGTCAGGCAAGTAAAATGCAGACTTAAATATAGGCAATAAAATACTCACATACCCCATGCATAAACATATAAAGGGAAAATCTTGAATAAACACAAAATGGCTTGGAGCGGCAAGGAACCGTACAGTGTACTATCTTTACATATATAAGCAAATAAAAACTTTATAACCATATACATAAAACAAGTTGATGATAACAAGGAGTGGAAGAAAATTAATGAGAATGGGTTAGAAAATTTCACAAGAAACTATAAATAGTAATTAGTAATGAATTGGAATGCTTTACTTCTAAAAGTGTAGAAGAATCTGCATTGGTACAGTTACTGGAGGGCCCATGACAGAAAATGATCACTCTCCACATGTACCAGTGGTGATCCAAACAACACCTTAACCTATGAGACATCTGCCAGTAAAAGGAATCAAGTGCCCAGGATTGAAGTAGCACAGGCTACATTAGATATAATGACTATAGAACTAATATTCCCGGTGATCATGATGATGAAAGTAGAACTTGCCAACAGCATGGATGTAAAAATGGATAACATGGATGCAGAACTCACTAATAGAATGAACACAAATATGAACGGCTTGGGTGTAAACATGAACAGTCTAAACGAAGATATAAATGACATAGTTGCAAAAATGAATTAAATGAACACAAACATGGATAGTATCAAAGAAGATTTGAAAACTGAAATGATGGGGATGGGAAACAAATTATCTCCTGATATGGAACAGCTATTTCTGAGTGTCAATAATGTTCAGGAGAGAACCGGGAAGGAGATGGGAGATTAGGACACATGATGCAAGCAAAGATTTGAAGACTTTAGATGTACCATCTCAAGTCAGATAAATCTTAAATTTTGTGAGATAACTCAAGGCATAAAGACTTCAAGAGTGAAATATGCATAGCCCAAGAGAATATTGAGAACAAATTAAGAAAGAATTCAAAGGCATACATACAAAAATAGAACAACTCCACTTACAGATGTGCACAACAAAATTGAATCAATGGGCCCCAACATAAAGTGTCTGGAAGACAAACTAGCTGCAAATGGGACCAAAAACCTCTTAGATAAGGCAAACCTGGAAAGATGGATGAAGGAATAAATGAAACACATAACCAGGTTAACCAACTGAGTGGAGCAGTCAATTAGAGGTTTGAAGCCCTTGAATCCCAGCTATTCCCAAGAACAACAGTGTTTGGGGTACAACCAAGTAGTCATGATCAAATGGCTCTGACCGGCAGGGAAAAGTGGGATGAAGTGATAGGCCTGGAAATCATGCTCAAGGCCCCCAATTAAATAAGCAACCAGTGTAAGCAACCAGTCTCCCACACCAAGAACTATCAGGGATAGATGTATCTCCTCAATTTCAACCACCTGAACATGACACACAGGTACCTACTCTATCCCTGAACTACAGGGAGATGTCCAGTTTGTGCAACCATGCGACACAAATCAGGGCCATCAACCAATTCGTAAGGCTAAAAATCTTCAAGGCATCCATCAATGAGGTCCCAATAGAACATCTAAGGAGCCTCAACCTGTATTTTTCTATGAATCACAATTTGACTGAGGGTGAGAAATTGATCATCACCTACAGGCCAGCTACCTCCAAGGGGATGCACTGATGTGATGGGAGTCATTATTCCAGATTCCATCTACTTTTGAAGACTACCAGACATTAGTGGTAACAAATTTATGGAACCATGATTGGCAAGTCCTGCTATACTACTAGTTCCAGGAGAAGTATCACCAAGCACCAGGGAAAACTGGCAAAATTCTTTCACCATCAGGTTACCAGATTAAGAACTTTAAACATGTATCACTTGAGTGAAAATGAGATAAATGAGAAATAGTCAAAAGATATCTACTCCTTAGGATTGAGCAGTCTCTCACGACCACCAAAAATATTGAGCAAATAAATGGTGGAGTTGCTAAACAGCATCAATTCAAATGCAACCAATATAACCAGCAGAATGCCAGAAAAAAGGTAAAGATGTGGCTGGCAATACCATACACTATAAACAATGAAAGAATAATAATAATCCATATCATTGGAAAGGGAAGTCCATACAACAAATCTTCCCATATACATGGACAAACAATAAAGCAAAAACAAAACATCTTAAAAAACAAAATCAGTCCTCCCAATAGCCCAGGAAAAAAAAACTTAAGGGTGCAGCAATTACTTGCCCAAAACCATGCAGAAACCAAACTGAAATGATACTTGAGGCCATGTTTCTCACCTCAAGAAGCCAAAAAATATGACAAGCAACACAAACTAAATCATGAACCGAGAAATCACTAATTTGATGTGTTTGTGGGAAGATAATGTGCCTAATTTCACTTTGCAGAACTGCCCCATGATAGAGATTTTCTTTGAGGATTTGCAAGTTAAGACTTTCTTAGACTCTAGCAGCCAGATATCAGTGGTGCCAGATAAATTCTAACATGAAATTCTGACTAAGAATCCCAATGTCAAAATCCTGCCACTGAAATCGATACAGGTTACCATGCCTAAGAATAGAAAGGCTAAGCTAGTGCAAAAACAAATATGGGTTCAAATGAAAAATGGCCAAACATATCTATCATGCTTTTATCATACTGAATGGTCTAATACATGAGGTCATCTTAGGGGCAGACTTCCTACACATGAACCATTGTACTATTGATTTCTCTGATAGGACAGTCAGGATAAATAATCAAACCACATCCGCACTATTTGCAAAAGACCAACCTGGTATCTAAAAGTCAAATCTGTTATGTAGAACATTATTCCATCAGTACCATATGTTTCAGGAACAATTTACAATCATGAATTGTTTCCAAGAACCTGTATATTATTTTGCATTATTTTATTATAATTTGAGTCTACAAGAAAGATGTTAGTGGCCATTGTTAAAACTATTCATGGTTATATAAAATTCAATAAAAACAAACAAACATTTTTTTAAAGTATTGAAAAAACTTATGTTATTAAAAATTATTTAAAATTTTTAATTGTTTAAAGTATATATTTTTATCAAAATTATGATTAAGCATAAAAGAAACACATTTTTAAATCAAACCAATATGCTAATTTAATGGATCTAATTAATTAATTTGGTTTGTAACATTAAGATATTTAGCAATATGTGATTTTTGTTAACAATTCCTGGGAATTTTTTTTATTAATAATTCCTGGGAAAATGGGAAGGCTACCATATGATTTGTGGAAAATATACTGTTTGGTTATATGTAAAAAAAGAAAAATTAAATTTTAAAATTTGGAAAACAATTGTTGAAAAAGCACTGAGGTGAACTTTAATTGAAACCAGAAATAAAAGAGAATATCTTACAACAATGGCCACAATATTAAATGAATGGTAATGGGGATACAATAAATTAATCCAGGAAAAGCACTTTCTAATATTTTTTAGCCGAAGCTGTGGAAGAAATCCCCTATTGAAATTGTTATGGCTTATAGAATGATTGACTATAGTCTCTTGGAAAGTTGATACTGTTTTCTTGAATTTGAAACAATGGTAGAAAGAACTTACAGAGTTAAGACTTGAAATGATTGTCTGCTGCCTGTCTTACTTCTGGATATGTTTTTTTGAAGAATAGCAAAGTGTAACATGCTAAATTGCCATTCTCAAGGGAAAGGGAAATTGAAAATCATACATAGGGATAAATGGTGTTGGAACTAGCCTATAACCCTTGTAAGAAGCTGTAACAGGATTACGAATATCACTGTTGAAAAATCAAATAATCTATCTATTTTGGATATCATTACTAAAATGAGAACCAAAATTTTCAAGATTTGCCATGGACAGCCTAAAGTTATAGTTATACCAAATACCTATGACTATCACAAAAAAAAAACATTTTTTTTTTTTTTTTTTTAGTTTTTTTATTATTAATATTTTTTTTTTTTTTATTCCAAAAAATTATTTTAATTTTATTTTTTATTTTTTTTAAATGGGAAAATGGAAATACTTTCAGAACAAATTGAATGCTTTAAAATATGTTAATGAATACTCTACAATGTATTTAGACCTTTTAATAATTGAAGTGAATGACATTAATAAATTTATCTATACAATTTTTTTTAAAATTATTGTTAAGGCATTTAATCCCATCTTCTTAATAAAATTGTAATTCTTTGTATGCATATTTTTTCTTTCGCGTTTATTTTTTTAATGCACATATGAATCTTATTAACATGGTATACATTTAATAAATTAAAGGTAGCTATATATGTGTGATTGGTATCATAAATGTATATGTTTGCCATTTGACAACCCATAAATATTTTTTTATAGAAGAGTTTAAATATAGATCTGTGAGAATGGCCTTCCTAGTAAGGAAATTGCAATAGATTTTATTTTATTTATACATAACCAAAGCTATCATTTTTCAAAAGAATCTATGCATAAGCAAAACTGCCTTTTATAAAACAACTCTTTAGCTACTAAGAGAGTATCGATTTACAAGTAGTTGCTGTAATTGAGAGAATGTAGTTGTTACTATTAGAGGAATGAGCTCTAATTTACTTAAAACAAAAATGAGACTCGGCTTGATCATTATCATAATTTTTATGATTGTATAATATTTGAAAATGATGAGAAAATCTGTATTATTATTATTTATTTAAGTTGGCATACCATCATCAACATCATAATTTTTATGATTGTATAATATTTGAAAATGATGACAAACTCTGTATTATTATTATTTATTTAAGTTGGTATACCATCATACCTTTTGCTCAATCCTATTACAACTATCCACCAGCCCAGAAGTCAGATCAACCTCTCAGACTATAGATACATTAGAAACATACACTTTTTTCAAGCAATTCATATAGCACGTTACAATTTAATTATGTATACATTATTTTTAGAGATACTTAAAAACTTCATATAATATGTATTAAAACATATTTCATACATCTATTCTATCATATATTCCTGAAACATATCAAAGATATGAAAAAGATAAATAATCCCCAAGATGTTTTATGCCAAGCCAGCATGCAGTAGCTGACTCAGATCACATTCTTTTACACATATTTTCATCATTTGTTCAGTATATATGTATAGATAGAAAATTACTTTAGTTTTATTGATATAATTCACATTATCTGCCTTACAACTTTGATACAAACCATTTTATGGATTTATATTAACAACTTTTGGTAATCATTTATTAGGCTAGATATTACCAGCTCAAATATATATTTTTAAATCTCAATAAATAATATGTTTGCAGTGTTATAGAGCTATCAACACCTGATTTCCTTGACCATGTTAACAGATTTGATAACTTTTACTAGACCACTCTTCATTAAGGACTGATTTCTATCCACTTTTAACACCCTGTTGAGGAGTATAAAATCATGTCACTATAATATATATTTGCAAGTTTTTTTTTATTAGTACAACTTTCCCTTTATCTCAATTCTATCTTAACCATCCATCAGCCCAGAAATCCAAACAATCTTTCACACAATAGATACATTAGATACACTTTTTTGAGTAATCGGTATAGCATATGTTATAATTTAAATTCATATACACATTATTTTTAAAGATACTTAAAGTTAACTTCATATAATTTGTATTGAAATATATTTTCAGATTTCTGTTCCATCATACATTACTAAAATCTATGATCAAAGATATGAAAAAGATAAATGATCCCCAAAATGCACATTTAGTGCTAAACCAGCACTCATCAGTTGGCCCACATAAAAATCTTATATATATATATCTTCACCATTTATTCAGTATATCTATATATGGATAGCAAATTACTATAGTGTAATTGACAGGCTACAAATTTTCTGCTTTACTATCTTTATACAAATCACTTTATGGAAATATCTTAATAACTTTTACTAATTGTTTATTAGGATAGATATTATCCATAGTACAAATATATATTTTATATTTCACTTAGTGATTAATATATCTACAGTGTTATAGAGATATCATCTGATTTCCTTGCTCATGTTGATAGTTTTGGGAACTTTCCATACACCACTCTCCTGCAAAGTAGGGACTAGTTTTTATCTGGTTTTAACACTTTCTGAAGGGTATATTATTATTACTACTCTCGAATTACTTTATCCTATTGCAATATATATATATATATATTATTTATTTGGTTTTATATATATACTGTAGTTTGAATAAAAGCTGAATAAATTGCTATTTTTGACACCTTTATTGACTTTTAAACTGAGTTATAATACATGCAATTTCTTGTGAAAATTCTCTAACCAATTTCCTTATGCTTCTTTGATTTCCTTAATCAAATTGTTTGTCATCACTTGTTACAAAATTACTTGTAATGACATTTGAATGACATTTTCTAGTTTTTATTTTTACAATCCTATTCTAGTTTTATATATTGGAAAATTTAGGAGTTCCATTTTTCAGCTATGAATTTATCATAATTAAATTTAATATAATTCATTCAAACACTATTTTTTAATCCATCATAAACATTTTTTCAATTTTTTTTCCATTATGTTTTTAGATAACTTGATATTTAGAAGAAGTAGAAATTGGTTATTTTAATTTTTTTAGGAAATAATAACTAGAAATCAGCTGTAATTAGTTATTTTTATATGAGTTTACAACACATGTATACATATATATTAAATAATGATTCTTAAGGGAAGGAGGGATTTTAGAGAGCACTATGTACATGATAGATTCCTTTCTATTCGACAAGCTACCCTGCTGAGGTAGATAAATAGGCTTAAGATAGTCTTAAATATTTTATATGCACTTGGATTATCTTAACATCTCTGACAAATCAAATCACTAAATTATGTATTAGCCTTGAGGTAATGTGATGGTGGAAGCTTGAATTTATTATCAGTGAGTGGATATCATAAGAATGCTACCACAATTTTGATTACAAAAACATAACTACCCTGTAACTATTCTCTACCCCAACCTCACATTTCTCATTATTTCCCACAATGCTAGCTTTACAACTGTAGAAATTAATGTCTGAATGTATATTCCAAACAATGCATAGAATTGAGAATAATGAAATGCCAGTCTTTTAAATTTAAAATAAATAAATAATTTAATTGAATAGGGTTTGAATAGGATCCAAAATGAACATTTTCCAAATAATAAATAAATCGATTGGCATGTATTCATTTTTATAATACTAATTTTGAAACAAAAATATTCCTAATTTAACATGTATCAATTCAAAAATATTTACATAGAAAAAATATTATAACTTTTGTCATGAGAACACTATATACATATATCCATCTCATATATAGATAAACAAAGAATGAAATGAATTATATCCATCTCATATATAGATAAACAAAGAATGAAATGAATTACGGTAAAGTGTAATGAACTTCGCCCTTCATTTCTTTCCTGAAATGCCGATCACTGATCCTATAATATGACCAAGTATTATGGGTGTAAGAGAAATAATCTTACTATATTTCAAATATTTATAAAACATTGCATATCAACATTTACATAGATAATATACTTAAAAACATAAAACAAAATAAAACATTTTTAAATATAGCTACAATTAATGATAAATAAATTACAAAATCTTGAGTAAAAACAATAAACATAAATATTCTCACTTAGTAGACTTTTCAGTGTCTGAATTTCAGTTGATATGAATTTTTTGAATTGGCAATTTTATTCATATTCAATTCTTTCACATTCTTGTTTTTTTTTCATTTTTTTTTCCATATGTCATAGCATCGGCCAGGATGCGAACCCACACCCGTCTGCAACCAACTACTTGCTTGCAAGGCGGGTGCGATGACCTCTCGGCTAACAACGCTTGACGTTTTTAATGAGTGTTTTCTTACATTGACACATTTTTTTTTATTTTTGCCTTAAGGTTAATTCTCTTTTCAACAATCAAAATTCTATTAAACATTCATCATTTCACTTGGAGATTTTGAAAGTAGATATTTTATATTTTTTCTGTCACACTTTAAACAAAGATGGGTTCAACATCTAGAGATCTGGAAAGTTATACTTCTACGAATTGGCTATAACTGCTACAATTGGTTTGTTTAACTGCACATTTTGAGAATTACCATCACATAATGTTTATTCATGTTGTTATAATTTAAAATAAATACATTTCTCCATTTGGATTATTGGGATTTTATTAAACTACAGACTAGAATTTTACTTCCCACTAACCTTATTTGCAAACATGATTTGCATGAATTTAATTGGCAACTACTAAATACTGGAATGTTGACTGGTTCTTTAAAACTATAGCTTTTATGCTTTTCAGTTTATGTAGCAACTAAAACCAAATGTCAAAACCTTTATTAATTAAATTAAATAATCCACTTTCTTTTTTGATTTACAGCTTCTTTTTATTAACTATGTGCATATTTCTGGCATATCCATAAATAATTTTTATACAAACTTATTTTCTAAATAACCTAATTATCATTTTAGCAAGTTGGAAAAAAAATAAAAAATCTAAATTTGCATTTTTTAAAACTAAAAGCTATTCTTTAATTTAATTAATCATTATAAACTTTTATTTTACTGAATTGTTTTATATAAAAAATATTATAAATTTAGAAAGAAATCTTTTACTCTCACAAAGTCGAAGCTTTTTTTTTTTTACAAATATTGGAGCAGATTGACCTTTTTTCCTATTTATAACATGCAAATAAATAATAAGTATTACCTTTACATATTATTATTATTTTTTTAATATTATCAAATTATTTGACCGTTTATACCATATATAGAGGTTATTAAGCAATTGTCCATTCATTTTCAACTTTCTTTTTCTAAACAAACATCAAATTGCACAAATTTATTATTGTTTCAAAAATATATTTATTAATTACTTTGTGTACAAATTGGAAAGGATATATACAAAGTTAAATGAGGTTATGCTAAGTTCTGAGAGTTCTTATGAATGGTTTAGTAGGCCAGCATGATTGTTGTTCTGTTGTCATTAGTTGGGAGGGTGAATAGGTTCCAAGTGTCCTCAAAGGATTTTTTGGGAGAGATGAGCTCATCCCTTTTCCTGATTTTCTTTATTGTTTTGCAGAACAACAGACCTGGGTCTAGGCGGGGCAGTTCCATTATCAACTTGTAGTGTACTACCCAGATTGCATAGAGAATGAAAATGGATAGTCTAATAATAGCAAAGGTTCCGGTGTGGGTCACTTTTATGGATGAGAGAATTAGGTCTGGTCTGATTGGAGTTGGTGAAGACTATATCTCTGACTGTTTTAAGGTTTGGACAGCGATATATGAAGTGCTCAATGGTTTCCTCTTCATGAGAACATAAACTGTAGGTCAGATTAATGTTGGAGTTACCTCTTCGGTAAAACAGGAACCAGTTTGTGGGAAGCGCGCTAAGGTTAATTTTGATAATGAAGTCCAGATACTTGGGTTCCAGACACCCATCTTTTAAAGTGGGTAATTAATTTTTTGGTTTGTGATGTTGAGGCTACTTTCAGGAGGTTGTAAGGGTGGGTTGATTAGGTGGTACACATCCCACAAGGTGATTTTAATGTCATGATTGGTTTCCATGATTGGTTTGTATTGACTTAGAAGATTGATAAGGGATGACAATATCCACGGCATTTTCCCTGGTGGGGGTCAATCTGTTGGGGGAAATCTTTTCGGTGATGTTGTTATAGCCAAAGGAATGTATTAAATTATGTAGCATATTGTGCATTTTTTGGAGGATGGCTGCTTAAATAGAGTGGAAAGACAAGCCATTGAACCTCTGAGGCAGCTGGATTTGTCGGAGGCTGATGGCCACAGTCTTTCCTCTCCAGAAGAGTTTGGTGCATAGGCGATTAATTTTGTTCTGAAACTGTTTGGTTAGTTTGATGAAGGGCAGGTAATATGTAATTTTTGGTAATATTGTCATATTCAGGAAGCCTACCTTTCCATATAGTGAGAGGTAGACTGTAGAGAGAGATGTGGTGATGTGCTCTGTTGTTTGCAGGATACCACCGTCCTGTATTTCTCTGGCCATTGCCATTGAGGATTTGAAGATGGGAAACCCCAAGAATCTTTGGGGCTTGGCAGTATAGGTAGATGGTATTTGTTTTCTTGACTTTATCTGCCAGATAGCTGATTTGTTGTGGTTTATTTGTAAATGATATGTTGCAGAATATCAATTTAAAATGGATTGTAGTTGGTGAAGGTATTTTATGGTAGGGAGAACAATCATGATGTCATCTATGTAGGCAAATGAATTGAGGTGTTTATTGATGGATGGAATGAATATGCCCAGGAGACTTTTTTCAATATCCATCAGTAGAGGATTTTTGTATGCTGTGAAGCATAGAGCACTGAGGGGGGAATCTTGATGGAGAGATTTAAAAGGTTTGAAGCCTGGTGTGAGCTTGCCATCCAGTGAGACGAAGTTTCTCTGTTGCTTAATAGATTGCTGATTATCTGTATAATGGTGGCTGGAAATCATACTCAGCCAGCAGATTCAGAAGGATGTCTATGTGCACTGAATCAAAAGCCACAGTGATATCCAGCTGGACAGCAATGAGTTTAGATTTCTTTTGTATTCTGATATAATCAATGAGAGCCATAATGTTAGCCATAGCATGTGAGGTGGAGGAGCCTTTCCCCCCATATTGATTAGGAGAAATGTGTTTAAGGGCTATAGGTTGAATTTGATCCTTGAAGACTGACTCCATTATCTTGATAAGCAATGGGGTCATGGAGATTGGTCGAATACTGGTTAGATCAGTGAGTGTTTTTTGTTTTTTTAAAAAAGGCACTAGTGCAACCAGATATAGATCAGCTATATTTCTGTGTCCAGTAGCTAAGTGTTCAATCATTTTGACCATGATGGGAACTGTAAATGCATAGGTGGTTTAGAAGGAACTTAGGGATGCCATGTAGTCCTGGATGATGCTATCCGGGAGAGACATAAGTTTTTTTTTAAGTAGGGCTTCTGTGATGCCATGCCCGCCTGGATCCCCAGCTTCCAGCCAGTCTGGTTCAGAAGGAAGACTATCTGCTTGCATAAGTTGTTGATGGTGCTGACTGATGAGTAACATCATAGGATAACCTACAAGTGTGTTACCGTTATTGGTAATTGATGATGGGGTAACTTGTTGTCTATTTGTCCCTAGAGACCACCTGAGGTACCCTCTTGTCCAACAATGTTGTTGAGACAAGAAGAATTTAGACCTCATAATGGATATATATTCTGCGAGTGATTTTTTTTTTTTTTTAATACAGTAAAGGTTTTTTAAGTGATAAGATGACTTCTATATTGGAATGATTCTGTTGCAGCATTTGTAGTTGATTTTCAATGTCTGTGAGGTCTCTGAGTAGGCTATTTGGGCCTTTAATTTTCCTGGTGTGATGGTTTAGAATGGATTGGAGAATACTGATATACGTGAACTAGGCTTCTTCAGCTGGAAGGGAAAGGATGTTGATCTTTCGGAAATAAATGTAGTCCTCAGAAACTATGGCTTCTGTCATGCTGGACTTTGTGACCATACACATAGTTCTGCTGGGCCCCGCAGCAGGCATTGGAGCTGCAACAGCTTCTAGATAGATAACTACTGCCATATGATCTGAGAAGGAAACAAGAACCAAAGCTGCATCAATGTAAAAGTGGAGGTCTGGTGTATAATATAGTATGTCAGTCAGGGATTTTCAAGTGCTGGTGTAAAAGGAGAAGGCACCTGTGGGAAGAAGCCCTCTCCGCAGATCAGTCTTCGGTTTAAGTGATGGACGAATCTAGTGTTAAAGTTTTGGTATGTGGGATTGAAATCTCTCAAGAGGATTGTCGGACTGGTTCTGTTGCTGATGATGACATTTAGTATATGGATTATGTTGTAATATTGAGTTGTGTCATTGGCAGTGTACACATAGGCAATGATAATAGGGTAGCCTCAGTAGTCAACCTCAATGATAACCATGTTGGTGTCCAACAGTAGAAGATTAAAGCTATTGGGAGGTATTTGCATTATTAACCAGGATTTCAACTCCTCCAGAAGCTGAGGAGCCAATAGAAAATCTGGTATAACCTGATGATGAAAGCAGTGCTGGGATTTTATGATCAGTGTTCTGATGGTATTTAGTCTCTCCCATTTAGGAATATATGCGGGGAGTTGAGGGCAATACAGTTTTTTAATAGCATAGGCTTTACTTAATGAGTTGATGCCACAAACATTGATTCCAGTGATTTTACAGTTCATAACAATCTAGTTTTATGTCTCTTCGACCAGCAGTTCTGAGTCAGTGGACAAATCTTCCCAACCAATGTTGTTTGGGTCTTCTGAAGCATCTGCTTTCTCAGAGGTCACC
This sequence comes from Epiperipatus broadwayi, assembly GCA_028023455.1. NCBI lineage: Eukaryota > Metazoa > Onychophora > Udeonychophora > Euonychophora > Peripatidae > Epiperipatus > Epiperipatus broadwayi. The sequence continues at coordinate 11,709,753 of JAQFVV010006199.1, forward strand.
TGAGAAAAGGAGGAAAGGGTCAATAGAAATTCTTGGCAGTCATTCAAAATTGAAGCGGGGGTATAATTTATTGTGGTGTCTTCCAATGGTTCCAGGGGATTGGATGTTGGGGGGTTCATAGTTTTCCTCTTCCTGTCAGAAGATTTGAGATGCTTAGCTGGGGTTAGATCTGCTGTTTGATTGTTGGAGGGAGGTTGTAAATCATTTGGAGGTTGACATTCTCTTCATCTGAGCTGGATTTGTCTGAGAGGACCGACTTTCTTTTGTGTATCTTATTAGTTTGATTTGCAATTGCAGATATATCTATAATGTTTTGTCGTTTTGCTTTGATTTACCTTCTTTTTTAGGTTTTTTGAATGTTGAAAGTCTTTGCGGGTTATTGTTTTCCTGGTTTTCCTTGAGCTCTGAACAATGTTCTGGTGGTGGTGACAGTTGGATGACTTGAGACTTATTATCCATTAAACAGTTTATGTTTGCAGACTCTTCTTTGTTTTTTTGGGTTTGCAGGGATAATGTTTTGTAAGTAGTCAGCTGATTGTTTTGTTTGCCCTTTTTAGACACAGAAGTAACCAATGGACCTAATTGTTGTGATAACAAAGATATTTTTGGCTGGATGAAGGTGGATTTGGGTTTTATAGTGGTGTAGTTGCTATCTTCAATGTCTATTGGGTTTGAGAGATCCTTGCCTTCCTCTGTGTCTAGGTCAGTTTTTTTTTAAGATGAGTGATGGCCTTATGAACATGTGTGAGATTTTGATCAACAAGATCATCCAAGAGATTTGTGTCAACTTTTATCTCCATTTGTTCTTGAATAGTATTGGTTTGTGACGATGTATTGGTTATTGTGATATTTGAAGATGTCTTTTCAGGTTTGTTTGGAATTTTTGTTGAGGTTTGGGTGATATGGACCTGGGTAGAGTCATTGTTTGAGGTATGATTAGATGTTGCTTGATTGATGTGAATTAGTGTAAGCCCTGAATTGCTAGATTTCCTACTGCAATGATGTATTTTTTTTAAGGCCACAATAGTTGCACATTTGAGCCATGCAATCTTTTATGAGATGTGACCTTTTGAGGCAGTAGAAGCATTGGGGCTGTACCCCTCGAAATGATAAAACCAATGGTGAACCTCTGGCAGTTATGATGGTGGGGATGTCAGTGGGGGAGATATTTTTCTTTAGGGTGAATGAAAATATCACAGTGTTAGACAAGATTTGATTTTCAAGATGCAGATTATTCAGATAATTGAAGTTATTAATGTTATCATAGTTGATAAGTATATTTTGCAATTCCTGTTCAGTTAAATTTGCAAGACAGTTTTTGATTTTTCTGGATAGTGTAACTGGTCTGTTCATGTCAATGAAGCAGGTTAGATCTAAAATTCATTCTGTTCGCCCAGGTGTCATTGGGATGGGTTAGAATCTTGTGAATTTCTTTTCCAAGTTGCTGCTGGTTGATGAGGGTGTAGAGTTGATCCATGGGAGTTGCTGCTGGTTGATGAGGGTGTGGAGTTGATCCATGGGAACTTGAAGAGAGAACAATTTTGATTTGTAATCGCTAGTATTAGCGACTTGTTGTTATAGTAGTTTAAGAATGACTTATAAAGAATGTTTGGTATGGTTTTATTGAAATTGATAGTGATTGTTTGGTATATTTCTTCCATTTAGATTATTGATATCTATTGTATCATAATCAGAAGTGCTATAGTTAAGTTCTGAGTGCTGTTCTACCTCATAATCTGTTAGATCTAAAAGGAGTTTGCATGAATTAGCTACCGTAACATTTTCGGTATTATTTACGGTTTTGCTTAAACCCACAGTGTTAGCGTACAATAATATTTTTTTTGAATTGTCAGATTGCAAGAGGTTTTTTTTCATTGGAGTTAGATACATTTTTTGCTATATGATCTGTAGGGTAATTAGTATCATATAATTGAGTGTGTATATCTTTAAGATTATGTTGTGGTTGTTTAAAATTTATTTTAAAATTTCTCTGTCTGCCATTAGGAGCGTTTTTGCTGGCCCCTAGCGGATTAGAGAAGTTTTCACTATAATTGTTTTGACAATTATTCTTATTTGTCACTATGTAATTATTTTCTCTTTTGTTTGAAGCATTAGAGGATTGAAAACTGGGATTACAGTTCATGAATATATCCTCAGCAGAAATCTGTGAGCAGATATGGCTATTGTTATGTTTTCCTGCAGTTTTTGTGGTGGTATTTGCAGTTTGACCACAGGCTATTTGGCCTTTTGTGCTAGAATTTGGGTTGTAGTTATTATTTTTTGAAACTTTTTGGATATTAAATGATATTGAATGTTCATTATTATGAAGGGAAAGAGTTTTGGACCATTTGGGTTGACAATCTTTGCCATTTGAATTTAATATTGAGTTTGAAACAACGCAGGACTTGTCCACCGTATTTGCTTTATTTTCGAATGTTAAGAGTTTGTTTACTTTGATTATGATTAATGAAATTATCACTCTCCATTGGAACAAACGGAAAGTTAAAGGCTTACCTAACGTTTGGAGCTCGAGATTAGAGCTTCGACTCCTTTTTTTACGAATTGAAAATTAGTTTGAGCTTCTAATGGATGATCAGAACTGGTCAAGACTGGAAGCCACAAATTTATTATTTAGTTGTTTTATTAATTGTTGTTTATTATGTAAGGCTTGAAATTGAGTAACTGACTTTGCCTATATGTGATAATGTCAGTCTCATCAGCCACATATCTTCACTTCTAAATCATACATGTGCATGTTATTGTCATGCATTATTTTTATTTACAATTTATCAGTAAAAATAAAATACATTTCTCTCATTTATGATTACAATAGTTTTTTCATTATCTCTTGAGATGGTCTTGCCTTTTAAAAGTACTTAGGTACCTATATTGGATGTCTAATTGAATTGGCTATGAGTTGCTTTCAAAAATCTTGAGTTACCTGAAATAATTCTTAAACTTCAGATTTGAATTTTGAACCATGACATTCACATGATAGTATACTTATTGTTGGTGACAGTCATAATATTAACAATCACTTCATTAGAAATTTATATTACTTCACATCAGTAAAATGTAAAAAGCGGAGTATGGCATTATATTTAGATAAATCCAGAAAATCTCTAAAAAACAAACAAACAAAAAACAACTAAATTGACTGCTATTATCTCTTTCTTATTATAAATATATTAGGCACGTGTTACACTATTATATTGCCTACTTTTTTTAATCCGAAGAACTTTTTCCACTTCATTACATGTTCTGTTTTCTATTATTTCATTTTTCAGCTTAATCATTCTGTAGTAATAATGTGACTACTTAATCATTCTGTAGTAATAAAATGTGATTGCTAATAAGTTAGCAGAAATAAATAGATGGATTGCACAACAAACATTAATATTTGCATATTCACATTAAACATAAAATCATTCTTGAGTAGGAAACAGTATTGTTTTTAATCATTAGTTAATTTGTTCCATAAAGGTATTAAATTATATTGGCATTAAAGTATAAATATATTTTAAGAAATAACCAGAAAATAATTGAAATGACTATCTTATAACAATGTCATTTTTCAAAATTCTGCTTAAATATAATAATTGCCTGGAAAATAATAATTTCACATAAATGACATTTCCACTTATCAAAGTAATAAAAAATATATAGCAGAGTTTATTGCACTCTTTGGACATGTATAAGTTTTAGAATTAATAAATTTGTTTTGTCCATTTGTAGAATGTCTTTTATCATTATAATTTTTTTTTTCAACTACAGATATTACGTATGTATTGATTAACTATAGATATGCACTAATGACTTACTTACAATGGTAGCCAAAAGAAATAGGTATTATCTTTATTATTTTTGTTTTGTAAATGTTTTTTTTTTTTTTTTTTGAAATCAGAGAAACTGAATTGTAAAGTAGTTCAAACTTCAAAGCTAGAAGTTAAATTACCACCTAAATGTTATTCTATTATAAGAGTCGAAAACATTTTTGAGACAGAACCATTTTGACAAAAAATATAGAAAAATTAAAAATTTAAGGGCTGCAATTTAAAATCAATTTCATTCATTATTTATATTAATAACATTAAATATGCATATACAAGATTTGAACAAGTCTTAAGCTTACAATATAATATTTTTGTGGGTGAAACAAAAAAAAAATTTTTTTTTTCCTGTAAATTTTACTTTTAATTATAACTCCCCCCCCCCCTAAATTTCTAGAAAATACAATAAATTTGCATTATAAAATTTGTCAGTCAAAAAATTTATATAAATTTGAAGATACAATGTTAATTTCAGCCAACTTGTTCAAATTTGGTGTATATTTCATGCATTTTAATAATAAAGTCTTCAGACTTGAATAAATCAGTCCATTTCTTTGTTTACTTTTCACATAATACAATGCATGGCAGGCTAATTTTACTGTAAACCACTTACTATTGTTACAATAATTTATATACATTTGTATTAATTATATTAATGAAATTAATACCATTAGTTACAAATTATAAATGTGCGTTTAAATAAATTTATAATTACAAACTATATATTAGTATACTTAAGTAAAATATTTTATAATATATTAAATTTTTAATAAATTTCATATATATATTACTCAAAATAGCAGAGCCACACTTTTTCCACTAAAGAACTGCATGCAGCTCCAAAGCCACCGGTTACCAATCACTGCTCTATTGGGATAATTTCTAACATGGTTTTATTTTATTTATTAGTCCATTGTTATATGTGTGTCTTTTAGCTGATAGATAAATATAATAAATATTGTCAAGTTGTTATTGACTGATAGCCGAATATATTAAATACTGTCAAGTTGGTATCAACTGATATGAAAAGCATTCTAGTTGTTTATGAATATTTCTGTATACTATATGTGAATTTGAAATGTATTTGCTGCTAACACAACTATAAGCCAACATTAAACTGTAAATATATTTTTTATTAACTAAAGTGCTGTAAGCAAACAATATCAGTTAATTATTATTGCTGTAGTGTGTTTGCTATTCTATTAATTTATTCTAACATTAATATATACCACTTTATCATGAATTTTAAATAAAATAAGGAGAATATGTGTAAATCACTTTTTCCATAAAAACATATATATGCATGTGGCTATCCTAACTTCAGAAAAATAGAATAGATGCAAACTAAGAAAAAGTTAAAGATGAATTATATATATATAATTTTGATTAAAGCACTTCTATATATTTTTTGTTTTTAAAGCATACTCTTTATAATTGATCTTGCCTACTCTTATAAGCCTTGATAATACAATAACTACTTTTTTTGTTTTTAAAGCATACTCTTTATAATTGATCTTGCCTACTCTTATAAGCCTTGATAATACAATAACTACTTTAGTAATATTATGCTACTGGAATTTCATTTTTGTAATTTCTATTTTAATTTATTGAAATGAATCTATTGTTTCAATGATCACTAAAATTATATAAAAAAAGTATAAATGGTTTTACCAATCATTATTGGTTTTTTTTTTTTGTGTGTGTGTGTGTGTGTGTGAAAATCTGAATCCTTCATACCTTTAATAGATTCCAAGAATATTAAGAAAACAACTATTTAGGAGTTTTCTTTTTTTTTAACAAAATAAATATTATTTATGTAATAATTTGTTTTCAAGTATTTATGTAATGATAAAATTTATAAACATGGCATATCAAAATATAATACTAATTGAATTTGGTGGATATACAACTATTGGAGAGGATGTAGTGCAGAATAAGTGTTTACTTTTTGAAGTCAAATTAAATAAAGCAAGAGAGGAATAGAATTATTTAGACATAATAAAATAAAATGTTTATATTTAGGAACTAATTGACTCATAACACTATTAAGTAAGCCTGCATGTGTGTGTATAATTATTATGCATACATTATAAAAATATATTTTAATGATTATTTAAAATATTTTATTAGTTAATATTGTTTAGAGCAATTGAAATTATTGACAAAGGTAATTAAAAATGTTAGCTAATATTTTAATTTTATAAATAACTGAGTAAAATTTTGTTAATTTGATATGCACACTGATATTATTTTCAAAAATAAATAACTTAGAAAACTATACTTGGGAATTGTATAGTGCGAATTTTAAAAATAAAAAAGATGTCTGAAATTTGGGAAGTAGAAATGGCTATAACAAATCTTTAAGGTGAATTTTATTTTGATGGCAGGTTAAAATATAAAGATTTCTTAGATATCTAAAAAATCGTATTTGAAGTCTCCAAGGTGAAGTAAAATAAAATACCAGCAATTCTTACCACTTAATTAATATGCTGTTGGCATTATGTACAAAGTGATTAGCAAGTAAACATTTTAAATGAAGTTCAAATATTCATTAAAGATTAAAAGAGAGGTAAAGGTTTACTTAAGCAACCACAGCATATTATCTAGTTTTTAAAATTAGATCTAAAATATTCTAAAATCTTATGTATATCTATATTACAATTACAGTAAATATTTATTAATTAAAATGTAAAAGATAAAAAAAAATCATTTACCTTTTTAAGCATAATTATGCCCTATGCATGGTAGGAAGTTGGAGAAAAAGGCGGCTGTGTTATATCTACTGCAGAAGGCAAATTCTTGGAGGTATGATGGAAATAAAGCCCTGCTAGTACCAGATTGGAATTTCAGCTTATGTTTCACTCTCATTCACATATTCTCAATATTCTGGGTATGTATGCCTCGGTCTTTGGGATTCATGAAGTTGTCCTGGTGGACAACAACTGAATGCATATATACCCCATTGCTGAGTCTGCTGATATTATTGTATGCACCCCAGCCATCTGAAATTATGTGAGTACCTGGTAAAATGTACTGCTGGATTAGGACCTCCAATGTGCCAGCCATTCTAGCCACAACTTCTGCCAAGAAGCACTTCCTTGACCCTCTTTCAATACCGCTAAAGACCCAATGCCCTCTACGCATAGTACCCCAGTGATATTTTCTGTGGAAATAATAAGTTTCGTCGATTTCGATGACTAAATGGCTCCCCATTGTCATTCATTCCACCGAGAGCCATAGGACTTGTGTCTAAATATTTGGCACACTCGTCATGACAAAAATTTGCTCAGTCAATAACTATTTTCTTGCTTACATCTGTCTCATGCACAATGTATTCTTGGGGAAAATTATGCGACCAAAAATACACTATATTTACAATTTTTCCCAGAGACAGATGACTTTGGGAAAAGAAAAATCCCTTTCTGATTGTGCTGCATCGGCGACATATTCTGCATTGCCATCTACACCTATCCATGCCTGCAGAATACATACCAGCAAACAATGAATACTGCACTGTTGCCATGTGGCATAATTCTTCAGAAGGCGTCTTCTTGCAAGCCATTTAATGGCCAATTCTGAAGTTTGAAGAGCATTACACAAGTCACACATCTTCCAGTGTTTTGCCAGAATATCAGCATCACTCAAAATTTGGTCATCTGGAACCAAATGTGTTATAGATCTGTCCGCCATTTTTGTAACTATAAAATTACACGTGTATGTAATTCGAATTTTTGAATCCAGAGGGTGGTTTTTTTTTTGTAATAAGTGCTATAAATGTAGATAGTTTAAATTCTTAAGTTATAAAAGTAGATAGTTTAAAAATTCTTAAGTTAATTAAATTAATTAAACTAATTATTTTAATTAATGTAGTGTAATTATTTCAACTTCTTTAAAATGGTAAATATTTCTTTTATTATCTTTTACATTTTAATAAATTTTAATGTAATTGTAATATAGTAGCATATACGTAAAATTTTCGTATAATAATTTACTTCTAATTTTGAAAACTAGAGGGTGAACATGATTTTTATGTTGAGGTCACTAAAGTAAACCTTTACCAAAAAAGATTCATAAGCAACAATAGTTAACTAAAAAAAATAAAAGGTAACAGAGAGATCTAGGTGCAGTGCTTTCAGATTCAAAACTCCTCACTGATGAAAGCCACAAACTAGAATCTAGTCTGGACACATTGGATGAATAGACACTAGCTAGGGATTTTGAAGTACGAATCTTCTAGCATCCATTGATTACTGTGGCTTGCACTGGGTAGGAAGGACTACTGTATGGAGAGATTGTGTAAGCATAAGAAATAGTGATTAAATTTGCTGTTAAAGCCATTTCTATGGTATGCAAATTCCAAGGATTTAATCTGTAGTACAAACTTTGATATAATCTTAAACTTAATAATTTTTGATGTATGAAAATTTAGTTTAGTTATTTATGTATTTTAAAATGTGTTGTAGTTATTATTATGATTTAAATATATTAACTTTGCATGCAGTTTAAATTTTATTTTAATGATAATATAAAATTGTCATGAAGTTTTATTTATTATTAATAATTAGAGGAGTAAATTATTATTTAAATAAATTTTTACAATTTAAAAAAAAATATATACAAATAATTTTACACAAAATGTTATAGATTTGAATTTGTACATATGTACTTTAGATAATATTGACAAAATTATTTGAGATCATTAGACAATGCAAATGTTTTAAATTTGAATAATTATTCAAATTTTATTTTATATGTGTTAAATGAATTTACTTATAATTTTTTTACAATTTAAATACACATATTTTTATTGTATACTTATCAAGATGTATATTGTAGGTTGTGTATATATATAATATTTATATAAATTAATATTAACAAGCATGTGGATGTTATATTATTTCAAGTTAGAAGTTATATGTATATTGTTCAGTCTTGAATATATAAAAAATGTAGATATGGAATTCCTGCTTTGTTTGAAACTATTATTATGATAGGTATGCTTGCAGATGTGCATTTCTGTTTTATGTTGATTAATGATGTTCATGCCCTTTTATATATATTTTGACATTCTGTACATTACAGTGGGATCCTAGTGTACAATAATAGTTCTCTGCTCATTAGAGCATATTTGTATAATAATGTTAATGGGCATATGTATTTATGCATACACTTAAGGCAAACAAATGTATTAATTTGGAATAATGTTAATTATCTTATTTCATTTACTTAATTATATCTAAATATTATGATTGAGTAATGATAATTATCTTACTTTCATTCACCTAATTATATATGAATATTATGATTTATATTGATGTATTATATATGCATATCTTGTTTATGCTTTTTCATATTGTACTTGAATGAATGATATAATATTAAGTTCTGGTATTACTGTTGGTAATAAATTTACTTTACTGAAATTAGACACATGATATGACAAGATATTTTGGTTATGGATTTTAAACTTTGTGTAAAGATCTCATTTTCATGTCAGATATCTGAATTAAATGATTTTGTGCATACTCATGTTATGTGATACATTAAAATATAATAAACTATACTTATAGAATTCAAGTAAGATTTAATAATATTGCCATTATAGGAATTAAATAAGATGATAATAGTCTCTAAAGATAAAGTTAAATAATTAATAATTATAAAATTTGATTTTGTAGTTCATATAATTTGCTGAGTATATTTTTACAGATTTTGGCATCCCTTTGTTTTCTGGGTAGTTGTGGATATTGTAACTTTGGCACTACAACATGATAATCAAATTATTTATTTTTTTAAATTGTTAGTTTATTATTTTGTTTATGTGTTAGTTAATAAACATATTTTAGATAGTTACTTGTTGGTTGTGCAATTCATTTTTAATGAGAAATATACTTATAGTGATTTCACTTTTTATCACACAATTTTTGACCATTAGAATACATATGTATACATTGCATGCAAAACATGTGAATTGTATTATTATTAGTCAATTTCTCCTACAAATTAATATTAAAAGTGTAATTAAAATCATAATGATAAACTTACCCTTTTTATAATTAAAAAAAGGTTTATATCCAGACAACTAATTTCAATATAATTTAAAAATATAATGATCAGAATTCTACTCATTTTATTCTTTTATGAATTCTTTATCATTTTCTTTATTCTATAAATAAATAAACAAACAGACGGATGGACAGATGGACAGACAGACAATTCATAAAAGAATAAAATGAGTACAATTCTGATCATTATATTTTTAAATTATATTGAAATCAGTTGTCTGGATATAAACCTTTTTCTAATTATAAAAATGGTAAGTTTATCATTATGATCTTAATTACACTTTTAATATTAATTTGTAAGAGAAATTGGCTAATAATAATATAATTCACATGTTTTGCATGCAATGTATACATATGTATTCTAATGGTCAAAAATTGTGTGATAAAAAGTGAAATTACTATAAGTATATTTCTCAAGTGATTTTTAAATATTTAGTCTTCTTATTACTTTCAGAACTGATTATATTTTCTCTTTATGTCATCATGAAAATTTAAATATACATATATATTATATTTGAAATAGATGAATTTCCATTATCATTAATAATGAATAAGCAACAGCTTTATTGGTTTCTATTGAGAAGTAAATGAGTGAAAAAATCTCTGATGAAAAAGAGGTTATATTTACTGGGCTGTATATATGAAGAATGAATAGTGATTAGAAATTAAAAATCCTGATTTGATATTGTAAAAAGGCAAAAGGCTAGAACTATTAGATATACGATTTTGAAAATGATATAGGGCTGATTTCTATTTACATAATGGACCAAACTGGAGATAGTTGAAGAAAGTATCCTGCATTTAGTCATAAACTTATTCTGGAATTCCATGTCCATTGACTGTGGCCTCATTTTGTCACTTCAAATGTTCAAAGTTCTTATGAGCTCCCAAGCAGTAAACTATTTGATTATTTAACAGTTATATTAGTTTATGGGCCCAACACTAATGTGCAATAAACTAACATAAAGGACTAAGTTAAAAAATAAATTTGCATTTAATTTTTACTAAAACAATTTCAACAGATAAATATTCCATCTGAAACCAAAACTATTTATATCTTTATTGAATCTTTATAGACAGTTAATGCTTCAATAAACACAGCCAGTGCCTCTCTAGCATGTTTTTTTTTTTTTTGTAAACATTAATAATAATTCTATTGCCAGTAATAATTATGTAAGAGTTATTCAGATTTTGAGATACTAGAATAAATAGCATTAAGAAACTAACAATTACAAACTACCATTGATAGTGATCAAGAATTATTAAGGATTATCAATTGTAGTATTACTGAAAAGCTAAAATTAATAACTGAGGTGAAACTATAAGTTTATTATTAGTAAGCTTCTATTTTATGGACTTAGCGCTCTCGGGGCCTTTACGGCTCCATAATCATAGTCCTTTTACAGGCTGTTGATTCTATGCAAATGCATGCAAATTACAACATCCACCTTTTCGAGACCACGAAGCATGTGTCTTTTCTGTTGATTAACATGGCATCGCTGGTGATGTAACATGCCTCTTTGATCTTCCTCTTGACATCGTTCCTTTCTGTGCATATGATGTCGGCTTTAGATGGCTCAAATCTATGGCTTTGCTCCTGCTGATGATCAGCAAATACTGAGCTGCCCTCTCCTTTAATTGTAGTATTATAATATTTGATTATTTTTTAAGCAGGCTGGAAATTTAACATGTAAAACCATGTCATACACTTTTAGCAGTTATGAAGTTGTCACATAACAATTTGCAAGATGCAGTTTAAGAGATGATTCAAAACATTAATAATTGAATATGAATTAGATTATTTTATATTTAATATCATTTTCTTATAATTTGTAGATTAAGCAATGGAGACATCGAATGTAATATGTTGAATATCAAATATGTATATATTCCTCACAACAAAATCAAAATGGGACCATTTACTATTTAAGTTTACTATTCTAACTTAATTTGGTATACATTTGATGAGGAGTAAAATAGCCCAATGCCAGACTTTGCATGGATAAGATACTTGTTGCACAACTAAGCATATAATCTATATGTATATGTAAACATTTACATAAATTCATAATTTAATATATTGTATATAAAGAAGTACAACTTTTTTTAATAGAATATATGCAGAAGAGTAATTAAATCTTCCAATGTTTTGCCATTACATTTTAATATTTATTTTGCTTCTAAATTTTTAATGCAGTTTCCAAGTAAAAATAAATAAGTTATAAATTAATGGAACTGAACACATGAAGTTAATTTATTTTATTAACTTTAAATAACTTATTTTTTATTAAGCCTTGAAGGATTTTTTTTTATTTGATCAAGATAATAAATAAATATATATATATATATACACATGTATTTCTAAACTCAATGAAAAAGGTGAGATTAAGCAATTATTTCACTGCTTGAATTTCCTTATTGTTGTTTAAGTCAAAGAAATAGTATTGAGCATAGAAATTATAATAAAAATATTTTTCTGATCAATTCTTTTCATGAAAGAAGTATTTCAGCATGAAAGTGGTGTTCTTAGCATATCATTTCTGTTTAATTGAACAAGCTGAGATCCCTAACCCTTTCTGGAATTTTTCTTTCCTGATCAAATCTGCTACTAATAATGCTCCTCTAATCTATATGGTGTTGTGGTATGATTTTTTTTTTTTTTTCAGTTATGCTCTATCAAAAAAAAAAAACAAAACATGCATAATGGAGGTTGTTTTATGTAGTACCAAAATGACATTTAAAACATTAATATTTTATTAATATCAAATTATTATATTGTATTTAATCTTCTTCTGAAAAAGTATTCTACATATATTCAGATTTTGATTTATTCATTTGTATTTTAAGAAAGCAGCAAACATTTATCAGTATTAATAATCAAATATTATTACTTAGGTTATGACATTTTGTTATCAAAATACCCTCATCTAGCTGCTTTCAGCTACAATACATAGAATTTATATTTTAAAATATGTATGATTATATTAATTATATAATAAAATCATTTATATAATTTGTTTATATTAAAGAGCTGTAACTTATGTGGTATGATATAAAATGACTGTACATAATCTTATGTGAATCAGTCTTAGTTCAATCTCTATTGAGATCATTGTGAATAAGAATATTAAAAATGATATATATATATATAACTCAGATAATTAACAAGGGAAGCTCACAAGGGATTAATATATGCTATGATTTTTTTAAATTTGTACATACTTGTAAATATGATTAATTCATGTTTTTATTTAATATATATTATTCTTTAGTCAGATAGCTTCATTTATACTTTTGATAATGTGAACATTATTGATGCTAATTAGTGTAATAATATTTGAAAATAATCAATAAGCACTCTGCTTTAGTGTAGATTTAATCATCAAAAGTTGAAATGTAATGTTATAGTGTTCTGAAAATTTTATTACAAATAAACTTATTTGGTATTAAATAATATGTAATACCTTATATATACCACACATCCTTATGATAAAAGAATAATGCATTTTTTTTTTTACCATGTTACTCAAGATTATTCTTACTATGTTATTTGGTTTAATTGTAAAAATAGTGAACTTAAAAATTAAGGGTTCACGATTCTATTCCCATTTGAAAAATGTGAGGGTAGAATGGAAATCTCAGTTGGGTTATTTGAATAAAACACCTATGTTTATCTTGTGATGTTAATTTTTAATTTCCCCAACAACTAACTATACAATTATTCTTTTTTTTAAAATGTTTTGTTAAAAAATAATTTTGCTACTTACAATTATGTAAATGTATTTATATGCAAATGTAAACATTAAAAGCATAAAGCCAAATTAGCAATAAATTATTAAAATTACTCCAAATCCACAACTCAAACAGTCTAGCCAAAAAATTATCTCTAAATCACAATCATTGGTTGTAATTTAGAGTTTATTTTTTGACTAATCTGGTTGAGTTGTGGATTTGGGATCATTTTGATTATATACACATATATATAACAATATTTTTTTAAAAAATTGTTTGCTGATCATTCCTTATTTAAAAGAACTTATGACATTGTTGTTAACATATTTCTCTTGCTATGCTATGATTTGAGGGTTTGAATCTGGATGGATTAATCTTGGAAATTTTTTCAGATCATAAATATGCTTGTGATGTTTCTTTCAGATAAAAAAAAAAAAACCCTGTAGTCAATTCAGCCAGCTTTCCAACATTAGTTGATAATTGTATATCCATCTATTTTCAATTTGAAAATAAAGGTCCCCCAAGTCAATCTCTGTTATTGAGATGAATGCTGATGCAATGAATTATAAAATAAAACCCATGATTGTTATTACTATTTTTTTGACTTTACTGTTTACATTATGAAATAAATTAGTGAAATGTTTTTAGAGAGATGAGGAGGTAAAAAAATTTATGTAATACTGTTGAATGATTTTTTTTTTTTTTAAAAAAAAACAAAACATTTTCTTGATGTAGTTAATATTTACTAATCACACAAAAAGGTTTCTTTTCAGAATAGTAGATTATGAAATAAGAGTGTAATAATATTTTTGTAGGTAGAATATTAGATAATTTAATACATAAATAGAGAAGGGACCGCATGATTAGAACACTACGGTATATTAAAATATTTTATATGCAAAATATAAGCATATTTGGTAATATGAATTACTCTTAAAATAGAGGATAGCATTATGAAATTTTAAAAAGGTCAGTTACCAGTTATATTGTAACTAATAACCAATATTTGTTAATTTTTTCAAAAATAAGTTAACAGATATAATAAGATGACTTTTAAGTAGAGAGCTGTATCACAATGATTGGAAATCATAATTTTGATGTATATTGAAAAAATTGAATGAAAGATTTAGAAGTCATAAAATACATTCTAAGAAAAATTTATTGTTATAAAACAAAATCACCTATGTGCTATTATTAACACCTGAAATGCATTTCAAATGTTTAAATAAAGTTTGAATTTTTCTAAAAGCATTTATATTATAATTATTACTAAGCAATAAACCTCAAATCATGTGCGCTTGAAAATGCGAAGATAGGGACCTCTATGGGTCTTAACCACAAGCTTATGCTTAGTAAATATTACTTACATAATCAATGTGTGTTAAATAAATTTATAATAATTACTATAATATTACTATTACAGATAATTACTATAATATTTTACTTCTGTTACATGTGATTTAGTTTTATACATATATATATATATATATATATATTATATTTATTGTTTAATTTATGTTCAATCTGTAATTGCCTTTAAGCTTAGATGTGTATAATAAATAAAAATGAATTATTATTATTAGTAAATAAAAATGAATTATTATTATTATTATTCAACCAATTTACAAGTTGAACTATATTCTTAATAACTTTTGTCATGATTAAATAGTTTTATTTCTTTTAGTTTTTTCATTGATTTCCACCATCGGTCTTTGGAATTATATATTAATACACAGTGTACTAGGGTTCAGTCTTCTCAAACTGTTAAAAGAAACTATAAAAATTGAAATTATTTAGTTTTTTGTTTGTAATTCTCTCACTTTGACTGAAAAAATGTGTAGTCTTCTTTGAATGTAGATTATGGAATATTTATAATGTAGAAAATAATTAATTAGCAATGGTCAAACCATAAAAATTTGCATAATTCTTTGTCACACCTCCTAGAACATCTCATACAATGTTAATTAGTAAATGAAGTTTAAAAAATATCTGTCAGCGATATATTGCAGTTAAATGTGGTAACAAATTGAGTTTTTTAAGCCATCATTTAACAAATTAATTGACATTTTTTCCTACAAAAATTATTTTAATGAATTGTTTTACTTTCTGGTTTTTAATTTCTCTAAGAGAAATTATATGGAGCCATTTCATCATAGTTAATATTGGTGGGGGAGGGGGGCTTTCTATAATAGTTTTGTTAATGAAGAAGATTGTTCAAGGTTGTATATGATAGAGATTGTTGAAAATTTATACAAGAAACCAAACTTCATAATTCTCACTATCCTAAATGATTTTGGTTTTTGGTTAATGATGTGGGAATTAATAAAAGAAAATTAGAAAGTGATAGTTCTAATCTAGTTGCAGATGAGTTTTGACTACTCAGAACTCTTAAACATCAAATTTCTTCTGGACTAGCCTTCAAATAATGACTTGATGAAAATGTTAAATATACATTGAAGGTACTTATAAACATTGAAGATAAAATGAATGGTAAAAATATTTTATAGCTAGAGAATGAAAGTTTATGTAAACATTTAACTAAGTTAGATGAGATTGAGTACTAAAATTATAATTTTTGATGTTTGATTTCAAATAAACAATAAAATGCATTAAACACAATAGTGACAAAAATAATAATATTAAAAAAAAGTAATAAGAAACAGGTTATTTATGAAGTGAGTGAAAAACAAAAATGAAATAAATTGGAAACTTATAATGGAAAATATTAAAATATAATAATTGGAAAGAATATATATATTTAACGAGACTAATGGAAAGAGATAAAAGTGGTTTTAAAATTGGTAGGAATATTGAGTCAGACATTTTGACAGAGTTGACGAAGTGTTTAAGAATAAAAAATAAATGAATTATGGTATTAGATAATCTTAAATATGTTGAAGTGGAGATTGATTTGAAAAGTAAAACAGAATATAAAAGAAAATGTCTTTGTAAGGGAGTTCTGATTTTGTGAAGAAATAAATGATTTTATGTTTTGTTGTTATTATTTTGTTAAAATGTATTCAAATTACAATTATTTTTAATATTTTTTTAGGTTCATATAAACCACGAGTACGTTGCTATGATGTAAATCACCTATCTTTGAAATTTGAAAGATGTCTTGATTTTGAAGTTATTAAATTCAAAATTTTATCTGAGGATTACTCTAAGGTAATAGTTTTTAAAAATTATTTATTGTTTTAACATTACTTTTAGTTTAATAATTGTGAGTGAATTCATATTCATAATGTCAAGGGAAATCTAAATCATGCTGTAGAAACTGTTGTGGTAATAGAGGCTTAATTGAAATTACTAGCATTAATATTGTTGTTTGACAAGTGTTAACCAGTATAATTTTTTTATTATTAAATGGTTTTATATTAACTTGCCCTGACTGTGTTTCTGTCCATATATCCACATTTTTGAATTAACAATGAAAAAAAAATCCATCCCTATTTAGAACTTTAATTCACATCCTTATGCTTCCCAAGAAAACTCTTTAGTAACTAATCCAATGGAAATATGTTTGTAGAATAAAATTTTATTAATATTTATTTAATTCATACTTAATTAATTTTTCTTCGATCTATTTTTTTTAAATTTACAAATTAATTAAATCTTGAGATAAGTCTTTCTTAAAAGTTTTTTCAAAAATTGTAATTCTAAGAAAGATGTGGGTTGGGGTAAGAAAAAAGTATAGACTTTACCAATTAACTCTATTTGTTGAAACTTGAGTATGCTAATTGAATGAGAACTTTTTTCCCCACTAATTAAAAAGAAGGAAATGACCAAAAAAAGGAGAAAGATTAGAATTGTGGAAGTGTAGTTAAAAATAAATCAAAGTGTTAATCCTGTTGGTGGCAAAACATTTAAATTGTGGAGTTTTCTTTTGTTCAGTTAATCAAAGCTTTTTCTCTAAAGTGGTATTATACATTGCCAGGAGAATGTTCACCGGTTAGTTGACATCAAACCATTCCTGGAGCTGCAGAAGTGATTTTCAACTAAGTAAAGGATCAAACTGCTAGCTACCAGTGGACATGTGCGAGAGCCAATAGACAAAAAGGAGATTCACAACAGCAATCCTGGATCAAAATCTAATCTGGACAGTACCCCCTTGGTGAAAGTTAAACAGTTGTTCAACCAGGGTAAATATGAATTGTTACTTAGAGAACTTTTATGCCAATTAGCATAATAGAATTCTAGACTCAATTAACTGAGTTGGTAGTATATGGAAAAGTTGCAACAATGGAGTGTAACACTGTTAATGGGGATTTTATTATATTATTTTAATTGAATTGAAATGGGGGAGGATGATGTTAGGTTACTTAAATGTGTTATTTTATTTATGTATGTTTTTTATGCATTTTTGTTAGATTCAGATGTAAGAATAAGATTAGATTCCCCAAAATGTTAACTGCTCGATCTTGTAAGACACGCGGGGGATTGGGGGATAAAGTTCACTTAATAATTCCATTCATAAGTAAATACAAGAACCTTATGTCAGAATCTGGTGTTTGAAATAGGGATGTTTGATGGTTGCAAGCTAACAGTGGACACTTGTGTCATCCCTTAAGGTTTGAATTAATTATTTAATGTAAAAGGGAGAGGGTTATAGTAAGCTGCCCTAAAGTTTCACACCTATTTGAACAGAGTTGTCCTAATCAGTTTGGGTCACTGTTTCTAGGATTTGTGATGGTGCATGTTCCCTTGGGAAAAGAATATGCTTTAAATTTTTGGACCATGTTAAAAAGATAAAGATTGAACTTAAATTTATGCTTCTATTTTGTCTTTTAATAGATCAAGTCAGTTTAGGATGCTATAAAAGGGATATTTGGGAATGTAATTAGTGAGAAAAATAAATGTAATAAATATTTAAAGTCATTCTTAAGTGCCTTTGCTTTAACTTATCTATAACATTAACATCTATTATGTCTGTTAGTAAGAACATTGAGTTTAATTATTAAAGCCCGCATAAGGTTAAGTTTTTAAATTTATTATGTGACCACAATATGTAAACAAATTATCACTACAATCGTTGAAGTTTTTTCTCGATCTAGTTCTAGGCTATATGTCTAGTGGCATACTCATACCAGTCATCATAATTTTGGTATTCTTAGGAATATTGTGGACAGAATGTCATTTTGTAGTGGCACATTGGTAACTCTATATGTCCACATTTTTGAATTATCAATGAAAAAAAATCCGTCTCCATTTAGAACTCAAATTCATATTCTTATGCTTCCAAAGAAAACTCCTTAATAATTGAACCAATGGAAATATTATGTTTGTAGAATAAAATTTTATTAATATTGATTTTAACTCATAATTAATTAATTAAATTAATTTTAAAAATATCTGTTTAACATTTATAGAATAATGCCGCAACAACATCACATTGATAATATTGCACATAAACAAAGATGATTAAAAGAGATTGATGACGAAAATGAAATTGAAATTATATGTTTTATTTATAATTAAAAAGTAAAAAAATAATATGAAAATTAAAAAAAATAAAATAATGCTTTTATCTAAACAGCTGAGCAAAAGTGGAAAAATAACAAAGTAATCCATCTAAAAAATATGTGTCATTTGATAAAAGCATTTGAGGTCTTTATGATTCTTATGGCCTCAAATGCTTTTACGAAATGACACTACATATTTTTTAATTGGATTACTTTGTTATTTTTGTACCTTTTAGTCAACGTTTTACGTAAAAGCATTATTTTAAAAAAAATTTTTAAATATTATTTTGAAAGAAATCCAAATTCTTTGTCATTCAAATTGTAGGAAAATATTTTTGTGGAATTTTTGGGAAAGGATTATAAGAATCATTTGAGACTTATGTAATTAGCTTCATTTTAAACTCAAACAGAAAGTGGTAATATCACTTTTTACTCTGGAAATTTTTTTTTAGTGCAGAATAAATCAAAGGATATTATATGTTAGTGCAACTAGATTTCTATAATCATTTTCTGAATTTTTTTATTTTTGATAGTCCATTGAATCTATCACTGGTTGACTTTTTCTAATATTCTGCTATTCACTTATGATCTATAGTCCAATGACTTGCACTATTATATAGCATTCATTGATTTACAAGAAATATGTGTATTGGACAACTAAAAGGTTTAATATTACTAAATATACAAATTAATATATATCCAAGTAGTAATATTCATAATGAATCACAAGAACTGATAACATTTTTTATCTGATTATATAAAAAATCTGTTAGAATTTATAGATTTTGTTAATGCAATTTGCACATAAATATTAAGAAGTTCATCACTATTCCACATTCAGCAAACTTATTATATATATTTATATCCAATAGCTAATAGAACACTTTCTATATATCTATATACAACTGAGGGATGCACTGATAAAAAATTGAAAACAAATTCGTATTCTGCTTGGTTTCATATATGTTTGTAATGCAACTATTATTCATTTCTTTCCTTAAAAGTAGATAGAAATAATCTCTATCTTATGAAAGAATAGTTACCGACAAATTTTAAAATCTGCTTTGTCTATACATATTTCTACAGTGAATGTAGTAATTTATTATACATATGTATTTCTTGTTGTGTAGCATTAGCTGGTCCACAGGTATTTAGAGTGGACAGAGACTGTTCCATCTTTGGTGAATGGTGTCATGCTTGTTAATGATATACAATTGTTATAATAAGTGCAAAGAAAATGATCACTCTCACAAGTAAAACATGAAATGTAACGGATTAAATGTGTTCTATTCTTACAACTGCTAATTATTACACATCTAAATTCCTAGATGTGTATAAATTTCTATTTCATAAAGTAT
The DNA here is from genome assembly GCA_028023455.1 of Epiperipatus broadwayi. NCBI lineage: Eukaryota > Metazoa > Onychophora > Udeonychophora > Euonychophora > Peripatidae > Epiperipatus > Epiperipatus broadwayi. The sequence goes on from JAQFVV010006199.1 coordinate 11,730,200, forward strand.
CATAATATGTTTATAGTGTCCCAACTTAGGTAAAATTTCTATTAGTGAAGTTAGGAAGGTTAAAGTGTGAGATTTACATCTGACTGCTAGTAAATTCAATCTTTTAAAAATGGAGATCATGTTTACGATATATAATAACATCAGCTTATTAATACAGTTATGGAATTCTAGGTGTCTGTCACTTATTTGATAAGTGAAGATTGTTTGTGAAGAAATATATATATAGTACAAGAGAATTGTATGGAATTTTTATATTCGCAATATAATGAAACTTGAAATGAGAAATGAAGTGATAAAAACAAGGGGGAAAAAATATTTATATTTGTAAAGAAGAGCTATTTATATTTTGAAAACTGTGAACTAAAACATTGAAAAATGAATATCTTTTGGGGAGCATTTCAAATAAAACAATTCTCCATTAATCATATTTTCAAAACAAATAAATAAATGTTTTTTTCTTTAATTAATTTAACAATGCTATATTTTATTTTTAGTAGATCAATCTTATGGTTTTGACTGAAGAGCGGTCTTTATTATGTAAACATATTATGTAATTATTATAATCAATGCATACATAATAACTATTATTTTCCTATTTTTCAGGTTTTTGTTTTTTAAAAAGAAATAAGAGAGAAAAAAAAAATGATTACCTATCTTAGTAAATTGAAGATATAAAAATTGAAAAAGATGTTCAACATTAAATAATTGGTTAGGTATTTGGGAACCAATCCATGAATGTTTAATTATTAAATCTATTACTCTACTAGCGCACTACGAACAGAAAAAGTATTAAATAATGCTCAAAGAACATTAATAACATTAATACATTTTAATAATATGTTAGCAATTTTTTAATTAAATAAACATTTTAATTTCTTCTGCTGCTGATTATTTTAATGCAGTGTTTTCTTTTCTTATCACAGACTATTAAATTTAAAGAAAACTTATTTGACTGTGATAAAAAATATATATATCATTTATAGATACCCTATGAGCTTCTTAGCTTTTGTAGTGACAAAAGTTAGCTATTCTGTGTGTATGTGCTATAAACATACTTAAGTATATTTGACATGAAATACATGATCAGATGTTGAAATAACAATATGAGATAATAAATTTACTAGTAGTAACCAACATGGGAGGCAGAAATTTATTTTAAGATATGGAATTATCAGAATTAATGAATAATTTCTACATTAGTTACCTACATAACACCAATCCTAACTTAAAATATTTTTAAGAAAACATTTAATAAAGTTATTTTTACTAATATATACAAAACAATTATTTTATATTATGATGTTTATATATTGTCACAATATGAATGTGTGTGTTTTTGTGTATATATTTAAAAAAAAAAATGAAAAAAAATATTGTCTTTAAAGTTACAGTTATTATATTTAACATTTTTTAGTTTGGAAAATGAAAAGCAATTTGTTGCTGATTATTTAAAGATATTTTTTAAATTTTGCATTCATATAAATTCTATTTGATTGCCTAATTAAAAGAGAAAAAATATTTAAACCACTTTAGATAGAGATCATAATGTAAAAAGTAATGGAAAAATAAATCAGTTAAGGAATTTTGTAACTATAAAGGAAAATATTTTCAGAAGAATAAAAATATTTTCAAAATAGATGCACATAAAAAGCAGTTTTGAATTGAATTTAAGTGGAGAAAATGTCAAAGTTGCAGAGTTATAATTTGTTTTTTAGTTATTATTAGAAGATAGTAGCTGTTATATTTTGAATGGATCATTATATCATAACTATGACTGGATAGAAAATTGGAAAGGCTTTTGGATTATTTGCCAATAAATTTTTGAAAGGATAGCTATCTTCAACAACATTCATCTGCCTATGATTGACAGATCTGTTTAGAAATATACTTTGAAATTTTACTTACAACCCTTTACTTGTCTGAAAAGTTATCAAAATTATGCTGACAAATAACTCCAGAAAATATACAGAATACATGCTTAGAATATAAAAAAATTCAATAATGAATAAACTTTAATATTAGATCTGTTGAAATGAGATGGATATATTTATTTATGTGAATATTTAACCTTTCTTAGATATGTAATAATTTTTTTGTATTAAGTCTATATATACTTATAAAAATTAGTTTAAAATCTTTTCTAACTTTTGTAAGATGTATTTTCAAATGAATTGCATTATTATTTAAAAAAATAAAATAACTTTACTTTTTTCTTCCTACAAGAGAAACTAAGAAAGAAATATATAATGATCAATTAATTTTGTTCCAATTTCTACTATTATTTTTTACTTTTATAAATCTCCACATATACACTCTAATGAACATTTTTTATATAATTCCTTTAATTTTGTATTAGAGTGTATATGTGGAGATTTATAAAAATAATATATATGAATATATAGGAATGCAAAAAAAGTAAATGAGAAGATATAAGAATAATACTTCTATTATTTATTTAATGATTGTTAGTATTATTTAAGTACAATAATTACATTTTTATGAAGATATTAATTATATTTGTAGTAAACATATGTGTGTTGTTAATCTAGATTTTATCTTCATGAATTTTCAGTTTTATTATTGATATATTAAACTGTATGACTTACATAATCTATCTTAATGCCTAAAATCTTTATGTTTCATGAGCTAGTTGGACATAGCTCAAAAATGAAAAGAAATAGATCATATTAAAAAATGGTTAAAATAGATTAGTGTTTTCTAGTTAGATTAATCAAGGAAAGACAAATATTACTATATACTAGTTGAAGCTATGAACCCTTATATGATATATGACTCAGAATACCATGGTATATAATTTTTGTTATTTAGTTATAATGATCAAACTAAATAGGTAATGCTTTCTTCTTTTTACCATCATTCATTTAAATAATATTATTTTATAAAGCGCATTCATTTATTAAAATTTGTTATTAATGTCATTGTACTTTAGCTAGGCATTATTATCACTACTGATATTGTTTACAGTTAAATACAAATACACATCTCTGTTATCTCATTTCAAATATATAAATAGTGCACCAAGTTGTGAATATTGATTAATGTAATTATCATCTAACCTTTAGTATATGTTTTTATCATTATCATTATTTTTGACAATTAATTTTGTTCACCTTTTATTTTATTACTAAATATATATATAATTATGAACAGCTCTTGTTATTATCATTTTTTTACATTAACTGTGGTACTTATGTATTTGTGTAACTGTATTTTTATTCTTCAATTACTCTCATAACAAATCTGACATTTTTTTACTTATGTTAATAAAATTAATAAAAAGAAATATTTAATTTATTATTTTTGCTGATTATTATAAAACAATCTTTATTTTTTTATCTTTCTATTTTTGTAATTTTTTTTTTCTGGAGTTAAAATGACTGTACTTATGAATGATTAAATGATGATCCATGATATTCACATATATATTGAAATAGAATATTTCATGGTATTTGTTTTGAGACATAAAGTAGTTAGGTAAAAATAGAAAAATATATAGAGATAGATGGTTTGTAAGGCAAGGATAGTATTGAAAGCAGATGGTAAGAGTTAAAAATTTGCAGTGAAATTTTAGATTGGTAGATATCTCCTAACTTTATCATATAATTTACAGCATTGCCACATAGCATCAAGATTAATCTGTATTTCCATGTTTTGAAACCTTTTGCTGCTCTGCTACTCCACAACCTCAATTTTAGTAAATAACTTCATCTATAGTATAGATGTTTTTATGTTGGTAATAATTTTTGAACTTATACATTATCCTTTACTTACAATTAGGAGTTGATTTTCAATAGATTTTCTGATGCAATATGTTAATTTGAGTACTGGAACATTTTCTATTCATATTTTTCAAGCATAAATTCATTGCCATTTCAATGTTCATTAAATATTTGTCATCTCTGAGTGACAATTTCAGTAACACAAGTAAATATGGCATTATTATTATTGTTTTAAAATTTTTGAATAGTCACTTTTCTCTTATTAAATAACTGCTGACTTCTGCATACAATTTTTTTGCTTTCACAATTAAATCAATTATTTTCATTTTTAAAAAGAAGTATTTTATGACTTTTTTAAAGCTTGTTATAATTGCTATCCTTATTAGCTTTTCACTCTGAAACGATTCCAGACAACTTTTGTACTTTTTCTTACAGATAAATATTCACTTTATGTTTTTTGAAAGTGCAATAATATTTTCTCAATAATTGTGTGAGATTTAGAGCAGTACAAAACTTAGAGATTGTGCTTGATTAAAAATGGCTGATACTATATTATATAATAGTAATTAAATTTAATTTGTGATTTTTTTGTTTCTTATTTATATTTTATTTCCAAATCATGGTTATTGAGTCAATGGATTTTGATACTTGGTTTTACTATATAAGGAACTTGCTTCAAATTAAATAGTTTTCATGACCAGTATCACATTTTCATAATAAGAATTTTTTGTTTAGTTGTTATAAGAACTATTGGAATGTTGTTATTTTTTCTGATTTTTGGTGTGGTTTCCATTGAATTATGCTAAAGCATTCATCAAAATAAGTTTATAGAATTTCACTCTGATCAATATGTAGGTCCCATATTTCCAGCCAGTGCTTAAAATACATAAATAAAATATCTTCATTTATTGTAAATGTAGCATTCAAATCTGAGAATTGCCATGACAACAGGTTGAAAATATTTTATTAGTGTATTTTAAGTATTGTCTTGGGTCATGTGAATTATATATGATAACCAATTTAGTTATGTGCATTCATGGTTTATGATAGATTTTATATATAGATATTTTAATTTAATTCTTCCATTTAGTTCTGGATATATTTTTTATTATTATTTGTGTTTGTAAATATGTAAGTATATTTTCTTATTGTGGGGGTATATAAATAGGTTTTATTTTTTACAATTTCATTCATTTGTAGTGTTTTTGATTGGATTTTTAAAAAAGTAGTAGCAGTTGGAAATAATGATTTGGATACATTGCTTAGGCACATTTTAAAAAAATATATTCTACTCAACTTTTTGTGTGAAAGCATGTGATTTGAAATGATAAAATAAAAATATGGTCGTCTAGTGCTTGTATTTTTATTCTGAATATTATCAAAACAATGTAAAAAAAAGATCATTTTATTTACTTGTTTTTTTTGTTTTATGTATATAGTAAACGAAAAAAAATAATAAAGTAAGTGTTAATCCAAATTTGTGAAAATTTTATCATTTTTAGTCGTCAAATTATTATTAAAATAGTTTTAACTGTTAATTCTGTAATCTGGTGAGAGATATTGAAATTTAAAAGAAAAGCATGTAATCTTTCACTTTGTTTTCTTTTTAGGATTAAATGGGTTTATAATGTGTGGCCTTTTTCTCTTCTGTTAAAAAGACTTGACATTTTAAGGAGCAATAACATTAATCTTTTATTTTTTTAATATCTATTTTTTATATGTTTAAAATTGAGAAGACGAAAGTAAAGAAAAATAATAAAAGTTATATATGTATGTTTCTGCTAATAATATACTTTAAATCTTTAAATCTTTTATTCTCTGGTGTGACCTTTATTGTGATTCTAATTCAGATTTCACTTGTTCAGTTTTCTTAAAATAATGCATCACGAAATTCAGTTCATTGTGTTAATACAATTTTGTACAATTCTATTTAATAAATAGCTCATTGCATTTATACATATCTGAAGTTCAGTTCATTTTCTACCATCTGTGGATTATGTAATAATCTGAGTTCTGCACATGCCAAACATTGATTCATCAGCAGCTTTTTTCCATGTATTTCAAGATGCTATTCTCCTTTTTTAGTAATTGTTCCTTTTCTGCTTAATGCTGAAATAGATTTCCTAACAATACCAATGTGTTATTTTACACTTTTGAGTCTTTTATTTTTTTCTATAGCTTTCTTTTTTGATTGACAATTATATTTTTTTATATAATTATTAACTCTTTTTCTTACTATTTTATATAATAGATATTCAATTCTCCTTAGTGGCTTATTTTTATATTCTTTCAGATTGTTTCTTTTATTCATAAATTGTCACCTCAGTAGTAATGTTACTGGTAAATTGCTGTGTTACATCATATGATGAACCTTACAATAAAAAACTCATCATTATCAGATCATTCTAAAATTATTGTTTCACTGAAAAATGATTCTATACACAGATGAATAACATCTATTGGAAACACAATTAGAGTACTCCTTCCATGTCGAATCCCAGAATATTTATTCTCAGAAATATATATAACTCTCTCTTCAAACTTTGAGATATTGAAATGGATCCAGTGCAAACATGGATTGCCTTTGTTAACATTATTTTATATACAATTGATGTCATAGCAAAGGCCACCCTGGCCCCCTCAAGACTTCTAGCTCTTGTAGATGAAACATACAAGAGAATCACAAACAGTACAGCAAATAAACAAGACTGTTCAAATGTGATTGCCCTGAAGAAACTTTATCATTCAGTCTCTGAAGAACTTAGAGAATACTTGGCAATATAAAAAAGAAAAATCTTTTTGAGACAGATACACACATGGTCCAGACACTATATTCACTGGGACAAAAGCCATCAACTTTCATACCAACAGCAATTAAAATACATGAAGATTTAATCTCTGGTTACAACATGTTGCTAGCTCTCTACACACATTTCAAATTTAAGCTTCTAGAGAAGAAAAAATTCAATCCTGCACTATTTTTTTTTGGTGAGCCAGAAGAAGAAACCGTATTTACTTCCAAGGATTTTATTCAAAAATTAACATCAACACAAAACTCCTGTCACTCAGGAATGCATGGTATTACCTTGCTTCATATTCAAGCATTTAGAAAAATTTATTGCACAGTACCTATGTGATATAGCTAACTTTCTAACAAAAAAAAGTTTATCATATACATGGATTATACCCTATTTTACTAGTACCATTTACCAAAACATATGAAAAAATACATTAAAATATCAACGAGCCCACTGGGTATCAAACTGCTGGAGTCAATCATTAAAGACAAAATAGAACCCCATCTTATACCTATACTGTCTAATATGCAATTTTCTAAGAAAGGCTCATCTATTATGCAAGCAGCCTTTCTATTCAATACAGTTATTGATTCTGTCAGAAATAATAAAAAAAATGTAATCCAGTTGTGCTCCAACTAGATATAAAATCAGCATTTGATATGATTCCAATTGAACTCCTTGTTGAAATATTAGCAGATACAGCAATACTGAGATCCTTAATTAATATATTTAATCACTAATCTTCTATTAAGTCGAGAAATACTTATTACACTTAATGGTAAGAATTCACCCTCTTTTGTACCTTATTGTTCAATTCCACAAGGTTTTTTTTTTTTCATATGTCATAGCATCGGCCGGGACGTGAACTCACAACCGTCTGCAAACAACTACTTGCTTGCAAGGCGGCTGCGACAACCCCTCGGCTAACAACACTTGACAATGTCACAAGGTTCTCCACTAAATGCTCTTTTTTTTACTGTCTATATCAATCCACTACTGAATTAAATAGAAAAAGAATTGTCGGGCATATATATACCTGGTCTGAAAGTAAAAATCTCTTGTATTGCCTACATGTATGATGTCTTGATTTTTTTAACCTCTAAAGAACAGATCCCAACTCAATTAAAAATTCTTAATTCATACACTAACAAATACAACCTGGAGTTTAACATGGATAAATTTTCTACTGTTGGTCAATATATACAGGATAATTTCACACACAACATTTTAAAGGAAAACCTAGCTCTTTTGTGGGATTCCCCTTTTAATTGAGCAACCTAGAAATGTGTCAGCAAATACAAGACAAAATTTAAATAAAATTTAAAACAATTGATTCACTTTCAAAATCTTACCTATCATTGTACTCAAAAGCATTCCTGTTTAATCTATTAATTATGACTCAAATCACTTACTATTCTCCAATAATACCATACACTAAATATTTTACTAGTAAAATAAGCTCATTATGTAGAAAGTTGCTGTGAGGAAAAAATATTGTTTCAATTTCATTAAAATGTATTCAAGCTCCTCAAATACAAAGTGGTTTGGGATCACACTAAATAAATATTTTTAACATTCAAAAGACATTAAATATTATTTCTTCTTGTGCTCATTTATTTCCATATGTAAAACTTTAATATTTGCATTAATATTGGAAATGCACACACTTATATAATTCGGAAAGCAAAACTATATATAAATCAAATCAAACCCAATCACTAAATGATAAACTTTGTTGATTCTTCTAACGTTTTCGAAGGTATAACCTTTATTTTCAAGAAGTACAAAATCTTTTCATTTTCCATGAGGTGCAAATATGCAAAATAGGCAAAATATGCTAAACAGGATAAGAACGTTTAAACTTGCCATTTCTTCGATATGGCGTAAAATGATTCTTTTTTTTATTTATCGCGTGTTGATCTGATATGATATAACACACCTCCTTCACCTTCCTACACAGTTCATGCCGCTCTCTACACAACACACTTGGCCTTTCCGGCCTGCACTGATGGCCCACATCCAATGAGTGTTGTACAAAAATAGAGGGGTGAGTTGGGCCCGCTAAGGCCTTATTATATGCATATACATGGTGGGACAATCTTCCATATATAAAAGTGTTCTTCAAGATTACCCCAACAGGTAAGCCACTACCAGTCAGTGGATACTGGAAAATCTTGCTTACACTAATTCTCAACATTCCAAACTTTACTTATTCACCACCTAAAGATAAATTTAAATATTAAGATATATATCAGATAATTTGCTCTCCTTTTATGTTAAATGATAAAAAAAACAAAAAAAAAAAAATTCTAAGCATTAACAATAGACAACTAACCTGAAAATTCAAATTCTGATCATTATAAACCAAATATTATGATTTTCTGCTCAAATTAAATCTTGAAGCACTACCAACATTACACTTTTATAGATACAGAAGTCATTACAGAAATACAGAAGATATATGCTGTTTATGTCATAGAGGGACTGAGATTCAGGAACATTTTTTTTTACTTGCCTTGCATTTGATAATATCTGCTTATCCATACCATCATTGTACAAACAAAGAAATTGTGACTTTCAAACTCTTTTACAATCATTTGTTAAAGGTAGCTACCCACATATTCAAGCAAGTACTTTTACATTATTTTCACTATGGTGTACAAGGCACTCCTTCATGTATAACAATAATCCAAGAAGACATCCAAATACATTCTGGAACAAAATGGAATTACTCTGTTTAAGGGATGAAAAAATCGTATCCCAAGAGATGTACATAGCCACTTGGTCCATATTGCAACAATGCTCAAAACTATAGCATTAAGAGACTAATAAAAGAGAGAACTAAGAGCTTTGTCAAGTGTATAAAACTGATAGGATATGTATGTAAAAAAAATGTAAACTCACATTTCTAAACATTCATATCACTTGCTTTTGTTGCCCCCCCAATAAAAATTTTCAATTTGTTTATATTAAGTTCAATTTATCCGCACGTGGTAAAATATTTATTAATGTAACCCTTTTCTTGTTATATGCAATAAAGTCCTTTTTGAAAGCTATCTTTGTTGCAATTCTTAATAATCTATTACACATTTTTTTATTTTTTTTAATTCTAATCTGAACCATTTTAAAAAACTATTAATATTTTAAAATGGTTTGCAAATTTTGATCTTTGGAATATTTCTGAAGATAAGAAATATCAATGGTGAATACTGTTTTTCTAAATAAATTTTGTGTCCTTGCATTAACACATGTTTTATATCTCACTAATAGATGCTCGTTTCCTTTGTTGAATCTATTAATGCATTATAATATTGAAATACATATTTTCTGTTAGTCAAAGTGTGATCCAATTCTGCTGTACCTTCTTCATTTGGATTTTTCCATGTCCATTTTCATTTAGTATTTTTCTCAAAGATTTTGTATTATAGTTTTTCTTTTTCTTCAGGCTTCACACATCAATCTTCTCACTTCTTTTTAGTACCATAACCAAATTTTTCCATTAGTCCTTTCATCTTTTAGTCATTTACTAATTCTTGCATTAATGTCTGTCATGACATTTTAAAAATATTGTTTCATCTGATCAAACATCCATATAAAAATTCTCTACTTCTTCATCACAATAAAAACTTGTTGGGGCATAAACCTTAATTATTTGAATACTGTACCTTACACTTACTTGAATAATTAATTTTACTACTCTGTTTGATTCATTATCAATTCCCATAATGTTGTTCTTTCATTTTTTTTAAATTTATAATGAATACCATTCCACTTGTGCTTCTAGTTTTTATGTCTTTGCAGTAAAGTACACATACATTTTTTATGTCAGTTGTTTCTTCATCTTCTAACATTATAAAATCCACCAATGTCTCATTTAATATTAGATAGTTTTTTCAGTTTGTACATTTTTTCTTTATTTGGCAGCCTTGATCTGCATATTTGCAGGAATTTTACTATTCTATGTTTTTGGCCACCAATTGCTGCATTGGCTGGTTACTTTACAGCATCTTGAGAATAATTTAGTTTTGCCTATCATGCTCGCAAATATCTATCTAGAAAAAAAAATATTCCCACACACATTCATTCTGCCTTCAGGAAAACTCAATTGATTTCTTGTCTTTAAATTGAGAGATAAAAAAATTAGTAGTTAGCTTACCATGCTGGCTAGTGCATTCATATAGGAGTGGACCTTACAAATTTGTTCTGCTCAGTTTTTTCAAGCCTTGAAGAAAAAGTGGTTTTTTTCCCAGTTAGCAACAAAATCTTTTATGTCTGATAAAAAATCAAAAAATAAAAAAAATAAAAAAACCATTGCAAAAAATTTATAGTATTCAGCATTGAAGTTAATCACTTGAACTTGTTATTGTCAAGTTTAAGAAAACAAAATCTGTATGCAAAGCAATATCAACATTTATATATTGAAAGTAATGATTAATGTGTTGAAGAAGTACAGTAAATAAAAACTTTTGTTTTAGCTTTCAATGTGTGTTACATGTGATTTTCTTTTGGGATTTAGTTTAAAAATGTAAGATATCAATTTATTTTTATCTCTTTTAGCAACTTGTTTTTTTTCCACTCCAACTCCATTTCAGTGGTTTTTTTAAAAAAAATTTGAATGATGTCAGTGATACCTACTTGTTTGCTTTTGATTCCTCCATGTTATTCCTAATTTACACCTCTCACTTCTTGGTTGTATAGTTGAAGTCTCTGTACTATGTTTATAACAAAGTATTAATCTCAGATCCATATATAAGAAAGGTAAAATATATCTATTAGATTTTTTTCCTTTTAGTAAGTATTTTTTATCAAAAGCACTTTATCAAATTTAACTATGATTAATTTTATTCAGTATGGTTTTTTTTTTGTGTGTGTGTGTAATAGTCGCACTAAGATATTTGTAATTATTAACGTCTAATTCATTATTTTCAATACTTATTTTGTGCTTATAAGAAAAATCATTGAATATTGGTGTAATCTTTTTTGCATTTATTGTTTGCTTTCATGTGATAATTCTTGCCACATTTCCTGAAACTCCTGAAGCTGTGTTTGGAAAAACAATAATATCATCTCATATACCCTATATATTACATATATAGACACAGGTATATAATAAGCCTGTGTGTTTCTGTTAATAATATCATTTGTAAAATCATAATGACTCAAGTAACCTCCTTATATTTTGATTTCTTTACTTCTATTTTAAGCCATAAAATATTTCCCATAAAACTGTCATAAAAAAATGTTAAATCTTAATGTCACATATAATCAAATTTTAATAAATATTCTTAAAAATTTAAATATCTCGGAACCTATATTTCATTATTTCAAAGTTTTAATCATTGCCAAAATGCTTATGAAGCCAAATGCCTTTTCATAATCTACAAATTCAAAGTATAATGGCGATTTATATTCATTGGTTCTTTTTAAAAATACTTGAATGTGATTCACTCATTAAAGCCACTATTAGCTTTTTTTTTATAGTTCATTTAAGGTCTAAGTTCTCTTTAAACTTGTTGTAATGTCTTAATAAATATTTTGTATATACAGTTGAAAACTCATCTGTAATTTCAAATACCTTTTTTTTTCATGTTCCTTAAATATTAATGTCCTTGTTGCATTCTAATTTTGCCAATAATTTCTTTATTTGTTCTGTCATTCATTTTGATGTATGAATAAAATTCTTTAGATTCCTGGAAATTTTTCATAAGTTTAATTACTCACCTTTGCTCTTCATTTAGAAACTTGACAATTCAGAAGATATAATTATTTGAGTTACTTTGGTTTCTTGTTCTTTATTATATTAGTATATACTTTATTTGTTTTTTGTGGAGCTTTTCCACACACTTCATAATGTTATCCTCATTTTTTCTAGTAGACTGTCTTTTGTTCTTATTGCTAATTTTGTTTTCCAACATCAAAGTATTGAAGACTTTTATTAATTTCTATAGCTTTTTTTAAAACCAATCACAGTTTTCATTAAATAATCAGTCTGTAATATAATTCACTTTTTTTATATATATATAAATAATGTTCACTTTATTTTACTATGATTTTTACATTTTTTATATGAACATTGCCAATGTATTTAAATACATCAAAATAAAAAAATAAAATCAATGAATTTTTTTTTTTATATATTAATTTATCCAAAATTGAAAAAATCTATAAGGATAGAATTTTTTCATTTTCTTATTTTATAGGTATCTTGACAATGACTGTATTGAAACATAGGAAAATAATACAAAATTTGTTCATTTTTATATTATTCAAACAGAAGTTAATCTCCAATGATGAGCTATTTCTTAAATATTATAAATTTCCACGCATTTGCCTGCCGGAAAATTTAAGTGAATCACTTAAGTATAGAGCATACATTCTATATACACCAACTCTTACAGACCATGCTTAAATCAGGGCTTGAGTCTATTGTATGCCTGATGTTTTAATCAAATATTCAGTTGTACAAATCTATTTAACTATTGCAGAAGAAAGACAGTGTCTCATTTTCAACCACCTATGATTAGACAAACATGACTTATAAATGTAAATCTATTATTATTAAGCATACACATAGACTCAAGTTTTGATTTAAGCATGGTCTGTAAGAGTTGGTATATATAGAATGTATGCTCTAAACTTAAGTGATTCACTTAAGCTTTTTAAAACTCTTACCGGCAGGTGAGTGCATGGAAATTTGTAATATTTAAGAAATAGTGCATTATCGGAGTTTGACTTCTATTTGAATAATTTCAAAGTTTTCAGTACTTTATAATAATAGATTTATATTTATTGATTTATTGATAATAAAAAATGCAGATTAAGAAGTAAAAACTGGATTACATTTGGAAAGAAAGTTGGGTTTATGAGTTATGCTCTTTTTGAATCACTTTATAAAATTTCATATATTCACATTTTTATAAATGTAATACTTTGAATTATTTTTATATTCTTTTTTTTCCCTCTGTATATTAACTATTAATAGTTTTAAAATTATTTGCAATTTCTAATTTAAACTCATTAGAATATTTTAGAAGATAACACCAACATCATCACATGGCTTTCTTTTCTGCTTACTCATATATTTTCAAAAGCAGTATCTATCATTTGATTACTCAAGTTTACTATAGATATTTAGTTACGGTGAAGGTAACTGCTGCTGGACTAAAGATTAGAAGGTGTCTTCAATTGTCATAAAACTGAGATCTCTAATGATATATACACTGATGTGGTGTCAGATCTACATAAAGATTTATATTAACTATTCAAGCAAGTTAGGCTAAGTTTAAAATGTTAAGATTTTTTTATTAGCTTTAATAACATAACGGAATAAAAAATTGACCTCTACATGCATAAGAGTATTAGTTCCAGTTTTACTTCCTTGATCAAGGCAAACCATTACTCTATGTTAAAGTAGAAAATTCAATAATAGAGTGAAGGTAATTGCTTATGAAAGTATTTTTGAAAGCTAGAAATTTCCACTGCTAAAGTTTTATTTCTTAAGATCTTTTGTCTCTAGGTTCACATTAACATATTTCTTATATCTCACTAATTAATTATCATTTCCTGTGTTTAATCTATTAAGAGCATTTGCAATTTGAAAAATATATTTTCTCTTAATCAAAATACATACAGTTGTGAAGTAACTTGATTTCGATGCTTCTACATTCATTTCCATATGATTTTTTTTTTTTTATAAAAAAAAAAAAAAAATTCCTAGTATACAGATTTTTTTTTCTGCAGATTCCACAAATATATTCTATCTTTGACCTCTATCTTTTTATCATATTTATCAACAACATTTTAATTTTTTAATTGTTTTGCAATTCTAACAATATACTATCCAATGGCAATTGTAAAATGTTTTGATTTAGTCAAAAGCAAATGAAAATTTCTCTTCTTCATCAAAATGAGAATATGTTGGGACATAAATTTGTATCAGTCTTTTATGAATTCTTTTCGTCAATACATTTATTTTTCATAAATATTTTTCCATAGTTGTTTTTCTGTGGTTCAAATTTCTATCATATAATTAGTTTATTAACCCACTTTAACTCTATGCAAAGCTGTTAAATACTATTCCCTTTTTAATTAATTTAGGAGGATGTTACCTGCTTATCGAAAAGTCCATTTAAGAATACATGTTTCAAAGAAATACCTAGCAAATATAATTTTATTTATTTGTCTTTTAATCTCGTCTTAATCAGAATTCTTAATATATATATATATTTCCATTTTACAACTATACACTTATATATACATTCTCATGACTGTTATATAAATGAGCATGCACAGATTCATGAAATGTTCTTATTGTTTGCTTTTTTTTTTTTCCATGGAAAAGTTTATATCATTGTTTATTTTTTAAGGCAAATTTTGATTTATTATTTGCAAGACTTGACATAATTAGTATTAATTATAACTTTTTTCTCATATTACATTCTAAATGTAAGTTATATTTATGACATTAGTATAAAACCATCTGAGTTGACATTTTATTTTATTTATTTATTGCAATAGTTTATGTTTCCATGTCAACTTAATATTATAAATGTGCAGTTTGGTTAAGAGTAAGTAAGATGTTCTAGAAATTATTGATTTTATTTTTTATTGAAGGGATTTAATTTGTTTACAGAGTTTTGGTTTCAGTTAATAATGAAATTTTTTGCCAGTAAAAAAAATAACAAGATTTAACAGTTTATCATATTTTATCTCTGAGTTGGCGAATTAAAATTTATCTTATCGATGTATGTACGCACAATATTATAAATTTTATACACTGTTGCACTCAGACACAATTTTTAGCTTAGTCAAAATAGTTTGATTTTTTCTTTTTTTAAACACTGATTTTTTTCATGTTTTTTAAATTTTGAATAATTTCATTATATAAATAATAATGTATGGGTAAGACAACAAACAGGTGTTACTGACCTTATTGAAAAAATTAAAAGATTGAAATGGAGTTGGGCTGGACATATTGCTAGAAGAGATGATAATAGATGGACATTTGAAATTTTCAACGGGATTCCAAGAGATTGTAAAAGACCCAGACAGAGACCACATGTGAGATGGATGGATGAAATAAGAAAATGTGCAGGGGTGTTGTGGAGAAGAGAAGCTAAAGATCGTAGAAGATGGATTAAACTTGGAGAGACCTTCATCCTGCAGTGGATTGATAATGGTTGATGATGATGATATGTAAATAAGTTTTATTTTAAAAATATATAAGAATTTTATTTTTTAAATAACACAGAACAACAGACACACATTTATATTACATCTTTAATAAATGTAATAAATACACTTTTTCGCAACTATAGAAAATCTTGTTATTTCTATAAATTAAATACGGGTTAACGCTTTCGAGAACTTATGGCGTTCTCATATTGGAATTTTTTTCAGACATATGCACGCCTCAGCATCATCCTTAACTGCTGTCAGGTGAAAATTAACACATCGATCTTCAATCACAATTAGCTATGAATATGAGAACTCCATAAGTTCTCGACAGCGCTAACCATATTTAATTTATAGAAATAACAAGCTCGTCTATAATTGCACATAAACGCACTTTTACATTTATTATATTACGTATAGAAGTATAAGCAGTTAACGTCATTTATATCTTTAATTATATAAATGAATCTCCAGTTGTATTTTGACCTGAATTGTTTTATTAATTGACACAATAGATTTTAGCCAAGTGGTAGGATATAATTCATATCAGAATGCATTTTGAAAATCATTTACATATTTCCTTTATCTACGTGATCCATGTTGCTGTAGAAATATATGATTTTGTATATAACTACAAAGGAAGATTAATACATGAAGTAGCTATCATATGTTAATAAATATTGACCCTAAGATAATTAGAAAATTATATGTACCTTGACAGTGTCTGTATAGAAGTACTTGAAATATAGGAAATTAATGTAATTTATTTACTAATGTGAATTCAATGAAATAAAATAAGATTTATATAAAAAAGACATTGTGGATAAAGAAGTGCTATCAATTATATATATATACAGTTCTTAATATAACACTAGAGTAGTATATTAATAATTTTTATTACTCATTCATTAGACTAGAGATTATTCAATAATGAATATTTCTGTAGTGTAATATTCATTACACCAATCTTATACAAGGTAGGGACTGTTTCTATCCATTTTTAATACCTTATAGAGGAATGTAATCATAAACATATGACCAAAGAAGTAAAAAAAAGTATGATCTTTAAGTTGCTTATTTCACACTGAACCAGTATTCATCACTGCCCTCATAACTTTGAAACAAACCATTTAATGGAAGTATAGTAATAATTTTTATTACTCATTTATTAGATTAGAGATTATCCAATAATGAATAATATTTCTGTAGAGAAATATTTGCTATACCACTCTCATGCAAGAAAGGGACTGGTTTCTATCCACTTTTAATACCTTGTAGAGAGATGTAATCATAAACATACATCTTTTTTATATATCATTGTTCATATATTTATGATTACATTCCTCTGTAAGGTGTTAAAAGTAGATAGAAATCAGTCCTTACCTTGCATGAGAATGGTGTAGTGAATATTATTACACTACTGAAATGTAATTTATAATCTTGCATCATTCTTTTCATTTTGAACTACTATTGATCCATTGCAGGGTGAATTTTAATCCAGTTTTTCCAATCTGTAGTTTCTCCATATCAAACAAGAAAACTTTCTTATTTCAGTCATTCATCATATCTTTTACATATTTTTTTGGAATTCAGTTTAAGATTTCAGCTGTTGTTCTATTGTCTTGTCTGCTAAAAAGTTGTCAGACTAGGTCCATTTTAGTTACTTAATTCTTCAATAATAATTAATGATATCTATTTGTTCTTCCATAAAATATTTTGTTTGCCATTTTTTCTTATTTTCAATATATATCTATTCTCCATTGACTGCTTTGAGGTCTGTATTGCTCTTCTGTTATCTGTCCCAATCTCAGATCCGTTAGAAGAACAAATAAAATATGTCTACTGTTTTTTTTCAAACACATAGACTTAATTCTTTTTAATATGAAATTATTTCTATCAAAAGCATTCTATTCAAATTTAGTTCTTTAAGTAACTTTATCTACTATGTTTATATCTGTATTAATAATTCTTCTAATTCATGATTCTCAGCTTTATTTTCTTCTTCTGAGAAAATCCATTGACTATTACTTTAGTCTTTTGTAGTATTTCTCTTTTGTTCTACTATTTTAATTTCATTTGATAACTCTTGCAATATTTCCTAAAAGTCTGAAGTATTATTTACAAAAAAAAAAAGACTTCATATGTAAAATCTAAATGACTTAAATAATCTATATGTGTTTTTATTCCTTTATTTCTCTTAGCTCATATCACTATTTTATTATTATCATCATTTAATTGCTACTATTGTATTTTGATAAAAAATGTTTAGAACTTGACATCATTTTGGCATTATACGTTAATAGTATAAAACTTTAATCACTATGAAAATTCTTATAACATCAAATGGCTTTTCACAGTTTGTAAATTAAAATCATGATATCAATTCATATTTATTGGTCCTTTCTATAATTTTTTTCAATACTAGAATATTATCCACTATACTAAAACTACTTTTAAATCCAACTTGCTCTTTTGGTTGGTTTGAATCCAAATTTTACTGTAGATAACTTGTAATTAACTGGATAAAGATTTTGCATAAAATTGATAGACAATTGATAAGTTTGTAATTTCCAATATTTTCTTTTAATCAACTTTTAAATAAAAGTATTACTGTTGCATTCCTCCACTCATCTAACATAATATTAATTTGTTTGATATATAGATTTGGCAGCAATTTATTTATTTTTTCACCTACTTATTTGTTTAATCTGTCAATTATAATTTCATTATTATCTGTAGCTTTTCCCTTTATAAATTTAATTGCATATCTCGCATCTTCATTTAAATGTTTAGAAATTCAATAGTAGTAGAAAATATAGTGGTTATTTTATTCTTTATTGCTTATATAATTCTTTGTAGAGTTCTTCCAGATTTTTATATCATTTCTATTTTTTATTATTACTGAAGTCATATTTAAATACCAATATGTTTTTTTATTTTTGAAACCTTTATTTTCTTCTATAACTTTTCCTTGCCAAGTTATATTTTGTTATTAATGCTTATACACACTATTTTGCATAACTTCAGATATTCAATTCTTTTTAAGGAATCCTTTAAAAATATATTCATACTTTTTTATATACATTGTGATATCTCAGGATTCAGAATTTCAGTATCATATAGAACAATGTAAATAATAAGCTAAGGATAACGCACAAGCTTTTATATACATAAGACATTGATTTTCATTTAGTTAACAAAGTTAATATTTGTAGTAGTAATGCTATTATTATATCAATAATAGTTTTATGTAAATGAGTGATATTTTTTTTAGAGTTATGGATATATGTTCAGAAAATATCCATTTGTTGAACATGGTCTTTTTTAAATTCCCATAGGAGTTAAAGTTAATATAGAAACTATATTTTTGAATATTAGGAAAATGATAGATACTACTATTTTACTTCTGTTATGAATATGAAGAGGAATCGTGCATCAAATTTAATTCATCATCTCAAAGGTCCACTGCCTTGTTTATTATATGGATTTTGTTTATTTAAATGTTCTAATAATTTACTAATATAATTTTATGTTTTAGTTCATATTATGTGTATATTTTCAATGGCTTCTTTTTGACTTTTTTCCAAGCCACTAATCTCGATCTTCAAGTATGGATTATAAATTTAAATATGATCACATACAACCATATATGTATATATATATATATATTGAAGCAGTCATATATATATATATATGTTTGTGTTGTTCCTGTATATATTGTTGCCATAAAGTTATAATACTAAGGCATTAAAAAATAATATCTAAAAGAAATTTAATTTTATTATGAAAGTTAATTTTATTATAAAATTTAATGTTATGTGGGAGTAATAGGGGGTTCAAATCAGCAAAGAAAATTTAATTAATTAAAATCAACTGATGTTCAAAAGAATGTATGAATTAAAATCTAATTTTGGAATTTATATTTTAGTGTATCATTGTCATTACAGTAAAAGGTGACAAGAGATTAAACAAAAGGTATCTGAAATTTAATTAAGAAAAAATGCAATTAGTAAAAATTTAAAATTAAACTAGATCAAGATTGCACTCAGTAAGATTTTTTTTGGATAGTGAAGAAAATAATTTTCTTTAAGTTTTTAAATTAATTAATTTGGAGAACATCCTGATGCCTTTGTTTTTTAGATATATATATATAGGAGCAGAGAAGAAAGAAAGCTAGTGCTTGTAAAGCTTTTGTAAGCTGTTATAGAATATGTCACACTATGATCAGTGAGTAGAGGGTGTCAATTTCTCTGACCATCTCCAAGGAGCATGAGTATGGAGTCCCCATGGTACTTATGAAATGTGATGCTACTAACAGTCCTGACTATATTTGACAATCCAAATAGCTGATGTACTATGCTATTGCCATCAAGAGGAAGCCTCCAGTATATAATGCCAAGGACCATTACAAGTATTTGATTGACCAGCCAGCTAATAGAAGACCTATGAACTATACCCAGAAGTTTAGACAGTATTTTATCATCTATCAAAATTCTTCTCGAAGATCTGTTAAAATAGTTATTTGTTTTAACTTTATAAATTTCAATTAACCGGTAAACAATTATCATATCTTTAATATTCTGTTTTCTTTGCTTGAGTAAATTATATTAATCTTTCTTGAAAATATGTATTCTTGTATTATTTAAAATATTCTTATTGTATTATTAAAATATGTTTTTTTTTATTATAATATATACACTTAATTAATTTGATATTTAAAGAGAGATGGAATAATCCTTCTTAAACTTGCTTGACTTATTAGTTAAGAATCAGATAGAGAAAATTTTAGTAAATATATTTCAGTGATTAAAATATTTTGATGTTATCTAAAGAAAAGTCCAGTAATTAAATAAAAGCAAGATATTTAAATCTTTCCTGTCATGGATTCTAATTTATTTATTTTTTAAATTTGTTTTTTCAAAATTTGAAAATTTTGCCATTAACCAATTACAGGTGCTTCATTAACAACTTTCAATTTTAAGTAAAATTAAGTTTGACTAAAATAAAAGTTAAAACTTTTATTTTTAAAAGGGACATATAAATATAAACTGGGAGATATATTCTATAAAACTTTAATACAATTTAATGAAGCTAAAACTTTATTTTCTTTTGACAAATATATATGTATTCTGCAGATACACTTTTAATTCTATAAAACTTGCTGTAATAATTAGTCAAATATAGATGTATACTGCAAATACACTATTTTCAATTTTGTAAAACTTATGTTTTAAATAATGAGGTATATGATGTGATAGTTTATTCTATAAAACTTATACAGTTTAGTTTAATATATTAAAGATCAGCCTTTCAAGCTATTGTGCATGTGCTTTTTTACTAGTGTTAATAATAAATGAATACTTTCATTACCAACACAAGATATAGTATTTATGAAAGAATAAAATGAATCCATTTATTCTTTCAAACCCAAATGCTTATATATGAGCAAATCTTAAGTACTGGAAATGAAAGCGTGAGGATAGACCACTCACTTTAAATTATTCTTTCATAAATACTATATCTTGTGTTGGGGATGAAAGTATTCATTTATTATTAACACTCGTAAAAAAGCGCATGCACAATTTAAAAACATAGTGCTATAAAAATAAATGCTTATTTAATATATTATCATTGCAAGCTGTAACATCAATATTTTCTATATATGTAAGACCTATGGGGCAGATCTAGGGAGTAATTTTCTTTACCAAATATATATATATAACAGTATAGGCCTTCATTAGGCCTATATAATAGATGTCTGCATATTAAACTTATGATATGACCAGTCACATTTTATATATAGATTTAAATTTAAGACCAAATATTTATTATTTATATAAATTTAGCATTACTGGGTTGTCTAATTTCATGTTTATTTCATTGCATTTCTTCAGCAGATGTATATCCCTGCTGCAGAAAATTTAATTTGATGGGTTCCTTCTAAATCAGTTCCATGCAAATGCAGGAACATTCCTTTCATTTTTGAGACCTGGAGGGTCTTGTTACCAGTGCAGGGTATTGTTCCTGCCTGTTAATGAGAGATATTAAGGGTTATATGAAGACACTCATTCCTTCATTCCACGACCCACTTATTCTATGAAATTTGAATCTAACTTCACAAAAGTGAATATAATCCTGTCATTGACTTCTTGCTGGATTTGTTATTATGTTAGCAACTCAGTACCACCTTCCTTATCCTTATGTAGATTGAAGCCTGATATTTCAGCATTGATGAGTCATGATCACGAGAGCTATGCAGTCATCTATTTTAACCTGATTTCGTAGAGTTAATTCATGTTTTCTTTTGTATGCTTAATTTAGTATCAAGTGCCTGCTTAAGGGATGTCTGCCTTAGAGATCATCAAATCTACCATCCAAAATATATATGTGTATTAAAATTTCTTATATATATATATATATATATATATATATATATATATATATATATATATATATATATATATATATATATATATATATATATATATATATAATCATGAATTAAATGTCATATAGTCCCATCTTTTATAGGTCTAGCAACAATTAAGAGTATTCATTTTTTTGTTAGTGTTTGTATTTTCACATTATAATGCATTGGTGTCTTGTTTGCCAGGGAAATAATATAGTTACAATTGAATTGTAAGAGTCTCTCCCTCTCCCTGATTACTGAGCAATTGGGTGGCATTGGAACAAGTTGTGGAAGTATAAGTTAGCCTAGTGGTGATTTTGCTGTTGCATGCTTATTCCGACCAAAACAATATACATATAGCATGTTTATTAAAAAAAGAATATATTAAAAGAGAGAAAAGAAATATGCATGATGCAAAAATAGTTTTAGTAATAATATTTTTTTAGATTAAAATAAAAAAATACATCCAAAACTCAAACGGACTAGCCAAGAAATAAAATCAAAAACATAAACAATGGTTTCACTGCTACAAAAAAACTTCTCAAGTGTAAAGAACTATCAAACAACACCATATTTATAATAAACTTTACCCACAAATCCATTTACGTACTATCCACTCTTAATATTAAAAGAACTTTTAAATAAGTTAATTGCTTCAGAATAACAAATTTTCAATAATAAAGATTCTTTAATTCTTTTTATTTCATTTCTGTCAAAGAAGACAACCTTAGCTTCATGAAAATTAATAGTATAGCCTGTATCTTTTTCATGGACATACAAAGCAGAACTAAGACATTTATTTCTAACCCTACTGTTATATACCTTTATTCTTTCATTTAAGCTCAAACTACTCTGACCTAAAAATAAGGGATAATATACATTATACCAGGAATAGTCTTCCTATCATTAATTTCCTTTGTATTATTTAATAAATTATTCAAAGTAATACCTCTTTTCCAAGCAATTTTCTTATTACCAAACAAATTACTATTCTTACATACAATTTTATAAGAAGATAATTTAAATGGCAAAGAAATAAAATCATATTTTTCTTTATCCTTTACATCCTTACAAATATTACTATTAAATAAAATACTTTTACAAGATTTATGCTTGTAATGTTTATATAACATAATGTAATGTTTATAAACATAATGTTTATACAACATAATGGTTTTATAATACCATCATATTACATTCAAAGATCAGCCTTTCAAGCTAATTGCACATGCGTCTTTTGCGAGTGTTAAATAATAAATGAATACTTCACTCCACAATACAAGATATAGTATTTATGCAGGAGTGAAGTATTCATTTATTATTTAACACTCACAAAAGACCCATGTGCAATTAGCTTGAAAGGTTGATCTTTGAATGTAATACAATTGTACACATGGCGTCATATAAAAATAAATGCTTATTTACTTATAATACCATCATATGAAATATTTATATATAATAAAATATGTTAATTACAACATATTTGTTTAAGATTAAGAAAAATCTAGTCCCACTGAGCTTCCAAGCATAATTTCAATTTTAAAGTTTATTAACAATTTATATTAAGTTTATATTGCAAAAGTACTAACTATACTGCATAGAATAAGCAAATTAAAGTATGAATACATGTTAAAGGTTTATAGTCTATAACAAAATAATACCCTTTATTTACTTTATTATGATTAAGTAAAAAACAGTAGTGATTATATAAATTTATTTACATTTGAAGTACAAATCAATCCTGTATATATGAGAATGTTTTATTTTTAAGTATACATACATATATATCATGAAATGATCTAAGCTCATTTATTTTTAATCTTGAAATATTCTCTGGACTGTTATATGATTTCCTCATAGATATTGGTTTAATTTTATTGAAGTTCTTTTCCTTGATTCTTTATAATTATTATTATTAATTTCAGGATTTAAACCAATAAACATCTCATGATAATATGTATAGAGT
This sequence comes from Epiperipatus broadwayi, assembly GCA_028023455.1. Classification (NCBI taxonomy): domain Eukaryota; kingdom Metazoa; phylum Onychophora; class Udeonychophora; order Euonychophora; family Peripatidae; genus Epiperipatus; species Epiperipatus broadwayi. The sequence goes on from JAQFVV010006199.1 coordinate 11,754,287, forward strand.
TTTGCCTTTTCATTTTCAGGATTGTTAGTCTTCTATATAAGTCATCCTTCATGTGACATTGTTTTTTTTTAATAACAATTTCCTTTCTTAGATAGGCAGTTCTTATAGAACTTTTCTGTAGTGCACTTCATATTACATAGTGGTCAGTTGATCAAAGAAAAGTGAAGAGATGACTGATCAATGGGGTGATGTTCAAGCAAATTGTATTAATTGCAATTCTGATACTAATACTGAATTCCATGCTTTAAATGTATAGAAAAGTTATGACACTAATTACAAACTTTCAAGTTTTTGCTTGTTTAATATTTCTACGATGTATTTATGAGAAATGGATGGTGTCAAAGTTGTGATTGGAGGAAGTTTGACAATGGTAAAGGAAAATGTAACGATTTACTCTAGATAAATACTTTGCGTATAATAAAGATATATATGAGAGATAATGACCTGGGCCACCTGATGAGTGCTGGTTCAGCACGAAATGCATCTTGGGGAGTCATTTGTCTTTTATTATATCTTTATTTATATGAATTTAAAAAGAATGGGGAAGTATGGAGGTGTTTATTATATTTATAAATATGCTTTAATATTTACTGATAATTACTTTAGAATCGTCTCTTCTTCATTCTCAGCTTCAATAACCAGCTTTCTAAAAGTCATTACAATTATTTCTTTAAATAAACACAACCATACTCTCTAAACTAATTAAATTGGTGAAACATTACTTGTTATACCTATTTGGCTAATATAAACATCAAAGTCATATTTTTTTAAAATAATTATATGATAGTTTTGCCCCCCCATGTCACCATGAGTGTTCTCTGGTTTAAATTATTTGATAAGCACTATAATTGCTTTTTGAGTTGGTTTACAGACTAATTAGCTTTTAAAATAATTGCTTATTTATCAGTTTATTTTAATTTTAATTGACTTTCGAAATGTCTTTTTTTTTTTTTACTTCAGATTTTTAATTAGCTATTACAAACCAGATATCTTTGATTATTAAATATTTTTTTAAGATGATTATTTTTTTACAAATGCCATATCATTTAAAAACGCAGGCAAATCTATTAAAATATATGAATTTGTAAGTAATATATTATATATATGAATATTTTTCATTTTTAATCGTATTTAGCAAATACACATTTACTCTGGTTAGTAGGGAAAATTGGTGCTCCAAAATGCAGTTGTAAATTAAGGATTTTGCCTAAAAAATAAGCAATTATAATAGTTTCTATGGGGAAAAAAATAATTCATTACTTTGAATTTGACATATGTAAAAATTCTATTAAAAAATTAAAGCTTAAATTGGAGAAAATGTTCATTAATGAATAACATTTTTAGAAAGTGTATTATTAAAAAACAAGTTATGAATCTGTAGATAAAATACTGCATAAAATCAATTTAGTAGTCATAATTTTAAAAATATATATATACATACTTTTTTCATTGGTGGTTTGCCATTTTGTTGCTTAAGTAGCAAGAGAATATTTTTTAATTCTCGATTTATTGAATTGAAATAAACATGAATAATAAAAAAATGAACTAACTACAATGTCCTTTTTCTATTATTAATTTTTTTTTATTTTTGTAATTAATAGCATGATTGTTAATAGCTGTTTTTTTTTTTTTAATACAAGATTTCAGGAATGGTATTTATTTTACATAAATACAGTAAAATTAAATAATTTTTTTTTATCAAAAAATGGAATATATAGTTGATTGATGAAGTTTTATTAATGCAAATGATTAACTTGCAATAACTACACATCGATAGCACTTATTAAACCACTAAACATCACGTGATCACTATCTCATACTAGCACATAATTGTTATTAACCAAAATATATGGGTACTGAATTGAGTTCAGACCCATATGACTATATAAGCTATTGAGCTTAGATTGAAAATAGTGTGTTTTCAATTTCATTCTCATAGTTTTGTAGTTAAGTGAGATAAAAGGTTTGCATTAGATCCTAAGATCTAGGTGCAGTGCTCTCAGATCCAAGGCTCCTCACTGATGATGGTCACAAGCCAGAAACTAGTCTGGGGATATTGGATGAGTAGGCATTAGATAGGGATTTTATGCACAAGCCTTCTGACTTTCATTGATTACTCTGATTGGCACAGGGTGGCACTACTGTATGGAGAGAGTTTTGCCTTGTTTAATATCACTTATTGCTATAAATTTTTAAATGCCTTAATTTTATATACTTGTTTTAAATAAACAGGTATTCATCTCATTACCTTCCTGAATATATCTATTGTATATAAATCAAATTAGTTTGATTTTGACTTGCTTTATTTAAATTTTATAAGCTGCCTTTTTATTTGAGCAGTATCTTGTACAGGTTGTAATCTAGATATTTGTAAATTTGAATCATTTTTTGCAAAAATTGCTACTTTTTTTTCAGTTACACCATTAAGACTTTATGTAAGGATTGATAACTATATATTATACATTATCAACTTATTTTTATTACTTTGAAAACATTTTTTTTTCAAGTGTCTACTGTTTCATAACCCTGATTGAATAGGATACACTGATAATAAAGGAGGAATTGGCAAAGCTTATGCCAAGAAAATAAAAAGTAAAAATTTATATTCATTATATAATTAAAATAAAACTTTGATTTTGTGGAGCAGAATATGGCACCAAAAGTAAATAGGAGATTATGTATTTATCATTAACAAAAGTATCATTCACATATTTATTATTTATATAATATCTTTGTAATAATGGAATTAAAGCAAGATGTCTTTCATTGTAAATGTGAATATTCTCACAAATATAAGTTAAAATTTCATTATTGTTTAATATTTGAAAAATCATCACATAATAGTGTGCTGTATATTATCTTAGTTAAAATATATTTTACACACTGCTTTGTTTTTATTTAAATGCAACATTTATATTGTAAGATTAATTTTAGTTTTTGCAGCAAAATAAAACAAAAATGTATTTATACTTAGCAAGGGCAATTGGTCCCCCAAAACTTATCATTAAACAAGAATATCACTTAATGAACCAAGAGTTATAATGGTTTCCTATAGAAAAAAATTTGGTTGGTTCCTCCAACTAAAACGTATTTCATAAGTGCTATTAACAAGCAACTTAATCTAATATATATATATTGTGACCTTCTCTTGGAATCATCAACTAATCTAGACTCACATTTGGGGCTCTAATCCGCCTTTGTGTCTTTCTCTTTGAATGCTGGAATCATATATGAATCTGGCTGCATATTTCATGGCACCAAATCCGCCCTTTGTAACCTTCACTACTCGAATAATCAAGAATATAAGCATAAAGAAGCAAAGATGTTAAACTAACGAGATGATTCCTTTATTGAGCAAAACTGGCATGAAATTATAGATCTAAAGAAGATCACAAGGTGATTAATAAAGATAATAACTTCTGGTCAAACCAGCTTTGAAATTCACACAAACAAAATGTGATGAGCTAAATTTGATATTCAGCAAACCAATAAATAACTAATAATTATATCTTGGGAATGATTATGAAATTAAAATTATAAATGAAATAATAATTAAATTATAATGTAGATGACTAAATGGATGATGAAAATAAGTAATAATTAAATAGTAGAATGAAATGAGTCTAAGAATGAAGAGAAAAGAATGAAGATGTATGAGAATAATGAATGATTAAGGTAATGATAGAATAAGAGTTAGTGAATAGTTAAGATGATAAAAGAATAAAAGTTAATGAATGATTAATCCATTATGATAATGAATTAAGGTCAAATGATAATGAATAAATAAAAGAATGATCAAGATGAAATTGAAGAACAATGTTAATGATGGAGACTGACATCTTAAACTATAAACTAATATTGTATTAAATGGTATGAAGATAAGCTAAATAAACATAGGGATTCCAAGCTTGACACAACCAGAATATTTATCATAAAAGTCAAAACAAGATATACCTTTTATGACAAAAGAAGTAATTGATACCTTAAAGTTTGGTTGACTTTCATAAAACATTGAAAGTAATCTAATTCAAGTCCAACTATAATAAATAAAAGCTATAAAATTTACTACAAATTCAAATTCTACCTTGAAACTTAACAACTAATTCTTCTCAGGGTTCAAACAACTGAAAGATTGTTATACAAAATATACTTGTGTCAGTGAGAGGGATTTTGCCACTACCCGAATAGAATGCACAAACAGCTCTTAATATAAACTTAAATTAACAACTATATTTAACAGTGCCACAAAAAACTTTATAAACTCAATAAATATTATAAACTTTAGAATTTAAGAAATAGGAATATTTTTTTTAAATAACTAAACACAATAATTTACCAAATTCCTTTTCTCCAATAATTATAAACCGTGTGATCAAGATCAGTGAATAATAGCTCTGCAGGTTCAACTAAACCGATAAAACCAATATTAAGTGTTTGTCTTTTAGTATATCACTTAAAACAATATGTGATCTAGGTTAATACCATTTTGATTGTTACATGATGATGCCTTAGATGTACTCATAAATTATAGGGCTTAACAAAATTATTATGATATATCAACATATAGTTAATTTTACTATATTGGTCGATGATGATTTCAATATATAATCCTCTGGTATGTCGATAGCAATAACAATAATAGTGTGTATGGTGATTAGCAATAAGACTACAGACAACTAAATAAATTTTTAAATACAAGCTTTATTTACAATATTTACAAAATTTATTTCAGACACATTGTCTGAAATAAAACCAATACATGAAACAAACTCCAGGATGGATAATAATGGTTATTCCCCATTATTTATACACATAAGACCAACTCATACAGTGATATTCATAGTATCACTATTATGATTGACTAAGTTTCTACTATTCTTCTATCTTATAGAATAAAAGATTTAAACTTTATTGAAGCTAAATTAGCATTTAAATTATAAACAAAATGTACTTAGGTCTTTGGGATATACACAACTTTTTAAATCTAAAAACTTGAGGTTATGATTTAGTGTATTGAACTGTAACTATTTAATTTGTCAGAATATGATAAGGGCAATTATCGTATACAGCACAATTAATAATTTATTATCACTTAATATGAAAAGATTGATTATATTGATGTGGGGATAGACATCATAAGTCAAATGCATTTATGACACTAAACATTACCTCTGTCCACAATCTAATTATTGAATATTTAACTGATCTTACCGATCCATTGTTGAATCACTACCCGATAAAGATAAATCCACACTGCCCACATGCATTTCTTGCTCTTACACCTAGAAGTTCTATAATCACTAGTAGGTTTTGGTTTGTTTGTCTCTAAACTGATGAAAATCCTACATCATAAAATACTATTCCAATTAGACAAACACTATAGATAGACCAGTGTTCCTTAATCTAACATTATCCTATCCTTGCTATATGATTTTGAAATACAAAAATTCACCATACACGGTGGAAAACTAACTCTATAACCTCATTAGGGATTAAACAATAAAGGGAGGCTCTACAAGACAACATGATAGTTGTATAATAATATGGCTAATTCTAATACTCTATAGGTATAAAGTGTGAGCTTGACCTCATCATGAAAAAATAGAATTCAGACCATAGATATCCTCTTTTGGGATTAATTATGCTAACTACGCATTTATTATTACTAAGCCTCAACCGTACCATCCTCTCATGGAATCAACAATGGGTGATTCTTCATCAGCCCATGCTCAATACTAATATTATTCTATTTGATGCCATTATATGTGGCACATACTTATCATCTAAAAGCTGTCACAAATCATTCTCAATCTTATAGCAAGGTAAAATAACACTAACAATAAAAATGGAAACATAAATATTCCATTTCACAATGCAGAAACTATTAATGTATTAATAGACAAACCAAAATATATGTTTGAAATAATCATTAATTATTTTGAAATAACAATTATACTTTTGTTATAGCAGATCAACCTGCATTTATATTCAAAGTGGACATGTTCATTCCTGTGCAAAATTAAGAAATGAAAAAGGCTTAGATTAATTTTTTTTTTCTTGTAAGGAAAAAAAAATTGGATCATTATAGTATATCTTTGACAAAATGTCTGTTTGTTCACCCTTTAATAATATACACTAAAATCTGTTTTAAAAATACGAGAGGTAAATATCTCTCTCTCTGCCTAGATAAATGATATTTAATATTATATTTTTCTTTAATTGGGAAAACAGCCAAATACATATGGAATAAATGTATATATTTTATACATGTTTACATCCTTCTAAATATATTTTATACTACAATAAATATATATATAAAATCCCAAATGACACATGATGTAAGTATTGGAATGGAAACTTTCCAATCCTTTGACCGGTACAGTATTATAACACTAACATAGCAATAATAAAAAAATAATAAACATTTTCCCCATTAGATTTTATCATATTAGTCAAAGTTTATTTCATCCTTGTGAGCTAAAATGATAAGAACTGATATTATGATGAGTAAACATTCCCAAATAACGCATATAAATTTTTTTATTATCCTGTTCGGTGTCATAATAAGACATTATTTAAGCACTTTTCCAAAGGCAATAAAAATCATTTATTGGTTTATGTACTGATGTCAATATAGTGAGACAAGATTTAAATGTTTTCAATTGTAGCATAATCAAAATCGGTTTATCCACATTTTAATTTAGATAATTTTTTTTAATAAATTTATAGGTTATTATGATCTTCCAAACAAACTTTTTAAATACATTTATTGATTTATTTGATGTCAACATAGTGAGACAAGATTTAAACATTTTCAAGTGTAGCATAATCAAAATCGGTTTATCCACATTTTAATCTAGATAAGTTTCCTTAAAAATTACTTTAGAGTTTCATTACAATTAACATATTCAACTTTTTTAAAATTATTTATTGATTCTGTTTTTTCCTCCGGGTAATATCTGTAACAACTTTAAGTAATTTGAACATTTTTCAAACATTTTTTAAAAAATCTTATTTATACGTGTTGCACAGTAAAAATTTAAAAGTAAATATTTATAGTTATTACATTTCCATTGGCAAAGTAATAACTGTTTAGCAATACTAAGACGAATTTATTCAATTATAGATACGATATCTTTAGCATTTTAATTAATCTGTAATTTTCCATTTCTATCATTACACAAATTAGCGCTAAAGAAAAATTAGCAGATGAGTTTATTTCTTAAGAAAGAATAGAGAATAAAATCACGCAATTATCTTTTAACTTTATTAAAAGTTAGATGATTCAAAAATGATTTTTTTGATTTGTTTATTTTATCTTTTGACATTTTTCTTCAAAATTATTTCGAATTATTTTATTGAAATTATTATTTATAAGTAATGTATTTTCTGCTTTATGCTTAAGAGTGCGTGAAAAACAAACATTATCAGCTCTTTCTTTTAAATGTAAATAATTTGTGCATCATTTTTAAATCTGAGACTTTAAAAATATGAACAAAATAAAAGCAAAAGCTTACTTTTTTTTTGAATTTCTGGGTTGGAAGTAATATTTATGCACATGGTTTCTATTTCTCCTTTATAGTAAAACTTTCAGGAATCATCAATCGATGGAAAAACAGTGTTGAAACGATAGCAAGGCTTTAAGAAACAATATTCTATAATCCTATTCAATTAGATTCCAAAATTTTCTGATTTTTCAGCTTTTTCTTCCTTATTTTATAAGATTAGAGTTGAGTCTGTTGATTCTGATTCTTTTTTTTTAATCACCCCCCCCCTACAACTTTGTTTTATCATATATAGCTTGTATTACAAAGCATTGTGGTAACAATTGGACCAATAACCTTAGTGTGAATATCATTAATATTACTCCACCTGGCTTCATTTTTAATAATTACTCATAAGATGCAAGATTGTTTTCAATTCACCACAAAAAAATATGCTTAAGAATTAACTATAATGGTTCATTTTACAAGATTTACAAATTTTTAATTAAATTATTTATTTATTTCAATTGCTATTCAACAATAATAAAATAGCAATATATTTATCTTCCAATTAATAATAAATACTTTTAATTTATTATTTTATCCCTAGTCAAAGCCTACACTGGGTTTGAAATCTCTTCTACACTCAAGCAGATTTACTAGTGCATCCAGAACAGTCTTTATTTAAAGCCATTTGTTAAGATTTTAATGCCAAATATATTTTTATGATTTAAAATTTTGGATTATTTAATACAGGGACCTAAATAAAAAGTCACAATATATACATATTTAATAATTAAAAGATTCCCTTGTTATATATTATATGCTTGTGTAAACTGTACTATGTGTATTATGCAAGCATTCACTTAAAATATATATTATGTATGTGTGGTAATGCAACTTTAATCTATGTAAAAAGCACTAATAAAAGTTGTCTTTCTGGTGATCCATTCATCAGTCATAATTATCTAATTTTCCAATTCATGAATTGTTTATTCTAAGGTCTATTATCTTTTAAATTTTTTGAAGATATTGTTTTTTTCTTTTTGGAGGAGTGCACCATATGATGGCTAAGGATCTAGAGAAAAAGTTTATAATGGATAGTTGACATTTTTTTTTACATGCGATTCTATGATATCATTATTTTGGAATGCTTCCATATACCTACAATGGTTTGTCTTGGTTTGTAAAAATAGTGATGATGGGAAATGTGGATAAATCCATAGAAGAACAGATATAATGATTTTTTTCTCTTCTTTCCAGTTGACTTAAGATATCTATTTCTGTTTCTAAGCTCAGAGATTTTCTTAATTTTTTATGTGATCATACTAGCAGTAACCATGATTCTAATTGAAAATATAAATGAAATTTCTAGGGAAAAAAATGCATCTTTTAACTGTTCAAAAATATAACAAAATGGACAAGATAGTGAAAGTAAACTAGTAGTTAACAATTTTTCATATTCTTCATACAACTGTTTCCTGTTGTGCTGAGAAAAAAAAATCCATACTGAAGTTTTATTTTTTTTCAATTTTATACTATATTATAGTACTTACATGAAATTATTTAGAATTTTAAAAACATGTTTAACAACTTACTTAATTGATCATAAATACTTGTTATATATCATTAGTGTAAGAGTAACAAAATTAACATACTGCACATTGTCCAAACTATTTAGAAAAGGAAAAAAAAAGTATTTAATGCATTCTATGTTTGCATATTGTAATCAGTATTTAAGGGTGTTTTTTTTTACAATACATACTATGCAGATCCAAATAAAGATCATTTTATACAGTATGTAAATACATATACTAGCTATGAAATTTTTGTTTGCCATGAGATGTCACATTTTATTAAATGCGGTAGATATATTCTTTGAAATGACTTAAAAATTTTTCTATTAGTACAGTTGAACTATTTAAATAAATATTAAAGGTATGAATCTTTTTCAGTTTATTTGTAAACAATTTTGCATATGCTTTTTAAACTGAAAATACATTTACATAACAGTTTTATGTGAATAAAATTTTCATTTTTTTTTCTTTCAGTTTTACATTTTTACAAATGTACAATAATATTGTGAGTTGTTTTAAAATCGAGCAAATAGATTGTGTTATTTTTAATGTAGATTTAATAAATTTTGATCATACAAAGCTCATTATTATGAAATCTTTTTTTTTTTTTTTCAAAATAACAATTATGATAACTGAATTACAATGCAGTGAATATTATTTTTGCTGTAAGCATAGTACTGTTAGTAAAATATTAATCCATAAAAGTGAGTAAATACAGTTTACAGTTTTTAAACTAATGTACATATTTCAAAATTTAATATAGTATTAATGCATTTGGTTGTTGTATGTCATTAAAATATGATTTTGATTATTTGGGGAGCTTTGTAATCATTAATAATGAAAATCTTTACTTAGGATATATCATTAATGAACTGATTGTCTTGCAAAGATACTGGATGAAAATTAAATTAAATACTGTACTGTACATGCTTTAATTTTATTTTAAGTTTATAATCAGAATATTGTATACAACACTAATATTGCGTACTGTATTATATATTATGAATAAACTCTATGCTGTACAGTTTTAGTATGAAAGTCCTATTTTGCTTTTGGAGGACATAGTGTATCATGGCTACCAAAAAATTGTTTTTTAACATTTTTTTTACTATCATTTTTGTGAATAATTAAATGTAAATCAAAATAGTGGATACAAATTGATGATGATTACTATTGTGAATTCTTGTGTAAAGGACAAGTGTTAAGCGAGATATAGATGTATTTAACAAAAACCAATCACAAAGCAATGTGTATCAAAAATGAATAGAAATATATATTACATTGGGTAAAAATGCATTTATTTTATTTTATTTTTATGTAAATGTATTTCCTATAAAAATAGGAATTAGTGTTTGTGTTGATAAATGAAATTAGAACTGCATCAATAAAAAGTTTTATTCATTATGTAATCACACAGTAATACAAAAGTATAGCCATAATTAAATTAGGAAATATATATTTAGTTTGCAGAATTTTTTTTTTAAGCTTGCTTTATTTCTTTTCTAATAGTTTTAAAAATAACAGTGATAATACAACTATCACTACAAGCAATATATATGTCATAAGATTAAATTTCAGTTTGTAGGCAATATATATATATATGGTTATTTATAATGAAATTTCAGTTTTGGACCCTATATATATTAAATTAGTTAAATGTATATTTTTACTTGCTTTATTTTTATTTAAATGGGTTATATAACAATAGAAGGTCAGGTTTTACATCTTACATTGAAATCTTGATTTATTACAACAACAACAACAACAAAAAAAAAAAAATTAAAAAAAGTTGTATTTATTATGTAATTTGAAAACATGGAACTTCAAAAAAGTCTTTTCTAGGCACCCGAATCTAATGTTTTTTTTTTTTTTTAAAAAAATCTTTGCTTTATTTTATTGGTAGTTTTGACTGACTCAATCTTCATCAAACCCAAAAACTAATTTTAATAGAAATTTTAAAATTTATTATCATAAATTACTTTACTTGGTTCTAATCTGTTATCATAAATAATCTTGACCATTTGAAAAATTAAATAATTTATATGAATACAACTTGCCTTCATAAACATAAAAAGGCAACATTTAAACAATACCAATATCAATATAATCAATGATCTCAAACTCCTGTTTAATGAAGTTTATTTAAACTTTTTTGAAGTAATAAGTTCATTCTTTGTAATCAAGTTACACTCTTTAGGGTCTGCATAAACATATTAGATCATAAGGTGGATTTCCACCATTATTATTTAAAGGAGGTTGCCATGACAACAAACTGAGATTATTGACTTTATTAATATTAGTTTATTTAAATGTTGACTGCTTTCCTTTACATATATATGTACATACACACATATTTGTATATCCTTAATTAACAAATTAAAATAAAAACTAAAATTTTTATCCATTTTTTAAAGTCCTTTATATTCTTCCAAAAAATATACAATAACAAATAGAATAATAAATATTTTAAAAAATCTACATATATATTATGTATATAACATATATTCTATATATTTTGAAATTATTATAGAATAATTAAATGATTATGGATATATTTTGATATAAATAGATGTCCAAAATCATTTAATTTCTATATTATAATTTCAAAATTTATAATACATATTTTTGATCTTTGTAATTTTATAAACTATTATTAATTTTTTATCATATATAACTAACCTTTTTTCATATTTAATAAAAACTGAAATGTCAGTTATTTTTAAATTTATTTAAATTTAGTTGCATCTATTAGATTTTTTTATAAACCAATATATATTTATTCTAATACTTATAGTACATTTAAAAATAGTTATATTGATTTTAAAAAAACCTCTTAATCGTAGTATGTTTATTTATTTTCAAGTTTACTCTTATATTTAGTTATATATATACCTTTATGCAATTATACATTGATGTGTATCTTTTTTTAATTCACTCTATCATATACCATTTATGTATTAATATCATTTAATTACCAGCAATTTTTGCATTAAAATTTTTATTTCGATTTGGTTTTAATTTCCTTATTAAATAAGATTCTTTTATTTTGATTATTTCTTTATAGTAGCTTTTTCATATTTATCTTCAAATGTATGTATAAAAACAGATTATCTTGTATCTAATTTATGTTGTTTTAATCTTGTTCTTATTACTTCTTTGTTTTTACATGTAACTTATTTATACAAGTATGTTTTAAACATATTTTACAGTTTATTTTATATATTCATTTTTTTTATTTTTCTTATATTGTCTTTTAAATATTTTTATTTACTAAATTCAGTATGTTAATTATTTTTTTTCATTATTGTTTTTTATTTTTTATTCTTATATTTTATCTTGTTTTCTTAATTTATTATTCTTATTTTTTGTAGCTAAGTATTTTTTTATATTTATTGTTGATTTTATTATTTATTTTAATATTAATATTTCTACTAATTTTATTTTTGATGTTATTAAGGTTATGTTTAATAGGTTTAATTAGGTGATTATTATTTTAAAAATTTTCTCTTTTCTTTTTTATTTCCTTTTTTAAGATCAATTTTGTTTGAATAATTATTTCCTCTATCAATTTTTTAAATCATGATTTATATGATATGTCTGTATTAGAAAGTCAGTATGTAATATTACAGTTTTTATACATATTATGTACTGATGTATCTATTATAATTTTACATTTTTTAATTCAGTATATCTAAATTATTTATTTTTTCTTTTCCACTATAAAGGTTATCATCTAATTTATTTATATTCTCAATAAATTTTTTTATTTGTCTTCTGACTTTTAATTAAAATTAATAAATACTCATCTGCATATTTCTTGCATAATATTGTTTTATTTTTATATTTTTCAATATTTAATACTAACTCATTCATATATGTGTTACTTTAGGATTACATGGAAAGAGCCTCCATTTAATAAATTTTTGTATTTTATATATAATACACCTGGGTCTCATTTTATGCGGTAGATAGGTTCCTCAGAAAACGCGCACTAAAGAAATTGCATAAAAATAGACTTAACTTACTTTGAAAAATAGGAGATAGGTACTGTAATTTTCCAAAAATCGCATAAAAGCAAAGCAACAACATAAAATTACTTTAAAATTTGCATAAAAAAAAATAAGGAAATAAAATATGACTAATAAAAAATTTCAAATTTGAATAAAATTGATAGAAGACAAACTTTTTTTTACTTTTTTTTATTAACTACAGTATTTAATTTTATTCAAAACAATATATTTTTATGGGTAATTTACATTTTTTTTCATACATGTATGGTATTTTAAGCATTATCACTATTTGAGATATCAGATTCATCATGTGATGATGTGATATGATGTAGCTCTCAGAAATTATGCCCAGAGAAACTTGTTAGCCACTTTATTTTACATTCTCCAGTCTAAGTTTTCCCATATTCTGCTCCATCCCATTTCCACAACATAATCTTTGTCAACTCTATGGCCTTCTTATCTAAATCCCAATAAATTTATCTTTTAGTAGAATATTTTAAACAATGAACATCAATTTTTTTGTGAATATGCCTTGAATAATATCCATTTTTTAAATACAACTATCATTTAATCTTTGAATCTTTATAATCTGTCCACCACTCTGCTCTTATAATTCTTACTGCAATGTGAACTTCTCTTGCATTCTGATTCATAATGTAATCTATTAAATGTCACTATTTTGAGTGAGAATGCATCCATATTTATTTATAGTGGTTGTTCTGCCTAAACAAAGAATTTGTGATAATCAATCTAGTGTTATGTGTAAATTGAATACTAATAAAGTATTTGAATTTATAACACCAATACCTCATTTCCAATGACTTTTGGCCAAAATTTATTATTTGTAACAACATGTTCACTAAAATGTCCAAGAAAAAAAAAAAGATTATTTAATGATATTGCTATAATAAAGCTATCCAAGGTTTTCTTTTCTGAATTCTGTGAATCTAAAATTGGACTATAGACATCAATAAAGTGAACACTAGTATCATTGTAGAAAGTTGAGTTTCAACATCATTAGCTTTTTATTGATACAAACATGGAATTCAAACAATAGAAGATACTAAATTAAACTTTTAGCAAATGCAATGTCATGCATTCTTCTTTAACTGATTGGCCTGACTTTCTAAAAAAAATATGTATTCTACCATCTGTTCTATTAAAGTTCATTTTTATGGAAGACAAATTTCACTAAAAAAACAATTTTATTGATTTCCGATTTTTTTTCTTCACTATTGATAACAGTGTAATATAAAATACGCTTAACGTATATAGTGAAATTAAATTCAACGATTATATTAATATTTCTTAAGGCTAAGCGCTTTCAGAGCTTACACTCATATTCATAGCCTTTTAACGTAGTAATTTATGCAAATCTATGCAAGCTTATTTATATTGTCCATCTCTTTGAAATGGAAAAGCATGTGTCTCTCCTGTTTATTGCTTTTAAATCTTGACAATTCCTTAGTCATAAATGCTGTTCTCCATTTTGGTCATCTTGAAGAGATTGCTTTAAGTAAAGTTTGAACATTTCATGTACCTATATTTAGAAAAAAAAAGATTTGTAATACTTACCTTTAGTATTATTACTATCTCTTGCTTTGTTGCTATTGTTGTTATTATTACTATTGTTCTTATTATTTCTATTACTGAAATGAGCAATCTGCCATATATTACAATCTAGCTCACTGCTGGCGAACCTATGGCATGCGTGTGCCCTGGCACACAAACTATTTACAGATCATAATTTTTTAAGATTTAAAATAAATTATTCATTTTTTTTTGTTGTTGCTAAAATCTTGACTAATAAAATTCTTTGTAATCTAAAGGTGAAATAAATAAATATAAAATTATATTAGAATTTAATTTACAATTGAACTCTGATTAGAAACAATAAAGAATTTAAAAAAAAATAATTTGTACATATAAGTGTGTATGTGGTAGTGATAAATAAGTAAGTCAAATAATGTACTATCATATTCTATAAACATGTCAAATGATTCCAATAAACCTACAAAATAAACTCGATAAAATATTTTCTTAACTTTTTTGAAGTAAATCTTGTCAAATCGTAAAGTAAAAATAGTCAAGCGTTGGTGGTCGGATGGTCAGCACCGCCGCCTTACAAGCAGTTGTCCCAGGTTTGTGGGTTCGCTTCCCAGCCGATGCTTTGTTACATGAAAAAAAAAAAAAAGTAAAATGTTTTTCCGTCGTAATGGTTTTTTTCATAAATGTAGGTAGCGCCATTCATTTTTTAAATTAATCAAACTAGCAAACAATTTAACGAAACACGTGATCAATGCCATCAAAGATAACATAATTGATAAGTAATACCTAAATAGTTGTTAGGTTGAAGTAACTCTTTCGCAAATAAAACGATGTTTTCTTTTTTGCTTGAAGTTTTGCTGTAAAAGTGAAATATAAAGATAATATAATTTAACATATAATAAATATTTGATTTATAAAATTATTAAAGATCATTTTAATTTTACTTTTAAATAAATTTGTTGCATTTTATTAATATGACTAGTGAAAATAAAAAACAAAAATTATCAAACAGTAGAGAATTCCAAAGTTGGTGAATTGATTACTATGGAATGATTAACAAAAGGCAGTATGTGTTTTATATTCCGGAATAGTGGTATTGAGAACTTAATTGGTAAAATGGCATTATGAGATCAATCATTTATCACTCCTTTTAAAAAGTAAATACGAACATAAAGAATACATTGCCAAGCACTTAAAAATATAAATATTAAATTAACATTTTTAATGACATTTATTGAAAATCGTTCAAATATAATAGCTGTAATTTTTTTTTGTCTTAAATTTAATTGCCAATCATGGTAAACATTTTAATGATAGGGACTATATGAAATAAACATGGATGAAATGTGCACTAGCTCTTTTTAAAAATTTTGAAAAGAAATAAATTATTTAGAGAATAAGATTTAATAGTGATTAGAAATAAGGTTTAAGAAAGAATCATGCAAATGACTTGCGACATAACTTACCAACAAAAAAGAGATATAAAATCTTCTAGTTTAATTTCTCTCTGTGTTGACAAAAGTAAGGACATAAATAGATCAGCTCGGTTGGTTATTTTTATTAGTTATTGTGTTGGAAATAATATCAAAGAAGAATTGATTACTTAGTGACAACAATAAAAGCAACAAATATCTTCAGTGAAGTTTTATATATAGTAGTTGAAAAAGAAATAAATGTTGACAAAATTCTATCAGTGACTATAGATGGTGCTCAAATATGATTGGAAAAGAAAATGGTTTTTCACATCAGACATTCAATTTTGAGTTTTCATCATATACATCAGCAAGTTTTATTAGTGAATGCCAGCTTTAAATCACTGAATGATCTTATGATTGTTGTGACTAAATTAATCAATTTTATATCTGCACACATGAAGTGAACAAAAATTTCTAAAATTATTGAGTTCTGAAATCGGTATATAATGATTTATTTATGTACAACACTATCTGAGGTTAAGTTGAGGAAATGTACTTCAAAGATTCATTGAGTGCTTAGTTGAAATTAGACATAACGAGAAAATCATTGAAAAATATAACCAATTAATGAATGTTGAATAGCTTCCAATTTTTTTTATTGATATTTGTTGACTTTAAATGAAATAAATATGAACTGCAAGATTATAATAAGATAATTGATGTTGTTTGAAGTATTACAACGTTTCAACTACGATGTTATTTCTTACACTTTCAAATATTTTCCAAATATAAAAATAAATGTTGACTGATTTACAATCTTATCAGGAGCCAGATCAAGTAAAATTGATACAAGTTTTGTGCTGTTATTCAATTGATAATTGATAAAAAAAATTTTTCAAGATTTATATAGTTAAAACAATTTGCAGACATGTCAAAAAATATTTTATACTCAGATTTTTGAATGGTGTAATTTTGAAGATATGGAAATACAATTAGTCAATTTTCAATCCAGATTTGTAGAAACAAAAACTTATAGGTTTGCAAAATGAGTTAGAAACAATTGAAAATGATCGATTATTGAACATATTTAAAAAGAATGCTGAAGTGGAACTATTATTGATATCCTGGAATGCTATTCCTGAAACATTTAATTGTTTTAAAGAATTAGCAACTGTTATATTGTCAATTTTCTCCTCTACATATGCATGTGAATCATTGTTTTCTGAAATGAATTTAATTAAAGATAGTTCAAGAAATAAAATGACAGATGAATCTAGTTTGTGGGCATCATGTATATTATTAAAAGTGACCAAATATGAACCAGATGTATAACATTTGGTATTCGATGTACAACAGCAAACATCTCATTAAATAATATCTATTTAAGTTGATTTTATGTTTATTTTTAAAATTTTGTTTTAATTACTATTAATTTTTTACTATTAAATTTTATTCAACTTGTGTTCTTCTAAATAGATATCATTCACTTTGTATTGAACTTGTTTAGAAATTTTGTTTAATTATTTTTATTAAGACTTGTAAAGCTATGAAATTTGGAAATGAATTATTATTACTGTTCTCGTTGTTGTTGTTGTTGTTGTTGTTGTTGTTGTTATTATTATTATTATTATTATTATTATTATTATTATTATTATTATTATTATTATTATTATTATTATTATTATTATTATTATTATCATCATCATCATCATTATTATTATTTTATTGACTTTTAAAAATGTGCAACAATTAAGTTGTTTATATTTTTATTTAATCACTCAAATATTTTTGAAAATTTTTGGCACACACACATAAAAAGATTTGCTACCACTGATCTAACCAGTGTTTGAAGCAAGCCATTTTTATCCTTTTTTTTAAATAAGTTCTCTAATTTTTTCACATGTAAATTTCTTAGAATTAATATATAAATAATATTTTCTTATTTTTTTTAAAAAGTATCTTTAAATGGCCACCTAAAGTTTACAATCTTTACCAGATGAAATTCCTACCTCATTGACATTCAGTTTCAATCGAACTCCCTTATGATTGGTCTGCCTCATGCACAAGCAAAAACTAGGGACTATTGTTTATTAAGCTTGTATCTGTTTTGCTTTTTTAATTTTTGATAGCTTGATTTAAAGAATGGGAATTGGAGTCAGAAATGCTGTGCATGTAGTAAAAGGTTGGAAATATTGTTGCACAATCATATAATTCCATTGACACAACATAAAAGGTTCATAATGACTGAGTCCTATAATAATTTAAATGATTGTAGAATGAAGAGTGATGTAGGCAAGATTGTTTATATCGGAAACAGTAATTAGCCTATGATGAACCGACATTCTATTCTACATGCTCTTGATCAGACACTGTTTATTTGTTAATCGCAAGTGTTTTTCATATCTAAAAACTTCTATTATTTGACATTTATAGAGGCTGCTGGTAGCATAAGACTAATATTTATCGTGTATGGACTATGCATGATAAAACATATAAAGTACATTCAGAGATATATAGAGTTGAAAATGTTTATATTATTAAGGTTTAGTCTTATTTTGTTAACTATGCTTATAGCTAAGATTGGGTGAAATTATTATTTGCTTTGTCTATATGGATTTACTCAATGTTTTTATGGTTTGGTTTTGGGGTTAGTATTATTAAGGGTAAGCTAATGAAATTATTTAAGGCATAATATTAATATCACAAATAAAAGCATCTGATTTTACTTAATGTATATATAATTAAAGAGGAAGGATTTCCACCTTTAATATATACACTGCGCTTAGTAAATAATATTGAATATTATATATATATGATTGTATTACTTTGTATATTGACTATTGAATATTATATATATATGATTGTATTACTTTGTATATTGACTGCATCAAATATTTTAATGTCTGTTCTGTACTTAAATATTTATATGATGCTATTTTCTTGAAAATCATATCTTATGTAAAACAAATCATTTAATTTTTTCACCAATTGACATAATGTTTTGGATTGTGTTAAACTTATTTGTTGCATATATTTCATTTACTGTTTGTAAAATCTTTTGATATGCCTTAATGAAAGTACAGCTAGGTTTCATTATTATTATGTTATTTGCCTTGTTTATCACTTCTTATTAGTAGGTATTATGATCTTATTATTCAGAAAATGGAACAACTATCAGCTTTAGAAATAAATAATTAATTAAATTACTATTAAATATATATATATTTATTTAATATACCTGCTTTACATCAGTTCTTTAATTAGTAAAGTTATTTATGTTATGCAGGTATGGTAAAAGACGCGTTATTGATTTCAGACAGTATGATAAAAAAAACAAAAAAACTTGTTGTTAGCAATATTTACTGGTATGTTTATTTTTAATTTTTGGCTTGGATTATAATAATATTACGTTTTCAAATTTTTTCCCTTGTCTAAAATGTCAATAATTTTTTGATGAGAAACACCAATAATAAGAATCAAAAATATGAATATATAAATGACATTGATAAGGAAGTCATTATTGTCTTTAGGATATAGTGATTATTGATTATTTTAAATTGTAGCAATATATATATAGAGAGAGAGAGAGAAAGATATTTCTGAAGTAATAATCTTCTTATGCATATATCATAATCTTTCATAAGTTAGGCTTTATAGAAATCATTTTAATAAACTTTCAAATAGTATCTTCTCATGTTAATTTGCTAATCAATTGAAGTATGAACCAATTTTTGTTTAATCCCGAAGATCTTATATAGATATCAGATTAATCATAGATATTTTAAAGTGAAGCATTATATTAATAATGGCCTTAGCAAAGCAATGCAATTATAAATGTATAATAATTTTAGCAACATTGTAAACAAATAGTGGCTATTAAGTATTTAGCACTGAGAACGCTTTTTGAAGTAATATTGGTACATATTTTGAATAGAACTATACAAAACAACAACTTTATCACTTTATAAAGTGGACATTTTCTTTGTTCATGGTAATTACATAAGTAGTGGAAATGGACATCAAAATTCTATAGATTCTTTTGAAACAAAACTTTTGATTAAATTAATGTTTATATATTCGAGTATCCTTTAAAATAGATATAAGTAAAACTATTAGAATTCAGTATGTTTATTTCAAAATTAATTCCCAAATAATTGTAATAAATACTCCAAACCATAATTGGATAATATTTGGCATAAATCAAATAGAATTTAATTTTAAAAAGTGATTTAAAAAATAGCTTTTATATGAAATCCCCAAAAATACACAAAAGCAAATTATCGATTTTTTTTAATTAAAAAAAAAAAAAAACTGCTCAAAGAATTTATTCATATACATATTGGACAACTTAAAATCTAGAAATAAATTAGGTAACAGAGATATGAAAAAATAAGTGTAATCATGATTTTTGTAGTATAATGGTAGTATTCATGTTATTCAAATTGCATCTAGCTAAAAATTAATTAGGCAGCTAATGGCCAATTTAATTAATTATTAATTGGAAAATATTATTACTTATATATATATAATTTTAAATATATAAATGTTCAGGCATTTATAAAGAAAAGATAGATGTAATATTTTAAATATTGTCTTTATTCATGCAGAACATGCTTTCAGTACAATGCATACCATAATCATAACTTTATTACATTGCTATTATTGGTGGTATTTAAATATACTTACTTCATATTCAAATTCATTTTAATTTATTGGGTAGGTATGTATATTTTAATTGAAATCTTCTTAAAAAACCCATTTTTTTAGATAGGGGTGTTGGTATCTTTTTTATTTATCGCGAATTGATCTTTGGCTATAGAGCTAAAAGAAGTAATGAATATTCCTACATTTTCATAGAACATGAACAGTATCCTGGCCATAAAGTTCATTGATCTAAAGCAAAAATTGTTTGTACTGAGAGAGAGGGTAAAAAGAGAAAAATTAAAGAGGCTTCAACCATAGCCAAAGATCAATTTGTGATAAATAAAAACGATACTAGCACCCCAATTTTGAGGAAATGGCTCTTTAAGAAGATTTCAAATAAAATTTCCGTAACTACACAACAAATTAAAATGGATTTGAATATAAGCAAATATACTTAAGTATCACCAGTAATAGTAATGTAGTACAGCCATGATTATGGTATGCATTATACTGAAAGCATGCTCTGCATGAATAAAGCCATTTTTTAAAATAACACATCCATATATGTCAGAATATTTATATGTTTAAAATTACAAGTGCAAAGAAAAGAAATAAGATATTAAATAAATTATTATATATGTAGTATTGAATAAAATATTATTTTTATGAAGTATCACTTTTACCTCAGAAGAATAGTTTTTTGTGTATATATATTTAATTTTTTTTTGTGACTGATATTTCAGGAAAGGTAGATCATTTTTATGTGCATACTAGTTATGAATTATTTATAAAGTTATAGACATTTAATAATATTAATTGACTACTAATGAGTACTAAAATACAAAGCATAATTATTTATTTGAAATAATAATTTCCAGGGTTTTTATTCTCATAATTTTTTTTTTATATATACTAATCCTTCAGATATTATGTAGTATGTCATGTGCAATCGTTGTTTGGGGGTGGGTATGAAATGGAAAATATTTTTTATTTGAAATTGTATAATAGTATAATTTTAAAAATATTATAAAGTATCATAATCATCATTTTTACCATTATCAATTCATTGTAGGATAAACATCTCTCCAAGTTTAATCATAATACAAATTTTACCTGAATGTGATTATGCATTTGTGTAAAATTAAATTTATAGTTGTTTTATATATCTACACACACGAGTACATTATTGTACAAAATATTAATTTTTATTTTGTTAATTCTTTTTTTTTTTTTTAGATGGTTTTTCTTCAATCAGATCGATTTGTTGAATTTCATAATCAAGCTGGATTTTATTATAAATTGAGGATACCAAAATTTGGTAGAGATTTCGCTTATCATTATCCAAGCTGCGATTTATACTTTGTTGGAGCAGGGTTAGTTTTTATTTATTTATTTTGATATTTTCTTTTAAATAGCTAAGAATTTTGTAATAGAACATTCAATCAGATTATACCAAACAACATTTGAAAAATAATAAATGATAAGTAAATAAGAAATATTTAATAGTTAATATAGAAATTTAAATAAAGAAAAAATAAATTATATACTAAATCTTTATATATAAAGCAACATTAAGCAGTAATTCAAATCTTCAAGTTATGGCTACTACAAGCAGTTATTTGACTTCATTTAAAAATTGGATTATAATATCTAAATACATCATTATAACAATAAATTATTATATCAATATATTGTAACGATCCAGAGAAATTGGAGACTTAACATATCTGCACTACGGGCGCCATCTAGGCATTTGAACCTAGAATAATTTATAGAGTAGGCAGATACGTAAGTCAAAAAAAAAATATTTTTTTTTTTCTGCATCCGGTCGTTAGCCCAAGTCACTAGCTCAGTGGAATAGCAGAGATTTAATAATGTCATATAAGAGTATATATATAAAAAAGAATAAAATAAGCCACTGCCAGTAATTAACATACAAACATTTATTTATGCATATATATATAAGATTGAAAATTGTTTTAGTATCAGTTTACACTTTAAGATTTAACATTATTTTTTTTTACTTTACTTTAGATTTTTAATTTACATTTTAATTTCTATTATATTATAAGTTTACATTTTAATTAAGTTCGCACAGATCGGATTATAAAAGCTTGTTTTAATATGTTGCATATAGATCGGTTACATAGATTACACGGTTAAAAACATTTCAAAGTAAACATAAACGATCAAAATATAAAATCATTGATACTGACAATTGCAGATGGAAATTTATAAGCAACCCAAGAGTATTCACCATAAGATACTTGCATTGTCACCAATGACTTAAAAGACATCCGAATAAATACATTTTAGATACTCACCGTAAGGTATCATTATTTATCGAATGTCTATATATTTTGATCAAATATGAAAACCCAAAACATACTTAACCAATAACCAATCCATGCAAGCGTCCATAAACAACTTAAATTTAATGCATTTTTATTTAGGGTCGAGTATGAATAGATTACGTAGATTTGCATTTGAAAATAAAAGATTCTATCCCTATTTAACCTTAGGCTAAAATTCGCAGTCAAACTGGCATCAATTCATCTGATACATCGACATATTCAATGTAATACGGAATACGGCAGCACCAAAAAGATTAAGAGAAGACATTGACTCTCATCAGATAGGAATATTACATCTATCTAACGAGAAGAACAATAAAAAAAAACTCCATAGAAAGGAACTGCGTTCTCCATCTTATAATTCCTTTCATAGGCAAACGGGTGAGTGCGGTGTATATATAAACGATTCTGCCAGTAGCGAATCTCTGACTACATCTACTAACTAATCCATTGACCCAATCTAACAACGAGACAAATAACCTAAGATTACCCTCCCCTAATATAACTTTACAAATCTATACAGCCATTCACGCCCGACTTAAATTTAACATTTATATAATTTAACCCTTTAACCGCTAATTATATTATTGGTTGTATGAGGTAAAAATCAAATCTTTTAATTGGCCAACTCACAAACTGAAGACAAAGCCTATTGTTAAAACATATTCGCCTATAATATTAAATTCAACTCAGATACATTTATAAAAAGTATATTACTAATTTTTCAGGTTATGAAAGAGAATGAAAGTTCTTTCAAAAATAAATTGCTATTTATTTATTATAAAATATATTCAATTTCGGCAAATATAAAGCGAATGTCTAAACAAAAAAGTGCTGACGCAAACGCTTTTTTTCAATTTTATGTTACGGAAAAGTAAAGATTTCTTTTTGCTAAATCTTAAATATTTTTACTAAAATCTTCAATATTTTTCGAAAATAATTTTGTTTTTTTAGTATATTTTTTAAAAAACTATTTTAATTTCTCATTTTATATTTTTTTAATACTTAAATTACATTCAAAATGAAAATCTCAGCATTTTTCTTTATTTTCTTTGATCAGGCAGTTTCTTTGTTCTTTCCAGCCAATCAGAATGTCTTTTTCGGCTGAGAGCCGGCTGACAGCCAATCACCGACAAGGTTCTTTTTTGTTTAGTTTTAAATGCAGTTTTTTTGATTTTTTACTTGTAAAATAATTCGGAAGAGGGCACCATCTTACAGAACTTTTAAAAACCTAATCAATAACTGTCAAACGAATATTCTACCATTAAAACTAGCAGAATTAGAGTGACGTCAGATGTCGATGAGGTGCCTCATAAGAGGCGGTTAAAGAATTAACTTAACGGAAAACAGAAATCATAATAAAACTTAAAGAACAAAATTAAATAAATGGAAATGATTTTAAATAAATAAATAAAAAATACATCAAATAACATTATTAATAAATTAAGTTGGTCAGATAGGATAATATTGCAATCATTTAAATATGGAAAATTTTAATTTAATGTTCATTATTTATAAAGTTCTTATGGTTTAAAACAGTTCATCTTTATCAGTTGCTTGCCATGAACTTGAATTCCCACGCCATCCTCAAAAGATTGGTATCCATTTAGCCGTTGTTTATTTATTTATTCGGATGTTTTTTAGTTTAGTTGGTCCTCAATGTAGAAAACGATAGTTCATTTCTCTTTCTTTTTTTGGCAAAACTGAAGGGGTTGAATCGTGCATCTCTTCAATCCCTTCTCCCACACCTCCGACTAACACCTATCTGTCACATCGTAATAATCATAATCACTAACTAATAATTTCCAAACTTGTCCTTTTATATTACTTTGAAAGATTGACTTAACATTATGTCATCGATGTGATGATCCTTTTCGTTGAGGTCCGATTTCCCAATGGATTTATTTCATTTGCTAAAAGTTTATATTGTTTTCCTATCTGACCGATGTTTTTACATTTAAATGCCCAAGGCTGGTTTACATTTGACTAATTAAATTTATCATTTCCATTTCTGATTAATTAACCTGTTTTCCAAATCAAGGATATATTTAAAGATAAATTTAAAGATATAATTTTATCTCCAAATCTTTTTAAAATTTAGTTTTAAAATACTTTTTCTTTAATAAAGTTTTATTTTAATAATTTTTCATTATCTGTGCGATTTAATATATACGAGTTTAAGATGATATTTAATTTCAATTTTTAATTCTTAAAGAAAATTTTAAAATGCGAACTTTTTAATTTACTTTCATGTTTAATAAATAAAAAAAAAACCAATGTAACGAACGTCTGTGCTCGTTACAATATCAAATACAAAAAGCTTTTTGATAACATTTAAAAATTTTCATGAATGTACATAATATGAATGCATTATTTTATATTGTTATTGATAATAAAGAGTATGCAAATGATGTCATCAAAAGTTTTGTTTATGAACTAGATAGTAATATTTTTTTTCATGTAATGACTGTAATATGTGCTATTTTAATTATGTGTTATTTTTTTACTAAGAAAATGTAAATAAGGAAAAAGAAATGAATTACCTGAAATTTCATTTAAAATGTTTCTAAACAGAATGCTATCACAACTTTATAAAAACTAAGAGAATTTGTCAAATATTTGTTTTATGTAAAGGAAATGTTTAAAAAGAATAAACCATCCATTAAAGAAATAATGAAAAAAACCCAACAAATTCATGCCATTGTTGCTTGCACATTTGAAATGGCTAAAATTGTAATCCTGATGCAAAATAATTTTTTGTAAAAATTATAAAAGTATTAAATTTACAGTTAGAAAATATATGATCTAGAAGAATCTTTTTGGAGACAGCCTCAAATTCCATCAAAAAGCTTTATGTCTGTATGAAGAGTTTAGCCAAAAAATCTGAAGTGGGTGACTTCAACCCATACACTGAAAGTAAGGGATATCTGTATAAATTCCAATATACATACAAATTTGAATACATTAAAATAACTTCAGAGGCCATGATTTTTCATAATGAATCTCTTACTGTATTTTAAATAGAATTAAAAAAGATATATATTAAAATATATCAAAATTGTCCAGAGTAAGTATTTAATTATAATGAAATTGAGTCATTAAGAAGAAAATGTACAATCAACCATTAATTCGCAAATTGGAAAAGCCATCAGAAACCTTTTTAAAACATGGAATGCTGCAATTTACATGATAAAATTAGATGTTATATATAAATTTAAAATTCTTCTGCTCTCAAAAGTCAGAATTAAAATCATTTAGCAACTCGCCAACAAATTTGGTCTATAACTATAATCATTGTTTTACCCTTGAAGTCAGCCAATATCTGATGCAGAAAGAAATCCAAATTTAAAAATGCTTTTGATCCTAGACAATGCAGTAGTCTTTCTGAATCTGCTATAAAAATTGAAGTGTAATATATATATATATATATATATTACACATATCTATATATATCTATAGAGATAGAGATATATATATATATATTTAAAATTTTGTTGCATTGCTTCACCCATTTGACAAAGATCTGAATTATTGCTTTTAAACTATGTAAACTCACCTAGTGCTTGTTCAAATTCAATTAGCTCCAATCCTAATGTTTGATTAATGAATTGCTGGAAATTAATCAGCATTTTAAACTCAATAAAGTTTTTAAAAGTGTTAGATGAATTAAAACCAAAACTGTAAATGCTTTTTAGATGACTGTTTGAAGTGATGATATTAATGATTTTAAAGGCTTTCAGGGAATAATGGAGAAGATAAATGAGTTGTTTAGTTAACAGAAAAATATAGGGGAGATGTATTTGTTGATAAGATTGATGAATAAGGTGCAGAAAACATATTGAAAACTATACAGAATGTCTGACAATTGAGAAGTTAAAAGACTTTGTTGTGATGTCATCAGAACAATAGGAAGAAGAATGAAAAGAAATCACAAAGGAAAAATAACCAACCATGTTAATTTCAGGTAAGTATAGTAGTTTCAGGCTACATAAGTTTTAAAAATAAAATTATAAAAAATGATTCTGTAATGGAGCAAAAATTTTTACATGGAAGATTATTAATTTTTTACAAGCCTAGCAAAACTATTTTGATAAATGAAAAGGGAAGAGAAAATGATATCACAATGTTTTTTAAAAGATGCCATTATAACAAAGTGATAAGCTGTTCATTTTAATTTTTAAAAAATACAATACTGTAAGTTTGTTTGTTACTTTTCTGAAGGAATATAAATAAGTAAACTCACCACACAAACATGCAGTAAATATACATGTAAATGGCTCAATTTATTAATACAAAATTTTTTTGTCAAGCATTGGTGGTCGAATGGTCAGCACAGTTGCCTTACAAGCAGTTGTCGCAGGTTCGCTTCCCGGCCGATGCTTTGACACATGAAAAAAAGAAAAGGAAAAAAAATGAAGTTTTAGCATGCTTGGAGTTAATTCAAGAAATTTAGCAATATTGATATGTTTCTCTCCAGTATTTGATTTAATTGGAAGGTAAACAGTTAAAGTATTATGGCAAAGAGGTATGAGAAAAGTTGAAAGTGAGGCAATTTTTGTTTTCATTTGAAAGAATGTTATTGGATTGACTTTTCAAAAATATACATAAACTTTAATTGATATATTTTGGCAATAAGACTTTTTTATGTTTGTAGTATATCTTAAGTTTGAAAGAAATTTATTAGCAAAGAATTCATCAAAATATTGGTCGAAAATTAGATTATTTTATTACATTGTATATATTTTTATAAATTATTTATATGTAAAATTTATTCATTATCAAGCAAGGTATTTATATGTATGCTTTTATTTGTATAAGAATTTTTTTTTTCTTCATTTCACATGAAAACCCCCCAAAACAACAAATTGTTCATTAACAAAAATATGTTGGGATTTTGATTTGTCAATAATCAATGTGATAAAATATCATTTTGAGGAAGAATGAGTTAGATGTTTTTATAAACAACCATAGCAATTATATATTGTCAATATTTATTAATTACAAGCAGAATTTTAAATTTTAAAAGAGCATTTTATTGCATTATGATATATTTATAAAAATTGGGTGAGGTTTTATAACTAGAATTATTTTTTTTCATTTGCTAAATATTTTATCAGGAAATACAAACAAAAAAAAAAAAACAGTCATTATTCCGATTATATATTTTAGTTTATCACTTTTTTTTTTATATTTGCAAAGTTGAAATATTGCTTTCAAAAATGATTTTATTATATAAACTTAGATTTCTAAATAGTAAATTGAAAGTATAATAAAGAATAGCAGTTATTTTACTAAAAATAAAAAGTTGAATTTTAACACAAACTGTCACAAGAAGGTACCAAAAAGTTTATTAAAACATTTAAAGAGAGGAAAGAATGATATTGCAAATAATGAATAAAGAAACTAATTAAATTATTTGAAAAACAGAAAGTCAATGATGAATTCAAACATTTTCCAGAAAGCAAATATATTTTCAAAATATAGACTTATGTAAAAAAAAAACTAAGGAAAGAAATTTAATCAGTTGGAGTTTTGAGTTGAATTTGAATGGAAACAATTACACAGTTGCAGACTGTAAATTATCCTACATTTTTAAAATGCGCTGCTGTTATCATTGCCATGAATGGCTAGATAATACAATAGACTCTAAACAAGTAGTTCATTAATTCTGAAAAAATAAGTATTGTATACATCATGCTTCCACTGAAAATTAACAGACCTAGATTAGGAAATGATATCTTGAAGCCTCTTTGCTATTTTTTTTATTTGTCTAGAAAATTATCTAAGTCATGTCAGGACAAAATTCTGGAGAATATATAGAATAAACATTAAGTGGGAAAAAATTCGTTAATAGAACTTTTTGAAATTAGACAATTAAATTTATCAAGATTTATCTTCACAATAATTATAATTTTAAAATTCGTTTATATGGGCAACTTCTGTTATTTAAAAATGAATATGTAGTAAACGTGTAGATTTCAAGTACATTGTTGCAGCGACACATATAAATGCAGATTATTTTAATTATTCATTTTAAAAGAAAGTTATTTTACTAATTATTGTTTTTTTTTTTAAAAAAATAACTTTCATGAAAAATTTTGTGAAATAATTATTTATTTTAAAATCTTGTAAAACAAGCTTGCTTTTTTTCCTTCTTAAATAAAAAAAAATCGTAAAAGAAAACTTATATTTAATAAACATTCATTAATCCAGTTAAACTTTCAAAATTGTTTATTGAATAATTATTAACACTACTTTTATTTGGAATTACATTTTATGAGGTGTTTTAATTATATCTCTACTAAGTATGGATGTGTTACTGATGATTTTACTGTTAATTTATTAAACTATTTTGAATTTAATCTATTTACATGGCTATAAGCCTTTATGTTTTACTTAGCTTCTTATTTAGACATATTTTAAAAGCAAAAGAGAATAAATTGTATTGAACGAAGTAGATTAAGTTGGTGATTTATTAATCTTAATCGAAAAACAATGAGTATTATTTGTACTTCCGATTGATGTCATAACCACTGTATGATATATTATGTATATAATTAAGAATGTCATAGGTATAATGTAAAAGAAACTCTTACCAATAAATACAAATCTTTGTCATTTAATCATGATAATCTAATGCATTCTCTTTTTTGACTTCATTTCGATTTTTGGGATTATTATTGTGATTGGTACTTTTGATGTTCATACTTTAGTTAATCATTATCATTATTATTGGCATCACTCCAATTAAATATAATTTTTTTATTCCCTTATCAAACTTATATTCACTTACATATAAATAGTGCACAAAGTTGTAGTTATTAATTAATTGATGTAATTATTTGATTTATATGTCCTGATCATTAAAGAAGACTGTGTTGTATTTTTTGTCCTATTACATGCTCAGTATGTGGTACGATCATTTGTGATAAATTTCATTAATAAAGAATTTATTTGATATTCACTTTCTTATTTTGATTCCATTACAATATATATATATATATATATAATTATTTTTATCTATACACAAATGTATGTTTAAAGTTGATATATATATATATATATAATATATATACACAATAGTATCAGTATGTCTGTGATATTATATATACAATTATTTTCAAATATCTTTGCATTTCTATCAATATATGAATTATATCCTCATGAATTTATTTTAGATTATTTATTTTTTCTTCTTTCTTTGTTTTCTAACATTTTAATTTTTATCTTTCTGTCTTATTTTTTTTTTTTCTGGAATTGGAAGAAATACTCATTTTTGGGAGACTGCTAATGAAGATGGAGAAATAGTTTATAATTTAATTCAGAAAAGAGAATTTAGATGTCACCATATGTAGAACTGTTTATTATATATATATTATTGTATATATGTGACATCACATCACATATATACAATAATATATATATAATACATTCAATGATAAAATGTTGTTGAAAAAGCTTTTTGTATTTAATATAATAATTTGTTGTTATATAACCAATTTCAGTATTGTTTATTTGTGTATAAATAGTAGCTCATAATTATTTTTAATTTGAAATTATATATATAAATAGAGAAAGAGAGCAAAGTTATAAGTTATATAAAACATATTCTAAAGAAATAGAATTTTTATTAAATGCAGATAGATGTAAAATCAAGAGATAACTAAAGTATTGACAATAAAAACAATTTTTTTTTTTTTTAAAAATTAAATTAATGAAAACTTTGAAAGCTTGTTAGATAAATTACAATCTTTTATTTTATTAATTATTGTGAATTATTTATATTTAATTTTATTTTGCATAGCATTTTCGCATAATATGTCAAAGTAAGAGATTCCTGTTTGTATTATATATATATTTTAGAAAATCCTAAATATTTGTGTTATGAAAATATTTAATATTTTATATCAAAAATTAGAATTACATGATGTAAAATATATTGAATTTTATTTCAAAACATGTAACATTTGCTAAAAAAAAAAAAGCAATCAATAAATGTTAGAAGTCAAAACTTTGAATCAGATAAGTTGCATTTGAGTTTTTTTATCTTCTCTTTGAAGATATAAATCTTATGGGAGGAGGGAATTAGAAACAGAAATAAATTTTCATATTATGATATATAAAAGTATAATAAGAGAAAACTATTAGAAAACAATGCAGGTTCACCCTAGTTAAAATCTTAAGTTGGAATAAAATAATGCAAAATAATAATAATAAAACAAAAGCAAGAAAGTTATAAATTTAATAAAAAAAATTTGTCCAAATATTTGATTCCTAGCAATAACATACTTGGAAAGAATGGGATGCAGTATCAGAGAATGAATTATAACATTATCTTAGTAAAACTAATATTGAAAGACTATAGATTATATACATTTTGGATGGGAGTGACTTGCTTTATTAGTTATTAAAATTGTTTTTTTTTACATCCAAAATATTTACAACATATATATATATGTTGTATCATGTTATTAAAATCATTTATTTTTATTTAATTTTTTTATTTTGTATTATGTTGTCATAGTTAATATTATTGCTACTATATAATCATCATAAATTTCTCTCATAACATCATAACATTTTTAAGCATTTTTAAAATACCTAATACAAATATAAATCAAGCTGTTTTGTATATAATTCTTTTTTAATATCTAATTACCGTGTTTAAATTATTCAATCAATTTTTTTATTTCATTTAAGAAAACTATATTACTTTTATTGTTGCATAAAAATTCTTTAGATAGACTTTAATAGAATTAATATTTTTAAACGTGATCAAGGTAGAATTATATTTAATATTTCCCTCAGTGAAATAAATGAATTAAAGAATTTCCATAAATAAAAATTAAAAAAAGATTACCATATCAAAAACAATAAGATTTTATGACAGTTTATACATTACTTAGCAGAAAATTTTAAGATATTTTTATTTCATTATAAAATATATTGGGTGTAGTGACAATGTGTTTTTATAGTTCTGTGTTTATACATTAATATTTAAGATTAATTAAGTTGCAAAACCATTGTTTTATTAAAACAGAGGCTAAAGAATTTATTTCATCAAGTTTATATGTTTTAGATACTTAAATATATTAATGAAGTTATTAGTTTGCTTAATGATATTAACTATCTAGAGATCATTTTATAAACATAAAGTTAATAATGAACTAAGAACCAATAGTGACATCTGCATTGCAATCATATTATTTGTTTAATATTCAGCAGATTGATATTTATCTTAGCAACACAAGTTGATCTGATGCTTTTCTTTCAAACTGAGAATATGTAGATACTTGATTTGCTAACTGGTTTATGAAGCAGTGATTTAAATGAATAATCATAAGCTTGCTTGTGAAGATGCTCATACTTAAGGGCATGGAAGCATATATACTATCATACTATGTCACAAGGCCCATTTTTATGTGTTTTAAATTTAATACAAAATATTTTTTTTTTACATTTGTTTTTTAAAATCAGTTATTATATGTGATGTAATTTAAAGAAAAGCATTTATTTTGAGAAATAATTAGCCTTTTTTTTTTTAATCTAAAAAGATGTGTCCAAACAAAAACAAAAAACATTTATAACTAAACAAAAGGCTGGAATATATCTTTTCTATTTTCTTATAAAAGATATATTTAAAATGATTTCCCAACCGTATGATGGGATATTTTTTGTTTTATTTGAGATATATATGTACATTGTGTAATTTTTTATTATTATTCTTTTTCATTTTAATATCTTATTAAAAGTAATATTCTTTTATAAAATTGTTCAATCTCTAAAAGCAATTATGTTAGAATTATTATATATTTTCAGATAATATTTCATTGCATAGTTACCATATTTTTTTTAAAATGTTTTATTATCATTTGATTCAATTTATAATGAAATTTTATAAAATATATATGATAAAAATGCTTTTTGCTTAATTATTATTATTATTATTATTATTATTATTATTGATGTTATTATTATTATTATTATTATTATTATTATTATTATTATTATTATTGTTGTTATTGTTATTGTTATTATTATTATTATTATTATTATTATTTGTAAATGCAGATTCAAGATCACAAAGAAATTAATTTGTTAAAGATAACTGTGATATTTATTAGTACTTATATATATTTAAATCCTATAGTTGAAGAAAATTAAACAATGCACAATTCAGAATTTTTTTTTTTTTTAGTGCCAATTAACATAATTTCGCAACACTTGTAAACATTAATATGTATCACTATGAATATATATACTATATACAACCTGCACTCCTAAGATTTCACTCAAAATGTTAAACTCAAATCTTGGGATTGAAAGTGTATTTTGCCTCCAAAATAAATATTATCTACTATCATATTTATTAATTTATTGTATTTATTTTAAATAAACATCTGCCATTTTTCTCTCAATTTATAATAGTGTTAATAAGACATTTCTGATCTAAATCTAGAAGTCATAACATAAGCTAGAAGTCATAATACATGTCATTAAAATATTATTTATCATTAGTTGTATGAAAACTGATTGCTTGGTTTCAAAATTTCAAGGATGAATGAATTTATTTGAACAGTAATATAAGAATAAAAGGTAGTTGTTGAATGATTAGTAATGTGAATCTGTTTCCTAATAAAGTAGTGTTTAAAATTTAGAAATTCATTGTATGAATTTCTCTTTGCAGTGATATTTGTATACTGTTCATATTACACATTTCAGTAATAGAAGTTAAAACATTTTTTTTTCATTCTACAAATAGAAATGCTGCAATTATGATAGGATATCTTGAGAAGTTTTAAAATACAGTGATATATTAGTTTCAAATCTAATGAAATTTTTTTTATAATGCTACCTGATCTTAAGGTTTCTATTATTCCAATGTGTAAAAGTAAAGAACATAAAAAACTATGTATTTTATTATAGTACTAAAGTGATGAACTCAGAAACAAAAGGATCCTGGATTGAAACAAAACCTAATTTTTTTTGGTGCTTGAAAATAATTTAATTTTGGATAAAAAATTGCACTCATTATCATCAAATATTATTATCATCTATATTCAGAAAAAAAAAAGTATTTTAGTCCAGAGATTATAGGTAAATGGACGTCAAGACTCGAAGAAGCATTTGTAGTCATGATTTCTGTTGTCAAACAAAAGGCTTGAACTGTTATCTTGAGCAAATATTGCTTTGATCGATTTTATTTAGAACATTTGTTGCATTAAAACAAAATACTTAATAGCAATGATTGGAAATAATGAGTTGGTAATGCTATGTGTGGTATGATATAGGGATAGAATGACAACTTCTAGATCTTAATGCTTATGGATTGCAGACCAATGTTGAACTTCTTATGGACTTATAAGTGATTACAGTAATGTTAAATAAGGGTGTGCACTAGTTCTAATTTTATTATTTATTTTTAGGAATATAGACCATGGATTTATATAAAGTGGGACTACAATGTTTTCTATATTTTCTTTCAAGTCCTCCTTGGGTACATCATATATAATAGTTTGTTTAAATTAATAGACTCTTTGATTACAATAAAAATATTGGGTATTGAATTGCAAATATACAGTGATTACTAACACACAAATATCTAACACAAACACTTTTTTATACACATAATGTGTATATATAAATTAAGATTATTGTGTAAACCAAAACAGTAATGTAGTTATTAATAATAAATTAAGGGACACATTTATATATAAATTAACTGTGTGTTTGTTCACCGCTTTGTATTACTTAAATAATAATAAAAAATTATTGTACCATATCTATTTTTAAAATAAACTTTCAACTTTCGTTGCAATTAAATATGCTGTGGGAAATATATTTTTTCAATGACTTTTTTTTCTTTTGGAAACATAATAGTAGTCTCGTTTTTAGCTGACTATGGCATCTCTAGTTGTTTGATGTTTTTAAGTTATTATTGTCTTTACAAATGTTCTTAAATTTTGGAAAACATTTAGTATTATGCTTAGACAGCATTTCTTCCACAAAACACTGTAAGCAATTTTAGAAAGGATAATAAAGGAAAAGGAAGAATAAAATGTGTGTGCTTTCACCATAAGTCACAGAACATTATTAATAAACATGATTATAAATGATATTCTAAGGTGGAAAAATATCTACTTCTCTATTGTAAAATTTTATTTTCGATTTTTAATATTTTTTTTTTCTATATAAATATGTTTTGTTTTTTTTAAATTGAAGTAGGATATATTGATACAGTATATATTGTGGCTTGACTGTAGTTAGCTTTCTTAAAGCAAGCATCAAATTGCAATATAAGTTGATAGTGGAATTTTTAACTTGACACAGTTAAAAAGTAAAAAAGGGAATTTTATCTTTTTGACAAATTTAAAGGATAATCTAAAAATAACTCAATCTTTTAAATATAATCTATAAAGATTTTGGTTTGTAATTAATGTTAAGAAAAAAAGTTTGTTGAGTAATAAAATGCATTATTCATCGATTCTCTTTAGCCGAAGATATTGTAAGGGTTTTGTTTCATAATGGATTTTTTAAAGTTTAATCTTTGCACTATCTTAAATAGGATTAATTAGGTAATCACTTTAGATGAATGGCTAATCATTTTCTCATTAGATTGCTGTAGAATTCTCATCACTCAAAATTCTGTTCAGTATTTTTTTGATGATGACAATAGATGACACTTGTGTTAAATGTGTACATAATTCTGAAAAAAAAAGAGCTAGAATAAATAGAATAAAGGGCAAAAGCAAATTACCATCAATAATGATTAAATGTTCTTGCTTAATTACTCTTATTTAAAACTTGCTCTTGAGCAAAAAACTTCAAGTAGACCTGGGTCTCATTTTATGCGATAGATAGGTTTCTCAGAAAATGCGCACAAAAGAAATCACACAAAAATAGACTTAACCTGCCTTGAAAAATGGGGAATGCATACAGTAATTTTCAAAAATCGTATAAAAGCAAAGCAACAACATAAAATTACTTTAAAATCTGCATAAAAAAAATAAAATAAGGAAATAAAATATGACTAATAAAAAATTTCAAATTTTAAAAAATTGATACAGGACAAACTTTTTTACTTTTTTTATTAACTACAGTATTTAATTTTATTCAAAACAATATATTTTTATGCGTAATTTACAGTATTTTATATTTTTTATACATGTACAGTATTTTAATCATTATCGCTATTTGACGATTGCAAGTTCGTTTGTTAATTGGTAAGACACCAGATTCATCACAAGAGAAATACAACTAGCACCAGCTTAATTTTTTTAAATTGCTCTTATAGTACACTCGCCCAAACTAAAATGTTTTCCAATCACTGTTGATCCTTCCCATTTCGCTAAGTGATCTAAAATTGAAATTTTTGTTTCCTAAGAAATTCATTTTCTTGGGTATTTTTCCTCTCCATTAGGGTAAACTAAAAGTTTAAAATAAAAATAAGAACTTAGACTTATGATAATAAAAAGATACCTACTCACCACTATTGGGCAAAATTTAATTAAAACTAACAATTAAAAATTAAATTCTTATTTTTGTCTTTAATTTTTTAATTTTCAATTCTGTTTAAAAATCAAATTTCATTGTTTCACATCACATTAATTTCAGATCACATTATGTAATTTTTAAATTGTTAATTACAATTAAAAATCAGATTTTAATTTTTAATTATCAAATTTAATTGTGCCCACTGCTGTTACTCACCTTTTAAAATTAAACTTGTGGACACTAAATGATTAATTGATTAAGTACTCTTTTTAAAAAGCAAAAATAGTGTGTCATTTAAAATGCAAAAATAACAACATGCATAGTACATGCATCTATAATGTTTGAACAGATTTGCATTGTAATCTTGTAAAATTTAATGAGTGTATATAAAATGGGGAAATCCTGATTTTAAGTGAATTATGAACTTCTTTATTGCATAAAATTTATTACAGTACTATTACAAAGCGCTGAAAATATTGAAATTATTAGATGGAAGTCAAAGTCTGATATTGTGCTATTACTTCAAATATGATGTGTGAGTGCGCAAATTTTATAATATTTAAAGTAATAGTGCATTATCGGAGCTCAACTTCTGATCTAATAATTTTTATCACATAAAAGAAAACTGCATACAAAGATATTAAAAAGAAACATGAATCGCATAACTTCAAAATCGCATTAAAAAAATTCACATAAAACGAGACTCAGGTCAGATATCTGACTCTTTTTTTTGTTTCTAATATTTGATTTTATTATTATTTCAAATTCACCAATGCAGTTTTGATAATATTCTTTTTAAAAATATATTTATTAAATTTTATTGCCATTTTAATGCATTTATGCTTCAGATAAAATACAACTTTATATTAAAAGAAAAAGTTATAATGAATGTGATTTTGATTTACTTGAAGATTTTATAAAAATATCTTTTTTAAATAAAATGCGACTCTGTGCTTATATTCTCAATTATTCATATTAAATCTGCATTCTTTTCCAGTTTTTAAATTGATATCTGTATTAATTTATTTTTAATTTGAAAGCACATTTGAAATATGAAATAAAATTTGCAATTATAAACTAATTTTTATCTTAGCTATAAGTTATCAAGCTATGACTCAAATTTAAAATATTAATTAAATCTGATTCCATTCTACAGTACAAAAGACAGTTAATTACTACTTATTAATGATTGATTATTTTTGTTTAGAAAAGTAAACTGCTGATAAGAATCTTTAATACATCTCAGTAATATTTCATCTGATTTATAGTCACATAACAAGACACTTGTTTATATATTAATAATAATATCAAGAAGTGTAAATAATTCATAATAAAATTTCAATCATAATTTAAATATATATTTTATCTATAAAATCTGTATTTTCTCTATTAGTCTGATTGGTGAATGAATGTTTGGCTGATATCAAATTGACAACCACTATGTTTATGCAAAGGAAATAATTCCACTCTGCAGAAACAACCACAAATGTTGATGCAAATTCAATGTTAAGGCAGTCAGTGCTTTCATCATCTGTCAATCCCCTAATATAATTCATATGAATGACATACTTAGTAATGTTAATTTAAAATGGAACAAACTTTTACAAATTAGCAATGTTTAATAAAAAACCATACATTAAATAAAAAATTCTTGAAGCAATCAATTAAAAAAAATATTACAAAAATTAATGCATTTTTGTATTCCAACATTAAGAAAGGGTAACTATTAATAACACTAAAAAAACTAGTGCGATTAGTCATGATACTATTGGGGAAAAAATATTGTATTTAGAGATGCCCAGTAAATACCAAATGTAACAGGCGTATTTAAAAATGTAAATGTTAATTTAGCTTTATGAAAATTCAGAAATTTGTGTAATATTTAACTGTTTTGTTTAATTTACATCAAATCATTAAAAAAATTTGTTAAAGCAACCAATTATTACAAATATGATTGGCTGAAAACTCAAGAGTTTTTGTATTCTGCCGTAATGACAGTCTCCATTGTTAAAAAATGCTTGGGAAAAACCATATGCTTTTAACTACAGAGGTTATAATCTTTAAATCATAAAGGAAATGTGATTACAGTGCATAAATTCATATTTGAAATATGATATTTAGTGAGACTAAAAAAATAGATGCTATAGTAATGTATTTACATTTAGTTTTGGTTAGTGTATTATTAAGTTTATGTGAAGAATTAATAAAAAAAACACTTGAAAAAAAACAGAAGGGCTTTAAACTAAAGAGGTATAGTATTTAAATTGCTATGCTGGAAAAAAAAATCAGTGCAGGGGCTTTGAACTACAGAGATATAGTATTTAAATGGTCAATAAAATATGATTACAGTACACAAATTAATATTTGAAATGTGATATACACCTGGGTCTTGTTTTATATGGTAGATAGGTTCTTCAGAAAACCCAGATTAAAAAAATGACACAAAAATAGACTTAACTTGCCTTGAAAAATGGGGGATAGGCTCCGTAATTTTCAGAAATCGCATAAAAGCAAAGCAACAAGGAAAAATTACTATGAAATTCGCATTAAAAAAATAAGGAAATAAAGTATGACTAATAAAAAATTTCAATATTTGAAAAAAAAAATACAAGTCAAACTTTTTTTATTAACTACAGTATTTAATTTTACATTTTTTCATATATATTTTAATCATTACTGCTATTTACCAATATGCATTGATTTGTGAACTGGTAAGAAATCAGATTTGTCACAAGAGCAAGTACAACTAGCACCACTTTCAGTGTTGCGTTAATGGTTTTCTGTCTACAATGTAATCGGTGATTAAACTTTGAGACAAAGATTTTACTAATTGTTTATAAAGCTCGTGATATCCAGATATATAAATATTTAGCTCTTATTGGAATTTAACAGGTTGTTCATTGCAGGAAACTAAGATTTCAGCATTTTCGGCATTTGTCTTTGTCTCACATATCAACCCATAATCTATTATTAACTGATTTTCACATATCAGAAAATAATAAATTTGTGTTTTTTTGTTCAATACTGAAATAAATTTTAATATTCAAATTTTGTTTCTATATTAAAAAAAATGAGATTGCAATCAAAACAAAAAGATTATACGTTATCATTAGAAAGATTTTTTTTAGTTTACAAAATCAATAAAATCTTCATTATTTATTTTAAAAATCTAAAAGATTATTTATTTCTGTTATATCTAACAAAATATGTTTTAAAAGTTTAAAATTTTTGAATATTTAATGTGATATTGTTATACATAAGTATAAATTTATTATTATTATTATTATTATTATTATTATTATTATTATTATTATTATTATTTACTCATTAGTATAAGTAGGTTATTTACATAGAAACTAAGATTCTAAATACAGCATCAGGCCATATTCACATTAGCTGCTAATATAACGTTATATTTTTGGGGAAAAAAAGTATTTCAAATGAAAATAAGTTATTAATAATTTAAATTTCTTGATATCTAATAAATATTGTGAAATATGAAAGATATTAAGAAGAAACCTGAATCGCATTAACTTCAAAATTGCATTAAAATAATCCACATAAAACGAAACCCAGGTGTATAGTGTAGAGAAAAAATAGATGCTTCAGGACCATATTTACATTTAGTTTTCATTAGTTTTGACCTTTCAGGGCAGCTGCATTTCTCACATTTATTATATAATATTAAAATCTTTTGTTTAATTTACATTAAATTTTAAAAAGTTTTGATTAATATATTTGAAATTGAAATGACAGCCTTCTGGCTGGCTATATTTGTCATGTTTAACTTCTAACACTCAGAACAAAGATATTCAGTGCCATTTATTAATTCCCCCCCTATGTCAAAATGGGTATTTTAGTTCAAAAAAATTCAATAGATGGAAAGATATTAAAAAAACTATCTAAACAAAAGAATTAAGGTCTACCCTGAGAAGTGAAGCTATTGTCTTATGGCACGGCCATAAAACGTCATGAATTTTATGACATTGTTTAAAGAAAATAGTTTGAATGACCAAAAACATATTTATTTGTGAGTTTATTACAGTTTTAGCTTCTTCTTTTTTTTACAATAATTTACACAATATTTATTAGATATCAAGAAATACAAATTATTAATAACTTATTTTGAATGTAAATGACTTTATTTACAAAAATAGAATGTTATAGTAGTAGTAACATAAATATGGCCTAAAGCTATTTAGAAGCTTGGGTTTCTACATAAGCAATCTAACTATAATTATGAGTATGAAAATATAATTTTGCAATAAATATTGAAAAATTTTAAACTTTTAAAGCACAATTCATTAGATATAATAGAAATAAATAAATATTAGTTCAGATTTTTTAAAAAAATAAAAAATAACGAAGATTTCATTGATTTTGTAAAATGAAAGTAATCTTTCTAGAAATGTTGACGTGTAATCTTTTTGTTTTGGTTACAATCTCATTTTTTAATATTAATAGAAACAAAATGTGAGCATTTAAAATTTATTTCAGTAGTAAACAAAAATATCTATTAAATGAAGTCAAATTTATTATTTTCTGATAAATCATCAACCATTATCAATTCACTACAGGATGAAGATCTCTCCAAGTTCAGCCCATCTTCTCTTATCTTTAGCTTCTCTTCTTCACATCACCCCTGCACATTTTATATTTTATCCATCAATCTCACGTGGTCTCTTTCTGGGTTTTTTACAATCTCTTGGAATC
This sequence comes from Epiperipatus broadwayi, assembly GCA_028023455.1. NCBI lineage: Eukaryota > Metazoa > Onychophora > Udeonychophora > Euonychophora > Peripatidae > Epiperipatus > Epiperipatus broadwayi. Next base: position 11,795,526 of record JAQFVV010006199.1, read on the forward strand.
CAGTTTAAGATTTCAATCATCCATCTATTATCATTTCTTCTAGTAATATGTGCAGCCCAACTCCACTTCAGTCTTTTAATTTTTTCAATGAGATCAGTAATAAGGTTTTATTATATATTTTACGTTGAGTGTGAGAGAAAGAAAAACATCGAAACAAACTGCAAAATTAAGGGTTAATATACATTAAAATTTTTTGTTTCAGTTACATTAAATCTCAAAAAAAAAATTAACACAACCAATTAAAAAACAAATAAACTGGGTTTTAAATAGTCCAGATGCAGTCTGATATATGAAATATTTAATGTTTTTTCTGCTCCACATTTATAAATTTAAATGTATTGAATTTCTCACCTATTTTTTTTTAAATATTCTGCTATTATATGTTAATTAATAAAAACATTTAACACCTTCCTTAAAAACTTGTTTTTATTACATAAACTATTATAATAAATTACATATATACATCAAATGTCTAATGTTTTGCCTATTTTATAATCTTTGTCAAGGATCTATTCTATATATATAAGCATTGTAAATACAACATAAATTTTTTTATATTAATTCAATGCAAATAAATAAATAAATTATATATTAAAAAGAAAATGCATTAATATTTAAAAAAAAATTGAAATAATAAAATTTGAATTATTATAAATGATTACCCTAATAATATAATTAATAAATTATTTTGTGATAAAAATATTGAAAAAATAAATAATAGAATAAAATTAAATAAAAATAATAAGCAAAATAAAAAAATAATATATATTAGGTTAAATGTTTTTAAATGGCTTTTTATTAAAATTAAGAAGTTTTTAAATATAATCAAGAAAAAATATGAATATTTGTCCAGTTTATGAAAACAAAAAATGGCTAAATTTCTTGATTAATAATAATAAAAATTATAATTTTTTGGAAATAATGAATTCACTTTATATTATTAAATGTTTGAATAATTTTAGAGATAATAAAGAAGTGTTGTGGTATTGGGACTACAAAAAATAAATAAAGTGCAAGATTAAATAAGCATACGAAACTATTTAAACATAAAGATTTTAAAATAGAAATGCTTGAATGTATAAAATTATATTATGCAATAATTTTAAGTGAAATGAAACCTTTTAAGAATAGATTTTTAGTTGAAAAAAGGAAATAAATAAATTTGTTTTTAATATATTAAAGAATTTTAAGACAAAGTTTAATGATAAAATATATAGTTGGTAATTAAAAGGATGAATGTTTTATGTTTTATATTATTTGATATATAAAAAAAAATAATAAAATTCAATGAATATAATTAAGGTCAAATTTAATAGTTAAATAATTATAGAGAATTAAATTGAAGATTTTTAAAAATGAATTAGCATAAAGTAAATATGAATTGTTAGAAGGGAATAGTTTTTTAAGCCCTTGAGGTAAAACTTCATCTGTTAAATTTTTGAATAGATCCTAGCAAATCTGTCAATAAATATCCCTTCATGATTGACATTTTATTTTTATAATTTAACCTTTATTCTATGTACTATATAATGAATTTTAATATTTTAAATGTCAAATATAAGCTTTCAAATGATAGCAATTATAAAAAATAAACATTTTGTTTTAAAAATATGAAAATACATATCTAAATAGATTCTTACTTATAACAATGGAACATACTGCCATTGAATGTAATTTGCCTATTCAAAAAATTATAAGAATAAAATATTAGATTTTGAATTTTATGTTATTAAAAAGTAATATATTTAGGATTAGTTATGATCAAAGAAAGAAAAAAAATCTAAAAATTAGTGAAGTATTTATTGTTATTAAAATTTTAAAGTGTATTCTACTTACCATTTTGAGAAAAGCTGAGTTTTATATAGAATAGCAACTGCTTCGGGTTGCCATAACAAACATTGTAATAGTTGACTTTTTAAAAATAAATTGTTTTCAAAGACAATCTTCTGTTAGTGATGTACTTTTTGGATTGCATCATAATGATTAATTTGTGAACTAATTACATTTTTTTTTTTTACAAATCTACAATATTGACTAATTTGGCCTCAGTTTAAATCATTCTAAAAACACTCAGACAACCAGAAATTAACCACATCCTTCAAAGTTTTATCATAACAATAGGGTGCTGTCAATCATGCAAAAGCTTTCTATAATGCTGACATCTTCAGATTTTTTTTAAAAATTAATACATTAAAATTGTAGCAGTTATGAAAAGGAAAGCTGCAAACTATAATAGAAGGTTATAGAGAGGCTTAAATAATATAGAAAAAATAGCAATTGCAGTGCCATCATAATGCCTAAAATGGAAAAAATAAAGCAGAGGCACTGTATTTTTTTGTTTATATAAGGATTGTATATTTTTAATTCAAATTTTTTTGCATTAAATTTATATAGAATTTTTATTTTTATATTTATAATGCTTTTATATAGCTGTTCCTTGATATAGACTATATGACATAGTCAAAATGTTGGATAGTTGATATATGTATAATTTGTAATAGTTTATACAATGAAAACAAGTTTTAAACTTGCTTTGTAAGTTTAGTGATGAGACAGTTCACATTTTTGATGTTTTAGTTATAATTGCACTATGTTTGCTATTTTTTTTATGTTGTCTTGAGCCTATATAACATATTATGGTTTGTGTAGTTTGAAGCTCTCTTTTTTTTGCTATTACAATTTAACATTATTTTAAAAAAAAAACTGAAGATGTCAGCATTATATAGATCTTTTTGTGTAATTGACAGTACCCTGTTGTTATGGTAAAGCAATGAAGAAAGTGGCTAATTTCTGATTGTCTGAATGTTTTAGCCTGAGACTGAATTAATGAGTATTGTAGATTTGTAGAGAAGAAATGTAATTAGTTTTCAAATTAATGATTAAGATGCAATATTTTTGTAAAAAACTTATTTTTAAACCAAAAACTACATTATTAATAGAATATTGCTTTGAAAATACTTTATATGTAAAAAAAACAACACTGAGAAAGTTTATTATGATAATTGGAAGCCGTTTCTACCAGATAAAAAAAGTCACTTTTTTTAAAACAGTAAATAAAATATTCTTTAACATTTTAATAATATATATAACTTATTAACTTTTAGAATTTTTTTATAACTAATCCTAAATATACCTTTTTAATAATAGAAAATTTAAATATTTAATATTTTATTCTCCTAACTTTATGAATAAGCAAATTGCATTCAATGATGGTACATCCTATTGTTATAGATAAGAACTTTGTGTTTATTTTCATATTTAAAAAGAGGAATGATTAAAATTGGTATCATTTGAAAGCTTAAAAGTTGTTCTTGATTTGAGATTTCCATGTGCAGTTATTATTACATCTGATTGCCTGTCACATAACCATTTTAAGGCGCTTCTATCAAAGGTTTTAGCCTTACATGTTATTATTAGATCGTCTGCTAGTGCTTAATAAATTTATATATTTACATAAGTTAAAATTAATTATGTAATATATAGAAAAAGATTTAATTGTAAAAATAAAGTATTCAAACATATTCTATTTAAAAATTGCCGTCAGTTATTTACTTAGATTAAAACTTTATATCAACTGGGATTGAACAGACTATTTTAAAGAGAAAAGTATGGCTTTTGTTGTTCCCTAAGAACTAATATATTTTAATATTCATGACACATGTAAAGCCACATTATTCTTGTTAGTCTGAAAGATGGTTTGTAAACAGCTAGTAGTGAATTTTTTAGATATAGTATACAATTACCTAATTACTCTACCTCCTTTTAGGCAAAGAATTTAACACACATACAATTATTATCTAGAGATCTATATTGAGATGGTTGTGTCTCATGGTATACAACATACTAGTTTGTGCATGCGCACACACACACATATATATATATAAAGAAAAGCAGAAACATGCACAAACAAAATTTTTTGTAGATATTTTCTACATTATACTGGAATAATAGTTATGAGCTAAACAATAATTTGGAATTTAAAAAAATATTATAAATTAAACATTTAAAAAGGGTCTAGTTAATATTTTATTAATTCTGGTTTTGAAATTTAAAACAAGCTTATTTTCATGTTATAATAGACAGTACCAGTAATTATAAAATTCCTCTATTCATTTTATAATTAGATTAAATTTTTTTTAAATTAAAGATTTTAATAACATTTTAGAAGGTTGTTTTTGAAAGGATTAAGGTGAACTGAGAAGAGTTATGAATTTTTTTAAATCAAGATAAAGAAAACTAATTTTTAATTTCTGTTTTTCAAAGTCTACAATATACTATAAAAGGGTGGATTTAAAAGAAAGTCTCAGACATTATACAGCACTATCATTATGAAGTTATAACTGAAGGCAAGAAGTAGAGCTGTAGCTAGTATCACAATGAGGCAAGATCCAGATTTTATGTAGTCATAGCCCATACATGTACTAGTCAACTTGCATGAAATCTATTAAATTATAGACACTAAATGGAGATGACTTATGCTAACAGTTATTTATACCTTTCCTGAAGGTATCAATAAGTCAGTTTGCTGCTTTAGAGTGGACCAGCTCACCTAAATTTTTCAATAAATAGCCAGCTTACTGGAAAAAAATCATGCTATAGTTTATATATACACAATTTTATCTAATATGAAAGGAAGCTCAAAGTTTTTATAGCCTTATATATTATATAGTATGCATACAGGAGATATATTTCATAAATAAATAGTTGGGGAATAGAAAAATAATTTGTTCAAATGTTATTTTAAATAATTAACTTCACAGTTAAAATTTCAGTTATCTGTTTTGAAAATAAATAACTGGTGAATATATACATTCAAAAGAAAAAAATTTAAGAGAATAATCAGTTGGTCTACACACATTCTTTTCCTGTTAACATTTATAAAGATGTATTCTACTTTTCATTAATTAAATATTATAAAGGAAAACTATAAAAAAATCTTATTGAAAATGAAGAAACAAAAAACTAACTTTTTTTTAAAAAAAAAGATCTTTGCAAATTGAATCTCATGATAATTTTTCTTTTTTTAAAAAAAAGAAAAAGAAATTACCATTAGAAATAATGAATTAATTAATAACTTTGATTTATATTATCTATTTAATATATATTGTAAGAAATGGCTTACAACTAGCCTTCATACCTTTCCCAATTTCTTTTACAATGTTATGAATTCAGACCAAGTGGTAGGCAAATAAAGTATATATTTGCTTATACAAATGTAATATATCCATATATAAACATACATATAAACTAATGTGTTTGAGAAAGTAATTCTTATTTTTTCTTATCTATGGTGAGAAAGCAAACAAATTTCCTATACACATGAAATGTATATGCATATAAACTAATCTGTTCATCTATTGGTAGAAATTAATTGTTTTTCTTTTATTCATTTAATTTCATTAACTAAAAATACTAATTGATTGACTTATAGAATGGACATAATTAAGGATTAAAGTTATATGAGGTCAAAATTGTTGATAAATAATCAAGTTTGGAATAATGAAAATTAAATAGAAATAATATTTTATAATTTGATTTTTTTTTATCAAGTTGTAACAATAGGTTTTTTTTAGCAAGCATGTCACAAGAGAGAAGCATTCTTGTCTTGACAAATCTGGAATTGAACTGACAGCAAAAAAGTTAAGTTTTTATTTCTTTTAAGAAAAGAAAAAAAACTTTTTGGCATTTAAAAAAATAGTAAAATTTTAATATTTGTAGTTTCAAGAAGTTAAACTTTAATTTATAATTAGCAGGAATGAACTAGTGACTTAATTTATTCTCCAAGCTAAAATTCATTATAATAGAAATAATGTAAAGGAAATCCGAAATTACTAAAAATTAACTGTTGTCTTTAAAAGCTATTTTTATATGTATTTAAGCCATATTATAAATAATAGTTTATAACAAAGGAGACATTATGATGTATTTGGGGTAAAAAGCCAATGACTTTCTAAAGCTAACTTTTATGTCATTTAATTTTGGAATTATGAAATTATAAAATTTTCCATCAAGATAAGATGTCTGTCTTATAGAATGCTGGTGTACAGCAATCTTCCATGGATTTATATATGTTTAAGAAAAATAATTTGGATGTGTTTGTTTTAACCAAGCAGCATGAATTGTATGAATACTAATAGAGTTGTCAAACAGGAATGCTATACATGGAGATCGACATTTACATTTATAAATTCTTAACTGTGGAGAGAAAATGCTTGCTTTACTCAAGATAAATATGTTATTTTGATTCAAATAATTATTTTTTTTTTGCTTTTGTTATTACTTTTATTTGAAAATTTATATATTGTAATTTTTTTATTTATTGTGTATTTAAGAGTCATTTTTCAAATTCGATCACCTGCAATTTAAAAGTGGAAGCAATGGATGGATAAATGTCATGTTAATATGTATTATTTTTTTAATAAAAGTAAATTTCAGATTCCTCTAGAATTCAACATTGATCCATCAAGGTGTCCTCATCTCAAGAAAGATTTTTATATATTTAACATCGAGGGCAGAATTTTAGGACAACAAAACTTTTTTTTTTGTTACTAATCACTTTTAATAATATTTACTTGTAATTTTGTTTTATTTCTGAATGCATAATTAACCCACTGAGTAATAGATCTTTCTTTGTATCTATCATTAATTTCTATGACTTACACACTTATAGATGGGAGTGGGGCTATATATATATATATATATTTAGTAAAAAAATAGTTATAATTATAATATATTTACCCTAGCCTAAAAATGTCATTCTAATAATCACATTATTGGGGTAATTTTAGAATTATTGAACTCTCATTGTGTTTTTGTTTTGTTTTATGCATATATTTAATGAATTATGTAGTATTATTTTGTATATAGTATACTTCAAATTATTTTGTTTCTGTTGTATGAGACTATCAAGATGATAGAAAAACTATTCTTGATAACCGTATATTTATCTATTTTATTATTTTTTTGTTTGTAAATATTTATTTTATATGTTGTTAATAAATTAAGTTTTTAAACCAATCTGATCTCTGTTTGATCATCACCATCATCACTGTGCATTGATACCACTAGATGTTTGATCACCATCACATGAATTTGCACCATTAAAGATTTGATGATCATCATCATCATTATGTATTGCTCTTATAAATAATTGATCATCAGTTTTTCTATATCTATGCTTATATATAGGCATATTTGGTTAATAATTGAGTAGGTCCATCCCTGAATAGAGCTTACTGCAAGAATTTCTTGAGTTTGAATTCTGTGGTGTAATGGGGCCTAAAAAGGGAGGTGTAATGTATATGCACTGGTCTAAGTTACATTGAAATATTGTTAGTAAATTATAAATTATTATGTTGAAAGTAGATATGATTTGGAACTGGGCATTTCATTGTGACATCTTTAGCATCCTATTCAAAGACTTAGGTCTGACAGTAGTGAGATGTGCTCCCTTTATTATATGTCATTGCTGATTCTGTAACATCTGATGTACCCAAATGTGTTGTTGAATCATGGATGTAGGATATGACTTGTTGTAGGTTGGTTGACATTGTATTTAAGTCATTCAACTACTGAGTTGTATTTGTGTCATCGTATGGTGTTCCCTGCGGTTCTAGTAAATCTGACACCATCAACTTTGGGGTAATGAGTTCCGTTATAATATGTATTCACACATACATTTGAATTGTATGTATATTTTCAACATCAAATTAATTGTCTTATGAAAATATAATATGGTTCAATAAGTTTATTATTTTTGAACAAATTATACTAGGATATAAACATCAGAATATACATATATTTCCATGCAGACACATATGTATTACAACACTTCTGTTATTTAGCATACAATAACATTGTGTTTGTGCACAAATATATATATAAAATTGAAAAGAAAAATAGAAATAAACACAAAATTTTTGTAGATATTTCCTATATGTTACTGGGAATAAAATAATTCTATAAAGGATTAAATAATTCTGGGTTTAAATTAAAATTTTATTATAAATTAAACCTTTAAAAATGTCTAAATATATATTAACTTTTTTATTAAAAATAAAAATTTTCCAAAACAACCAACCCACAAACCAAAAAACAAACTCATAAAAAAAATAAACCCCAAAATAAAAAAAATACAAAAAAAAATATAAAAAAAATAATATTAAAATTTTTTAAGATAAAAAAAAAAAAAAAAATAATTAAAAAAAAAATTATTTTTTATTAATTAAAAATAATAAAATAAAACAAAAAAAAAAATAAAAAAAAAAAAAAAATATAAAATTAAAAGATAAAAAAAATTAAATATATATAATTAATATAAAAACTAAAATAATATTTATTAAAAAAAAATAATTTTTTTTTTTTTTTTTTTTTTAAAAATAATTAATAAATATAAATTAAATAATAAATATTTATAAAAAAAAATATAAAAAAAAAAAACATCTCATTTTTTTTTTTTTTTTTTTTTTTGGGGGGGTTTTTTTTTTTTTCCCCCCAACCAAAAATTTTTTTTTGTGTAAGAGAAGGAAAAAACCCAACAAACACCCATTCTTTTTTTTTTTTTATTTTAATATGTTTTTTTTTTTTTTTTTTTTTAAAAAAAAAAAAAAAAGGACCCCCCTTCAAAAACTTTTAAAAATCTATTCAAAACCCGTAAAAAAAAAATTTTAAAAAAAAAACTGGCAGAGTAAGAGAGACACCAAAGGTCTCCAAAAAGCTTCGAAAGAAACAGTCTTTTGGTTAATATTGTATTCTGATTTTGAAAATAAAAATAAACATTTTAAACTGGTAATTGTAAAAATTTATATTATCTATTTTGAAATCTTTTTAATTAATTGAACAAAATGTCCATCTATTAGACATCTTTCTTTTAAAGTAAAACATGATCATACTTTTGGTAAAGTTTCAAAGGATTAAAGTGAATTGAAATTAACTTTTTCCATTCAAAAAGGATTAAAATTGTTTTAATCAAGATAAAAAGATAAAAACAGTTTTTAATTTAGTGTTTTTGTCACTTCAACTGATGAAATAATAATAGTTGGTAAAAAGAATAGTGTTGGCTAGTAGTTTTTTCACTAGTTTTTTGCTAAGAATATTTTTGAGAAGCAGTTAGCAGAGATGGTTAATTGGTTTCCAGAATTATACAGATAACTGCCATGGATCAAAGATAACTAAAGTCAAGATAGGAGGCAGCAACTTCTGGTTCACTATGCAAGAGTTTAGATGCACTTAAAAGGAAGACCCTCTTCTCTGTCTGTAATCTTAAATGCGGATGAGACAATTTGCTGATCAGAAGTCTTTGTGGAACCAAATAAATGACAACATTTAACTAATTATACCTTTTCTGGTGATGAAAATACCTGGATTGTATCTTTCCTAGTGAGAATCCTGGACTGGTCTCTATCAAGAGAAATCATCAGTTGATGAATTAGTTATATTTATACTGTGCCTATACACACATGAATTATTTTAAAATAATTCATTTAAAAATGTCATTTTGAAAGTAGTAGACATATATAGAACAATATTATTTCAAATTGTTTAAAATCTATTTTTAAATTTTTAAATGTTGCAATTAACAGCAACCTGCGATAGTGATATCTATAGAACAATATTTTAAATTTGATTAAAAAGAAAAAAAAAACATTTTAAAAGGTAACCCAAGTAAATAACTTTGTTTGGATTAAAAATCAAAAAGTCAAGAACCAATTCATAGATAATTTTATAGAAAGAAAAAAGAACATTTATCTAATTAATCTTAACTGTGAAAAAAAATTGATAGTACTTTTTTTAAAGAGAAAAGAAAAATAATCAACAAAGAGAAAACTTAATAATTTTTATATATTTTCCAAATAGAATTAATTATGAAAGATATTTTTAATAATTATATTAGTTTGATAAGTTCAAATATATGTTAATAAATATTACTATTATTAAAATATCATTACTTAAAATTAAATCATTTATTGTATTTATATGATGATTGAAATATAGTCATCAATTGTACTGCACATCTATGTGCAAATACCAATGTGTGTCAGATAAAATCTTATATGTACCGATTAATCATTTATTGTATTTTTATGTAACTTAAAATTTTTATAATTATTTTATGACAATTCATATATGTTCATTTTCAAATTATAATGCATGTCTGTGTGGACATACATACATCTGCATTTTAAGTAAACTTATTAGAACATATATGTAAATTACAATGTGATCATTTTTTAATTGTATATTAATCAAAATCAAAAGGCTTAATTGATTATATATAGCCATGTTCTAAAGACCTTAAGAGCCATCTTCTAAAGACGTTAATATCAGTTTTTTATTATTATTAATAAACCTGAATTCAATTGTTAAAATTATTACAGTGACTTAATTCTAAATAGTTTTTACGATCTTATGTTACATCATCTTTTGATCACAAATTATACTAATAGATATTATGTTTTCTGAGCTAGATTTGAGCATAACAGTCTGTTATATTAAAGGGGATATATTTTAGTGCAGGGACATTCCAGTATGATATTGTCCTGCTTTGGCATGAGGATCATAATCTCCAAAGCCCATGCACTACATTTTATTTAGTTTAGTCTATTAGAAATTAAATTTATAGTTGTATAGTATATTAATAGTACTAAATGACCAGAGCATTGATGATGATCAGCATGTTTTAACCAAAATACTGTTTTTTACGAGGCTCCTCGTAGACATCTGACGTCACTCTAACTCTGCCAGTTCTTATGCTAAAAAATTCGTTTGATAGGTTTTGAATAGGTTTTTAAAAGTTCTGTAATATGGTGCCCTCTTCCGACTTATTTTACAAGTAAAAAATAAAAAAAAACGCCTTTAAACCTAAACAAAGAAAGAACATTATTTGTGATTGGTTCTTAGCATGCTCTCAGCTGAAAAAGACATTCTGATTGGCTGGAAAGAACAAAGAAACCGCCTGATCAAAGAAAATAAAGAAAAATGCTGAGATTTTCATTTCGAATGCAATTTTAAGTATTAAAAAAATATAATTTCAGAAATTAAACTAGTTTTTTAAAAAAAAAACTAAAAAAACAAAATTATTTTCGAAAAATATTGAAGATTTTAGTAAAAATATTAAAGAAATATTTAAAAGAAATATTTACTTTTCTATAACGTAAAAGTCGACCTTTTTGTTTATATTATAGCTTTTATGTTGCCGAAATTGAATATTTTAGAATAAATAAATAGCAATTTATTTTTGAAAGAACTTTCGTTCTCTTCATAACCTGAAAAATTAGTAATATACTTTTTATAAACGTATCTGAGTTGAATTTAATATTATAGGCGAATATGTTTTAGCAATAGGCTTTGTCTTCAGTTTGTGAGTTGGCCAATTAAAAGATTTGATTTTTACATCATACAACCAATAATATAATTAGCGGTTAAAAGGTTAATACCCCAGCATTATTGTTTTATGGTTGTATATTCAGATGGATTAGCACTTATGTTAGTACATTCAAGTTAATGTTTAAATAATTGCTCCAAGCTGGCAATGGCTCAATAGTTCGCCAGGTCTATAGTAGACTCATTTCAAATCCAATTACCAGATTGACTGGTGATTTGCTTTTATTAATAATCTTTCATGATGATGCATGATTTTTACTTATTTTTAATGCTGGTTGATGTATGGTTAATTATACTAATTAGTGGCTCTAAAGAGTTAACTGGGTTGATTTTAGAGAGTTCTCATGATCTCTCATGCTCTTATAATATATAGCATTACTTAAATATTTTTTGATATTGTATATATTATATTAAATTTCATTATATGAAATATTTAACTTGGCGCTGATGATGATTTGCTATCACCCCACCTTCACCCCATAATTCCCGATCCTGTTATAATTTTAAAATTAATCATTTATGTAGTATTAAAATGAATTGATTTTTTATTTTATTAGTTAATGACAATTCTATTATGTTAATTTCAAATTATACAGCACATCTGAGTACTTATATATAGGTGCATTTTATGTAAACCTATTGATATATATATATATATATATATATATATATATATATATATATATATATATATATATATATAAATTACAATGTAAAACATATTTTGTTCATTCTAATCAACATCAGAATGCTGAATTTATAGTGCACTCAACAGACCATAATTTAATTTTATTGTTTAATCAATTTATATTTTATTGAGTTATTTCAGTGAATTTATTTAATCCAAGACTAGATTTAAAACATTATGGATTTGTGCATAATGGCCAGTTATATAGACTGGGGTTTATGTTTAGTGTTATGGACAAGCAATTGATGATGATTTCATTACTTTCCTGTAATGTTGGCTGGTGCAAAGAGAACATCCTTTAAAGACCATGCACTACGTTTTATTTTAGTATTAATTAGACCTTAAGTTTATAGTGGACCAGTATATTAATAGTACTAAGTTGCCAGAGGGCATTGCTGGTGATCAATATGTTTTAGTATTTCAGCCTTGTTTTTTTAATAGTTATATTCTTATGGATTAGCACTTTAGTTTGTGCATGCAAATTATTGTGTTGTGTTGCTGTCCTAAGTTTGACAATGATTATATAATTAACCTGGTCTATAGTAGACCCATTTCAAATCCAGTCACATAGTTGTCTGTTGATTTTATTTTTTTGATCATCTGTGATGTGAATTATTAATATTCTTCTCTATAAATCTAGTGAACTTATAATTAGTTAGTCTTTGTTTTTTCTAATCTCTCAGGCACGTTGCTCATATTCATTTATATTCATCATATTTTTATTATTTCTTTTATATTCAAATTAGACTGATAATGATTTTCCATCATGTCATGTTACCAGTAAACAAATTATGTAAATGCCATTTTATGACTTGATCATTGTTCTAATATGATATATCCTTTAATTAATGAAAAGTATTCACACTATCAAACATTTAACAAGGAATAGGACATTGTAGCATAAGTTTCATTTATTTGGGAAGTTGAATAATAGATATTGGAATGATTAACAAAAGAAATTAGAGTGAGAATAAGATTCATGCCATTTTTAGATTACATTAAAGATTGCATTTATGAAAAATTTGAAAGCTTCAATATGTGGAATACAAAACTTGCATTGTAGTGGTGTTGAAAAGATATAAAATATCTATTGAGAAAATTATGAGAAGGAAATAGAATTATATTGGAAGTGTACTTCAAAACAAAGAAATTATAAAAGATATGTTAAAAGCAATTGTGTCAAGTAAAAGAAATAGAAATAGTAGATAAAACTTTTTTAATTCATGTGATTTTTTAAGGATGAGAGTTAAGTGTTTCTGTTTTGTGTGTGAAAACTGTTTATTAACCAATAATTACTAGTCATGATAATTAGTTATATGCTTATTGGGAAGAATAATACATGATTTTGCACTATTTTCAAGTTGTTTTTTGTCTCCTTACAAAATTTATATTTTATTTTACTATTAAAATGATATCTTTTTTTTTCATAATCTCTACCCAATATCCAGCATATTTTTTCTACTATTAATTATATGTTTAATACCATTTTTTTTCTTTTAATTTTTACAATATTTTTTTTAAGTTTTCTATATTTTTTATCTTTTTTTAAAATGTTTTTAATTAACTTAGAAACTGTTTGTTTAGGTTAAATTTTATAATTGATTTTTAACATACTTTTATCAAATGAATTTCCTTCAAATTTTGTATATGTTAGAAATTAAGAACATTGCAATATGAGAATGAAATATTTTAAGTTTGTCCAGTCATTTTTAGTGTGATGGTGTTACATTCAAATATCAGCCTTACAATTGTAAACATAGTACTATATAAAAATAAATGCTTATTTACATGTAATGGTGTTGTAACAAATTTCAAACATGATTTAGTACAGTAAATTTTCAGGGATGCACACAGGAGGGCAGATATTTTTTTTTAAAAAAGCTTACACTAAAAAGTGTTAATGATTAGTCCTAGTTTTTCTTGCTTGTAAAAGTTGCTTTTTAAAAAAATGGACAAAAATTTATTTTCTTTTGATTGTAAATATTTTTTTTAAAAAAAAAAACAAAAAAAAAAACACTTCTTTCATAAACAAATAATATTGGAATTGATTTTCACAGTGTGTGAATTTCCTTTCAAATATTACACAAATTCTATTCTCCATTATGTCTAAATACTAAAACATTAAAAATGATATATATAAATATTTTATAATAAATGTTTTTATTTAGTGTACACTAAAAATCCAAAAAAATAATTGTTTTCTTCAATCACAATTGGGATTTCTGTATTTAACTTGAAATAAAAGCATAGCATGTCCAGAAATTAATTAATTCAATCACTAATTTTTATAAGTTTTAATTGAATGAATTAATTACTGGACAAAACCCTAATTGTAATTGAAGAAAACAATTATTTTTTAGCTTTTTAGTGCACAGTAAATAAAAGCATTTATTATCAAATATATTTATATTACTTACAATCTTTCTTCTTTAATCTTATATTTCTAAAACTTCCAGCTCTCCCTTTTTGTAAGTTTTCTAAGTTTGAACTCTTTAAGCAAAACTTTTAATTAATCTTTATTTTCAGTGTGTAACTTTAATGGACAATCTTTTATTCTTTCTAGAAAGCTTATTTATCTTTTGAAAAATATTGTCATATGTAAACATTTCTACAATTACTTTACCCGCAACATATTTATCATTAGATTTCATCCCATGAATCTCCATAGTATAAATAATGGCAAAATTGAGGAGCCTAAAAGCCAAAGTGATAAATAAGTCATTCTGGGGAATTATTATTTATTTGATGAAGTGGATATAAGCTTGATTTGATTGCTCTTAAAAATATTAAATAATAGAATAAATCTCAGACAAAGTTTTAAAAAAATAAATAAATATCATGTCCAAAGCAAAATATTTAATTTCCTTTTTTAAGATACTAATTTCACCTTGCTAATCTTCAACACAGATCTAAATATAATATTCAAAGAGAGACTTCATTTTTTTATATAAAGCATTCATTGAAGATTTTTTTAATTTTATGTTTATTGTATTCGTATTTTTTGAAATTTGCTTTAGGAATATTTGCAAATTAATTTTATGACCATATGATCTGCTATTTTTAATTTCATTGTCAGATTGCATTGTATTCTCTTACAATAACAATTATTTTCGGCTATATGTTAGTTTGTATCATATATAAAGTATATATTCATCTTTGATCACATGTCTGTTTGTGTGCATGTGTGCTCAGATTTATCACAAACCTGATTCCAAATAAAAATAAATTTCAAATAAAATAATCTAAATATAATGTATATATACAACATGTATGAGTATGCATTAATGTTATTCTGAACATATATTTTAATACCATAAAATGTCAATTTATGTATTAGATTATTTCAACATTGAGAACTTTATCTCTCTTGCAGCTGAGATCAAGATTTAATTTAACTATAGAGGAGAATAGTTATTATTAGCTATGATTAAATCTTTTAAGTTTTCAGCCCAATAGGCAAAGTGAAAATCTATTACAAACTAATGTTGATATTTTATAATAACCGAAATAATAAATTCTTTTTTTATAAATATGTATGCATTGATTTTTTTATTAAAATTATTGTACTGGAATACAGTGCATGATCAGTCTTGTTAAATAAATATCTCTTTTTTTTTAATGCAGATTTAAAAATAAATAACATATTTCAAGTTTGAGAATATATATGCCTCTCTCCCTCCCCCACTATTTGTTATATACAGAGTTAATACTTTGTGAGAACATATTTTATATAATTAAGAATTTTATCTCAAGGATTTTGAGGGTTTGTTCTTAATGTAGTAATCTTTTTGTTTTGAGTTCCAAATATGAAATCCCATTTTTTCTAATAAACTTGATTTTCTCATGATGTCATGTTTGTATTTTCATAATTTACTATATTATTTATCACAGAATAAAAGATCAATATCGAGCAGAATTTTTTCCGTACAATTAATAACAATTTTTTTTTTTTTAAGGGAAAGAAGTCTGATAATGATGGTAGCTTAAATGTAGTCAGAGCAGCATAACTTTTCAATGTGAAGCATATTTATATTTATTCAGACATAAACCATCGAATATTTTCAGATTAGTGTTAACAGTTTCTAAGTGTTGTTGCTTTTTAAGTATTATTTTGTTAATTTTACACCAGTATCCTGTTTATTTAGATGATTTATTATATCATGGAATTATCTTAATTATTCTACTTCATCTGCTATATATGTGGTGAATTAAATTTTAAATTCAGAAACATAATTCTTCGCCATTAGTAAAACATGCCATAAACTTTATTTCAGATATAAGGTCATGTCCCATACCTTTTGCTATTCTGAGGTTTGATAATGTAAAAATCAACAATAGATTGTTTTTTTGTTGAATATTTTTTAAATTCAATTGATATAATTTGTTATGCCTTTCTATTGTTTCTTTAATTTTCTATAAATTTTTTGATACAAAAGCTTCATTTCCATTAATATTATTATTTGCTAATGATCTCAAGGTCACTCTTGCTTTATGTTGATTCCTCAATATTTTGTTTAAGCTATTTATCAAAAGTATTTTGATTGACATATTTATAGTTTTTTGCTTTTCTAAAATTAAACTTTGATTTTTACTGTTTCTGTTATAATCTGTTCATTATCATTTTAAAGAAAATCCTACCGATTTTTGAAAGTTATTTTTCATCTTACAAATCTCCTTAAAAATAGCTCAATTTTCAAAGCTTATTCTTGCCACTGTTTTTGAAATATTGTTTTTATCTTTTTTTATATTATTTGGAATATTATATTGTAATTTTTAAAAAAAAAAAAAAATTACTTTTTTTATTTTAGTTTTTGATCCTTTCTTCATTATCACTATTTACACATCCATTTTGATTTTACTGGTTGTTTTATCTATCACTTTCATCCACAATTCATTTAGTTCACCATTAATTACAATCAAAATTTCATATTAATTTCTGGTATTATTCCCAAGAATAATAGGGATAGGGATATAGGTATCTAAAATTTTAGATAAACTTATAGTTCTTTTGCAGTATCACTTGAAATGAATACATACATAATTTGTAATTTTTCACAAGCTATTTCTGGTCATGTTTTTGCTGATAAACTAAAGTCTTTCATCACCAAATGCTAATAATCTAATTAATTTGATAAAAATTCTATCTTGTTATTGATCTTCATGATTATAATTAATGCTTTGATTGCATTCAAAATGTATTGTTAATAAAAATATTAATGATTTCCCAAAAGTTTAATTATTTTTCTGCTTCATTTTTATTACCAATTTCAAATTATACAACAGAATATTCTTTAGCATTTCTTTCACCAATTATTAAAGTATGTCTCGGCTACAAGTTTTGTTAATTTTTGCTTGTTCATGTTTTATATATTTCAATTTAATTTTTATTTGCACTGTTATAATATTAAATGTTCAGGGGTCTTCTATGTTAATAAATCGATATCAATCAATACAACTGAAGTACTTTTTCTAAGACAACAATTTTCCTGATTTAAAAGCGCTGAGACCAATCATTTTATTCCATTAACTTTTAAGTTGTCAAGTGATTCATTTTCATTCTTGCTGCATTAGTCTTTTATTTATAGTTTGTATATTCTATAATATCTATTGATGAATTTCTTGCAGTTTTAGATTTTATTATTTTCACATATTAATATTGATTTAATACCTAGACATCCAAATGATTTTAATACAGCTACTTCATACAGGCCAGCAGATATTTAGAAATATCTCTTGTCTATCACTATTATAATAATAATATAAGGGTACCTTTAGATCTGAAGAGTTGATCTTTTCGTAATATAACATTCTGTTTTGTCTCATTATTTATGATTTTCACACACCATAGTATGCAGGAGTAACTTATTAATGTTTTTTACTACTTGAAGTGATTGTGTTCAACTATCACATTATAACCCAATTACACTGCTGCATAATAGAAATATTTCTAATAAAATAGTAAAAAAATATAAATATAATAAAAATAAGAATACAAAGCAAAATAAAAGTAAAGTTATTTAAAAAATTGCTAAGTGGATATCATAAACAATAAAAATATGCTTTGGAATTTCACATATATTAAATGCTTATTATTTGTTGTGAGTCCACAAATGATGGCTTGTCAAGATGGTATTATATATACACAATAGCTGTTTGTTAAGGATATTAATAATCTTATTACTGATTTTGAAATTTATAAGACTAAATTTTAAGGAAAATTCTTTGTTTATTTACATTTCAATAAATATACATGCATAACAATATCATTCCACTTTTTTAGTTATTCCTTTTTTCCTTCATGTTTTATTCAGATTATAAAAATAATAACCTACTCTATGTTCACATAAAATGTATTGTAGAATTTGTTTAAAATTTATACACATGGAAAAAAATAATAATATAAGTATTATATTTTCAGGAGCAACTACATTTAATAAAATAAAATTAAAGTAAAATGCTGATGTTTTGACAAAATAACATTTGCCTATGGAAGTATTCATTTTAATATATATATAATTGTATGTATGCCATTAATGTACGGTATATAAGAATCATAGTGAAATGTAAATTAAACCTATAAGAATAAATCAAATATGATAATGGTTGTATATATAAATACTACACAACATAGTCTCATACCATGAACATATCAGGTTCCAGAAGCACAATTCATTAATTGTTTTTTTGTACAATATGTTGAAATACATCTATTTAAGAAATTCCAACTCTATAGTCTAATATGAAGTTACTATACAATTTAGTTATTTAAATTGAAAAGTATAATACAAAAACCAAAAATATAAGTTTAAATTGAATATACAATTAATTTATTATATTGAACATTTAGATACTGTGTTGTTCATGTAAATTTAAAAGTTCAATTTTAGTGAAGATTGAAACTGAACTCCTAATAAATAAATAAATATATTTATATTTCATTATTTCACACATTAGTAAACAATTCCCATCTTATATATTATATTAAAATATGAACTGTTTAATCTAGAAATTGTCTCTACAAACTGGATAAATTTCTATTTTATAGTTTTTTAAAAAAAATCCATTCCATGATTATCTCTTAGCTTTCTCTCTCTGACATGAAAATTATTTCTTTCCTGATATTGAAATTAGTTTTATATTTCTGTTTTTCTGACTATGATTAATTGTTATATCTATATAGAAAAATAATTTTTAAAAAATTACAGTATTTTTACTACTAACGGTGCAATAACAAGTAAGAACTAAAATAGTAAACAATCTTTGCAAAGTATAAAAAAAGTATCTGACAGTCAAAGAGAAATGCCAGATGTTTATTTTAATATTTGTGTTAATTTATTTAACCATTCCACATGAATCCCATGATAATTTGTTACTCTTGCTTGAGAATTATTTTATTTTATTATATCTTTGCAAATGCTTTTTAATTCTGTGTTTTGGCTCTTGGCTAAAACTATAATATATCTGAGGTTTTTTTTACATGGACTTATTTAACACAATTTTGAAGTTATGCGATTCGTGTCTCACCAGAAGTCGATTTCCGATAATGCGCTATTACTTTAAATAATAAATTTTGCGCACTTACGTTATATTGAAAGTAATAGCACATTATTGGAATTCGACTTTCATCTTAGTAATTTCAATATTTTCAGTGCTTAATAATAGTAAGATTTTATGCAATAATGAAATTAAAATCATGATTTCCACATTTTATGTATACACATATTAAATTTTACAAGATTATAATGTAAATTTGTTCAAACATTGTGCATGTTAATTTTGCATTTTAAATCACATTCTGTTTTTGCTTTTTAAAAAAGAATGTAATCAATTATTATTTTCTTATGTGCTCTTAAATTCCAACGAGAGATAAATGGTTGTATGTCTGGATATCGCGAGCTTTGTAAACAATTAATAAAATCATCGTCTCAAAGATTAATTACTAATTACGTTGTCACCAGAAAAATCATAATAATTAAAACGTGTATAAAAAAATGTAAATTACTGTACTGTAAATTATGCATAAAAATATATTATTTTGAATAAAATTAAATAATATAGTTAAAAAAAGTTTGTCTTGTATCAATTTTTTTTAAATTTGAAATTTTTTATTAGTCATAATTTATTTCCTTATTTTTTTTTTGTGCGAATTTTAAAGTAATTTTACGTTGGTGCTCTGCTTTTACGCGAATTTTGAAAAATCACAGACCACATCCCCCCCTTTTCAATGTAAGTTACGTCTATTTTTGCACGATTTCATTTGCGTGTGTTTTCTGAGGAACCTATCTATCGCGTAAAACGAGACCCAGATGTATATATCATTAGTAAAGTTATTTTTTTTAAAAAAATAGAACTGGAAAAATTAGAAAATAAATAGGTAAGCAATGTGTGTTTTTTTAATCTTACATTAATGATATAGTGTTATTATAACTTTACATTGATCAGTTTTAATGTAATAGTTATCAAATGGTATTTTAGTTTTTGATTATAATTCTTGATAGCATCTATATGTAAAAAAATAAGAAATCTCTAAACTGCAAATGTCTGCAGAAATTGTTTGTTACGTTAACAAAGTATAATTTTTTTTTTTTTGCTTTTTTATTTTATTTTAATTATATCTAATTTCTTTGTTTTAGAAATATTTTCATTATTTTGAAAGTTATTCATAAATATAAAATATTTCATTTTTAAAATTATATCATGTTTTTGAAGTGTATAAACTTACATAATGGTAAACAACAAATTATTTTCTTCATTAGGCTAGTAAAAGCAGAAAGTTAATTTTTTTTTTTATTTCTCAAAATACTTTCATTATTTCAATATATTTTTATTATTTTTAAAGATATTTTTAATAATAATTACTTTTATTTTGCTACATATTTATTCAAACTAATGGGCAATATTTATATTTAATTATTGATTAAAAATGAAATGAGTGATTAATATTATTAATTTAAATATTAAGAGAAGTTGTTTTTACTCCACTTTTGAACCATCTACTTTTAACTTTGAGTTATCAGTTGATAATGACTATATCAAAAATTGCATTGAACATAATTAATTTTTTCATTATTTTCTTTGTATATGAAGCAGTATATTAATGTTATTTTTAATTTATTATATTTGTTTTTAGATGGTATCTACTAAAAAAATAAGTGTGTTAAGTTTAAATTGAATACAATCTAGTACTGTAATTTATAAAGTTATTTATTTATTCTTTCAATTTAATTAAAGTATATATCTAAAATATTAAAAAAATGTCTCATGTTTGTTAAAATGGTTGCAAATTTTTTTTTTAAATATTGTTCAAATTTTTTATTACACTTGTTTTTTTCTATCCTATTAAATACATTTATTATTCAAATATTCTTGTCATAGATAATGCATTGTTTAAGCTTTTTCATATAACAATCCTGAAAAATTTCCTATGTATTTTATAAATCTTTTTTCCATGATCCATGACGGTATATGAATCGCATGTGCTTTTTAAAAGTAACTAAGCCTCGCAAATCTATTAGTATTCATTGTTTGAAGTTTACTTTAATGGAAAAAAGTGTAAATATGATTTCTATGTTGCACACGACAATCATTGTATTGTTCTAACAGTATTTTCCAATCCTATTGCTATTGTTTTATATATTACTAACACAATTTAATAACTATTATTATTTATATATTACTTATACATTTTTGACTGTATTTATGTGATTCATCTGAATAGTTTTACCAGATATAGACTTTTTTAAACAATGTTTTTAGGGAACTTTTTTTTTCTCCTATTAGCTGCATTGTATTTATGACAAAATATTATTAAAATCAATGCTCTAAGTTCTACTCTTGCAGCAATTTATATACTATGACACTCACTTCATTTAATCTGCTGCATGTTGCATGAATGATATATGCTTTTGTCTTAGTGATATATGCTTTTATATTCAAAGTATATTTGCATGTGATTGAAGAAAGAATGAAACGTAGTGAAATGTGTAAAATTGTATTATTAAATAACAAAGCCAAGACAGTGAGGAAGAAATGAGTAATGAATTTAAATTCCCTGCAATATCTCAACTACCCATACACTCATTGATTAAATCTGACAAAGGTCAACTTAACCGCTCCAGTCTGGACCATATGAATCTCAAATTTGCTGGCTTCACTGTCCATGGCTTGAACTCAATGGGAAGAATAGAATCAATTATAAATTGGATTCACCAATCTAAACCTCATATCATCTGTCTTTCAGAAAGTAACCATTATACATTACTCCAATGGGACAGATACTTTATTGCATCCATATACAAAACTAGAGTGCCTTTCCATACTGGACTGATTTCTAGCATATCCAATGGGATCTTTCCATCCATAAGAATCATAACTTTTCTGCTGTTTGCTTATTGTTCAACCAGGTTCGCACTCATTTATGGCCATATCTTGGTTGACCATAAGAAATTACTTCTGGCAAAACTTCAGGACATCAGAAATTCAGAGATGAAAAATTAGCTCCAACATACATCTACAATGCTACATGGAGCCTTGTAGCAATGGACAATATGTGATTGAATAGTTAATTTTTTATGCCCAGACCATAGGTATTGGATTATGTAACCTTTATTATAGTGTCTGTTAACAACATAACTCTATTATTGTTATAATGTAATTCTTTGAGCTCACAATAAAATTCCTTGATAAGTAACAAAACTTGTAGTACTAAAGATAACAGTAAATCACATATCTTACTTAATTGAGATAAGGAAACTGGAATAGAAATTTTTAAATAAGAAGAATATATTAACTATTATTTACACCATGGACAGCAAATAAATAAATAATGAGGCTTTCATTGTTACAAAGGATATTTTACAAATTATCATTGAATATGACAACCCAATCAGTGATTGAATTTCTGCTTGAAAGAAGAAATTATCAAAGTACTTGACATGCAAAATATTTAAATAGAATACGATTAATTTGAAACCCATGAATTTGGTAATTTCAATTTTTTTTTTATCTCTATAGGTCAGTCAGGAAATTATAAAAGTATATCCATAGATTATATTTTCCACAATGTGATCATTGATGAAAAGGCTGAATTGTTATAAAATCATACTAATATATGTTTATCCTTTTGCTATTTGTATATCGTAGTAAATATTAGTTCATAACTCTGTATGACATACATTAAAAAAATAACAACTTGGAATTCTAAATCAAATTCCTTGCCAAAAGTTTATTTATTGGGAACAGAAAAAAATGTAGCTAATATCTGGTCATTTTTTCATTAATCGTATGTTTCAAATTCACCGGTTATTTTTTTTTTTTTTATTAATTTAATAATTTTTTTTATAGCTACAAGTACGGGAATGCTATAATAAAATTACATTGCAACAAGTCATTAAAGAAAAATATTTGTCATTCGCTTTAAAAAAAATCATGTTTATTCATTATTTAATTTGAAAAAGTTTGATATCATTGTAATAAACTACATCAAAAATAAATTGAAAAAATATTTATATAATGATAAAATACGTTTTATTGACTAGCAAAAGACTTGGAAGTAGATAGAGGAAGTGAGGTTTTGTCTGAAATAGATTGATAATGACTAATCAAGATTACTCTGGGGCATTAATTTTCTCTTTTGATGCTAAGGTCTCTCAGTATACGTATTGCTTATTTTATATAGAACTGTATAACAAATAATTGCTCTGTCTATACTTATTTGCTTTTTATTTTAAAGAAATCTTTGCAATGTATTAAAAGCTAATGGCTTTTTTTAAAAATCACAAAGATTATAAATTAAAAAAAAAAATTAAAGATATTTTTAAAAATTTATATACTTTATTAATATTTCATTGATAAGGCAGTTAGACTTTTTCACTTCCTCATTGAAATATCATAAGGGCATTTTACTGAAATGAGAGTCATTAAGAAAACTACAGGTAGTGGTTAAACATCAAATATCAGAAAAAGCAGTCTAAGTCTCACTGGGGATTAAACGCATTTTAGCTACAACAATAGACTTGATTGATTGCATTTTCACCTAATGCTTGCTCATTCATTTCTTTTTACATCGGAATTAAGAAGGAAACTTCAGAAAAAAAAAGAAGTGAAAATCAGATTGTCTTTTAAAAGACCACCCCCCTCTCCTTTTTTATATATATAAAAAAAATTAAAACATAAATAAAATATATATATATATATTTAAAACATTGGAATTTTTCGTAAAATTAAAATTTTCTATTGTTTTCACGTTTAATGAATGCATACTGTATATCATCAACATCATTTTTAACCATTATCGATCCATAGCATCTTTTCTCCACGTCATACCAGCAAGCCTCCATATTTCATTCACATATACTGTCTATTTCTATATCTTTTGCAATCCAATTTAAAACTTAACTGTGCAATACATCCAATCCTACTCCATTTTAGTATCACAATTCTTTCAGTGATTGCTATCTCATCCATGTATTTCATTTGATCACTTCATGTTACTTCTAACAAACATTTTTCCATATGTTGTCGTTTCACTTTTATGTTAATATTCAAGCTTTTAATCCACAAATAACTGATAAAACATAACTGTTAAAAATATTTTTCAAAAACATATGCATATTTCTTTTAAAACCTAAGTTATTGTCACCAATCCAAATGCAATTCTAGATTAATTTTCACATATATGGTAACTCCTGCAGTGATTGTTTTGTTGTTAGTATAACAAACCTTAATGATTAAGAACATGTTTATTGATTTCTAGTGTTTCTTTTTCTGATCACCTTTAATTTAAGCTGTTTTGTTCTATCATCCTTAAGAAAGCAATTATTATTACCCAGAAACTTTTATTCAATATGAAATATTCCTGAAGCTTTAAACATTGAAACTTCACTTAATTGGTAACCAACATTAGACCCTTAGAGTTTAATAATTCTAACATTTCTTCTTATAGTGTTATAAAACTTATCTTCTTTCAGGTAGTTTTTACCACCACTCTAGATTTATATATTAAAATATATATAAAATACAAAACCATTAAACAATACAATACTAGATAAAAATCCAAATTTTACCCAAATCCTTACATGACCATGGTTTCATCTACTAAACAAATAGACCTTCTCAAGTGAAAATCAAAGTAAAGAAACAACATATATATATATACAAAACAAACAAAACTTCCCATAATTCATTTCAAAAACCAACTTCCCTTTATATCAAAAGATGTCTCCATAAGATTGACAACCTCAGATTCAAAAAGTTTTATTATTAAAGTTTTCTTTACTCTTCTCTTTAATTCATTCTTTTCATAAAAAATAACCACTGCATTGTCAAACAATATTTTATGACCTGTATTCAATTCATGAATATATAAAGCTGAGTTAAGATACCTATGTTTAACTCTATTTATATGAACTTTAATTCTTTCATGAAGACTAAATTTACTCTGACCTATATAAATCTTACTATAACCACAAGGAATTTTATAAATAATACCAGGAATATCAATCAACTGTTTAGAACCATTCAGTAAAGAATTCAAAGCAGAATCTTTCTTCCATGCAACCTTCATTCCTCCTAACAAATGACTATTCTTATAAACCAAATTATAAATTGATGAGTTAAATGGTAAACACAAATTCTTTATCTTTACTAACCACAAATTTTTTCCTATTAGCATCATGACTATAAATATTATTATTAAATACAACATTTCTAATAAATTTGTGATTATAACCTAATTCTACCTAATCAGCAGCAAATTTACCTTTTTGAATATCAGCATTATTACTAAGGTTATTAAGTCTTCTATTCCTACAACAGAAATTCAATATAGTTTTTATGCATAAAAGGCTGATAATTATCAGGCCTAATCATATTTTTCAAATTCTTAGGTTTTATAAAATAACTATAAAATAAAACATTATCAACCTTCTCAACCCTTAAATCCAAAAATTTTAATTTTACAAAATCCAAACTATGACTAGAATCAAAAGCATTCAATCCATCTAAAGACTCCTCTAATTTTTTTGGAATGTAGTGTTATTAATCAATTTTCTGTTCCTTTAAAATTATTTGTTAGGTATGTTGATGATTGTTTGTTATTCAGAAAGAAAAAAAATCTCTTGTATTTACTTTCACATAGGCATATTGCTCAAATAAAAAGGAAAACCTAAATATGTAGCTAGTAAGTCAAGAAATGTGTTTGTATATGTTTTACCTGTGTATGTGTACTATGCACATGATTTGTCTAGATTAAATTCAAGTTTATGGGAGTTGATAAATTTTTTCATGATTTTTACTGCCATGGAAAGAGGTAATGAGCATGATAGAACAATTAACAGAAAGGATATAGGATCAGGGCCATATATTCATTTTTTGGATACTGGACATAAAATGAATTGTGAAAAAAAATATTCATGTAATAAAATATGTTAAAAATGACAAGGAAAGAAAATGTTATGAGATTTTGTATATTCAAGAAAATTTAAACAAATGCGTAAACATGGTTAAAGATCCAGCACAATTAGGGAGAAAATGGGCATTGTTAGATTAGTGGAAACTTTAGATATATAATGTAAAAAATAGAAGGAAGGTATTATTATTATGATTTTAATTATTTGTATAAATGTATTATGGCGGAAAAAAAGATCTGTAATAAGTTTAATCATTTTTATGATACATATATGTATTTTAGTAAGTGTATTTAATGTATGTCTTTTAATAATTATATTTATTGTAACGTAATGTAAATAATGTCCATTAGGGGAAATTGCTATAGAGTAATTAATTAATTGTTCATGTGATTGTGTAAAACGAAACATCTTGAAAAGATTCCATTAAGGAATGAAAGCTGGATTGATGTATTTAAATATTTTTATTTATAGTGAGTTGTCTATTTCAATTTTGTTTTAAATTGATTATTTTGAATTTTACTTATCTCATATATATATATATTCTTTTCCCATTACTCAGTATATATATTAAATGGCCAAATAAGTAACAAATATCAATTTAGAAATGAATCCGTCAGTTAACTTAAATTCAGCTAAAACATTTGTTTTAAAAAGCCTATTTTTTTTTTAAAGTGAAGTAATGTTTATTAAGTTAAGAGCCTTAATATCTGAACTGCATTTTGCTTTAATATTTCAGTTTCTAATTTAATCCTATGCTATCATCTTAATTTCTTGTTCGTGGGAATTTATAGTTTTTCAATTAAAAGAGAATTCCCTTTGTATTGTTCGACATTTTTGTTACTTGTCATCTTAATTTGCATGAGCTGAGTGAGTGTAGTAAGGTGAGTGGAAGAAAGAAAGACAGTATGTCTCTCCTTTGATAAGATAAAAATGGGAGCAGAAATGAATGTAGAACAAGTGTAAAAAATGTTGATATAAATTGGAAGGTCAAGTACTTAGACGGAAGGTAATTAGAAAAAATTAAAAAGCTATTGATGATGAAGATATATTCATTTTGATCTACATATAAATCGTTTGCTTAAGAAAAAATTGAGTTGGTCTTTAATGAAACAGTGAAAAAAAAAAAAAAATGTTTTTGTAACAATAAAGAAAAATACAGTAATTTTTATTATATTTTTCTGACGGAATATCATTGAGTATATAAAAATACTAATACATACGCATTCAAACATATGTGCTTGTCGCGTTTTCTTTTTTTTAAAGCATTTTATTTATGATCTTAATTTGCTTTTGTTTACAAAAAAAAATCATCTGCTTATGTGTGTATATGTTGAAAAGTAATTTACACATATAAGATAGTATTATAATCAATATGTAAACAAAAAAAAAAAAAACTATTATATATTAATTTGCACCATTTTTAGGGATTTTGGATAAAATATAAGGTGGCTTCTATATATACGGGCGTGCGTTTGTACATATTTGTATTAAAAGTTTATACATCTTAGAAATGCGCTGTATGTTTTATGTATGTATTTAATATTTCATTAATATGTTGTTAAATACTCGTTATTAAGGGAGTAATTTCGCATTACCGATTAAGAATTTAATTATTAATACCTTCTATAAATAATATATGTTTTAAATGAAAACTCACTGTACAAAGTATTAATTATATTTTTGAAATGATAAAAGTTCCTTTTACTAATGTATTTTTTAAAAAAAAATATGAAAATTAACAGATGTATATAAAAGCTCCAAATTAATTCATTAAATATTCATTATTCTTTATTTCTCATCTTTGAATCAATTAATTTTTATTTTATATGTAATTGAACAACAAATGAACTTTTAATAAAACAATTAAAAATATAGAATTAACTGAAATTGTTTTTTTTTTTTGTATTATATTAAGGATTTTAGTATAGAAATGAGATATTTATATATTATAAAAGAATTGGAAAAAATTCATAAGATGTTTGGTAAAATTGTGAAAATATGATGGCAAGATATTATGTTTTTATGGTTTGCAAAACGAAGTTTCTATTATTTGAAAGATCTTTTGATTTCATTTTTTGATCTTATAATCATAGGAACTTAACAGTGTGAATTCCTAATGTCCACCCTATATGTTCTTGTAATTATATACACATGATTATTCATCTAGTAAATGGGCAGGGATGATTCCTTGGATTCCTTATCAACATGCATCAGTTAGTATGATGAGTTTTATCTATGAATTTAAGATTAACAAAATATCATGGTATTACTTTTTAGATGCCAAATGGTTTTTAAACTAAAATATCTCTTGGGTGATTTCTTGTAGACAATTATAAAGTGTTTAGGTCTGTGAATGTTGATTTTCTTTTACACTTACAATCATGACAGAAAACAATATTAAATTGAGACCATCATTCTGTGATGGTTGTCAAATTGTTATCCAGGCAGCACTTGGTTGCTGAAGGTAAAAATTATTAAAATGTTTATGATTTTAGATATAACTGCCATTTGATGATGAGTTTTTATTTGTCTATTTATAGCTGCAGATCAGTTTCAAATGAAGGAAACTTGCACAATTCTGAGAACTGTCTAATGTTAAATATTGCCAGTCTTTGTGAAGTTAGAAGACTAGATTAAAAGTTCTTTCATTAGAAAAGCAGAATTACAAGTAGAGTCAGATTTATTAAAAATAAAATAAGAAACTTGTAACATTATGAAAATTGATTGTATATCAAACAGATTGCAAAATTAATTATTCAACTTAATGGTAGATACCATGTGCAGATAATCTAGTTTTATGCTCCAGCAAAAAATAAGTAACAGATTTTTGGCAATTGTAATACTAGAATTGTGAAATGATTATAAGAAAAAAGAGTGATTGGTAAATCAACAAAATATATTATGATTTTTTTTTTTAGACAAATCCCAAAATAAAAATGAAGCATTCAAGTGAAAGTTGAATTATATTTTGAAACAGAAAATATTATTTATAATTAAGTCAAATAATTTTTTACTTTTGGGAAATATATATATTCTAGCACATGTGCGTGTGTGGGGTAACTGTTCCCAAAAGCTATAAAATGTCAATTTACACAAGAAATTGCATTCCATCCTCAACAACAGATATCAGCTTTGTTTCCAAACCCCTCCAAACTCTATTAATTTAGTTAACAACACTAAAGACCAAATTCTTCTTTTACAGACTCCCCCCCTCCATACAGTATATAATATTGCATGTTCCAACAATAATTGTAAAGGCACATATTATGGAGAAAGCAGAGCATCTTTGTCCACATGATTAGCACAACATAAATATTCATATATCCTTCCACCTATTCAGTTTTCTACCAGCACCAGAGCACAAGTCATTATGAGTGCATTCCAGACAATCCCACAATCATGTATAGAGAGAGACATGACCTTAAAAGAAAAATCAGAGACCTTCTTCATCTCACGAGACAAAGATGCCATAATTAGGAAGGACACATGCTATGCTTTATCAAAGAAATGGAATTAGCATATTTGCATATCATTAAATGTAGTAGCAAGCTATGATTATGAAGGCAAGATTCTTTGAAAGTGCTCAGCTCGTTTGTTTTTAGTTATCTGTATTGACACTTTATAGCTTTTAGGAACAGTTGCGCCACACACACACACACGTGCTAGATTATTTATAATTGTAATATGTTTAATAGATTAGAAATGATCACTCATGGATATGATGTCAAATACATATTAATATAAAGTTAGAGAAACAAAACTTTTTAAGAATATTTGATCAGTAGTTGATATATATAATCTCCAAAAATATTCCTAGGAATTGAAACTAGAATTGCAAAATTTTCTTAAAGTAGTATTAAACAGGAAGGTAACTAATAAACTAAAAATTTGCCAATTTGGATTTTCAATATGATCATATTATTGTTGCATGAAATTTTTTTAAACAGTATTATGGAAAGGCGCATCTTTATCCTCAAGTTCAATAAAAATTAAAATTCTGATTGGTTCTCTAATATTTTTTAATGTTATCTGGTTGACTGTATGATAGAGGAGTATAAAGGCAGTACACCTGGGTCTCGTTTTACGCGATAGATAGGTTCCTCAGAAAACACGCGCAAACGAAATCGCGCAAAAATAGACATAACTTACATTGAAAAAGGGGGGATGTGGTCTGTGATTTTTCAAAATTCGCATAAAAGCAAAGCACCAACATAAAATTACTTTAAAATTCATGCAAAAAAAAAAAAATAATAAGGAAATAAAATATGATTAATAAAAAATTTCAAATTTGAAAAAAATTGATACAAGACAAACTTTTTTTAACTATAATATTTAATTTTATTCAAAATAATATATTTTTATGCATAATTTACAGTACAGTAATTTACATTTTTTTTATACACGTTTTAATTATTATCACTATTTGCCAAAAAACACGTTCATTTGCAAAGTGAGGAAATACAACTAGCGCCAATTTCACACTCATGTTGTGTCAATGGTTTTGTGGTGACAACATAATTAGTAATTAATCTTTGAGACGATGATTTTATTACTTTTTTATGAAACTAACAACTAAAAATTAAATTCTTATTTTTGTCTTTAATTTTTTAATTTTCAATTCCGTTTAAAAATCAAATTTCACATCACATTAATTTCAAGTCGCCTTAAGTAATTTTTAAATTGTTAATTACAATTAAAAATCAGATTTTAATTGTCAAATTTAATTGTGCCCACTGCTATTATTCACCTTTTAAAAATAAACTTGTGGGTACTAAATGATTAATAATTGATTACGTTCTTTTTTAAAAAGCAAAAACAGAATGTGATTTAAAATGCAAAATTAACATGCACAATGTTTGAACAAATTTACATTATAATCTTGTAAAATTTAATGTGTGTATACATAAAATGTGGAAATCATGATTTTAATTTCATTATTGCATAAAATCTTACTATTATAAAGCACTGAAAATATTGAAATTACTAAGATGAAAGTCGAATTCCAATAATGTGCTATTACTTTCAATATAACGTAAGTGAGCGAAATTTATTATTTAATGTAATAGCGCATTATCGGAGTTTGACTTCCGATGAAACATGAATCGCGAAACTTCAAAATCGTGTTAAATGAGTCCGCGTAAAAAGAGATCCAGGTGTACCTTAATATTTGACAAGAAGACTTCAAAATGATTGGTGAATTAAATTTTCAGAGATCACTTGTTTACTTATTAAAGTTGTTTTAGATTTTTTTATTTTTTATTGTTTAAAAGTAACACCTGGATTTTTTTAAAAAAAAATCAAATCAATGAATGTGTCCTTTTATATGATAATGAGATATTTGAATCAGATAGAGGAAATATTTCGTTCAGCTTCTGAATAATGATTAAAGAATTTAATGATATGTATAATATTTCAATCATATTGATTTATTTATATTTGGGCAGAAATGTTTAGCTCTTTTTAGCTTAACTTGTCTTTGAGTTTTAAGAATGGAAATCCCATTAATTTTATTGATGTTCCTGGAGTTGTAAAATTTGTTGGTGATATGATTTGCGTTAAAATTATTGGAATAAAAAGGGATGTATAATGACAGAATATTTGAAGGTGTACCATGATTCATCTGTGTTTCATTTTATAAAAGTAAGAAAGATAGGAAAAGGTTACTGTAATCCCCTTGGAATATCATTTTCTTCCACTACACGTTATTTTGAATAGGTTGCTTTCTTTTATAGGGAAGTGAATATCAAGGATTCATGACTAAAAAACCAAGAACTACTTTAGAGATGTTTTTTGTTGCTAGGAAAATGCACTATGAAGTATTATAAGTTAAGAATGAATATTTATTGATTTGGTCAAATTAATTGTCTCAATCATGAATATTTGTGACGATATTTAAAGAGTTCACTAATCATGAAAGTAAATTCATATTATATAACTTCTACATAATGGTATCAGAAAATATATTACTGCTAATAAAAACTATAAGAGATTTAAAAATGAATACAGGAATTAAGTTAAAAATATATTCTTAGATTCAGTTTTATTTTCCAATTTTCTGATTGATGTTTATGACTTTGTAAGCAAGCATCAATATAAGATAGGGTTTTTAATTTAAATCATCTAATACCAAAAACATACCCACACATATTGACTTATAGATTTCTAGATTTAGAATAATCCGATGATCGTGCTATTTTTGCCTATGCTACGTCTAAACTTTAATAATTAATATGTAAAAGGCAGATATTGTTTTTATTAGTTATGGTTTCTTTTGTTGTCAGTTTAAATCTAATTTAGTCTAAATATCTTGAGAGCTTTTTTTAGATTGAAAGGTAGTTTTTAGATGTTTAAGCATAGCACAGATTCAGTGGTCCTATTGATGCATTTAACAAATTAAATAATAGTGATAATTTTTTTTGCCTAAATTCATTATTTAAAAATATTATTTTATGGTATACTAATTCATAAATGTAACAAAATACAACATGGAAGTTAATACTATATCCTTTTCTAAAAATCGTCAACTAACATTTTCAACTACATAGTAACTTAAAAAAATATTCCAAGAAAGGAATACAATAAAGACTTGGATAAAATTTTTAATAATAATTGAACATTCAATAATAATATCCAATATATCATTGAAAAACTACAAAATCATAATTTGATACTCAGAAATTGTAAAATATTTGAGAAAAAAAATGTATGTGCACTTATTTAAATATGAAGATTTTACTAATATTATCTCCGAGTTATATCATTTGGAATTTCATTGACATAAATCATAGATTAGCTTTGAGAAAAAATGTTAAAAAAATTTCTGAGACTTTGTGATTATGATGTAATTGAATAAAAAATGCATATATTTTTTTAAAGAAATTACATCACATGAGGAAATGAAAGCAAAAGATATAAGATTAATATACTCCTTTGATATTCTAAAATTTGAAACAGATTTTAAAAAAAGTCCACTGCATTAAGTCTGCTTATATCATACAGTAAGCATTTATATCTGATCAGCAATATAAGTGAATTTATTTATGACAGAAGTACCTCAAATGCTTTTAATAATTATTTATATAATCTATTATTATGATCATTGTTATTATTACTATCTTTAGCATCATCATTGTTGAAGTAATGAAGAATTATCAGATTAAAATCCACATTTAGTATACTGCAATGGTTCGATACATATAGTCAGTAAAATTAATCTTGGGAACTAAGCAATGATCACTAACTTACATGTCTGTAACATTGATATAAACATTACCACAAACACTATAAAGGTGAATCTCATTACCTCTGTCTGCAGGACAATTCCAGTGTGACCAATGCAGCTGATGTTAGCATGCATTCCCTTTTTCTATTTTCCACAAGTACAGGAAGATACAAGAAACTCTTAAAACTACATTAATAATTGTTTAATTAATTATGGCAGAGAGGATACAAAATGCGAGAGAAAATGTATAAAGAAAATTTATTAGTAACAATAATTAAAGAACACTAAAATGAAGTAAAAATTATATGTCTAGATTTAAGTGCAAGATCATTTGTGTTTTTTATAAGTTGAAGTGAAATTTGTTAGTGACTAAGCAGAATAACTATTGGTAATATGCATCCATAGAGGACTATAGGTGTTATATGTTTAATAATCTCTAATGTGGACATTCTCAAATGGTTTAACG
The DNA here is from genome assembly GCA_028023455.1 of Epiperipatus broadwayi. Classification (NCBI taxonomy): domain Eukaryota; kingdom Metazoa; phylum Onychophora; class Udeonychophora; order Euonychophora; family Peripatidae; genus Epiperipatus; species Epiperipatus broadwayi. The sequence continues at coordinate 11,829,692 of JAQFVV010006199.1, forward strand.
ATAAATTAATGAATAATGAAGTAGGGTTAAGATAAAAGTATGTACTCAATTATATCAAATTTCCAATCATGAATAGATGATTGCCATTTACTTAGAATTATGACAGACTGCATACTTGGACTATCAGGCATTAAAACATATATAAAGATACTATGAAGCATGGCATTAGGTTATAAAACATAGGAGTCTATTTCGACAGAAGCAGATATGTGGTCATATGGATAAGAGTGTCATATGGAGCAGGAATGAACCTCTGCATCTACAACCAGTAAGGAGTTGATTACTATTAAGTGGAAATGAGCATCTGCATTGATAATAATAAGAATAACAGCTAAGATCCTTCAAGTATGAAAATGTGAAAGATATTCCCACTTTTAGCATAATCATATTTAGGAATATCCAGAAAATTAATTTCTCCATAGCAGGAATAAACATCTGCTTGAAGAACAAAATCTATGAATTAATAAGAAATATATCTATAAATAATCTAGCAATGCAAAATTAATTAAAATGAAGAGCTATAAATAACTCTTAACTATGAAAGCCTGTAATTAAAAGATCAACAAAGATAAATGGAGTGGCCACATTATAAGTTTAAACAAGTAGTCATATATTACTTTGCTGACCAAACTAAGATCTAATACATTTTAAAGAATTAAAAGATTCAAATACCTTTCTTAATTGAATGACTTTCTTATAGATATTAAGAAATATATTGCATGATAGATCAAGAGGTCTATGATTTATAATTATAATGAGACATTTATGAAAACTGATCTTAACTTATCTCAGCTAATGTAAATCAAATGACATATCTTTGTCTCTTCAAATAAATTGAAAATCCCAGTTTTAACTTTACTTTCAAAACTAATTTAACTTCTTTTATAATTGTTAATAAAACACTAGTTTTCTTATTTGCAAAAGTAAAATCTATAATTGAAACATATGGCAGTTTATATTTTGGCAAAACAAAATCTTTGACAGATGAGGGAGAGGGCTTAAAACATCTTTGCATTTTTAATTAATTAATTTACTTTTCAGGGGAAGAGAAAGCCAATTCTCAGGATTTTAAGAAATAAAATGTATTTATAAAAATTTCCCTCTGTCACCTGATTTTTTAATAATAAATCTAGCATATGTGCATGATTTAAGAATGATCACATCTAGTAATATATTCAATCATTCTCAACAAATATAGATTAATTAAAGTAAAATATTAAAAAAATTAACAAAATAAAATAGATTATACAAGTAAAAGAGAAATGTCAAATATGTATGAATTGTTTTACCAGTAAAGAGCTGCAGATTCTCATGTATAGAGTTTAGATGTTTCTGCTTTTATACTACAAAATATTAAGAGCAGTATGAGATGTAATGGTGATGAATAGGTTTTCTGGGAATTCACATTGTCCTGGATGATTCTTTTCTCAAATATCAATAATTGATGTAAGAACAGGCTGGATTTTTGGACAGCATTCAGCTGAGTGTGGTATAGTCGACTAGGTGGCTTCTTATTTCTGGGAAGATGCACAGCAGGTTAGCAAGCTGAATTTATTTGTGATGACAGCAACATAGGCAAAGGTACATTGTCAGCCAGACTTTAGATGGGCTGCACTTCATCCAACTCCATTGGGATTCCAACTCATTCTCCCTAGAGATTGTGAGGGGAAGTGTACACAAACTTTCTACTTGATAGTTAATATAGGATGGAGCTTATAACAGCCAAATACTTATCTTGAAAAATCCTCTCGGAAGAAGGAAGATTAATAAGTATAATAAAGAATGAACAGAATGTTTTACATTTTTTTGAGGTATTTATACGACTTTAGACAAAATGCATCCAGTTTAATTTTTAATTAAGTATAATTTTGCTGATAACAAATTTGATTAGTTTAATGACAATTTAATCTTGTATCTATTTTATTAATTAGTAAAATTTTCCAAATGCCGAATGCCCTTTTTCTACTGCATTCCTGGCAGTAATTAAACATAGAAGTACCTTTTACTGCAAGGTAAAATATTGAAGATATTCCTCTAAATATAAAACACAAAGAGTTTACTTTTTTTTGCTGAAATAAGATTTCTATACTAATTATAAATGTACTTATGTAATATAATTAATCTATTTTTACCAATTAAAATATTCAGGAATATTACTTAGCTAAATTTTAAATTAATTGTGTTTTAGAATTTTCTAGAATTAAATATATAATTGGAATGTTAATTATTTATTTAGTCTCAAGCTCTCTTTCTGCTCCTCACTACATACATACACATACCTTTAATAAATATTAATAAATAAAAAATACTTCTAATAAATTTTTAATAAATACATTTCCCATAAAATCAAAATTATTTAATTATAAATTTAAAGTCACAAGTTAAAAATTATTTATTTATAAGTTGGCATGAAGCTTATATATGTGGCATATATATAACTTCAATACAATCAGTTGTCATTAATGATTTTCTTTTTAGAAGTTGAACTGTTTGGAGAGACAAAATTGCAGTTTATGAAATTGCAATATTATCAGAAGTATTATGTAAAGCATTGTAAGTTTTTTGAGATAGAAGAAATTGAATTCAGGAAAAAACTTGTTGAAAATAATTTTTATTTTCCAATTCATGTATTGCATATTGATATTTAACAATATTAATTCTTCACTATGGATCAGTTGTATGGAATTCTTATAACCTAACAAATATGTATAAACTATAAAAGCAAAAAGTTAATGATAAATATTGCAAATATATATGTAAACATATACTCTATAAAAAATATTGTACTTAAATACTGCATAGTAAGAAACCTTCTGTTATGTGCTTTTTGTACATACTTGTTAAAGGTTGCAATAACTTTTAATAATTCATTGACAAATATATTCTATAAGGTTTTAGCTTGCCTTAGTAAAAATCACAAATTATTTTATCTATCTTTAATATGACTCACATGTGAGAATGATTCTCTTCATAGAATATAAATTGTTTATATTAATATGTTTAGTGATGTTGATTTTGCACCAGAATTTAACATGTTTAAAATAAACTATTTAAAGTTATTAAACTAATTTTAAAATAAATAATTATGTAAATATTATTTAATTGTCTAAACATTGTAAATATTTTTAACTTTGTAAGCTGTTATTTACTAATAAAATAAAATTAACATTATTATTCATTTAGTTTTTATTCAAAGTTTATAATGTAGTTCTGTATTTAATTCTATAATAAATTGTATTAGGAGAATGGCAAATCATGGAAAACTATTATTCATAATTATATATTCTAAGCCAATAAACATCACATGATCTTCATTTCTTATGCTTGCTGATAACTATTATTAAAACTTGGATCTGAGAGCACTGCACCTAGATCTTAGGATCTAATGCATCCATTGATTACTCTAGCTTGCAGTGAGTGGCAATACGTATAGTGAGTTTTGCCCATTTTAATAACAGTTGTCAGCAAGCATAAGAAATGGTGATCATGTGATGTTTATTGGCTTAAAACCAATCTTGTCTAATAGGATAGTGGTGGCTATGGTTATTAAAGAACCAAATACACCAAAATGTATAGGTACTGAACTGAGTTCAGATCTATATGACTATATAAGCTAATGAGTTTGGATTGAAAATATTATAGTGTTTTCAATTTAAGACTCATAGTTTTGTAGTTAAGTAGAGATAAAAGATGACTGCTGGAGGGTTGCATTAGATCCTAAGATCTATGTGCAGTGCTCTCAGATCCAAGGCTCCTCACTGGTGAAGGCCACAAGCCAGAAACTAGTCTAGGCACTAGATGGGGATTTTATGCACAAGCCTTCTGGCATCCATTGATTACTCTAGCTTGCAGTGAGTGGCAATATGTATAGTGAGTTTTGCCTGTTTTGATTGTCTTCTGTTGTAATATTTCATTTCTAATTATGTTTTCTGCTTTTGGACAATGAATTTATCATTAATATTATTACTATTATTATCATCAATCATCATGATCATAAATATTATATACATTTACTTCTTTCATGTTTATTATTGATATATTAAACTTTTTGTTCTATTTTCAGTCCTGAAATCTTTAGATTTAACTTAGAACAAGGACGTTTTTTGAATTCATTTGTATCTAGTTCCTAGTAAGTATGCGTATTATTTTCTTTAAACATTTATTGAATATTAATGAATAGTTATTAGTGAATGAATATTTGTCTTTTATGTACATATTGTCTTATATGCTATACATATTTTTTTTGATAAAAGAGCTCAAGGATTTTTAAAATTGTTTTTTGTGTAAGAACAAATAGAAGACTATTCGTGCAGAGAAAAATTATGAGAAATGTTTTTTAAATACACAATGATTACATGAAAATCATTCTGAAATATTGTAATTAATTTTTTTTAGAGATTAAATTATTAATTCCAAACAAGATATTTGAGTACAAATAATTATATTGACTTGTAATAGATTCTGTTGCATTTCATTTTAATAAAATAAGAAAGACAAAGGGAAATAAATTAGATAAAATTATGACATGGTGAAAGGAAACTATGATTTAATTTTATAAGTGATAAGGAACTTCTCCATATTAGGTAACTTAAAAGTGTTATCTTTGTTGTTTAAATAGTCATTTTTTTTGTTTTATTATGTCTTCTAATCTATTATATTTACTAAAATGAATTTTTAGTTCTGGTTTTGTAATCATGATTGTCTATGTTAATAGTAGTAGAAGAGGAAATTATTATAGCATTTTTATATTCTTCCTTCCTTATATCCATTTGTTTTTATTTGTCTGATCAGTATAAAATGAGGGATAAAGCTTAACAGCATATTTCATAAACACTTGATTTTTGAATAATAAATTATTTTTAGTTTGATTAAAAAAAGTTTATTCTTCTTATTAAATACAATAATTAGTTTTAATATTATATTTATAATATATTACATATGACCTACTGAGTCTTTTTTATAAATAAGATGACTTTACCATTGTTTCTTTCTCAAGCCTTATCTTTCTAAAATGTATCATCACTCTTTTTAATCTCTAGTCAGTAAATTAAATTTTATATGTAGAGTGATGGTTTAGCTAATAGAAAAAAAATTCTGAGTTTGTAAATTTACTAGTAAATCATTGTATGCCTAACATTGTCTTTATAATAACTAATTGTGTCATTACTATATTACAAATGTATATATCTTATAGTCATAGCATATCTAGGAGTAAACTTATAGACAAAAATACATGCAGTATATTTACTGATAGAGATAGGAAATGATAAGTGAAGTAAATTGATAACTATATTTTATGTGGCAAAGATGTCTGCCATTATGGTGTTCATTGTATATCTTCACATTTGTTGTATAGGTCATTGTTTGGTGAGGAAGTGTTCATTCTATTAGTTATTTGCTCAATAAGCATTCATTCTATAAGATCTCACCATATTTATATTTAAAACAGTAGCACTTCTCACCATGCAATAGTGCCACCTAGCACAAATCATAATAGTCAATAAATGCTAGAATATTTGTGCATCAATATCCCTATCTAATGTCTACTCATCCAATATCCCCAGACAGTTACTAGCTTGTGGCCTTCATAAGTAAGGAACCTTGGATCTGAGAGTGCCCTGCACCTAGATCTTTGGATCTAATGCAAACCTCCATCAGCACCTTTTATGTTTTTACTTAATTATAAAGCAATGAATGTAAAACGAAAGCTCTGTTTTTTAATTTAAACTCATTTGCTTGTACTAATGGTTTAATACATATTTATATTTGGTATTTATTTAAGTTTTCAGCATCCTATGTTGCTTTAAATATATTGGAAGCCTTATTTATTACTGTATTTATGTTTTTATAATATATATATATATATATATTATATTATATTTATGAATTTAAGTTAAACAAAGCAAAGAACAGATTTTAAACAAATGTAAATGTATATATGTGTTTATGCGACTGAAGTGTTGTCCTCACTAAGTAGTCAATATTTCTATGAAAAAAACATTTCAACAGCATTCTTTGTATGTGTATATGTATAATAGTGAAATAAATGATTGGACTTATATTTGAAAACAGAATCTTATATGTCAAAGCCATTATTAAAATTATACAGTATACATAGTGACTTTATTTTTATGTTTTATTATATAAATATTATTGTAGATTTTTTTTAAAATGATAAAAGTTAATGAGAATTATAAAATTATTATAGTTTCAATCTTTTTATTTTGAACAATTTATTTTGATTGAAAACATTTATTGGAGTTGATGTTCTTTAAATAATTTTTTTTATTTTTATTAATGATAACAGTGTCAAAGTTTTTAGAAAATTTTCTTTTAAAATTGTTCATATTATACTGGAAAAGCTAATAAAAAAAATTTTCAAGGTATTATTCATTTATCTATTGATTTTAGATTTATTAAAAAATAGTTCTTTTTTTTTCTGAGTATATCATCATCTTAATAAAAAAAGTCTATTATCCAATATTAAAAGCTTAGATTCAGTATTACACTGTGTACTTCTTGCTAGTCAATAGATCTATTCTGAAGTAAGTAGTTGACTTTTTCTAAGTACTAAAGTTGTGTTACAATTTTATGTGTTGAATTGAGTAGAAAAGCTATAGCAATGATAAATGAATATTATAGGATTAGAATATATCAAAAGTCAATTAACTATGAATATATGGTACAATAATGAAAAGTATCATTACATATTGAAATGAATTTTAGCAGTTGAAGGGAAAAATAGAAAAGAAATTGTCAAACAAAAATGGATTACTATCAAAAAAAGATCTGTGAGAAAATCAAGGAGAGAATGGATTTTAGCAACAAAAGAATTACTGAGAAATAGTGGATAAGAATATTAATATGTATGGGAAAAATCATTAAAACAAATATCAATAAAAGGAAAAAGTGGATAGAAAGAATAAACAGAGAAATAAGAAAAATTTGCAAGAAGATTAATGGACCACCACAGGCATAATAATTGGGAAGGAAAAAATGTCATTGGAAACTATAGATCCATAAGAATTAATAACTAACAATTTTCTTCATGATAAAGGAAAATATCCTCTATAATAATAGTGAATAAATATTCTGTCTTGAGATTCAAATAATGTATATTAATGTTTCAATAATATAGATTAGATTTACACAAAAATGAATATTTGCAACTTCTTAGTACAAAATTATCTATTTGAATAAAATAGTTTGCTATATGTAAATTATATATATAAGACAAACAATTTGTTGATAGACTGAGTTCTATTCTGTATAACTCTGCAAGAAAACATTGAAGATTAAAAAAAATTACTTATCAGACTATTTAACAAATGGTTAATGCAAATTTTAACAGGGTTCTTTTTTACTATTTACATAAAAACAGCTAAAATCTATTTGCTTTCGGATTTACTTTCTGGAAAAAAAATACTAAACTTGCTTGGCTACCTTTAAAAAAGGTTTAGCTTTCATTTTCATTCCAGACCTGGTGGTCTTATGGTGCATTAACTATGCACTTCACTATGAAATTCTTTATTATATGTGTACACACATAGTTGTAAATAAAATATCATATTATTAATTATATCGCACCCTGGCAAGAAAAGTGACACAATTCAAAAATGCAGTTTTTGAGAAAACTCGACTTAAAGAGTACTATAAAACTTACATTGAAATAGTATTAACTTCTTTTAAATTTCAGGTAAGTATTTTATGGTGGTAAATTATTTTATATTCTGTAGTATAGTAATATGGATCTGTAGCTCTGCTCTCATCGACTGTGAGGTGTTATCAGGTAAATATAAGTGAGGTCTTTGAGTTATGTCACTTTTTTTGCTTTTCTGAAAATGTTTTTTTTTGTTACAACCTCTCATGTAATACTTATGCCACTTTTCAACCCCAAATAATATATCTTTCTTACTTATTATTACATAAAACGACTTTCAGACTTCCCTCAGGAAAAATCACTACTTAAGTGAAAATAAAAAATGAAAAACAAGTTGAGATTGTTTATTAGAAAAATACATAATGCAAAAATATAATTTATGAAAATTAATACAATTTAATAAGGAACAATTATCAAGGTACAATTTAACGAACACTATTTACGAAAACATAGATTCATAAATGGGCTTATATAATGTAGGAATAATTTTCACTGAGATAAGGGATTCAATATGATCTTTCTTTATAACAAATTTCCATTTTTTTTGTGTATGCCACAGCACACTGCATTGTAGAGATGCTCATTTGTCTTCTGGTATTATTGACGTTGATCTGCGCATATTCTTTTGGTTTGTATGTAGTTTTCACAAAAAGAATACCTGGGTCACTCTTCTGCACTTTGAGTATTTTTATGTCACTTGTTTTGATCAGTTCATTGTTTGTTGTTTTGTAATAGTTTGATCCAATTTGATGAGAGAGTGTTTTCAAATCCACAAAATCCTGGTAAGCCAATTCTGTTACTTTATACAGATTTCCTGTTTTTCTTGCGGACCTAATTAATCTCACATAATCAGTTAGGATATAGATGTGACCTGATTTAAGAGCTCGTTTAATCGACTTCTCGATGACAGAATGAACATTGTCTCCTTCGTTTTGGGTGTGACCTGTAATCAAAAATTTATGTGTGATTGATTTGATCTTAAATTTTTGCACAGCATACAGGTACAGTCCCATTATAAATTTGTTCTTATGCTGGCCACAACAATTATCCGAATAGAGTATAATTTCAAGATTATCATTGTTGTTGGTGGTAGCTTTTTTTTCTAAGTATTTCAGAACACAGGAGCCTATCTCTATGGCACCTCGACCTCCTTCACCTTCATGCCAAAAAAACACTGTACATAATCTGACTGAAGTTCAGTGACAGTTAAGTTGTAACTATTGATTTTGCTTTTATAATAAAATATAGATGTATCCCCTCTTGGTGCAGGCAGAACCGCTTGGAGGTCGTAAGTGGGAATTATAATTTTTCCTTTACTTTCTTTTGCTTTGTTTTTATCCTCCTCTTTCTCTGCTCTTGATAAAACTTTCTCCCTTAAATGTTTATCATATTTTTCTTGTATCCCTTCTTTTTCTTCTTTTGTAATGTTGTTGTAAGAGCTGCATAAGTTGCACATATCTTTTTTTGGAATGAAAAATGAAATGTTAAAATTGTTTTTGAAAATTTGTGAATACATCGTGAGGTTTGCATAAGGAACATTTCTTTTAATGCACTCGTTTTTGTAGTCACGGTGTAAATCAGCTAAACTTTTCCCGCCTTCTATAAATTCCCAAGTACTTTGTGCATGCAGATAATGGCTTTCGATTCTTGGGATGGTATTAATTTGATCAATAACACCATCTTTTATAGCGGGATCTATTTTATAGTGGTGTCCATGTTTTCCTCTGAGATCCTCTTGAAGAAATCCTTAGTTTAATTTACTATCACAGTCCTAATAGGTAGGTCATTGATGTCCAATGTTGCCTTGAAAAATAATTTGCAAACACGCATGTCTACACTGTTGATCAAAAAATAAAATGCATGCTTACACTGGCGCATGCTTCCTTCTTTTTTATATTGATACTGAGGTCTAATAGTGATCATATTTCTACAGATAAATTCTCACTGGGATTGCAGGCTGTCAAGTGACCAATATTTGTTAAATATTTCAAGCCTATTATTTTCATCTATTTTGCTTGAGCATTTTAGTTTGCATTTTTCATTACACGCTGGATGTATCTTTCTTGCAGGCATTTCTGTTTTACGAATTGATGATGATGTATAAGGTTTTCCAGTATTTCGTAAAAGTTTTGCTTCAGTCTATTTCCACTCAACCGGATTTGCTTTCCTTATCTTACATTTTCTATTGTTATCTACTTGGGAGTTGTCTGATTCTGCGCCCTCTGTCTTGTTAGTATTAATAATATTTTCATTCTCCTCCGATCCTGATGATGAGTTTTTAGAATCAGAAGATGATTGCATGCTAAAATCTGGATCCGTGTCTGAATCGTCCATGCTTTCATCTGATGATTCTTGTTGTTGTGCTGTTGAATTAACCTGTTGTATCTTCAAAGGCTGTGTATGCAGGTTTTCAGTGTATTGCCATGTAGAGTGCGTACATTGATCTTTTGATACTGTGTTGCTCAATTCTATTTCTTTTGTTGCATTTTCTTGTTCTGTGTTTGCTTCTCGATCCTCTAGTACTTTGTCACTCACTCCTTTTTAATTGCAGCAGCAGCCAATGCCAGCAATTTCCTACTTCTGAATTGTGAAAACACCATTGTTAGAAATATAATTTGAGCTTATTATGTTGAAATATTAAGTTGAACTATTTCTTATTATGCCTAGGTAAACTGGCACAAGTCAAAATAACACAGTAAAAAATAAGTTCAGAGATAATTAGTTCAAGAAAAGTGTCACTTTTTTATTATGACGCTATTAAAAATTACATTCAACTTACCTTATATATGAAAAGTGTCACAACTCAAAATGTGCCGCTCTTCTTGGTTGACTCATGTACACCTTCCAGTAGCAATGCTGAAGAGACACTGTTATTGCAGTGATGAATCATGAACTATCCTAGAATAAAACTGACACAACTGTCCTCTGGTGGATAAATTGCGAGATAGAGATGTGACACTTTTCATGCATGTTGGGGCACTTCATACATATTTTTCAATGACATAATCTCAAAAGTGCCATTTTTTGACTTAAGTCACTTTTCTTGCCTGGGTGCGATATGCTTTTATATTTAAGCATAAAGCTTAACTAGTCAAGAATTAATCAAAATTACCCCAAATTCAAAACTCAACCAGACTAGCCAAGAAAATAAATTCTAAAACACTACCAATCGTTTCATTGCTATAAACATACTTCTCAAGTGTAAAGAACTACAAAACAACAACATATTTATATTAAACATTATCCACAATTCTATTTACTTCCCCTTAACCTTTAATATTAAAATAACTTTTAAATAAGTTAATTGCTTCAGAATCATACATTTTTAATAATAAAGATTCTCTAATTCTTCTTTTTATTTCTTTTCTCTCAAAGAAGACAACCTTAGCTTTATAATTAATAGCATGGCCTGTATCTTTTTCATGGATATACAAAACTGAATTAAGATATTTATTTGTAACCATAGTTTTATGTATCTTTATTCTTTCATTTAAGCTCAAACTACTCTGACCTATATATATATACACCTTCTTACAAAAACAAGGGATAATGTACACTACTGCAGGAATGGTCTTCCTATCAAAAATTTTCTTTGTATTATTTAATAAATTATTCAAAGTAATACCCCTTTTCCAAGCAATTTTTTTATTTCTAAACAAATTACTATTTTTACATACAATTTTATAGGAAGACAATTTAAAGGACAAAGAAATATAAAAGATTAAATAATTCTAGTTTGGTAGTTTTGTTTCAGAATTGGTAAATTTTATAAAGATTATTTGAGTGTTGGCTACTCTGATAAATTTGTTAAAAGTATTTTATGTAATAGTAATATTTGTAATAATATATAGGATAAAGAAAAATATTATTTTATTTACATAAAAGTAGGAGTAGAAATAAATATCTTAGTTCTGCTTTATATGTCCATGAAAAAGATACAGATCACACTATTAATTTTGATGAAGCTAAGGTTGTCTTCTTTGAGAAAAAAGAAATAAAAAGAAGAATTAAGGAATCTTTATTATTAAAAATTTATCATTCTGAAGCAATTAACTTATTTAAAAGTTCTTTTAATATTAAGTAAGGGTGGATGGTAAGTAAATGGAATTATGGATAATGTTTAATATAAGTATGTCATTGTTTGTAAATGGAATTGTGGATAATGTTTAATATAAGTATGTCATTGTTTTGTACTTCTTTACACTTGAGAAGTCTGCTTGTAACAGTGAAACAATTGGTAGTATTTTATATTTTATTTTCTTGGCTAGTCTGGTTGAGTTTTGGATTTAGGGTAATTTTACTTTTATATTTACACAAACCACGAAGTTTTTCAGTAAAACAAAGCAAAACAAATCCAAATATCTCTATTCATTAAAAATTATATTCAAAACATAATAGTAGTCATCAGAATAAGTGTAAGTAAACAGTAACCTTCAAGGAAGTGATGACAGTTCATTCATTGGTGATTTTTTTCATGGTAAAAACCCCCAAAAGTTTTTTTCATTAGTTATTGTCTAAAATAGTTGTATCAAAAATAAGTAGCCCTCACATTATTGAGGTTTTCAAGCAGTGTCCATAAATAATTTTAGTGGATTCAAGAGTGAAGTGAAGATGATTCTGATTTTATGGATAAAAATTTATATGTGTGTACTTATATACAGAAAAAATTATGAAGTCTTAACATTTGCATTTGTATGCAATAGAGACTTGTAACATTAAGGTTGTCAATGTTATTACTTCTGATATTATTGAGAGTATATTTATTATCTGGGTACATTGTCTGAATTTTTATTTTAAGAATAATAAGCAAACAGTTTATACTTTGTGGCTAGTTATGAATCAAAATATATAAAATGCGCTAACACGCACAAGCACACAAATCTAAAAACAAATAAAGAATATATATATTATTATTTTTTTATTTTAATATCTATTCCATTAAATGGCTAAGTGCTTTCAAGGGTCAAAGCCCTCATAATCATAGCCGCATTACAAACTATAATAAATTGACTTGGAGTGATGCAAATTTATGCGAATGAAATGATTACGCATTCCATTTCTTGGATATTTTGTAGCAAGAGTCTTTTCTATTGATGGCATCGCCATCTCTAGATATAAAGAAAGCTTCTTTTATCTTTCTTTTAAGATCGTGCCGCTCTCTGCACACCACCACTGGATTTCCCAGTTGGAACTCGTGCCAGCTGAAGCGCAATGCTGTGCAAAAACTGAACTATAAGCAGTGTCCACCAAAGCTTTATTATAAGAATAAGTGCATTATGATAGCCTAGTGGATAGAGAGGCCCAAGTCTCACCATAATATGATGATCTACAAAATTTTTTTCAGGGAAGGCAATATTATAGACCACCTGAGGTGTCAGTGAGGGTGGTAGGCAGTCCTTGGTATTATTAATTAGTTTGTTGGAGTTAGGAGGTGTGTGAAAACATAGCTGGTATTTATTATTCTACAAATAAAAAATGAACTTCATACTACAGGGCTTACGTTTAACATGAAGAATGAAAATGCCCATAAACAAGTTAAAAACTTAGACCTACATTTGCAGCGAGAACACACATCTTAATTATAAGATGCTAATCAACCCCTTGATGTTATAGGACATTCCCACCCTCTTTCCAATTCACCAACTAACCACAAACTCTCTGGCCTAACCTCATTTTTGTATAGAAATATGCACTTGTGTAAATTTGAGGCAGATAAGAAAGCTAACCTCACATCATATAGGGACGACCTAATAAAAGTTGGTTTTGATATGAATTTAATCGACAGGAAGATAAAACAGTTTTTTGCTAAAATAAATGATCAAGTCCCTAAAAAGCAAAGACTTTTACTCCCTTACCTGCCTAATATGCATAAATGTTTTTATAATATTTTCAATAATAAATACCAGTTATGTTTTCACACACCTCCTAACTCCAACAAACTAATTAATAATACCAAGGACTGCCTACCACCCTCGCTGACACCTCAGGGGGTCTATAATATTGCCTGCCCTGAAAAATTTTGTAGATCATCATATTATGGTGAGACTAGGGCCTCTCTGTCCACTAGGCTATCACAACACACATTCTTATATTGGTGGACACTGCTCATAGTTCAGTTTTTGCGCAGCACCGCGCTTCAGCTGGGCACGAGTGCCAAACGGAAAATCCAGTGGTGGTGTGCAGAGAGCGGCACGATCTTAAAAGAAAGATAAAAGAAGCTTTCTTTATATCTAGAGATGGCGACGTCATCAATAGAAAAGACTCTTGCAACAAAATATCCAAGAAATGGAATGCGTAATCATTTTATTTGCATAAATTTGCATCACTCCGAGTCAATTTATTATAGTTTGTAATGCGGCTATGATTATGAGGGCTTTGACCCTTGAAAGCGCTTAGCCATTTAATGGTATAGATATTAAAATAAAAAAATAATAATATATATTTTCTTTATTTGTTTTTAGCTTTGGGTGCTTGTGTGTGTTAGCGCATTTTATATATTTTGAGAATAATAGTTGATTTATTAATTAAATAAGTTCATCAAATAAAATCTTTTTGCTTTTCCTTTTATGATAGTACATTTATGGTCAATTATTAGATATAGATGATTTATTTGTTAGATGATCTTTAAATGAATGTATAATTTCCATACTTGCAATTATGAAAAGTACTTTATGTTTTAAAAGGCAAAATAGATAATTTGCTCAACAATGAAGAAATTAAAGAATTTAAAATCTGTAGAGGATGTTTCTGTTTATATGCCCACATTTTTGAAATTTGCTCTAGCAGGAGATTTTTTTTTTTTTAGTTTTAACGAAATAATATATATATATATATATAATTTTTAAATAATGCTTTTATGTAAACAGTATTAGCCAACTAAAAAGTAGAAAAATAAAGTAATCTGTACAAAAAGTAGGAAAACCTGAATCTCCGTTAATTTTTACATTCTCGGAAAATATCAGAAATCATAAGAATCTATACTTGTTATAAGTCAATTGGAAATTGCAGAAATATTATTATTTCAAAAAGATATTTGAGACTCAAATAAATCATAAAAAATAAAAAAGCTGCAAGTGATTTTACGAAATGACAATATTCCTGCAATTTCCAATTATTTTATATCGAGTCTAGATTCTGAAGATATCAGGTATTTTACAAGAATGGTAAATTAACTAAGATTCCAGGTTTTTTTGCTTTTTAATCAGATTAGTTTATTTTTCTATTTTTTAATTGGCTAGTACTGTTTACCTAAAACATTATTTAAATTTTATATATATATATATATTATTTCATAAAACATTATTTAAATTTTATATATATATATATATTATTTCATTTGTTAACCTGGCAGCATTAAAATGAAAATTTGAAGTTTGCTAATAAACTAATAAGAATAAATGTGTATTCAACCCCAAATATCATTTGTGGATATATCTCCTAAAGGATTTACCCTAATCTAATAAAATAAAAATGGATACTATCTTAAAGGATTTAAAATGTACTTTATTTTAATGATCATCAAACATGGAAAGAAATTTAATACATTATGCATTTTTTTCATATACTTAAATAAATTTCACAATATATAATAATAAAAATAATACAGAAAAGTTTTTTTCAGTAAATATATATATAATTAATGATCAGTAAATATATATATAATTAATGAGAACCAAATATAACAATAATACACTGCCTACAAGGAAGAAAAGGAAAAAATGGTGTATAGTTTTTCCATTCATTTTTTTGTTAGCCAATTATTAATTAAATTAATTGATGTTTTGTATATATACATACAGATATGTTGTAATTAATACATTTCATACCATATTGTTTCCTTTTATTAGATTCTTTAATATAGTTTAAAGGTTTTATATTTTTTACACAATCAATGCATATTTATCATATCTTTTATTAATTGCTTTATGTTCTTTTATTTTTTTTTAATATTATATTGCATGATTTATTTTAATGATATTTTAAATATTTTTAAGTCAACTGAAAAGATTAGTAAAAAATAATAGAAAGCTGAAACTTATGAGATTGAAGACAAAGACCCTTATTCTTGCTAATGTAACAAAGAATGCTTCTAGATCCAGATTTGAAAAACTACAAGACTATTGGGAGCTAATAAATTTTTATACTATAAAGTTTGTATAGGAAATTTAAAGGAACCAATGGATTTAAGGTTTAAAACAGTAAAGAGCATTCAAAGCTGATATAGAGCTGTTATTTTACATGCAAGTGTTGAGGGTAATTATATTATAGTTTATGTTTTTCATTCTCTATCTAACTCTAAAATGAATCATAATCATTTTGATCAAGAACATACTGCAGGAATTGTATTTGTTAATTGTTGATGGCCACAAATACAAAACAACATTTCAAGAAATAAACCAGTCTTACTGATCACATCAATATTAGATTGTCACAATGGCAGAATATTTTCTTAAGATACAACTCCTTTTTATATTTTCAAGAGAATGTGTATTTGAATAGCACAATGACATGTAGCTGTTTTATTTGTCAAAAATTGATAGTTATAAATATTAGGACCATTGAACTTGAAAAAGATTGGGCTATCAATTTTTTTTTTAAAAGAATTGTTAGTAATCCATATAATAAACCAGTAAGTTTTATATTACTTTTTGGGATGAACTGAGATAAATTATCTGTGAACCAATAATGTATATTAAATCTCTCAAGTTTTTATACATCATGAAGAATGTTTAGCCAACTATTTTAAAATGGGACCTTGGGAGTATAACACTAAATATTTCTCCATATTTGATCATTTTATTTTTACAATCAAAGATTTTTTTTATATAATGTACTAATAGTTTTAACATTAGTTATTACAAGTGTAAGCTTTCATGTAATATACATTTTAAGATTAATATCTAAGATAAATAAATTTTTAAACAGAGTTCTTATCCACAGAAATGGATCTTGGCACCATTGAATAAATTTTTCTATTCAAAAAGTTAGTAGAACATAATATTAGATTGTCAATGGACAATTTTTTTTATTCAAAACATTAGAAGAATAAAACATGAGATATGTTAATTCTATGTTATTTATACTAAAATAAAATTACAGTTAGTTATCCTCAAAGAAAAAAAAAACAAAACTAAAAATATTATTTATTATTAAAATTCTAACTTTGACATCTAGATATCCATTATGCCATAAAGAACTTTTAAAAGTTATCTTTTTAAAAGTAAATGATTTCAAGGACAATCTCCTATTAGTGATGTAGTATTTAGATTAAAAATAAGTCTTTTACAAAAATATTGCATCATAATCATTAATTTATTAGCAAATTACTGAAAGTTACAATTTTACTTAGATTCAGTTGTTTCCCCTCGTGTTAAAACATCCAGCCAATCAAAAATTCTCATTTTATTGATTTCTAGACCACTCCCTTTACAGCTTTGTAATATTAATAAGGTACACTGTCAATCATGTTAATGGTCAATAAAATGCTGATATCTTCAGATTTTCTCCCCAACTATTATATTAAAATTGTTAATTCTGGGAAAAGAAAACTGCAAATCATTTATACTGTATTATAAAGTTATAAATAGGCTTAAAACAGTATAGAGAAAATAGTGATTGCAGTACCATTGTAATGTCTAAAAAGTCAAAATCTATACAGACACCACAGAGCTTGATCAGGCCATTGAAAATATTCATGAGAGACATTTCGATGTAGTTAAAGGTAATGTGATTTTATATGTAATAATAATTACATTTCGTTTAAAATATAAATACGTGTATTTAATTATATATATATAAAATAATAATTACATTTAGCTTAAAATATAAATACGTGTATTTAATTATTATATATATAATAATAATTACATTTTGCTTAAAATATATACGTATATTTAATTATTATATATATATATAATGATAAACATAATCAATATTAAATTAAAAATGTTGTGCAGTAAATAATATACACTCTCTTCTCATTACTCGACAATAGTACAATAAAAAAATGAAGCCATTTTTTTCATTGTTCTTTTCATATATAAATTAGGATTGTCCTGAATAGTTAAGGCAGAGCGCATGAATATTAATTAATTCAATTATTTTATTGCTTTTATATTGATTAAACAGATTAATTTTTATTTAGCAAAATAAAGAAATTTATTTATTTTTTTGCTTCAACTTTGTAATAAACATTAAACGATCCATTATTAATTATTCAGGGCAATCTTCTTTACATAAAAACAGCACTAATGGGGAAATGATTTCATCTTCTTATTATAGTATATAGGGTATATGAGCACAGACTTTCAGATAACCCATCACTCCCCACTCTATCTAATAACACTGACACACTCAAGCACATGTATGCTGAAAATATAAATAATCACCAATATACGTATTTCATGCTAAACCAGCAATCATCAGTTGGTTCAGATTATCATCTCCCACACATATATACTATAAGTGCTCAGATATATATTAAGATAGATAATATTCATACTTTAATGGACAGGCTCCAATCTACTACACACTCCAACTCTTCAACCGTCCATCCAATTGTAGTATTTTGAGGTGGGAGTGTGTATTATGTCTGTAACAGCATTTCTATTTAAAAAAAAAAACCCAAACAATTGTGTTTAAAGTTATATATATGTGTGTGTGTTCATGTTATTCTAAAGCACTCGTTTGAGTTCTGATGAAAAAATATAATAAACATAAACTAATTAAATGCACTGAGTCAGCTTTTGGCAAAACACTTCCAGAATCATATGTTCATGTTATGAATTACTTTATTACATATAAATAGTCTTATGTTTATTACAAAGTTAAATTTTAAAAAAATAAGAAATTTCTTTGCTTTGTTTAATAAAAATCAATCTGTTTGATCAATATAAAAACAATAAAATAATTGGATAAATTAATATTTATGCTCTCTTCTCTGCCTTAATTATTCAGGACAATCTTTTATATATATATATATAAAGGATCAATGGAAAAATGATTTTATTTTCTTATTATTGTATTGTCAAGTATTGGGATGGTAATGTGTATTATTTACTGTAATAACATTTCTATTTTAAAATAACAACCGTGTTTAATGTTATATATTTATGCACACATACCTTTTCGCAGGTTAGTGACAAATCTTTTTGTAAGAATTTCTATAGTGATCATTATCAATTTGTGCCAACAATTCAGTATTATGATTTTTTAAAAAAAAATCCAATTTTTTGTCTTTAAAAACGCCTTTTTTTTCAAAATCCCTGACCATTTTGGAAGATTGATGACATCATAAAATATTAACTTCACTAAAATGTACAGTATAGAGTTTATTTATCATAAAATATCCAATATTTCGTTTCTGTTATGGAATTTAAATAAGATTAATATTTTATATGATTTTTATCCAGCGTTTTTGCAAGTGTTTTCATTTGTTATATCCAAAATAGAGACATTTTCATCTTTAATGACTACAAAGCAAAAAAAAAAACAAAAAACAATTTTACTCAATACAGTAGTAAGTACTCAAAACTTACTTTAATCGTGTATAACAACAATGTATTAATATTCAACAGGCAAAACTCTCCATACAGTAGCGCCACCCTGTATCAACCAGAGTAATCAATGGATGCCAGAAGGCTTCTGCATAAAACCCCCATCGAGTGCCTACTCAACCAATATCCCCATATTAGTTTCTGGCTTGTGGCCTTTGTCAGTGAGGAGCTTTGGATCTGAGAGCACTGCACCTAGTTCTTAGGATATTGGATGATGCACAAGCCTTCTGGCATCCATTGATTACTCTAGTTGGCATAGGGTGGCACCACTGTATGGAGAATTGCCTGTTTAATAACAGTTATGTGCTAGCATAAGAGATGGTGATCATGTGATGTTTAGTGGTTATTAATATTCAATTTTAAAATGTGTACATTAGATAAAAAGTATTGACCCAATCAATATGGATTACAATTCTTATGAATGTTATTTTAACTTGTGCAAAAGATATCTTAATCATAATCGTGACCATCATAATTGATAAATTATTTTAAGGGGGGGGGATAAATTTGTGCATTATGTAATTAATAATTTTTATGTAATCAAAGGTAAATAAACATAAGTTAAAAATATTATTTACTTGTCAAGCATTGGTGGTCGAGAGGTCAGCAACAGGTGCTTTACAAGCAGTTGTCCTGGGTTAGCTGGTTTGGCTGATGCTATGACACACAAGAAAAAAAAATTATTTACTTGCTCAATTTTAAATAAATTATCTTATAATTTGTGTCTGATATTCAATAAAATGGTGGCTTTAAAAAAAAGTACATCTTTATACTAGCATCAAAAAAAAAAGGTTTAATAATTTAGATTATTAAAATTTCAGTAGTCAACAGTACATTACATATCTTTATCCAATTTTTATTTAAATTTGCTTCATTTATGTGAAATGAATATAATTCTTGAAGCACTGATATTTTTTTTAAAAAAAAAATGATGCAAAATAAATTCAAAGTTTTATTGGTTAGACATTACAAAAATTAAAACTTTGATAATAGAACATAAAGTGGATCAGAAATAAATTTTAAAATGCACATTGTATTTTTTTTTTTAATTTTAAAATGTACACTTTAGTTGTTGTTTTTTTATGCTTTATTTTAATTTAATAAATGGTGAATTAGAAAATATTCTCTTATTATATAAGAAACAAAATGGTGTACCAGCAATGAAAAAAAGTATATATATATTTTAAATTATAGCTATCAAAATTATTTTATTAAGTCTTTTTATCCACTTGTTAGTAATTTATTTTAATAATACGCTTAGTAAAAATGTTTCTTCATTAATTAACTTTTTTTCCAATTTAAACTTTATATTTTTTTATTTGAATTTATATATATTATAAATTAAAGAAGTGAATTATTTTTTCCCTCATACGATCTCATTATAATTGCTTATTTTTTATGTGAGGTCTCAGATTTGCAATGAATTTTAGTAGCCCAATTCACCTTGCTAACCAAGATAATGGTGTATTTATAATTAAGAGGAGAAACCAGTCTTTCTCAAGCTATGGATAAAAAGTCCTTAAAATGTTGAACAAAAGATCAAGAATAGAAAGAATCCATCTATTCTTAGAGCTTTTTATCAAAAACAGGTTTATTCAACTATGTTTACAATAAAATAAAAGATTATAAAATAACATTAAATTTGGCAATACATTTATAAACCATTAAATTACTTAATGTCCAATATTAATAAGATTCCATGAGGAATATAATATATAATCTTACCTTTGCCAACATTGATGAATTTACAAGGGATTCATTGTATTCTTCAAATTTACAAGGGATTCATTCTATTTTTCATTCTTTGTTCAATATTTAGAGTGTTTTTTTTATCTTTAGCCTGAGCAAGACTGGATTTCTCCTTTTAATTACTTATAAAGCTATATTAATTTCATATTTACATTAATTAAATTAAATTAAATTGTTAAACAATGTTATTAAAAGAGATTCTGTCTCAATTCTTGTATAGTTGATTATTAATTTAATAATTATTAAATGCCATATTCCAGCTGACTGATATATTAATTTCACTTTGAATTGCTTTTGAGCCATAGCCAAAGGGAGACTAGTTGTTTTACTGTTTGAATTTTAACATGTAGTAAGCTGATTTAAAAACCTGGTAGTTTAATAATGTCATAATCTGTTTCCAGTGCTGTTAATGAATGTTGGCTTTTTTTTTAAAAGTCAGCTCTAAATATAGGTCCCCCCCCCCCATATTTTAAAAAATATTTATTGATAGGGAGTGCTGATTATTTATAGCACAAGTGTGAGAGGTAATTTTCATCCATCTGAATTACACACATATATATATAATACTTCAAGATTATTTTTTATATGACTAATTTATTAAGCAAATGAAATAAATGCTCTCAAGTCAAAGCATTGGACAATATTTTTTTTATTATTTACAGAGAAAAGATTGTACAAATAAAAAAATCGTAAATCTTAATTTTCTTTACTCATTTTCTTATATATAGAAAGTTGTCTAAAACACTTTAGTCAACGTGTTTCAAACACTCTATATAAAAAAATGAGGTAATGAGAGAAGAAACAATTTTTTATTTGTAAAATCTTTTCTCTAGAAATAACAAATATTGCCTTATGTTTTAGCTTAAAAGTATTTTATTTGCTTAACAATCCAATCATATGTGAAGTAATGTCAAAGGGTTATATATTATTAAAGCACTGGATTTTGATTTACATATATGTATATGTACACACACAATCCATTTGTATGTATTACAAAATTGTTTAAAAGTGAAAAAGAACATGATAAAGAATTAATATTATCTGTACTAAACATTTTCTGGGGAAATCTTTTCGCAGTGATCGGTTCTAAGTTACATTGGGTCAAAGAAAATTATGCAAATGTCCAAATGATACTAAAGAAAAATTTCAAGTTTCCCATTTCATAAATACTTAGAAACTATGCCATCAAATAATCTTATTCTATTTACAGCATCTTTCAAGAATTGTATTTGCATATCATGATATTGAACATTTGTCAGTTTTATTTTATAGCCCATTTAATAGTGATGTAGGTGTAAAGATAGTTTAATATTTTAAAGATAATTAGAAAAGCTTGGATGTATCATGTTTTCACAAATTAGTACTTCATATGACTTTCTGCAACATTTCATACCTTTATAGCTACTCACAAACATAAATCGAATTAGTGATAAGGTTCAGTAACTATTTTTATTGTTAAAACAAGTTTACCAATCACGTCTTTTTCCTCTTAATTTGAAGCAGAAAAATTTTTTTATGAATAAAGAAAGAATAAAAAGTTAACATCAATAATACTAGAGTTTTAATAGGTTTAGATTAGGTGAGAATATGTAGAAATGAGACAGTTTTAAACAAAGATAGTTGTAAGCATCATTAGCAGTTTGTTATAGAACTATTAGTAAATCCATAATATATACTATACTATTCAAAAATGTGTTAATAAACAAAAATAAAAATTTTAAAATTCATAAATTTAATAAATTTTTATAAGTCTGTATTATTTATGATATGAGAATAATCATTTTATTTTGCTGCATCTTACTGCCTTAATTTTTGTAGCCTTAAAGCCTTATGGGGACTATTTAATCAGTTTTCTTCATGATCTAAGTAAGTTGAAAGTGTATGAGTTTTTTTTTTTTTTTAATTCTAATCCCTTGAAATAATATTTCATTTAATAAAATGTTTTCTAAGTAACTATGCTACAAAATTAAGAGAATTCATAAAATACTGTAGTGTTTCGTATGCAATAAAATTTAAAAAATATCTTTTTAATAGTGAAAAAAAAAAAAAATGTATATTCTAAAGTAGTCTGTATTTTTTTTTTTTTAAAAAAAGAATAATCTATTATAGAAATAATGAAAAGTGAAAAAAAAATTATGTCTTGGGTTTCTGAAACGGCTATAGTTATAATGATGTTAAGAAATCTTATATATATATATATAAATTGCATTAAATTCCTGGATAAGAGATATGAAATAGCATATCCCTTTAAATATTTGTGTAATTGAGGATTACCACGCCATTTGCTGTAAGTTGGGTTGATTGTATAGATTTTGAAGTTAATATAACTAAAGAGGCCACATTTCCTGATAATCAGGCTGTTAATGCATTTCTGATAGAATTTTAAAAGAAAACTGTTGACAGAAATTAATCATGCAGAACCAACGTTTGTGAAATGGTAATGATCTGAAAGAAAATGCTGATTCAAAATATACATTAATGGCATCACAAAGCAGGCAAAAAGCTTTAAGTTATGGAAAAGTGGACTAACCCTGATGTTATGTTGCAATGCTTTAGGTTACATGATAAAAGCAGGAACCATTTAAAAAATTTTAAAAATTTTTCTGCTCTCAAAAATCAGAATAAATGTCATCTGACTATAGTCTGGCAGTGCAATATAAAAGCATGGTTTACTACCATTATATTTATTACATAGTTCCATGATTGTTTTATATCTGAAGTCAAAAAATATCTTATGCAAAAATAAATCAAATTCAAATATCCTGCTAATTTTAAATACTGCACCCGGCTTTTCTGAATCTATTTGCTATGAAAATGAAAAATGTAAAGATTGTATTTTTACCCCCCCCCCCAATACTACTACATTGTTTCAACCATTTGACAAAGATATGATTTGATACTTTAAGGCCATAAACACCTTCCCTAGCATTTGACCATTATTACATTACCATAGATGAATTAAAAATAAAATTGTAAATGCCTGTTACATGATTGTAATAAGCAGTATCATTAATGATTTGGATGGCTTTTGAAGGACTGGAAGGCAATATATATATATATTCAGAAAAAAAGATGAATTTGTCAATATGACTAATGAATTTGTAGAACATATTGAAGGGTATGCTTAATGTCTATCAAATAATGATTTAAAAGAATTTATGTCAGCATCAGAAAAAAAGATGGAAGAATATAAAATAAAAAGTAAAAAAAACTGAAAAAGTTTTAAAAAAAATCATTGGGCTTTGTTCCAAGCTGCATCACTCTAAAGATTAAAATTGTGGAAAATGACTGATGGAATATAATATTCTTGTACAGATTATTGATTTATTACAATCCCTGCAGTACCATTTTGATGAATTAAAAAGGAAATGAAATAATCTTTCACAATGTTTTTTAAAAAAAGTGTTAAAAAAGTGATGAAATGTCATGAACATTGCATGATCCAAATATGTTTTTCAGAGAGACTTCCCTTATATGCATAATTTAGAGCTTCATGATTATTCAAAACTGGTAAGTTTTCTGATATATCAATAGTTTCAAAAGTTAATAATCTGATACTTCACTGTTCATTGTTTAAAAGAAAAATATAGCTTAGCAAGTCTTTTTTTGAGAGAGAGAGAACATGAATGAAGTATATACATCTGCCCAATAAATATATATTTAAATGTATCCTTTCAGTTTATTTTTAATTTGGTTTATATATGTTGAAAATTATTACTATATCATAAACAAAGCATGTGCTATTATCTGATAATACTTCTTATTCTTTTCGGAGTTTGGAACAAAATGTCGTAGATATGGAGCTTCTATTGTATCATTAAATTTAGTGTTAACAAGATTTTTGCCATCATCTAATATATCTAGAAACATTATCCTAATATCTCAATAAATGAAATATATTGATACACATACCAGCAAATATGATAAAAATATTTTATGAAACAAGAATTGGAAGAGAGACAAAATTTTAATTTCAGAAAACTATTTAGGTATGCAAAAGTCTTCAACCAGTGAGAACTGAAGAAATATCATAAATCCAAGCTTCAAGATAAAAGAGAAATGTTAAATCCTCTTGGTTAATTACAACAAATTTATCTTTGTCTGATTCTTTATATGTATTGGGATGTGAATATTAATTTTCTTTAATATTAATTGTATGAATTTATATATTTGTAAATATCATTATTAACAATAAATTTGCAAATGTTAGATCAATGCATACTCTTTTCCAGAATAGTATTAGAAAATAATAATATGATTAATTGATAACTCCAGAGTATTATTACAGATTTGTATTTTCAAATTTAATTATATTAGTAATATATATAAACTCACAGAGCAATATCAACCTAAAGAATGTTTTGCATAGAAATTTATTATCTTATAATCTGCTGCAGTCAGGGCAACTTTTGAACTTATTTTTTATTTATTATATATATATATTTCCTTAGACAGTTTTCTCTAGGTTTAACGAATTTGGTAAAAAATATATCTTGAATCTTTTTTATAAAAATTTTTGAGTAAGTAAACTTTAATTAAGAAGCAGCTTTTGTCTTATCACATACATACAAATAAATATAATAATAAATTATTTAATTATTATATTATAGAGCTATAACTTAATTATGAACGAGAGTATTTAAGTATCCTCTGATTACCTCCTTATGAAAATAAGATATTTGATGTTACATACAATAAACAAATTCTGAATTGTAAACTATAGCAAGACTAGACCTCCTGCAAAGTATCTTTTAATTGTTGTAGATTGACAAATAATTTTACTCAGCTTTAAAAAGTATTATTATTTACGAGATGAAAAACACTTTAAATTTAATTAATTAAGAAGAAAAAAAACAATCACCTTCAGGTTATGGATAAATATTCTAAATGATGAACAAAGGATCAAGAATAGAATGAATTAAAATATTCTTGGTGCATTTGATGTATACAAGCTTATCTTTGTTAACATTAGTGAAAATTCAGTGTGAAATTAATGTATCAGCCAGCTGGAATATGGCATTTAATAATTATTAGATTAATAATCAACTATACAAAGCTAGATGACAGAATTCTCTATTTTAATAATTAAATAAATTTTAATAAATGTAAACATGAAATTAAATGTCATTTTCCACTTGGGTGATATATTAATTTCACTCTGAATTTTAATCAATGTTGACAAAGGTAACCTTATATACATCAAAAGCTTCAAGAATTGGTGGATTTTTGTTCAACATTTAGAGAGCCATTTATCTATAATCTAAGAAAAAAATTAATTTAAAATTATAAAAGTTTAAGAATATGAAATAGGGGTGGGGGAGAATTGATAAATAACATTAGCATCAATGATATTTTTGTTCTTTAGTAACTTCTATGCAATATTTTTAATTGTTATAGGCTTACAAATAGAATTTTTTTTAAATTCAGCTTTAAAAAAATGTAATTATTTAATATTTAATTAGAAATTATAATAGCTTAGACATCTATATAAAAGCATTTTTCATGAACTTAAGTTGAGTACTCATTTGGCATCCACAGTAGCATCTTCCACTAGCAGTCTATTTTTCAGATTTTTTAAATTAATTAAATAAAGTTTTGAATTGGCATCATGCATTTTATTTTAAATTATTTTCATGATTTACATTTTGCTGATCCACTTTTACTTCTACATCTTGCAAATTAGGAAGAAGTAACAACTTATAAAAATCAAAGCATACTATGTCTGATTGTTTTCAGTTGTTGAACATCTTAAATTTTTACTTCAGACCATATGCCTAGAGTTGATATTTTAGAGTGCATGTCTTGAGGTTGAGATTAACTAAATCTTACTAAAATAGAACAAATGTAAATTAATATCTCTGTGTATCTAGATGGTTTTATATAAGAGTCTTTCACTTTATAATTTTAGAAAATAAATATTTAAGAATAAAAATAACATTCTTTTATATTTTAAATGTATCAGTACTCACACATGTAAATAATAAAATTTGTAAGTTTAATAAAATTTATTAATATTTCTTTATTCTTTTTATTTTTGTTTACTGCATTCATAATTAATATTTCACAAACATTATAACTATTCTAAATGTGTACATTTTTATGTTTACTATTATATGTGTAATGTTTAAGTTGGAATAATGTGTATAAAATATATATTTCCAACAGAATATTATGAAAATGTAGTTTAAATTGTTTTAATTACATAATAGTTTAAATTGTTTTAGTTCGGATTAAGTTAAAGAATGTCAAATGTATTTTCTAAGTGTAAATATTTTTTTTGTATAATTATTGTGAAATATTATGTTATATATTTTTTAATATTTTAATTGTTTAAAATAAATTTTGATTTTGGAGTGAAGCATAACCTTGGTTTCAATGATGAATATATCAATTATTACGACGGTACAAATAAGACTGAACAATTCAAAATTGCTCTCTAATACTTTAACTCTCATTGAAGCAAGTCTGAATAATTTTACATATTTTATTTTATAAGTGTTTATTTGATAATTAAGAAGTTATGGAGTAGAAAAGGAATATATGTTCAGGAAACCAACTAGTTTTTTGAAACACAAACTCATTTTAATGTTTCTCTGCTGAAAATGATAGTTACCTTAAGCAAAATCCTTCAATTAATAAACATGGAAATGAATAAATAATATACTGCTATATATGTGAATTGTTTCTACTTAAGGGTATTTTATAATTGGTAATAGGTTATTTCAATACAGGATTTGAATCAATTTATTTATGGATGACCTATATTATAAATGGAGACCAATGTTTGCTTATATACAATGCTATTTATGATACCAAATGTTTTATTATACAATAGTAGAATAATACTTCAAGTACATTGGGAATTTGGTAATATATATTTTCTTTTTGATAACTATAATATAATCTTTATTGACCAGATTGATAAATCATTTTGAATTTTTTGAAGTTCATAGAATGAACATTTGAACTATAATATTACTTTGGAATATGTATGCATAAGGATTATATTCAAGTTGTATGTTAATCACATGATCACCACATGTTTGCTTACTCAAGCTGGTAAAACAGGCAAAACTCTTTATACAGCAATGCCACTCAGTGCAAGCCAGAATAATCAATGAATGCAAGAAGATTTGTACATAAAATCCCTATCAAGTGCCTACTCATCCATATCCCCAGACTAGTTTCTAGCTTGTGGTTTTTATCAGTGAGGAGCCTTAGATCTGAGAACACTGCTCCTAGAACTTAGGATCTAATGCAACTTTCCAGCAGCCACCTTTTTTCTCTACTTAACTATAAAGCTATCAGTTTAAAATTGATAACACAATATTTTCAATCCAAACTCATTAGCTTATATAGTCATATAGGGTCAAACTCAATTCAGTATCCATACATTTTGGTATCTTTGGTTCTTAAATAACCATGCCACCACTATCCTATTAGGCAGGATTGGTATTAAGCCACTAAACAGCACATGATCACCATTTCTTATGCTTTCTCAAGCTGTTTAAACAGGCAAAACTCCGTACAACAGTGCCACTCAGTGCAAACCAGAGTAATTAATGGACGCAAGAAGGTTTGTGCATAAAATCCCTATCTAGTGCCTACTCATCCAATCATTTTGTAGTTATGTTGTGATAAAAAATAGCTACTAGAGAGTTGCATTAGATCCTAAGATCTAGGTGCAGTGCTCTCAGATCCAAAGCTCCTCACTGATGAAATCCACATAAGTAGACACTAGATAGGAATTTTATGCACAAACCTTCTTGCATCCATTGATTACTCTGGATTGCACTGAGTGGCACTACTATATGGAGAGTTTTGCCTGTTTAACAGCTTGAGCAAGCATAAGAAATGGCAATCATGTGATTTTTAGTGGTTTAATATCAATCCTGACTAATAGGATAGTGGTGGCTATGATTATTAAAGAATCAAAGACACCAAAATATATTGGTACTGAACTGAGTTCAGACTTATATGACTATATAAGTTAATGAGCTTGGATTGAAAATATTGTTTTTAGTTTTAGACTCATAGTTTTGTAGTTAAGTAGAGATAAAAGATGGCTGCTGTAGGGTTGCATTAGATCTTAAGATCTAGGTGCAGTGCTCTCAGATCCTAGGCTCCTCACTGATGAAAGCCATAAGCTAGAAACTAGTCTGGAGATATTGGATGAGTAGACACTAGATACAGATTTCATGCACAAACATTCTTGCATCCATTTATTACTCTGGCTTGCAATGAATGGCACTACTCTATGGAGCGTTTTTTCTGTTTAGTTTGTATGTTAATGTGTATTTTATTTAATTATTTATTAGTACTATATTTTATTAGTATTATTGTTTATTGTAAGTTGATAAATTGTTTGTTTATATATATATATATTGAAACAGTAAGATTCGTATTCGAATCTTAAGTTTCACCTTTTTCTGTCGTCTCTCACTGACCGGTCTATCCCGCCCAAATTTAAACTTTTTGATATCGAATTGTGTGTGTAACAATATTAAAAATGTATAAATATATGTAGAATTCAGCATAAACACGCACACATTTCGATCTCAAATTAAACGCAATAAATAGGGATAAAATAATATACTTTAGATTTCTTTTAGTTATATAATTTTGTATAATTTTAATCATTTATTTTGGATTATAAAGTTTGTATTTATTGCTTTGTTTAAATTTCGTTTAATATAATTCTAAAAATATCTGATGTAATATTTAATTAAAAGTTAAAAGAATCTTATGTTCCCTTTTTGTTTTGAAATTTAAAAGCATCGGTCAGTGATAGATAATAGATTAATTAAAGAAAAATTCCCCAAAATGTAATTAGAAAATGTAAAATGTAAACAATAGAATGGCAGCTTTCTTTAATTAAAAAAACCAACTAAATGCATTGATTATCCTCAGGGCAGATTAAATAGAACCTAAAAATATCTTAACAAAAATGTGAAAGATCAAGATAAAAAAAGAGGCCATCTTAGACTTGCTGGAGACATTGACTTAAACTTTAGCTTTGCTCTCGATCACTGAGTCTCCAAAAATATAAAAATAATTTGTTCCTGCCAAGGTATGACCGAGTAAAGCACCTAGATTATTCTCCATCGGGAGATGGCCTATCAGATGCTGAACTTTCCATTGCCTGTCATAAATTCACCATGAAGATCTGCTGCCTGAAATAAATGAAAAAGCTGCTGCTGCCATGAAATTAAATAAAATATCTAAATACAAGAAAGACTTGCCACTCATGAACTTTTTGCTGCTAAACTCATGGAATAAGGAAACTTCTTATAAAACAGGCACCTGTCTGTGTTCAAACTCTAGAGTACTCTAATAATATGCTATAGCTCTTCTTCATAATACTTATCTAAATTGTAAAATGTAAAAACTACCATTTGTATAACTAAATTGAATAATTAATGTAATGTGTAAATTTCTCTCTAATCTAGCTTACCTCATTCTATCTTGGGTGGGTATTTCTATAATCTACATTTCTATCTATAGTTATTATTTAATTATTGCATGCTCATAAGTATTTCAATTTTCAAAGTTCAAATCTATGATCTCTTAAAACAATGAATGCGTGTCAAATTTTCATTAATATTTACTTTCTTTAGTAACTTAACTTTCATATAAATCGACACGCATTCAATGCTTCATTTATTGTAATGCAGGAGTCTACTACTTCGCAAATGGCTGACGTATTAGTTATAATAATTCCCAATTTATATATATGTTTTGTATTTACTAAATCATCATGAATAATTCCAGAAAATTACTTTTCTTTGAGAGTCACCAACGTTCTTTAGTAAATGTTGATAATGTCAGGCCGAATTAGAAATCCATTTAAATCTTATCATAATCGTTTATAAGTATACATGTGTTACGTTTTAGAGACGCGATGATCTATTCTGCCGTAAATATTCCGGATTCTTCAGGGTTGAAATTAACCCCAGTCATCCTACACAAGCGGTCATAATGGGTGCTCCCGTAGGATTTGACAATGTCATGCAGCCAGCTGGCAAATTGCGCCACGTACCGCTTGTCCTTGGTTATGCTTATGTGACACCTTACTTCGTCGGGCCGCGGCAGAGACCAGTCCGACATTCTTATAAACCCATTCGCGGCCTTGCAGTTTCGATATACTGCCATCCCATATCGCCTTTCTAAAGCGTACCACGTGTTCCTTTACTTAGTTTTATTATTCTATATATCACTCCGCCTCTGCATTATCTTCGTAATTCACTCTCAAATAAATGTTTGCCCTTAGATAAATAAATATTTTAATTAAATAAATATATATCTGCCGTTACTCTTATAACCCATACTTTAGACTCTTGCATTGCAAAGGTATAAATCCATCCAGGCATCCATTAGAAATACTTACTCGAGAATTTTAGGTAGCTAGATTACGTCTAAACAAATAAATGTATTCCTTTTGTAAACATTTCCGTATTGGAAATACCGCTACTGAAATCCTCAATATAAAATAATGTCTAAATAAATAAATGTACTCTTTAAAATATAATGATGTCGCAAATTCCGCTACTGAAGCTTTCAATCCCTAAAATATTATTAGTAAATGATTTTATGAAAATGTATTAATTAATAATTTTAAACTATATGCCTGCAGTTACGTTTCATTTATTCGATACCCATTTTATATAATATTTCCTCGATTATGTAAATATGAATGTTTAATTAATATTAGTTTGATTATTGGCTAGCTCGAGAATAAAATCATGAATCTCTTGCATCTCCCTGACCACCGTGCCTAAGGAAATATTTACTAATGTCGCATCAGATGCGTTGTTTCGTGGATTGTATTGTGGAACCGATAAACTATGTTCGAACTCAGTACCACGGGTGGCTTCGCTACTCGATGGTGCTGCTGTTCTGTATGGTGGTCGAATTCTGCACTATGTTTACGAGTCACACGTTTTCTGACCGTTACAATATATATATGTATTGTAATGATCTGGAGATTGTGACTTAACGTAAACTGCACTACAAGGCGCCATCTAGGCATTTGAACCTAGAAAAATTTATAAAGTAGGCAGATACGTAAGTCAAAAAAAAAATTTTTTTTTTTTTTTATTTTGATTCCGGTCGTTAGCCCATGTCACTAGCTCAGTGGAATAGCAGAGATTAAATAATATAATATCTTATCTAATTATATTTCAATATTAAAAAAATAAATAAAATAAGCCACTGCCAGTAATTAACATACAAACATTTATTTATGCACATATATATATATATAAGATTTAAAATTATTTTAGTATTAGTTTTACATTTCAAAATTTAACATTATTTTTAACTTTACCTTAGATTTTAATTTACATTTTAATTTCTATTATATTATCAGTTTACATTTTAATTAAGTTCGCTCAGATGGGATTATAAAAGCTTGTTTTAATATGTTGCTATAGATCGGTTACATAGATTACACGGTTAAACACATTTCAAAGTAAACATAAACGATCAAAATACAAAATTATTGATTACTGACAATTGCGGTGGGAAATTTATACGTAACCCAATAGTATTCACCATAAGATACTTGCATTGTCACCAATAACTTAAAAGACATCCGAATAAATACATTTTTGATACTCACCGTAAGGTATCATTATTTATCGAATGTCTATATATTTTGATCAAATATGGAAACGCAAAACATAGTTAACCAATAAACAATCCATGCAAGCATTATAAACAACTTAAATTTAATGCATTTCTATTTAGGGTCGAGTATGAATAGACCACATAAATTTGCTTTTGAAAATGAACATTCTATCCCTATTTAACCTTAGGTTAAAATTCGTAGTCAAACTGGCATCAATTCATCTGATATATCGATGTATTCAATGTAATAAAATACGGCAGCACAAAAAGTTAAGAGAAGAAATTGCTTCTCATGAGATAGGAATATTACATCTATCTGCAAAGAAGAGCAATAAAACAAAAAACTCCATAGAAAGGAACTGCGGTATCCCACTTATAATTCCTTCCATAGGCAAACGGAAGTGTGTGGCGTATGAAGCAATTCTGCCCATAGCAAATCAATATTACATCTACTAATCACACCAATATATCCAATCCATTGACCCAATTTAACCACGAAACAAATAACCTAAGATTACCCTCCTCTAATATAACTTTACAAATCTATACAGCCATTCACGCCCGACTTAAGTTTAACATTGATATATTTTAATTTATCGGAAAACAGAAATCATAAATAAACTTAAAGAACAAAATTAAATAAATGGAAATGATTTTACACAAATAAATAAAAAATACATCAAATAACATTTTAACTACTTTAGTCAGATAGGAAACTAATGCAATTATTTTAAATATGAAAAAGTTTTTAATTTAATGTTCATTAATTGTAAAGGTCTTACGGTTTTAAACAGTTCATCTTTATCTGTTGTTTGCCATGAACATGAATTCCCATGCCATCCTAAGATTGGTATCCATTTAGCCGTTGTTTTATTTATTCATTCGGAGGTTTTTTAGTTTAATTGGTCCTCAATGTAGAAAACGATAGTTCATTTCTCTTTTCTTTAACAGCTGAAAGAATTGACAGTGCGTCTGTCAACTCCTTCACCTCCAACTCCGTACTACGACATATAGTCACATCGTAATAATCAATTTCCAATCACTAATTAATAATTTCCAAATTTTCCTTTTATACGTATTCGAAGGATTGACTTGGCATTATGTCATCGATGTGATGATCCTTTTCGTTGAGGTCCGATTTCCCAATGGATTTATTTCATTTGCTAAAAGTTTCTATTGTTTTCCTATCTGACCGATGTTTTTACATTTAAATGCCCAAGGCTGGTTTACATTTGACTAATTAAATTTATCATTTCCATTTCTGATTAATTAACCTGTTTTCCAATTCAAAGATATATTTAAAGATAAATTTAAAGATATAATTTTATCTCCAAATCTTTTTAAAATTTAGTTTTAAAATACTTTTTTTTTAATAAAGTTTTATTTTAATAATTTTTCATTATCTGTGCGATTTAATATATACAAGTTTAAGATGATATTTAATTTCAATTTTTAATTCTTAAAGAAAATTTTTAAATGCGAACTTTTTAATTTACTTTCATGTTTAATAAATAAAAAACAACAACAATGTAACGAACGTCTGTGCTTGTTACAATATATATATATATATATTGTAATCCAAAAGCAAGCTGCTATACTGACTCGATGGATATATCAATTTATAAATGCCAACTGTAAGTCTCAAGGGAACAATTTATTAGGTTCTGAAATAATTTAACTTTTAAATCAAGTTATATTTTATCTCTTTTTTCATATTGCTGTTCCCAAATAAAATAATTTCTTAAATCAAGCCAGCCAAATTGTAAACTACAAAGGTAATGGATTGACTTGGCTATCGTACTCTTATTAATAATGGTGACGTGGATCAAACACACGTGAGATAGCAAATATTTATAACAGCTTTCTTACATCTCACATGGATATTGAATGCATGGAAAACCAATTCATTTGGCTAGACAAATGTCAACATGATTCAAGGATGATACAGCCTGCTAATATCTCTAAAGACATTAAGCAATAATGATACCATCTTAGCTAAGCTCAGTACAACTGCTTTGATAATTTATGCAGAGAACACCGAAAATTATACCGATAATAAACATTACAAAATATTATAATAAACTAAAAGAGGAGAAACCTTGACTCACTCTTGCAAGACTGTAGCGACCTTGGCATTTCCACATAAATCACCAACAGCATAGTTACAGTTAATTTGTTTCTGACAAGAAATTTTTACAGTCTCCTTTTCTAATAAACTTTCCATCTTTAAATTGTCCATACTATTGTATTGTTATGATAAGATATACACAGAATAAACAGTGAGCATTATCGATCCTATTAATTTATAATGCCACATTATTTCTCCAACAACAAATTTACGAGTTCTTAATTCAAAATTGGAATATTATGGGCTCAGGGTTCTTGTTAGGAATGCAAAATTTCTACTGGTGATTTTATGAATTCATTGTTGACCAATGAATCCTATCCTAGCGATTAGCCTAAGTAGACATACACTTAATTTTACAAACTAATATCTACTTTTCATTAACTAATAATGAAATTTTGTAAATTAATAAATAGTTAACTAATATAAAATATGCTATCAACTTTAAATTTTGAACTATATTACTATCGACTAGGAGCGCATTCGAATATCAGGAATGGGAAAGGGATTTTATGTCCACCCAAGATATCAGTCAACAACAGAATAATTTTATTAAAATAAAAATAATAATAATTAATTTGAAGGTAAATCTCTTTCCATATATTTGCAGTTTAACTACAATAATCTGTAAAGCAAATTATGAAGATTTCTTTAAAACAATTTTCATATTTTTTAAGAATTATCAATTCAAAAGTTAAACTTTTGTTGAGTCTGTATCTGGATAAGCATTGGAATATTTAGTTAAGATTGCATATTATTAAGATTTCTGAATTCTATGGGTACCAAAAACATCAAGACACTATACCAAATTCAATTAACCAAAATTATCAATTGTAAATTTATAAATTTTAATGTAATATAACATCATAGCAATTTAATAAGGAACTTAAAAAAAAAAAGATATTTACAGCAGATTTTACAATTGCTACAGGTAATGATCCCACTTCATATGCATTTACATAGGATGTTACTAAATTACATGCCTTTATCATTCAGTAACCTTGTCCTGACTTAATGTTTTGAGCATTTACAGTGGCAACATAGTGCCACAGGGGTGTTCCATTGAAATTTTATGTTCTTTTTAAAATTACATGAAAACTACAAGGATGACATCAACAGAAATCCCAGTATTCATTGCATTTTTCAATTTTGTTTCTCATGATGCCCATTATGTTAAAATCCGAAAAAATTTGGATTTTGTATGAATATTTTTATGGATGGGTTCATTTAATTTTTTTATTTTTTCCTCAATTTACTAATTTTCATGGAGAGGATAAAGGCAGAAATTTTTAAACGCCAAAGAGTGTACTATAATGGATTAAAAATACGCAATAGTTCATATTTCAGGGACTTTAAAATGTAATCAGAATATCGGGTTGTACATATTAAAAAAAATTATTTTTTAATTATTTGAATAGGAAATTTTTAAAAATTATTTGATAAGTGGTATGTTTGCATTTGTATTGGTGTCTGTGTAGTATATAAATTATATATCATTTATGCTCTTTATTATTCATATATAAATTTAAACATTTGTATTCAAATAAACAAAAGTAGTTTATATAATTTGGGCTCTGATCTATGTTCAGACAATCTTATTTTCTAGACATAATAATTATCAAAAGGTTTAATAATTTATACTATGTTTATTTTACTTCATCTATTACTATGTTTATATATCACCGTCTTTAGGTTTGCAATTGCAGGTTTGTGTTTATATAACAAGTAGTCTATATATATAAAATTAAAGTATTATAGAGCAGCACAATGTAAATTTCAGGACTGATTATCAAATATACAGAAATTTTGCAGTTGACAAAGGAATTGCAAAATTTATTGGGCATAGTACCATGTGAAAATATAAAGACTTAAAACCAACAAAGATATAATGGTGTGTGTATGGGGATAACCACAATAGTTAAGTATATATCACATGAAATTGTATGCAGGCAAAGAATCAAATTCTGATTCTTGCCTATGCCTTGGTACTCATGCTGTGGAATCAGTAGTTTTGCCACATCTTGCATCACATTATTTTTAATTCTACAGCCAGCAAATGAGGTATATGCAAATAAATTATATCTCTG
Organism: Epiperipatus broadwayi; assembly: GCA_028023455.1. Classification (NCBI taxonomy): domain Eukaryota; kingdom Metazoa; phylum Onychophora; class Udeonychophora; order Euonychophora; family Peripatidae; genus Epiperipatus; species Epiperipatus broadwayi. The sequence goes on from JAQFVV010006199.1 coordinate 11,866,496, forward strand.
TTGGACAATAAATATAACAAGATAGCATCACTGGTGTGCATAAATGACTGATGTACACAAAAAATATAAAATGAAGAGATGAAACTCATTTTATCATTGATGCAGACAATAACCTACAATTTCTAGTTTTAGATAGACAAGCAGCCAATTGCTATGATGACAAATGCATAGCCAACTTCTGGAAATGATTTGTTTTGTATCTTTTATTAGAAAGAATCTTTTCCTTATAGACACCTTTGAGATTTATCACCTTTGGGGTACAAGATCAAAATGAAGAATTCTTACGCGAATATTTCTGGAGATTCTGAAGCTATGGATTATTTCAGGTAAGAAATATTATATATGGTTTGAAAGATAATTTTATGGGAATACAAAGAAATTATCAGTGAAGATGTAATTTAAACTTAGTTAATGATAAGTTAGAAATTATGAACGGACAATAAAGTAATAATTATGTTGAATGTTGAAATTTCTTTTTTTCTCATATTTTTTAAATGGTTATCATTATTTATCTTAGCCTTATGTTTTCCTTAGTTTTTCTAGTTTCTATCAATGTAAAGCTTTTTACTCTAACATTATTAAAACTTAAGTTATTGTGAAAATTGTGTCAATCCGTTTTTTAAAAATTCAGTATGGCTGCCTGGACATTAAACAAGTTCATCTAGTTAAATTGATTCTGTTTAATAAACATTTTCCATTCACTATAAACATATAAACACAATTAATTATTTTATGCATGATATGTAGAATAAACAATTTATGAAGTAAAATTTTAAACTTATTCTATCTTTCTACAGAAATATATGCCTTTTGATGCTACTGACTTAACTTTAGCTTTACAAGCCATACATTAAACATTATTTTATCACCTGTAGACAAACTCCCTTAACTAATGGCTGCGATTTAAACGTATAGCTTTTAATTACAATCTCTTATTAATCATCCGCAGTATGTTCACTTTATGCTTTTGATTTTCTTATTATAAGCAAACTTTCAATTCTTTCAGAGGCCACACATACATGTGTACTTGCTCAACATTTTCTATGTCTTGGCAATGAGTAATGAACATTATTAAACTTACCACTCCAGTGGTGACTTGCTTCTGTGATCAGCTAGTCATGATACCCACTGCTTATTTAGACTATTAACACTAATTTTAAATTTAGAATGTTCATCGTTTTTATAAATGATTGTGAGCAAAGCTCAGGCAAATGCATTATACATCAATCCTTAATACACACTTAAAATTAAAAAGTGCCCCTGAAGTAGGTGATACACTTCAAATATGAAATTCTGACAATGACCAACCTCTTAAGTCAATAACTTCTTACGTAGAAGAAATATTACTATGAAGATATATATTTATGGAGAAAAGGACTACAAAGCAATAAACATGTAACAGCATGAACCCACAGGCGCTTCTATCTGAGGGCAGTAACATATGTTAGGACTAAGTTGCTACACATATAAAACACAGGAATGCACTGATCATGACTACAACTATAATATGACATATCTCCTATGGAATATATCAACTATGAAGATGGAAAGTAATCTTCAATCTCCTCATAAACTAATTAAAAATACCTAATACCACTAATCATGAGAGAGCTCCGCTCATTCTCAACTCACAAGTTTGCAATAACTTTGAATACCTTGAACAAACAATGATCATTTACAAATATCATTTGGTCTAGAGAGAATTAGGTTTGAACTCTCTCTAAACAATAATATTGATATATAAAACCGATAATAAGATAATTGCCAAATATGACTAGAATAAAATTAACAATCGATGACCTTACATGACCTTACATACAAAACAGCGATCAAAACGGGCCTCGCACACGAAATGGCTATGGAGCAATCAAAACAATTCCAGAGCGCAACGGCAGCAGAATGGCATCAAATAAACCTCGTGGAACTAAATGGAAATGACGAAATGAAGTGTTTCAGGTGCGGAAAATCCGGACATTTAGCTAAAACGTGTAAACAAATAAACTTCGCGGAAAGAAATGAAAATGACGAAATGAAGTGTTACAGATGCGGAAAATCTGGACATTTAGCAAAAATGTGTAAATGGAAAAAGAGTAAATGTAGAAATTGCGGGAAAATAGGACACTTAGCAGAAGCGTGTAAAAACAACAAGCAAGTGGAAATTAAAAATACGGAAACCGTTAATAACGATCAAATAATGTTGTCAGTAAAAATATTTGACCGACCATTTGCCATGGAAATTGACAGCGGTTCCGGAATATCTTTAATGGCTTATAGAGATTGGAAAACAATAATGCAATTTCGCAATCGAACCAGTAATCTAGAAAAAACAAATCTGATAGCAAAAGACGTAAACGGGAAACACATTGAAATAGTCGGGAAAGTTATTGTTCCGGTACAAACAAATAGCAAAATCACCGATCTCCCATTATATATCATTCACGGAAAAACAAACCCCATAATTGGAAGAAATTGGTTTAAACCTATGGGCATCAAAATAACTATCACAAAAAAAATTATGATTGAAAAGGAAATACGCAATACATTCCCGTCATTGTTTAAAAAAGAACTAGGGGAAATTAGAACAAAACCAGTTGAAATACAGCTTAGGGAGAATGCAAAGCCTGTGTTGTGTAAACCACGGAGAGTGCCATACGCGCAATGAGAAAAACTTGCCAATGCACTGGAAGAGTTAACAAATAAAGGAGTATTAACACCTACGGAAAACTCAGAGTGGGCGACACCTATAGTAATCATTACTAAGCCAGACGGCAGTATACGTATTTGTGGGGATTACCGGATAACTGTTAACCCAGCTTTAAATAAAAGCAATTATCCAGTGTCAAACGTGCGTGAAGTATTAGCCACTCTCGAGGGAGCAACTCACTATGCAAAATTAGACCTTAATGCTGCATTTCACCAAATACCAGTAACAGGAAAGTCAGCAGAGATCTTAACACTGACTACACCTTTTGGTCTATTTAAATACAACCGTTTGCCTTTTGTAATTACCACCGCACCAAATATTTTCCAATCAAACATAGACCAACTACTCCGAGGAATAAATGGTGTGATACCTTACTTCGATGATATATTAATAATGGCAAATTCAGAGACAGAACTCCAGAGTAAGGTTCATGAAGTTTGTGAAAAGCTAGCAAAATCAGGAGCCAGACTAAATGAAGAAAAATGTACCTGGAATACTCCAGAAATTAAATTTCTAGGACATATAATATCCAATAATGGTAAAAAACCAATGCCTGAAAAGATATGGGCTATTAAAAGTGCAAAAACACTTCGGAATGTCAAGGAATTACAATCTTTCCTGGGCCTTATTGGATATTTTGAATGTTTTCTTAAAGGAAAAGCCCACATTGCCAGTAAGTTATACGAGTTATTAGAGAAAAACCGGAAGTGGAGCTGGGATAGAATACATGAAGATGCATTCAAGAAGACAAAAAGCTTGCTAACATCAGATGACCTACTCATAAACTACAATAACAATGAACAGGTAATATTAACCACTGATGCATCAGAATATGGAGTAGGAGCAGTAATAAGCCACCCCACAGATGAAGGTGAACGACCCATAGCTTATGCTTCAAGAACATTATCAAGGTCTGAACGGAACTATAATCAACTAGACAAAGAAGCCTTGGCAATCATTTTTGGGATAAAAAAGTTCCACCAATATCTATATGGAAGGCATTTTACAGCAATCACTGACCACAAACCATTACTGGGAATTTTTTCGAGGTCAAAACAATTACCCGATCACTTAAGCCCACGCATGCTGCGTTGGATCGAAATATTATCTGCATATGATTATTCCCTTGAATACAGGTGAGGCAGCTTTATAACACATGCTGACGCACTGTCCCGAATACCAGATAATAATGGGAAAACAATAGGACAAGTCTCTATAAACTACATAGATACATGGGAATCAAATGTGTTGAATAGCGAGTTAGTAGCAAAATGGACTAAATTAGACGATGGGTATAGACTATTATGGAATTGGATATGTAATGGCTGGCCAATTAAACGACCCAACAATCTCCCAGTGGCATTCTGGACAGCACGAGACCAACTGTCAATAAATAAAGAATGCATACTGATAGGCGATCGAGTAATCATACCAGTTCAAGGTCGCCCAGCAGTCCTAAGTTTGATCCATGATGGACATCCTGGAATTGTAAGAGCCAAAGCTTTGGCACGTTCCTATGTATGGTGGCCAGGTATAGATAAAGACATCGAAAACACTGTAAAGGCATGTACAAACTGCCAGTCAACTGCAAATCAGAAACCGCGAACGTATACATCATGGCCAACTGCAACTAAACCATGGGAGCGGGTCCACATGGACCATGCAGGGCCTTTCAGAGGAAACCTATTCTTGGTTATAATAGATGCATATTCTAACTGGGTAGAATATAGACTAGTTAGGAATACAGGGTCTAATGAAACAATATCAACTCTTAAAGAAATTTTTGCTTTCCATGGAATACCAGAAAGCCTGGTAACAGATAATGGTTCTGGTTTTACCTCAGACCAATTTAAAGATTTTACAAGGGAATGGGGTATCAAACACATTTACACTCCACCCTACCACCCAGAGTCAAATGGACTGGCTGAAAAAGCCGTACACCAGTTAAAGCAAGCCCTTAACAAATCAGAATCTCAACAAACCCATGAAGTTCTTCAGTTAGCAATGCTTTACCAACATTCCACACCCATAGCATCGACTGGGATTTCACCAGCTGAAAGGTTACTAGGCCGGAAACTAAGAACCAAACTATCACTACTACACCCACAACATGAATCCATTGAAACTACGACAGAGGAATGCAATGAATTTATGGTGGGTCAAAGCATTTGTGTTAGAGATGTCCTAAAAAAAAAGTGGACACCAGGTGTGATCTTGAAAATACTTTCAAACAAAATTGTACTCATAGAATCAGAAACGGGCACACAATTCCGTCGCCACACAAACCACATTAAGAAGCGAGTAACAAACAAGTCACCCCCCTACACAGGACTAAATCATGAAATTATAGAAGAAAAGGGAGCTGACCAAATGGCTGAAGAAGTAACCACACATGAGAGTAATCTTAAACCAGGGAAAGATAAACCTCAAAGAGTGCGGAAGCCTCCTGTCTATCTTAAAGATTACTTGTGTTAAAAAAAGAAAAAAAGGAGGGGAACCGTGGTTCTCTAAAGTAAAGGGGAGGAGTGCTATATATATATAATTGGATTAAAATTATACGGGTTAAAAGATTCAAGAAATCCCTGGGGCAATTGATAACTTTTATCTAATAAGAATTTACTTACATTTATAAGTGGACCTTTCTGATTGGAGATAAGCTTTTGCTCTCAGAATGTAGAGATTTCATTGGTAAAAATATACTTTAGAGAACAATAGCCATATAGAGAGAAAAAAACCCTTCCCAGAAATCGGCAGACACACTTAAGTTCCACGGCCAGGGAGAAAGAATAATTTACTCGTCGGAGAATATAATCTGGAAGGCATATAAGAGCCAACGGAGAAGGCAACAACTTCGGGAGATTTGATATCATAGCGCAGTGCAGCACTAAGATACATAGGGAGCCTCGATTAAGGCCGGATAATCCCCGCAGTGTTCATACTCCTGATCCGACCCATAGTGTAACTTCTGGACCACCCTCCACGGCGAACTTCAAGACATATCAGCCTTAATAATAAAAATAAAATAGGAATTGTGCATATTTCACACAATATATAACATTTATCATTAAATTTCTCACAATCTTAATCCTACATAATTAATATGATATAGCATTGCTAATGTTAACATTCAATAATAAGTATTAAAAAAGTATATAGATGTGATACTTTCATCTAAATATTTCAAAACCTCTCACACCTACAAGTTATTAATATTATCGTAGCATCACGATTAAACTGTAACATACCCAAAGACATATTCCACTCTGATGTGACTTAATTTTGATACAGGGTATAATAATTAATATATCATAAATAATGTAATTAAAATTAAAAAATATATATAACCTTCAATAATACATAAAATAAATGAATGATAATACTAATAAAAAAAATGTTATACTTAAAAGCCGTCGCCATCAGTCTCTAATTCACGATCCATCAATCTGTTTACTGCGATGATCTTGCACTATTTGCATCATCCAAACAATTGTATCAATTTAGTTCCGCAAATATTATATCCACGCACACATATGACAAATACAAATGGCCGTTTTCTGTGAATCGTATATGCGCACACAAACAGATTAATCCACATTTCCATTGATATTAGATTCATTCGAAGGATTGTAAAAAGAAAATTTACTTAACACAATTTTTTCCAATTCAGAAAATCTTTAATATTATTAGGAGGTAACTATTACTCTTTTATCCTATAAAGCTCTTGTATGTCTCTCTTGAAAACATCGAATATTTATTAGATCATTTAATACACCATCAGACTTGTAAAAAATTATTTATAGGCTTTCAATAGCAATTGAACAAACTCTATCATTGCAGGACATTTATAATTCTGACATTTAATTTCAACTATGTTTAGTTCTGACTTTACTCATCATCATAGTAGAATTTTATGATTAAATCTAACAGTTTTGTTTTTATTAGAACTTTGCTTTTTTCAACTAATGAATAGTTTTAATATTTCATGATCTTTCATACAAAGAAACAGTTTCTCTTTCACTATAGGAACAAAAGCATGGGAAAGTTTTTAAGTCCCTACTAGCATAAGTTCAAGATTACAGATATCTCTAGAAATTAATTCTTTTCTTTTTTTTTTTTTCAAAACATGCACTCAAGCAATTCACATAAAATAACAGTTCTAAACAAAATTATGATATGGGAAAAGTATTTTAAACTTGGAAAGCCAAGAGGTTCGTACCAGATGCATCATCCTGCAACATGTATATAAATCCTTAATCATTGGGATCCGATCCTTGGTCATCTTTCAGGTTAGAAAATGAGTATCTGATTTAAAGATTTACATTACATTCTTACAAAACTTATTAAAACTTTATTTTTCTAGTACAAAACTTTAGTAGAACTTTTAGTGAGGAAGCAGAACAAGCACCAACACACGAAGAAGAGCAACAACAATAATCAACCAACTCCCAAAAAAGATGCATGGCTTTTTATAACCTTTGGTTGCCAATCATCTTTAACCATGCCTCTTTCACCTGCTCTGCCCTTGTACTAATTTTCTATTGGCTAAGATTCATAATTTTGACATTAATTATTCACACTACCTACATGATCATGTGATTTATTGAACTTTTCCTGGTTTTAAATTGCATTAAAAAAAAGTAGCAAAGTGAAAGTAAAATATAAAATAAATAATTTAAATCAAATCAAATTTTATGACTGAGCATTTTCAAATACTTCTTTAAAATTAATTTAAAATTGTTGTCCTTTCAATTTGCTTTCAAATGATATAAAATATGACACATTAACATTTATAATTTTCCCAATAATTAAAATTACATTTATGTGGGCATGCATGTGCTCACACACATCTACAACCATTTTAGCTGAAGTATGGAGATTACAACTAGTAATAAACCTATTCAACAAGCTTAATCAATTAAATTAATCTATAACTATTTGCAAGTTAAACTTTACTGATTGAAACTTACATATCTATTTCTTTAAATTAAATACATTATTCTATTGAATTACTGATTTTAACACTTAACCTCCCTCCTCAGGTGACTCATCCGATCCCAACAATCAAGGCATATCTAGATCCACTGGTTGATAGACTTTAAACTGTATTTGCACATCTAAACACAACTATGCATTAATTTTTAAATATTATACATCTATAATCTTTAAATATATATCTACCACAAGCTTTCTGATCATCAGTTAAATTAATCTAAACTGATGTCAGTTATAAATCTTTTAAATTTATTAGATTTTTCTGTGAGAATTTTTTCCAGTGTGCTACATCTACCACGAAACTAAAGTTTTAGTTTGAAATATATTGTGTTTGGTTATTGATGACGTATTATTTTCAGTACACAGATTGTGAGTATAGAAAACTTAAATGATTATATTGAAACAACTATTTCTTAATATTATAAAATAGATGAATAAACATATCTATTGTTTTAATTTATTTTAATAAATTATTATATTGTGAATATTATATAATTATCATTAGTTTTCTTGTATTTACATGAATTCTTTATATTATATATTAGACATAAAATAAGCAAATCTTTGCTATATAAATATTTATTTTATTAATAACAACTCAGATGAAGGATATACTTCTGGTGTTTAATTAGAATTTATTTTACAGACGTTTTATTATTTATTTATTATTTTTATATTTATCAATAAATATTAATTTAATTTAACAAATAAACTCGAATGAGTAATTATTTTAATTAGTTAGGCATACCTATTGGCTAATATAATTTAATATTTAAAGGTGATATATATTGATTTACACATTACATTTTTTTATTAAATAATTATAAAATAGCCAAGAAATTAACAATTGAATTAGTAATTGCATACATTATTATGTGTTGCTTTCTTTATATATATTCAATATATATTATTGCTATTATTTAATCTGGGTACATATATTATAAGAGATTAAATGATTTATTATAGTCAGTTGTTGATAACTGATCAAAAGATCATCGTAAATATTTTAATGGTTATATATAATAGTTATCTTGGATAAAATTCATATTCAAGCTAGTTTAATAATTTATAAAGCATAAATATTTTAGTACATTCAAAGCAAATAAAGGTTGTTCTAACTAGTATATAATTTTAAATTATTACTTTTATTGGATATTTAGTATTATAATGTATTATTTGATTAGAAAGAATAATTTTATGTAATTATAAAATTGATATTTGATTATATTAACTAGAACAATTTAGTTTGTTTAAATCTGAAGTTCATTGATGTAGTCTATGTTTAATTTAAGTCTTAATCTTCTAATATTCTCTTGATTTAAAATGGATTATTAATAATACAATGCATATTGTAGTTATCTATAATTTAGTGTTTAATGTTTAGGCTTTGTTGATTAAAAGATAATCTGTTACAATTTGCTAGCCATATTCATGAAGTATTAAATAAGAGTTGTTTATCTATTTTGTATTGTTATGATTTAATTTGTAGGGTTATTTGACATGTTGGCTTTCTCTTCGTATACCATTTTAATTTGATGCAAATTGCAGGGTATACCAAATAATTTGAATATTGTAGACTTTATTTCATTACAGTTTTAGCGTTATAAACATTTTGGACCATTACAATTTGGAGCTTTCAATTGAAGTCTTGAACATGGACTAATCAATGGACCTTGCACACCTTATTCATTTTTATATCATTACTATATATATATATCAAATTTTTATGGGTAGTTTTTTTTTTTATTTGTTTAATTGTAAAGAATGTTATTTTAAGAACTATACCAGACTAATATATTAAAATATTTTGACATTATTAAAATTGATTGAAAGCAAAACACGTTTTTCGGATGTCTGACTCATAGTAATTTCAATTTTTCATCAAATATTGAATTGTAAATAGATGTATCTATTTCATTTGTAAATTATTTGAAAAATTATTATTGTTGGTTTTGAGCAAATATTTTAAGTGATTTTTAACATACTTCTATCAAATGGATTTTCTTCAAATTTAGCACATATGTTAGATATTAATGACAATGCAATATAACTGAAATATTTCAGAATTATCCAGCTGGTTATCCAATGTAATAATGTCAATAGACCGAATTTCAAATCATGTTTAAAATATTAGTGCAATAAGTTCAGTAATGCACAGTAGATGGCAGTATATTTTTAAAAATACTCGAATTATGAAGAATGAATTTAAATTTCTCTTGATTATTTAAAACTTGCTTTTTAAGAGACATTGCTTTAACAAAAAAAAAATTATAAATGATTTTTTGCATGTGAATTTCATTTTATATAGTAGATATATGGTACTATTGTTTACTTTGTGAGTTTTAAATTTGAATATAAATAATTATTAAAAAGTCATTTGCAAAATATCCAAGACTAGAAAATAAAAAAAAATATTTTATTAAAATATGCTTTATTTAATTTGAAGAATAATGCACTAAAAACCAGAAAATATATATATATTTTTCAACCATAATTTGGGTTGTTATATTTAACTAAAATAAAAGCACAGGATATCCATAAATTAATTGATTCAATCACTAACATATTTTTTATTACAATTTCGTTTACTATATTTATCTTGAAATAAGAGCACTTGATAGCATAAATTAATTGTTTTAATTAAGTTTTACTTTTAATATATTTAATCATTAGTGATTCAATTAATTAATTTATAGATGCTTCGTGCTTTTATTTCATGTTAAATATAATGACCAAATTGTGATTGAAGAAAAATATTTTGTTGTTTTTACTGCACAATTTCTCAAATTAAATAAAATTGTTTTTCATAAAATATTTTTTATATATACTACATAATTAATCTATTTAATTAATATTATATTTTTATATCAAGTCATCCTAGGGCATTTTTTTAGGTAACTGTGTGACACTAGTATTATATGTCAGACAGAAATGATGATTTTTATCTCTGAAGTTATTAGTTTACTTAGTCATTCTGTTATTCAATATTTTTTAAACATTTTATTATATTAACATATTGTTTTACATATATAATTTACATATCATATGAAAATCATGTGAGAGGAAACTAATCTTTCAGATATGTGCTGTTGGTATTAATTTTCTTGTATTCATCTGTCAATAAGTGTTTTAAAAGCACAGGTGAATCATTTGTGCTTAGATTGTCATATATACTTAAAGATAATGGATGTTTTTTTTTTTGTAGTGAGATTAATGTTTGTGAAGTTAATCCAGTCCACCATCTATTTAGTTGTGGAACTGCTGAGGTAAGAATTTTAATTAGATTTATGTTAAAATAAAATTAAAAAAAAATAGTATTGAGAGAATTGACAACACAGCTAATTTCATTTTTCCATTTTCTAGAAAGGTTTAGTTTTAATATATTTAATGCAAAAATAATAGAGATGAGCCAAGAATAGTTATTTCTTTAGGTGGATACTGCCATATATTAAGATATTTACACCTTGCTTACCCAGAGATAATGATCTTATATCTGGTGTTCTGTCTTAAAGATTGGTGTAGACTGTTAAGGCCCATCAGAGATGAAATGTGAAATAAAAGTATGAAATAAAGCTAGCCATTGGCCTTATTCTATTGGTCTGTGATCAAGATTCATATTGATTGTATTGGTCCATGGAGTAGCAAACTACTCCAAATGATTAGAAGTAATTGAAGTATCCTTATTGTGTACAATAGGGTCTATCGATAAACTTAAGAATCTATTAATGATTCTTGGCACCTAAAATTATAACCTCAGATAACGGCACAGCCTTCGCAGCAGATTTATTTATTCAAATAATTTTATACCAACAATAATATAAAACTATCATTTCATCGTAAGAACAACAATCAGATTCGAGATTTTCTATTACAATTTATTTTTTAATAATAATAAAAAAATCAATCGAGAATAAAGAGGAAATATAAAGTCATTATTCAATTTTAGATAAAAGTGAATATGGTTTTTAAAAATAATCGTAGTAATATAAAAATTACATATTTGTATTGTATTTCAAATGTCAGTATATGTAATAATGTTTAAGAGTGAGATAACTAAAAATTTTATTTTAATATTCCTATTGTTTATTTTATTTGTTTAATTTAGAGGTGCATTTGTTTAATATACGGGTGTATATATTTGATTATATATGCTAAATTAATTCTGAATGTAACCTATGTATAAGGATGTCAGAACAGAGGAAATTAATATCAACGTATAAATAAATGTCAGCATTTTAATAATACAAGCAAAAAGTGCATACAGAGAAGCAATAAAATGTAAATTAATATAAATTTATTTAAACGCACATTGATTAAGTAAGTAATATTTACTAAGGCTGTAAACCTCAGGAATATGCACGTGAAAAATGGATTATAGCAAGCAAAAGAAAGATAAATGTTTGCTATATAATTTTTTATAAAAGTATACATTTATGCTCATATACATGTAAATATCTAAATTGTCTACTATCAAGAAATTTGGAATATTATCTTAATATTTTAAACAACCATACTGATATCTGAATATGCTGCTATTTTTTTTATTATTATTATGAATCCCATTATTTTTTAATACAGTATTTTATATTACAGGATTGGGATAAACTTTTGTGGAGCAAAAGCTATTTATAGTTCCATAGTTTACCATTTACATATTACAGTATATTAATTACAAATAATATCAAATATTACAAGTAATATTAATTTATTGTCAAAAAGTTCAAAATACAGCAATATAAATTATAAATTCCAAATAGAAGCTTGAATACATATCAAGTTCTTGATTTGCACTGCATGCTATCCATCGATCTTGAATATCTTTGATTCTTGAACAGCTTTTAATTAGTCTTCTGTGGGATAGTAACAAGATTTTAACTTAATTATATTCATTGTTCAAAATGATGACCCCCGTTAAAAAATAATGATAAATTAAGTGCAACTTTTTTAAAATTTAGAGCTTTCTTTTTCCATTAGTCTCCAAAAGTGATTTTTAGATTCTGACTAATGTGCTTTTAAGATTATATCATTTTGCAAAATAATTTCATTTTTCTACACATTTAAAGAACATGTATCATTTATATTTTCAGTAATTTGCCGACCAGATAACTCATGAAGATAACTTAGTCTAGCAAATCCTTCAAAATGGGCCCTCAACTTAAAATCAGTTATTATTTCCTCATAATATTTATCTTTCTTGAATGTACAAACATTTTTTGCAATCAGTCAAAAATATTTTTGAAAATTTTCAATTCATTTTTCATCAACTGGATAGATGACAGCTTTAACTTATTTTTAAAATTTTTACATATTCAATCATTTCAGCTATTGATTTGTTTTTTTCTTGCAATTGTAAATTCACTTAATTAAAACTGTTAGTTATGTCAACAATCTTGATTTAAAAAAAACAATTTATCACTTGGCATAAGTTTCAGAATCTTTATAAAAATATTCCTTAGCTTAGCCAACAAGCATCTGCATGGTATAATAATTTACCAAACTCAGATTCTTTTCTTCTAGTCGAACCCAAAACATTCTTCTCTGAAGACTTTTATCTTGAAAGGAGTTCACAGGTTTTATGAAAATTTCCATTATATAATACCTATTTAAAATTTTATAATGGATGGCTTATCTGTGAATAGTGCAATATTAAGATAGGAAATCTGGAAAATCTTAATATTTTAATTCACACAAGCAAAAATACATCGATTGTTTCAGTCATTGACTGTGACCCATCATTTATCATCAATACAACTTTTGTAAATCAATTTCTTTTTCTCCATTATATATTTTTTGAAAGTGCTGTAAATAGTTTCAACTCTTTTTTTTTAAAGATAATATTGTTAATAATTCTTCTTTCACATTCTCACATTATCAAAAACCATTATTATAAAAATACAAAACTGAGGATTATCAAGTATTTTAGGAGATTCATCAAACTGCAAGGAAAAACAAATGTGGTCAGTCATATTTTTAGTTAGTTGTTCAATAAAATCATGATTTTTAATTTCTATACTGTACTTCTTTAATTTGGAAATAGTTTAATTTTTGTTCTTGGAAGAATCAATGAATTTCTGCTTCTAGTAATGTTTTTATCATTTCTTTGTCTACAAAAGATTTCTTATGTTTTGTAAAAATGTATGAAATGATGCAACTATTCCAGCTTTAAATTTAATATGTGTTTAATAGAATGCAGTTGTTGACTGGTTAGTTAAAGATTTTGTTTTCATGATGGAAAATCTTTATCAAAACTTCATGCATGATTTAAAAATGTCTTACAACATTTACTTCTTGTGAAAGTGTCACTCTTGTATGTTATATATAACCCACATTTTGCATTCACCGTTGTGAAGAAAAACTTTCGCCCATTCTTTATTAAAATTGTATATCTTTCTTGTCTATGACTTTCACAGACATTACACTTCTCTTTTAAAATATGATAATACTTTTTTTTTTAATGATAAACTACATTATCTGTGCTCTTGCTAGAATGAAAACACAGTTATCTGCTTCTTGACCAACTGAATATATTCACTGCTTTTTGTTATACTTTTGCATTGAACATATCCAAGCTGATGAATTTGTAATTGACATGTGCATCATTGTGCATTTCAAATAAAAGCACTTGTGTTATCCAATACATTCATCAGCTAGCTTCCCAATTACACATAGCTGCCTTAATTGTGAAGAATTGATTTTCAACTTTATTCCATAAGTGTGTGAAAAATATTTTTTTTTTTTTTACAGATAGCTATCTAATCTAGCATTGGTTTATTATTTTCTTTTTAATTTAGTCCTGTCACTCCAAAATTTTTTGGTGATCCACTGGCATCCACAGTCAACATCTTGCTTACTATAGTTATATTGAATGTTTTATTATACTTAAATGTTTATTTTGATCTATTTTTGTAAAAAAAAAACAGCATTTTTTTTTTAAAAATCTTTATTTTTATGAAGTTTAGCAAGTATAATAAATATTATATACAATTCCAGAATATTTTTTTGCTAATGGTTTTATTTTCAATGCGATTTATGTAAGTTTGAATATAGTGATAAAATGTTGTTCCTTTGATGCTCAAGCATTATTAATGGAATCTTCTCATCAAATTCATTACATAATTAATTTGTTTATGGTGATGACTGTCAAAAAAGAAATATATCAAAAATAATATATTGATCCGGGTTGGAGAAAGTCGCTCTGATCACTTTTCTTTAGATTTCGATTCAGGCTGCACTTCACTATAGTAGCAGACCAGCCCTTCAAGCAGAGGGGAGAATACCATTGATAGCATAAGCCATCAACAATACCCATGGTCAGATTGAACTATGCAAAGCATAACACAATCACATTTCCAGACCGTGGCTCACCTTGTATGCTGAATTAGAAACCCTGCCAACCAAAGCATTTTATTTGTTTTGAAGATTAACCTCAGTTGCCAGTTAACCACAGATTATATAGTCAGCATGCCCGGACAACCGGTACATAATCCAGCGCTTGACATATCTCATGACTAGCTCATAATCTTAAATCAGGGTCCAGGATATTTACTCAACTCACAAAATAACTACATTAATTTACTAGTGATGCAGTGATAAAAGAAAGAGAAAATAGACAAAATAACAATTAGAGCAAACATTAATATTTATTTACACACCCATATATGTAACATACTATAACAATAAAAGATTTGACATAAGAAAAATATAAATGACTTTAGGCTATAGTTGTAATATTCCATTAAAGTTCATTCATTTAAAATAAAGAGTCTAGAATGTGATCAGAATATATTTAAAAATATTTTTACCTAGGTTTTTATTTGTTCTATTTCCCAACCAGTTGGCCTTTTGTTCCTCCACCAATGGCTTCATTGCTTTTCTTCCAAGTTTATGTCGAATAATAAGAGAGAGAGATGGTAGGTGGCAGCTTCTACTTTACAATCTCGACATTGATTCCAGGTACTGATTTAGGCAGGATAGTTGAGGGCTTGGTGCATGAAACCCTGTCATATACTTCTATGACTTATACATTTACAATTTCCAAATATTGTGCATTCTTTAGAAAGAACCTGAAATCCGGGCTAATAGTAATGCAAACTGTATATCACAAACCTGACTGAATAACAATAGAGAGAGCAACTTTATATACTTTTTTCTCTCCTATTATTTTAATTTCTTATCGTTATTTTTAATTTTGATCTTAACTTGAAATCTGTCGTTTAATTAATTTTACATTTCTGGTTATTTTAATCCTTTGTTCAGATTCATCTAAATAACCTGATAAGATAGTTTACAGTTTTTTAATTAATTCAACTATTGATTTTGATTTTATTTTCAATTTAAAATCTTATAAACTAATATAATTACATTTTTGAAAGTTTTACAAATATTTTATTTTTATAGACTAATTTTTAGTCTGATTTTATATTTGCTTATTTTATACATTATAAAAGGCGTTTTCTTTACAAAGAGAGAGAGAGAGGGGGGAAAAAAGAGTTTTAATTTTTTTTTAATTCTATTTTAGATCCCCCCCCCCCTTGCTAAGAACAGTTTTATTCTAAAAGAAAAATATGACATATGACACATTACTTTTATTTTTACAAGTTTGCTTTAAAAAAAAAGTCTTTAAAAACATATTAAAATTTATATTTTATTATTATCATTTTTCTTTTTCTTTTAAAACCAATTTGATCATTTGTTATTAAATAATTACATATGTAATGCATAATATATGTGTATTTTAACCCATATATTCATTGGCAGTACAATATATCTATATAATTATGAAGTTATTGCAATATTATCTAGTTAAAAGAATTTAAATCTCTTTTAATCCCTAGGTCTTTTTTTGGTTTTTGTCTTTTAGAGAAGTACACCATGAAAAGTTTAATAAAATCTTTCAATCATGGTTATTTTACAAAAATATTTATAAATGCGATGAAGCTTGGCAATTTTTATATAAAGTGATATTTGACATAACATCTGGATTCTTTTCACAGTCATTATCATTAATACTATAGAAAATAATTATTATATTTAAAATAGTTTGTCAAAACAATAAAGAAGTGTTCTTAGAATGGATTTTAAGTACTCAATTATAAATATTTATTGAAATGTATAATAAGATTGATAATTTGAATCAAAACTTATCTAGCAAGCCTAATATTCAATCTAAACAAGTCTGAAATTGTCAGTGAGTCTATAGGAATAACAATTTATATTAAATATTTACTTACATCTATGGTCAACTATTCAAGAATTTTGTAAGATAATGAATATTAAGTGATACTGTAATTTACTTCTAATTAACTTTTGTTATGGCATTAAACTGGTAGGACATTTCAAGTAATTGTTTTTCAGATCTATCACTCACCTGTGTATATTTTACTGTTTTTACATTTTGTAACAATGAGTTATCTTTCAATATTTTAGCTTGAATGGTGTATATAAACAAACAATTTATCATTATCTACTTATGTTGAACATATGTTTCTAGAAGAATTTTTTTCTTTTAGGTTGCCTGCTTTATAGTCAGTCATAAAGAAAACAACCCTCAAATCCTCATCACCAGGCTATTCATTAATCTGATGAATATAGTTTCCTTTAAAGTTTTTTTTTGGAAGAATGTTTTATTTAATTAAAAACTGTTTTGCATTTTTTTTATACTTTTTGTTACTGAGATCCATTGAAATGGCTCTTTGAATGATCATATTATAATTGAATATTTGTAACCCACAGGAGCAGTTTGCAACAATTTGTTTACTCATCTAAACTTAAATGACAGCATAATTATATATATTTATAAAAATCTTATAATTTGAGTAAATTTCTCAATAGAGCATAATTTTTGCAATAAAGTTTCCTTGTGCAAATTAACTTCATTTAGAACTATTATTTAGTTTAATGCTCAATTTGTTATAATACATACATTCTAATTCTAAGATGTCTATATATGCTTGTATCTTATTTATTCATATTGTTTGGTTATTACTTATGAAACATTTTCTAAATCTGTTATTTTCTATAATATTTGATAAAAATATAATATTAATTTACACACTTATTTTATGAAGTTCTCATATATATTTGCTTAACTGAATTTTTTGATTCTCTAAACTAGCTGATTCCAGTTAGTTCAGATAATTAATAATCTATCTGTCTGTCTATCTGTCGAATCCACTGATCTAAACTACCTACTTAGCTAACCTACCTACCTTTATATTTATCCATCCACATCCCAAATTGAAGAAATTGGTAATAAACTGTTTCAATTCTACATTTTGACAATCTTTTTTTCATTATAAAAACCAAATGATAAAAGTCATGGAATATAATTCCCTATATTTATTTTGTGAAATAGGCTTATGTATCAATATAATATATATCTTTATCTTTCATATTATGCTTTTTCATTAAGAGAAAAGGATAATCAGCATGTGTTTTTTTAAGCATCATCTTTGAGTGGGCTCATAAATTTTTGTGAACACTAGTTTTCACACACATAGGAGAATTGATGGCAAACTTATAAAAAAAAAAAAAAATAGCAGCTATTATACTGTGTGGGCCAGAAATAATATTTTGAAAAATTAAGATTTACTACTCTGTGTCTAAGATATGACTACTTTAATTAGGAAAAGAAGAATGTCATTTTAAATATCTGTTTGTTAATTTATTTGTTATATATTTTAGTTGTGTGAATACAATTGTATTGGTAAAAAAATATTGCAGAAACTTTTGCTTCCCTATCCCCATTACATATTTTGTCCTAGGTTTTAAGGAATCTTATAGTAAGAAATTCTAAATTTATGTCAGTCACAGATATTGATGCTAATATCTCAGCCAAATGTTTTCTGTGGTCATAAAAATATCATTAGCAGAACTCATTCATGATTCTATATTGGATTTATAACTTTTTATAGCCACCTCATTGAATTCAGATTTTAAAACGATCACAACAAATTATACAAAACATTTTTTCAGATAGCTGCACAGTTTATTGTATTAATATTTTCTTCTCTTTTTTTGCATCTGGAAACTCAGTGAATAGATATTGTAAATCATAAAAAAACACACAATTATTTAATCTTCTATAGGGCTTGCTTTTTATCATATGTTTTCTCATAATATATTGAATCAGCGAAAATATTGTATAGAGGTTTGTGTTTAATATATTTTTCAGAACTCTAAGCAGTGTAGCTCAAGGGTAATTTGGTTGTTTTTATTTTATTGTTTGAAAGTTTTTGCTATTGCAGGTTTTATTGCAAACTAAAGTAAATAATTGAATTTGCTGAATAAAGAAATAACAAACTTTTCTTTTTTTAAAATTCGGATTACATTAGTGATTATAAAACATGGCGGAGGGGGGTATCAATTTTTGAAGTATCATTACAAAAAAATATAGAAAAATATTGTTTTTAAAGCTAAATTCATAAACATCAATATATAGGAACTTTATCCTTTTATAATTCATAATCATTACAAAAATAACATATTACCAATCTATAGTAAAATTCACAAAGCAGTTTATTTTAAATGCATACACAATTTGCAGAAAACTTTTGTGGGCAAGAAAACTGTAGTCATCTCAATACAAACAACAATTGCAACTCTCATAAAATAAAAATGGCCTAGGATTACACTCATTACAAATATATTTCATATACAGAAAACCTTAAATGTACTCTCATCACTTTCAATCATATAGTCACGAATCCAGAATTTACTAAAAGTACCCCCAAATGATACACCACCTCTATTAATAAATATATGGTCTAACTTATTAGATTCATTCAAAGATAACGAGAATATAAAATTAATAATACCACAATCAAAAATCAGTTACTGAGACACATACAGACTAATCAAATCAAAATCACTCCGTGACCATCAACAACCTTTCCTCGATATAAACAATAAACAACTGATCAGGAAATCCAAACACTGGTCTTTGGAACTCAAATTCTTTGATTTCTTGATCAAACTCAACCTTAGTGTACTACTCATATCACACTTCTTGAAATTCAGAAGGGGATACAACATTGATGATACATGTTCATTATGCCACAGAAAAAAATAAACTCAATATCATTTTTTCCAAGAATATATTGGCCTCGCAAACTCATGATTAAAATTGATAAAATTATTTAGGAAAACTGATATAACTATCCCAAATTTCCTCAAAAGCTCTACAAAAGAGTTCTTTCTTAGCATAAGCTCCACTTTCACACTTTATGTACATTGGTGGTCAAATTGCATTTTCGTCTGTGATTACAATACCATGTGGCATCCAAACAGTATTAAACAAATTGGAGCAACTAAGAATCAGAGATAAGAAGATTGCATCACCAGATATTCTTGCTGCCACCTGGGAATACAAGAAGCAAAGAACAAGCTTGGAGAAAAGCATATTCAACTAGTAACCCAATATCTGGTCAGAAATTCACTGATAGCAATTAAATTTAATTATAAGAAATGTGTTTCTTAAACAACATATCAGATGAAATTAGTAATGTGCAATGCATGTTTAAAGATTCTTCACAATGTGAGGATTCATAACAATGTTATCACATGTTAGGCCTGTAACTTTCTTGCTTTTTCTATATCTCTCCTACACACGTGAAACTTGTGACAAATGTAACATAGGTTTAAATAAAGGCTTTTGAAACATAAAACTTATAACTGAATTAAATTATAAATGCTTTTTTTTTATAAAGAAATTATCAAATATTCATGAAAATATAAACTTATCACTTCTGATGGCTGAAGAAAATACTTATATATGTTTATTTATATCCATCTATAAGTGTAAAAAATTATCAAATAATAAGGCATGCATACATAATAAACAAAATTGTGCATGTGTGTAAACATATATATTTATTAATGTACATGCATTTGTTTACATATTTGGATATATGTTTTAGGGTAAGGTGGAATGTTGGGATCCAAGAGCTCGGCATTGTGTAGGAATTTTAGATTGTGCTTTGAACAGTTTTCAAATAGATTCAAAGTAAGTCATTTCTCTTAAACAGTTCTGTAATTTTTATTGATTTATTTATTTCTGTGATTATTTTAATATAAAAAAGATGTAATTTATTTTAGTGTTCTTCCAGAAATATCATGTCTGAAATATAGAGATGGTCTTCAGATGGCTGTTGGGACCAGTACTGGCCAAGTAATAATTTTTTATTATTTATACATATTTTATAGCAAAAATCCTTCACTACAGTTTTTATATAACAAAGTTCAAAATAGTGTAAATGTGACTGTTAGAAGAAAGTTGCATTAGATTCTAAACATTCAGATACCCAAGTTCCAAAGCTCCTCACTGATGAGAGTGATAAGGTAGAAACTAATTTGGGGGATATTGGATAAGATAGCCTTAAAAAGCAATTAATTAAGCACAATTATCTGGAAAAATCAGCAAAATACCATTAACAGATTCTAAAACATACATTTTTACTTTGAAAATCAAAACAAAGAAATCAGAACAGTTAAAATCATTAACAGGCACTCTTATATAGAGAACAAGAAATAAGCAATCAAAGCAAAGGCAGGTTCTTATCTCATATAAATTTATTAGTTATAAAAAAATTCTAAAAGTTATTCAGTACAGTTTTCTCAATAAAATAACAGTAAAATTGGCAAAAAAACATTAAAAGCAGCAGTTTGAGAGAGAGTTAAAGCAGTTTATTATGAGATTAATTTAAAAACTATTGACATTTAATGCTAAATCTTTTTTTTTTTTTTGGTAAGGAAAAATTAGCACACTATTCTACACAGATCAACGATTGTAATACTATATGTATGGATAACATAAAGCAAAGATCCACAAAAATGATATTACAAATTTTTGTTCTCAATTTAAGATGCAGCTGCTTTTTAACAGGTCTAAAATTTGGGGGGAAAAGTGCATCTTATATCTCATATAATATGGTATAGTTGGACTATTATCATTATTTAGTTGAATTAGTAAATACTTTTAAATAAAATCAAACTTTATACTTTTTAAATAGCCTTTACTAGTAAAAAGACATAAAATTAATATAAAATATAATATTTTGAGAAGATTTTTTTCAGGTGTTGTTGGGACGACCAGTAACAATTAGCATAAGAATGGAAACAATGATCTTTAAATTCATGAATTCCAGATAATTCCCTAATTAATTAGGTCATTCTGTCAAAGACAACAATGAATAGAAATTTTAATACATAGTTGAAAGTGTTTGGACAAGTATAAATAAAATTAGATATTTAACAATTTGACTATAGGATAGAAATAATCCAACATATAACAATAAAAGCTGAAATTTGTTTTTGGATTGCCCCCCCCCCCCCCGTTTCCCCCCAAAATTTTTATTTTCATTGCTTTGACAAATTGCAGCAGTTATTTATATTCACCAATATTCATTTTTTCCTTAAAAAAAACAGATAAAACTATAATTTTACTTTTTAGATTAAGATTTAAAGAAAATTATTTATTGTATATTTGAATTTTTATTTTATATCAATTTTTATTTTTCTCTTAAAGTCTCTATTTTTTATACAGACATATTTACATTTTCACAGTATATATATATATATTCTTTTATCATGAAATTATTTAAATATTTTTAAGAAATAATATTATTCTGT
This sequence comes from Epiperipatus broadwayi, assembly GCA_028023455.1. Classification (NCBI taxonomy): domain Eukaryota; kingdom Metazoa; phylum Onychophora; class Udeonychophora; order Euonychophora; family Peripatidae; genus Epiperipatus; species Epiperipatus broadwayi. Next base: position 11,888,820 of record JAQFVV010006199.1, read on the forward strand.
TTAAAGATCAAAGTCAGATACATGGAATTTTTAATTTTAAGTTGCAGTTAGTTTTAATCTTCTATTTTTATTCTTGCTATTTTTGATATACACCTGGGTCTCGTTTTACGCAATAGATAGGTTTCTCAGAAAACACGCACAAAAATAGACATAACTTACATTGAAAAAGGGCGGATGCGGTCTGTGATTTTTCAAAATTCACATAAAAGCAAAGCACCAACGTAAAATTACTTTAAAATTCACGCAAAAAAAATATAAGGAAATAAAATATGACTAATAAAACATTTCAAATTTAAAAAAAATTGATACGAGACAAACTTTTTTTAACTATAATATTTAATTTTATTCAAAATAATATATTTTTATGCATAATTTACAGTACAGTAATTTACATTTTTTATACATGTTTTAATTATTATAGCTACTTGCTGAAAAACACGTTCATTTGCAAACAACTAGCACCAACTTCACACTCATGTTGTAACAGTGGTTTTCTGATGACAACGTAATTAGTAATTAATCTTTGAGACGATGATTTTATTAATTGTTTATGAAACTAACAACTACAAATTAAATTCTTATTTTTGTCTTTAATTTTCAATTCGGTTTAAAAATCAAATTTCACATTAATTTCTAGTTGCAGTAATTAATTTTTAAATTGTTAATTACAATTAAAAATCAGATTTTAATTGTCAAATTTAATTATGCCCACTGCTATTACTGACCTTTTAAAAATAAACTTGTGGACACTAAATGATTAATAATTGATTACATTCTTTTTTAAAAAGCAAAAACAGAATGTGATTTAAAATGCAAAATTAACACATACAATGTTTGAACAAATTTACATTATAATCTTGTAAAATTTAATGTGTGTATACATAAAATGTGGAAATTATGATTTTAATTTCATTATTGCATAAAATCTTACTATTATAAAGCACTGAAAATATTGAAATTACTAAGATGAAAGTCGAATTCCAATAATGTGCTATTACTTTCAATATAACGTAAGTGCACAAAATCTATTATTTAAAGTAATAGCACATTATCGGAGTTCATACACGTGGGTCTCTTTTTACATGGACTTATTTAACACACTTCCGGTGAAACACGAATCACGTAACTTCAAAATCGTGTTAAATAAGTCCACGTAAAAAGAGACCCAGGTGTATATATTTTTTTTATGAAAAAATTATTACAAAATGATAAACCTAGTTTTAAAGGAGTAGTGAATTTTAAGTTATTAATAATAGAAATTATATATATTGCACCGTGTTCGAATATGTGTATTAGAAATACCGGCCTCTTAGGCAGAGAAGAACATTCTCGGAGAGTATGTATGCCCAAATGATAGCTATAAAGTATATAACTAGCATTACATTTCCAGGACATAGCTTCTTCTCGGCTGTTGAGTTCAACACCAAGTTCAAAGCACTTTTTTGTTTGTGTATAAACACGGGCACCAGCTGCTTATTCTAAAAGAATACTAAAAGAATAGACAACACACTTTGAATAGTGGCCACTAACTCAACGCCTAAATCCACGACTAGCTCAGTTGTTTGTAATCACTAATAGATTATACTTAATTAGTGATTAAAATAATTAATTAAAAGAATTTGTTAAAAAGAATTGATAAAAGAATTTGGTAAAAAGAATTGATAAAAAGAATTTGGTAAAAAGAATTGATAAAAAGAATTGATAAAAGGAATTGATAAAAGAATTTGGTAAAAAGAATTGATAAAAAGAATTGACCGAACAAATAAAGTTTAATTTTAAAGATAATTTATTAACTAACATTTATTTACTAAATTTAAACATTCTAATAAAACACACGCATATTTTAAATTAACATTTCTAAATAGTTTAAATATTCCTATAGATTTAATAACAGAACACTCTAATTTAACTAATAAACATAGATATAATGATCACGCACATATTAACTCATGCACACACAATAATGATAATAAAGGACTACATAGCATTTGAAATTTAATCACACACATATCAATAGTTCATTTATGTATGATATCGAGTTCATATAATTAGACTCTTGGAGGATTCACATGAATTAATGAAATGCAATGGCTATTACAGTATAAACGAAAATAAGCAAATGTTTTACCTAGGATTTTGAACGTAGATTTAACACTTTGTTTTCTTCTTGTTTGTTGTTTCTTCCAGTATGAATGGTTCCAGTATGAATGCTTCCAGTATGAATGGTTCCAGTATGAATGCTTCCAGCCGGCTGGGATGTTTCCTTGCTGAGTTTCCTGATTTTCACGATTATTACCATCGGAGACAAATAGATACTGATGGAGATTTTCTAAGTTGTTACGTTGACATTATTTCACGGGCAGATCTTGCTGTTTTCATCGGACATCTGGGCTGGAGATAAACGTGCGTTCCCAAGATCTTCTCAACACTGCATTTTGTTTGTTAACTGCACAATTAATTTCTGAACTGCACTCACTCAATTAATTTGTGGAATGGCTACTGTCCGATAAAAAGAGTCTATTTATATCTGCAACGTGTTGTCGAAATATTCCCGGCAAAGATCTGTTGTCGAATTGATAATCATTTGATAAACGTGTTTTGAAAGATTGCTTAATTAGTAATAGCCATGCAAAAATGTATTGTTTTATATTAATTAATATCTAATAGCCATTGCCGTGTTTTTTAATGATAATCTTCTTTAACTTTCACATACCTTTTATTTATTTACAAATCACACCTATATATGCACATATATTTTTAATACAATTTACTATTTAGTTTTAACATTATTTTTTCTTTAATTAAACTTGAATGAAAAGAGATTGGTATGTTTTTCTTTAACGAAAGATTATTTTAATAATATAATTTTAGATAAAATTATATGTGCCTATATCAATACAGGTACAATATATATATTGAATGCTTTTATTTACTGAGCACTAAAAAGAAAAAAAAATATTTCTTCAACCACAACTGGGGCTTTTAGATTTAACTTGAAATAAAAGAATGTGGGGGGGGGGTGTTGAGAAATTAATTAAGTCATCCTTTGTTGTAAAAAATAGGGATTGATTTAATTAATTTCTAGACTTCCTCATGCTTTTATTTCAAGTTAAAACTAAAATCTCTAATTGTGGTTGAAGAAACAAGTTTTTTTTTGCTTTTTTAATGCACAATAAATAAAAGCATTTAATATAAAAAAAATTCTATCTTTTTTATTCTTAACTTTTTACTATTGGCATAGTAAATAAAAATGTTAAACTATATTATACTTTAAATTGACTTGACCCTTAAAGTTGATATATATCACTAGTTATTTCTGCTATAAGTTAAAATGTGCATATAATGATATATGTGTATCTAAGTGATTAAAAATATGAAATATTCTTTTAAGTGAAAAGTGTTGACATTTTTGCTTTTGTTTGGAAATTTATATAATTTTTTTTTAAAAATGTTTACCTAAACTATATTGTATATGAACTTTACCTAATGATATAATTTTATTTTAAATCAATTTCACACTTATAGTTTGTGTGCTTAATTAACTTTTCTGTTTATAATTGGTTGACTTTTTTATTTGAAATTTTTTTTTTTAAAAAAAAGCATAACAAAACTATACTTTCTTATTACTTAAAAAAAATCTCTATACTAACCTCTTGTAAGCTTTACTTTAAACAAATGAAAGTAAGTTAACAAACACAGTAAGTTAATTGTATAATCTGTAAATTCCATATTTAATATATGTGTTTAATTACATATGTATAATAAATCAGCTAACTTTCCTGTTTGTAATTGGTTGACATTTTTCTTTTTATTTGAAAAAAAAAATATTTTTTTAAAAAAAAGCTTAACAAAACTATACTTTCTTATTACTTAAAAAACTCTATACTGATCTCTTGCAAGCCTTAATTCATACAAATGAAAGTTCTAAGAAGAATTAAAAATTTAAAATAACAAAATATTGAATATTTTCCTACCCTCTGTTTCATATCTAAGAAACTAGGTGATGCACTGAAAAGATTAGTGTCTCATATGGATTAGTCTCACATTAATTAGTTGTATACTGAATTTCAAGCACTTCTATTGAATTTAAATGTATTAAACCTCAATTTTAAAGTTTCATTCTAACCTTAAAAAGATCAAAAGTTTACAAATTAACATAACAATAAACAAACAATTTTTCCACTTTAATAAAAGCATTTTTTTAAAAAAAATAATGACTATCTTTAATAGAAAAAAAATATATCTCATAATATTATTTTTAAAGAACTGATTACAGAATAATATTCTTTGTCACCAGTTAGAAATAGCATGATGAATGAATTTGTGATGAACAGGGCCAAATACTTTAATATTGATTACTGCATTACTTACATTTATGTATTGATACTAATACATTTAAGCATTATATGTAAGATAGACTGTGTGCTCAATGCCTCTAGAAATATGATATCTCTCTTTCTAGTGGTGAAGGCAGCATTTTATTATAAAAAATGTAGTTTTTTTTTTACTCATTGCTTATCACTTTTTGGTCTATTTCTGATATGAAAAAAGTTCTAATATTAATACAGTCCTAGACTAGAAGCCAGTATATGTCTATAGCAAATAGATGAACTAACTATTATACTCCAAGGCTTTTTTAAACAGTATTGCTCTGTATATATACTTATTTAAAAAAGCATAAAGATGTGGAATAAATAATCACAAAAATTAATGTTTTATTTAGAAAAATTATAATGAGAATAAATTATGAATTAAAACATGAAATTAACATTTATTATTTTTTTAAGCATCACATATAATTAAATTGTTAGTTGCTTAAGAACTCTGATGTTCACACTTCAGACGTTAAAGACTGAGCTCTAATCTCTGTCATAGTATCATTCCTTAAATTGCAGAGTCTATGTATGATGATCTATATATAAAAAGTCTGTTAAATGTCTTCTAACTTTTTTTCCAATTTTGCCATCTAGCAATTTTATATCAAATATGAAAGACATATATAAAATGATTTTTTTTAAAAAAAGGATTATTATTATTATTATCATCATCATCATTAGCAATAGCAGTAGTAATGCTGTTTCTACTACTACTATTATTATTATATTTTTATATAATGATTAATAAACATTTAGCAATGTTTTTCAAGATTTGTACTTTATAAATTCAAATTGCACTTTTTTGTCTTTTATTGTGAATTTTTTTGATGCTTTAACCTTTTCACGGGCAAAAATTCTGCTTGGTCGAGGAGTTAAAACTAAACTTTTGATTGGTCAATTACAGAACCAGCAGTAAAAATATTTTCAACTTTTAATATTATATTCATTTTAGTTTCATTTGTAAAATGCAAGTTAATAATTTGTCAGAATATGAAAGTGAATGAAAATTTTTTAAAAAATAAATTTCTATTTATAATTATAAAAATATTTTATAGTGGAGACTAAAAAGAACATCCGTAATCTATTAGAAAATGATGCTTACATCATTGATTTTCTTTCTCAATTTATGCTCATGTAAAAGTAAATAATTTTTATTAAAATCTTAACTATTTTTTTTAAATAATTTTATTTTCAGCATATTTTATCAAAATAATTTATAATATGTAAAAAAATGCTAAAATAAACACTCTAAAACATTCATTTTCAAAATCAAAACAAAGAAGTTGGAACAGTGAAAATTATTGACAGGTGCTCGCTTTTGTTCGAAATGAGAACCAACCAATCAGCATCTAGAAAATCCTGCCTTCTCCCATTGTTGTAGCTTCAAATTTAAATATTCTTGATTTTTTACTTGCAAAATAATTTGAGAGAGGGCAGCATCTTATGGTACTTTTTAAGCTTTAAAATGAGCATAAATTCGCTATGATAAGGTGAAAACTGCCAGTTTTAGAGCAAGTTAAAGCTGACCTTGTGAACCGGCCTAAGAAAAGGTTAACAAGGAAACTTTTTTTTTTGAGAAATTCAGTGGAAGAATTGTCTTTCTGCATCATAATTAAAATTTTGTTTTGAACTTCATTAAATTATTATTAGTCTTTGATTTTTTTTATCACTTATGCAGGTGTAAATGCAAATGATATGTAGATTTTTTTTATCTTTTATAACTTCTAACTATATTTAAGCAATAAATGTAATGTGAAATATTAAGTTTAGAAAATATTGATGACACTGTAACTTGTAGAAATGTACTATAAAATCTGTAACAAAAAAAGTATGTGGTATACTGAATATAACTATTGTAATTTTAAATCTGTAGCACAATTTTTTGAGATTGTGTGATATGGAAAGTGGAAACATTTTATGATGCTATGAAATCAGCTGCTTTCCAAATATGATTATATAGCATATTGAATGCAAACATAATCAATGAAGATCCTTTACTAGCTGAGAAAAAGATTGCTCTACACGCCACCTAGTGGCTCGAGGAATACAATGTTATTTTAGGTCCCCTATATTAGGTGGAATTAAAAAAGGATAATGAAGCTTTACTGTAATATTTTGAAGCTAAACTGAGGGTAAACTCATTACCTTTAAGTTTTGTTATCAAAATGAAGAAAACTTTTAGTTTCCTAACAGCAACAAAGGTTTAACTGACATCGTTGTGAAAACAAAGATGGCAGAGAACGTATCAAATCAAGTGCAAAATAGAGGGGGAAATGTGAGTCAAGAAAACAGCAGTATAAATAAACAACTGATGGAAGAAGAGAATCCAGTTATCAAAGAAAACATCTCAGGTGATTTGGACTATATGTCACCCAAAATATCACAAGGGAAAGAGGAAGTGAATGTCGTTGAAGGCTTCAAAAAGTTTAATATTGAAAACAACATCTAAAAAGCAAAAACGATTAATAAAAGTTTAAAATTGAAAACAACATTATCTAAAAAGTGAATCAGATTAATAAGAACAAATCCATAAACTCTAAATTTGAAACTAATGAGAGAAGTAAGTCAAACAAATTATTTAATATTAACAACCAAGAATTTAAGTATGAAGAGGCATTACAATCAAAAATGAAAATCTTCACAAATGCAGTGAAAACTGGAGGAAATATAAGTATGGGGTAAATAATGTTATGCAAGAAGCTTAGGATAATTTATTGGATTTAATGGATGAGGAAGATGAATTATCAACTGTTTTAATGAAATCACTTAATGAATAACTTTTAATAAGGATCGAGAAATTTAAAGAATAAAAGCGAACAATTCTTTTATCAAGATCATAACCACAGACAAATTCATTTGACATGCTGGATCCCTAGACACTCCAACTAGAAATATCATCTTTGTAACAGTAATAGAGTTTTGTTGTAATATTTGCGGGCACGGGTCTGCACTCCTCATTTCTTCCACAGGGGTTGATGATGGCTGTCATTGAGGGTCTGGTTTATGGGTGCAGGCTGTTGATTATTATTGCTGCTATCCAGAAAACCTGCTGGGAGGGTACAGGGTCAAAGTTTTCAGCACTTTTTTCACTGTGATGGGCTGCTGCTCCCCCTTGATGGATTGTTTTTGGGCAGTGCAGATCTATGCTTGTCCATGTATAGATAAGCAAAATTATACACCCCTTTTATGGATATATTTTTTATCGAGCATATGCACTTTGTAAACCTGGTCAATAATTGTTTTACCTTGTAACATTGAACACTTTGTAATTTTTCACGGGTAAGTATACCCGATAATTTTTTGTAATCTTTTAACTAATAAAGGTTATTTTTCAAAGAAAAGATTGCTCTAAATAAATAACTTCATATGTGAGAAATAGTGAAAAGATGTGATTAATAAAATTTGCAAATGCAAATGTTTGGAAAACACTATTGGTTTGACATAGTATAAATACGGTCAAGATGTTTTAAGTCATTATCTCTTATTTATCTGGCAAGTTTTTAATAATTTGTAAGGATTTTGTTACTAATTTAGTTCTCTTACCATTTTAGCAGAGAAAAATTTGTATTAAGTTGTTAAAAAACAACCGTGTATTAGGAATTAAGCATGAAGGCTCTTCATTTAGATGTGATTATATATAATATGCTGGACAATGACCTCTCTATATATATAATTTCAAAGTTTTATTTGCAGCCATCTATAACATGGTAAATGAATATCTTAATAGCAATTTATTTAATATTAGATTTCAGTTTGACAAATGAAAAGTTATAGAATGTAAAAATTTCTTGGAAATGTACAAATCATTTGATCATTATCATTGACAGCTTGGTTTCATTTATGTTATTAGGTAATATTTTAACATACTTCCCTTTTTTATATGTATATGTGTTCTTATAATAGGCATCTTCAATGAGGCTACCACATCCACAGTATTTGGTCCCAAGAAACCCATGATTAATATTAGTGAATCTGAAGATAATAGCAAACACTGTATTTTTGAATGAGAAATATATGTATTAAAAAAAATCAACTTTTATATATATATTGTAATTATTAGCTTTCATTTACAAAAATAAACTATTTGAAAAGAGGAATATAGTCACAATTTTGCATATGGTTAAGAGCTAACCTAATTTAATAGCTTTTAAGGTATATAGAATTTGAATTACCTTCTTTTTTGGTTCAGTCAATTCACTCCACTCTTATGCTCCAGATTTGAAGAAGAATCTGGAACATTAGTTTGCAAAAAAAAAAAAATACTCTTGCTAAAAATTATCATCAAACTATGATTTAAAATATATTTACATTTTTTATTACATCATTACCACATTTATAACTCATGTCTCCAGCACTGCACATCTCTTTTACATAGCATAAACCGATGCATTTTTTATGCTAGGTTAGGTTTACATGATTCTTTTTGCCTTTATCTTAAAGGAAACCAGATTTGAGAGAATTTATACAATATTATTAAAAAAAAATTATATAAATATGAATTTATAATAAGAAAATTATTACAGTGATGTATTTATTGACTTAATTAAATAAAAAAAAAGTATGTTTACAATTTTCTGCTAGGTTAAATTAATTTATTAAACATTATTGACTATAAAATAAGTAGGTATAACAAGATAACTGCTCCTACAAATTTAAATAAAATTATCTTAGCTTCTCCAACTCATTTATTTCTTAAAACATTTGATTCTTTATTTAAGTGTCACAACTCAATCAGTATAAGAATCTATCTGTGGCTCAGAACAAATGAGTGATATGAAACAAATTAATATTTAGGATTGAATATGGAATTATTTAAATTAACACTTATTTATATAAGTAACTACTTAAATATAAACATTAGCTCAAGAAAAGAAAAGTCAACATTAACTAATACTCAAATCTTTCCATTTAGTATAACAAAAATGAAAAGACATTTTTCTTTCTGTAGTGAGATAACTTTTTATTCATTTAACTATAAAGCATTAACAGAATAGTGAGGAGAATTATAACTTAATTTTTAAGTTTGTATTAAAAATTTAATATTTTATTCAGATGATTTATTTCTTATAACTAAAATTTTAGTTTTAAATTTGTTAATTAAATGTGATATGTTGGACTTTTTCCATCATCTATGAGTGAATGTGGAATGTATAGAAAATTTTAAACTTTATTTAAACTTTCCAAATACAACAGGTTGTGTGTTATTATGAACAAGTTGTTTGTATTTGGAAAGTTTAAATAAAGTTTAAAATTTTCTATACATTCCACATTCACTCATAGATGATGGAAATAGTCCAACATATCACATCTAATAATATACTATCATTACAAACCTTCAGACAAATTAAAAATGTTAACCTTTAAAAACTCAGTTCCTTATAACAATAATTAAATAATTGAAATATAATGTTGAAATACATTTTCAAATACAGTTTATAAATATTAAAATAAATAGAAAGTAGTATAAATATTTTCATTGTGACAATAATCAGTTTTAGGTCCTAAAATTAACAATAAAAGTCATTTATAGTTTGTGGTATTTTTTAGGATTAACCTTAAGATAGGACAGAAAAATTATTTCTTCAATAAGATTTTTGCAACACTTTTTCAATATTTAAAGATTTGTTGATTAGATTTGGCAACTGTTTAAAGCTTCTTTGGATTGATTCATTTAGCTTTTAAAACAATTCATGGAAGTATTTGAGTTTCTTCATAATAGCCAGTATCACTTCACATATAAAATACATCCTTATCCAGTTATGGACAGATATTTACATAAGAATTCACCAGTGTGGTCATCATCAATTTGTACCCATTACTTTGATTTACAATTGATTATTTGCTATTACAATTTTTTTTAAAAAATTCTAACTTTTTTTAAAAAAACAAGCTCCACTTTTTTTTCAAAGTGCGGCCATTTTGTAAAATTGTTGACATCATAGAATAATGACTTCACTAAAGTTAAGTCATCTAATAATAAAATGATGACAATGCAGAATTTATTTCTTATATAATATGCAATATTATTTTGATTATTGAATTAAATTATGATTAATATATTTTATCTGATTTTTATCCAGTGTAGTCATTGATTTAGTTTATGATATATCCAAAATAAACATTATTCTTATTTTATTAATGACTGCAAAAGCAAAAAAAAATGTCAATTTTATTCAATATAATAAATAATCAAAAACATTGTAATCTCATATAACAACAAAGTGTATTAATGTTAAATTTGTACATTAGGTAAAATATATTAATTTAATCAATATTATGGATTAAAATTCTTATGCTTTTGGCAAAAAATACATTAATCATAATTGTAAAACATTTTGAAAGAAGAAAAAAATTGTGCATTATGCTGTTAATAATTAACTTTATACAATCAAATGTTAGTGAAGTTAAGTTAAAAATGTCATTTATTTTTATCAAATTTAAATCAATGTCTTAGAATTTGTTTTTGATATTCAAGATAACGTGGCTGTTAAAAAATATATACACCTTTATGTATCTACAAGAAAAAGAAAGATTTAATTATTTAAATTATTAAAACATCAGCAATCAATTATGCATTACATTTCTTTATCAAATTTTTATTTAATTCCACTGCATTTCTGTAAAATAAATGCAATTCACAAAGCAAAAATAGATTAATTTGCATAATAGAACATAAAGTACATTAAAAATAAATTTTAAAATGTACGTTATGTAGGTTTTTTATAAGTTTAAAATGTACATTAAAATTTTGTTTTCTTTATGCTTTGTTTTAATAAGTGTGAATAATAAACAAAATGGTGGACTGTCAATGAAAAAAGTATAGATATTTTTATTTTAAGTTGTAGCTACTGAAATGTTTTTATATATTTACCCATAGATCAGTAATTTTTTTAATAATATACTTAATAAACTAAAGATCAGCATTTCAAGCTAATGTACATGCACTTTATGAATCTTAATAATAAATGCTTTCATTTCCAACACAAGATAAAGTGTTTGTGAAAAAGTAGAATGAATCTACCTATTCTTTCAACCCAAAGGCCTAAGTATGGGCAAATCTTAAGCACTGGAAATGAAAGCGTGAAGATAAACAAATCACTTAAAATTACTTTTTACCATGTCTGAATGAATGACGCCTTCGAAAAGTAATTTAAAGTGATTGGTTTATCTTCACGCTTTCATTTCCAGTGCTTAAGATTTGCCCATACTTAAGTGTTTAGGTTGAAAGAATAGATTCATTCTATTCTTTCGCAAAGACTTTATCTTGTGTTGGAAATGAAAGTACTCATTTATTATTAAGATTCATAAAGTGCATGTACATTAGCTTGAAATGCTGATCTTTAGTTTATTACAATTCATAAACATTGCGCTATATAAAATAAATATCTCATTTAAATAATATACTTAGTAAAAAATTTCTTCATTGATTTTTTTTTATTTCAATTTAAGCTTTATTTTTTTAATTGAAGTTTTATGTATTTTGAATTTAAAGAAATGAATTAATTTTCCCCCCTTTAGGAACATATATAAATGTTTATTTTTTTATGCAAGATGTTTAATTTATGATGTATTTTGAGGCACCATTTGTCTTCATTAACTGGGGTAATGGTGTATTTTTAAACAGAGTGAATTCTTGATTTATCAGATATGCATATATTTTTTTTCAGTATCCATTTTTTCTTATCATTGATTATGTATTCATATTGATAGAAATATGTATTATTTATTTTTATAATTGGAGATACAGTATCATTTTTTTTATTTTTTTCTATTAGATTAATGATTAGAAAGGATTATTTATTTTAAAAATCTAATGACTATATGTAATTAATATCAATTATGAATATTTAAATATATGTTTTATTATATTAAAGTTATATATATATACAAATATACAAACTTTTGCAAAAAATAAATATAGAATGCCTTGAATTATAATATTGGAATCAAAAGAGAAAATGGTTCACACTATATATCTTATTCTAAACCTATTTTTAAAATGTTTATATAATTAACTTTTGTTTATGATTTCTTTTTTCAATGCTTTCAATATATAATCAGAAACTATGATGATTACATATTTACTGTGTTAGATGCTATGAGAGTCATCTGTCTTAATATGTACATATTTATTATGAACATATTGGGTTAAAAGTTCTTATAAATATATATCTTGTTATAAACAAATATGATATATGTAAAATATTGCTTTAAAAAAATATTTTTCTTCTGAATTTTTTAGAACAGATTTTCAAAAAATATTTTAAAAACAATATGACAATGATTTCTGGTAATTTTGTTTTTATAACTAGAATATTACTTTGGAATATAAAAAGAGCCTTACTTTCAAAAGTTTTTGAAAGATCTTTAGGGAGACATGCACAAAAAATAAATAAATAAAAGGGCCACAATTAAATTTTTTAATGCTTTTTCCTATAAATAAGACATTTTAAATAATATATTTAAAAATAAAAGATTTTTTTTTAAAAAAGTAGCAAATTATAATTAATATTAGTCTTGTTTTTTTTTTTCAAAAAAAAACAAACAAAAGAAATGATATATATACACAGTTTTTTCAATTTAAATATATTTTCCTTCTCTGAAATGGATATGCAACTATAGATAACGGTATAAAATCATAGAATGCAACATGAGTCTGTTTTCACAGTATGCTTAGTATTCTTTATATTTAGCTGCCACAAAAATAGTCATTCATATATACATTTATAAACTGACTTCAAGAAAATTGAAGTGATGTTTCAGTTAAGAACAATTAGGTAATTAAAGAAGAAAGGCTATGATTCTTAAACTCAGAGGGAAAAATTCATTATGCTGGCTGTTACATTTGGTGGGCAGTCCATCCATCCACATTTGTTTACATGTGAATAATCACATAATAATAACAACTGCAATGACAAAAACATATGGACTGAACATTAGAAATTTGCTCTACTTGGTTTCTTGAAAACTTTAGAGAGGAATCACAAAGTTCCTTTCTATTAATAGCTAAGTCCTTTTGTAGTTATACAATAAAAATGGAATGCAAAATCTGTTATAATCTATTGAGAAAAGAAAATGAAGTTTTAATAAGAAGGACTGATAGACATTTTGAAGGATGATGTACAGTTCCACTTTTTCAAGTTATTAGACATACTTTTGATTAGTTTTTGTGAAAGAGAATGTCGTATTTGTATCGTGAAACATGGTATCCTATGGTTATGATTTTGGGATCCATTATCTTAGTAATTTAAGTTTGGTTTTGCCATTAAAGTGTATAGATAAAGCAATTCTATCAACTCCCTGAACAATTATAGAATTGGCACATCCCATGGAGTAATTACTGTTTTCAAACAACACTGTCATTTTTTAATAAAAATTCATTTTGATTTTGAGGTTTATCTTTTATTGACTGTCACAATTATCTGCTTCTAATATTACTGTTTTTTCTAAGAAATTTCATCTGTCATTATCTCTCTTTGATATCTCATCAAGTCTTTGGAGCATTTCTTCATGTGGAAAGCTTAATATTTTTGTAAATATATTTATCTTACTAAAACATCATTATGTATTTCCATTGTATTGTTCAGTCTGTATAACTAGCTTATCTCATCTTTAAATTTTTTATGCAAGAATTTACATTAGTTCAGCTATCCATCTTTTTTTTTTTAAATGGCAATCAGTGGTCCATAATAGGATGCTGCTATCATGAAAGTAATATGTTTTTTTCATCAGATAAAATAGCAATATTCACTGAACAAAATGTATAATAATAAATTACATTCAAAATATTTTGAATTGCTTATTTAAGTTTTATGTAATATTTTAAGAGGTGATAAGTTCTCTAATTGCTATAGATATTAATTGATGCATTTAAATATACCATTCAATTTTTTATTTCATTACCTCAAAATAGTAGATTTGCAAAGCAATATTTTTTCTCATCATAAATGTAAAATATTCTTACCAAAAAGATTAATAACAATACTATTTTATTAACAATAAAGTGCACCATATATATTTAATTTTTTTATTTAAACTTGCTCATTACAACAATAGAAGTTAATGTTTACATTTTCAATGAAATTTCAGTTTTATAGCAAAATAATAATAAAAATAAAATAATTAAATGTGATAATTATATTTAAAAAAAAATATTGTAACATATATAAAACATGCAAAAAAAATACATTTTAAAATGTACATAATGTTTTATGACAGAATTTAAGGTAATTGGATTCTTTATCTAGAATTGACCTCGTTTATATATATTGTAATATGGTTTCGAAGAACAGATTGATTACTCAGTTATCTTTATTAGGATCTAGTTTTAAGAATTAATGCTGATTCATAGGATTCAAGATTCAGCATCCAAGTTTGAAATGCTATCATTATATTATAGGGATGTAAAGCCTGATCGGGTATCACGATCTATATTTTGATGATACTAATTGCTTTATTAGGTATGAAAGTTACATAACATATATATAAACAAAATAAAAGTGGATATTTGAAATTATGTAATCTGTATTTTTTATTTTTTCTACATTGATTAAACAACTTGCTTCATAAAACTATAGCATGTGTGAACCAGATGGTTTCCATCCTTGTTATTTTTGAGGAATGACAAATATGTTCTGGTGTATAAGATTTTGTAAAAATAATCTTAGGAAGAAAGAATAAACAAACAAAAAAATGGAAAAGTAAAATAAAGAGAAAAAAAAAAGCTTTTATTTTTCAATTTTTTAAAGATTTTTTTTCTTTCTTGTATTCTTTAGATTTTAAAAAATAAATATCTTATATTTTTAGATTAAAATTAATCATTAATTTATTGGCAGCATTTGGGAATGAACTCCCACCCCCCTCCGTTCATATATATATATACTTAAAAATGTACAATTTGGTAATCGTTTTTAAAAAAGTCTACGTTATTTGCTGGGAAAGTCATATTTTTTATATATATGTCAAAGCAAAAGTCATATTTTTGAGAACCCAAGTAACTGGTTGATCATAACAATGACATTTAATTGAATTGTTTTTTTTTCTTTATATCACTCAGTTTACAATCTTCTAGCATTTATTATACCAACTTACAGTGGCAGTGATCCTTTCATTGATTTCAACAACAATTCTAATTTAACTTCTATAGCAATTTTCAATAAAATTATTTGATTTGAATGCAGATGTGACTACAGTGAGGTTATAGTATCTACCATTTCAGTGTTCATTGATTCATTTATTGATGAGTTTAAAAAACAGAGCAATAAAATTAGAAATCATTGGGGAGAAAATGTTATTTTTTTTAAGGTCATATTGCACTTAATTGACAACATGTTCCAGAATGTCCCATTTCATTTCAATTCCGATATAATTTATTATCACATATATATTTTATTTTATTTTCGCAATTTATCTTATTTCATCATATCTATTTTCAAAAAAGTGTGCATATATATTGTAAATATCGATAAGTCTATCTATATTTTAAAAATTATCATTTGTTATTTAAAAAAAAAAACTCTTTGAGTTGATGTTTATATATGAAGTATTATTATTGTTTATGGTTATTAAGTATAGTTATTGTTTGAAGTTATTATTTTATTTATATGTTGATGGTACATCGTTATTAATATTTAATTATTATAAGTGAATAAAGTCATATAAATTGTTGATTATATAAAAAAATTATTTTATTTGCAGTGATTATTAAAAAAATGCAATATTATTTATGTATATTTTTAAAGCTGTCAAATAAATTTTCAATTTAATATTTTTTTATATATATGCTTGATTTTTTTTTTTTTAATGTTAATTGTTTAAAATAAAACATGTGTAACAATGGTTTTCAAAACAGCATTTGCTAGCACGTGGAACAACAGCAACAACAAAAAAGCAGCCATTATTATTAAGATAGTGATAAAAACAAACAAAAGGATAAAAATTTGTTGTACTTTGTTTCTTTGAAATTGCCATTCTTAAGAATAGTGGAATAAGATAAATTTCTGTAATCAATACATAAACATGACTGGCTAATATATATATCGCAGCCAGGGGGCTGCACCCTTTTCTTTCATTTATTCCAAGGCAGTTTAAAAAGAAAAACTAAGCAAATTTCAACACATGAATTTCATCGCGTCTGAAGCCGAAATTTGATATAGCTATCTGGAATCTATAATGGTCAATCTAATAATAATCTGGAGGTAACTAGAATTAATATATTGGATTCAACATTTCAATTTATTTATTTATTTTTCAAGGAAAGAAATTTTAGAAGGATAAAAAAAAATACATACATCCAAGAATTGACAATTTTCTCTAACGTGGTAGTTTCTTCACTTTAACTAGAATGCATTCTAATATTAAATGGATAAAGAAATAAAACAATGGAATAAGTTGACTTTTGAAAGAAAGATAAACAGGTGAACTTTGAAAGGTAGTAAAAAACTTTATTAATATATATGTTTATATAGATACTTTTGAGATCGATATTCAATTCAAGCGTCTCGTTTTCTAACAGCAATAAACGTTTAACAGGTGTCAAAATTAACACTTAAGTAATTTAAAATCTTAAAGTATGGCTTATAAGTTTTGGTTGCATATGAGTTGTTATGTATATTTTAATAAGTAAATTTATATTCGCAAATTTTTATTATAAAAATTTTTTATTATTAATTTATGTATTTCCATTTTTTTTAACTTTATATAATAATTCTTATGCAGACCAAAACAATAATTTATATATATTTGCTGTATATAATATTTTTTATTTTTTTTTATTTTGAATATCTGAAAAATATAAATATGGATTTGTGTTTATATTAATGCATACTTGTTAAGCACAAATATGTCTTTATCTATTTAATATATAAACTTATTGCAAGTATATATGTATATATTTTTTTGTATTTGGGTTTGTATTTAAAACATTGATACTACCTAAAATTAAATCATAATATAGAAATAAAGGATGTACTATTTGTTTTATAGATAATGCCTTTGTAATTTATTAGAAAGCGTATTAATATTTTATTCTTATTTTTCTTTTAATGCCAGAGTCATTATGAAATTAATTGAATTCACAATTTAATAGAGGATAACTTCATATTTCACTTATTGTTTAGTCTTTAGGCCACTTACACATATTATTATTCATTGATATGTTTAGATATACATAAATTTACATAATAGATGTGTATATTGGATTTAATAGAATTCCCTATGTTTCTGATATATATATTTGATTAGTTAGTTATATCAACCTTGAAAATAAATTATAATGATAGATCTCATTGCTTTGTATGATTTTAGATTTATTTCATGTATAGCTAGTTGGAAGTGCATATAAACAATTTATTTAAATATAACTGGAATAATTTTGTCTTTCTTCATTTAAATTATACAATTTATTATATTAGGCTTTCTCAACAATTGGATTCATTTAGATTATATATATTCCATTACGTTTATCATACAATGTTTGAAGCATTATTTTCTTCTCATATATTGACGTTCCATTACATTTGAGGTATAATATGTTTATATGATATATTGTCCATTACATTTGGCACCACAAACTGTTGGTCCCAGTTAACTGATGATTGGTATAATGGAGTAAAAGTATGTTCCATTACATTTGGATGCCACAACGTGGTCAGCATAATATGTTCGTTTAATTATTCATTACATTTGGTGTCTCAAAGTTAGGGGCTTGGTTAACTAATGATTATTGTTGCAAAAGTTCATATGTTTATTTTCATTTGAGATCATATAAAGATACATTCCATTATATTTGGCTTTCCCTATGTTTGGGGCCTTCTTTCTTCAATTTAAATGGAATGCAGCAAGTACATTCCATTACAATATATATAATGTTCTATACTTAAAAAAAATCAGGATTAATATTAAATATAATATATACAATGTTCTGTACTAAAAAAAAAATCAAGATTAATATTAAATATAATATATACATTTTTAAAGTCTTATTTTTAAATATAATATACCTGGGTCTCATTTTTATGCAGTAGATAGGTTCCTCAGAAAATGTGCACAAAAGAAATTGCACAAAAATAGACTTAACTTACCTTGAAAAATGGGGGATACGTACTGTAATTTTCAAAAATCACATAAAAGCAAAGCAACAACATAAAATTACTTTAAAATTCGCATTAAAAAATAAAAGGAAATAAAATATGACTAATAAAAAATTTCAAATTTGAAAAAAATTGATACAAGGCAAACTTTTTTTACTTTTCTTATTAGCTACAGTATTTAATTTTAATCATTGTCGCTATTTTAAGATATGTAAGTTCATTTGTGAACTAGTAAGGCATCAAATTCATCACAAGAGGAAATACAACTGGTACCAACTTCATTTATTTTAATTGCTCTTATAGTACACTCGCCCAAACTAAAATGTTTTCCGATTGCTGTTGATTTTTCCCATTTCGCTAAGCTATCTAAAATTGAAATTTTTGTTTCCAAAGAAATTCATGTTCTTGGATGTTTTTTTTTTTTCCATTAGGGTAAACTAAAAGTTTAAAATAAAAATAAGAACTTAGACATATGATAATAAAAAGACAACTACTCACCACTGTTGGGCAAAATTTAATTAAAACTAATAATTAAAAATTAAATTCTTATTTTTGTCTTTAATTTTTTAATTTTCAATTCTGTTTAAAAATCAATTCTCATTATTTTGCATCACATTAATTTCAAATCATGTTATGTAATTTTTAAATTGTTAATTATAATTAAAAATCAAATTTTAATTTTTAATTGTCAAATTCATTTGTGTCCACCACTGTTACTCACCTTTTAAAAATAAACTTGCGGACACTAAATGATGAATTGATTACATACTTTTTTTTAAAAAGCAAAAATAGAATGTGATTTAAAATGCAAAAACAATAACATGCATAATATAGGCATCTATAATGTTTGAACAGATTTACATTATAATCTTGTAAAATTTAATGTGTGTATATAAAATGGGAAATCCTGATTTTAAGTGAATTATGAACTTCTTTATTGCATAAAATCTATTACAGTACTATTATAAAGCACTGTAAATATTGAAATTATTAGATGGAAATCAAACTCCGATAATGCACTATTACTTTAAATATGGCGTATGAGTGTGCAAAATTTATATTTAAAGTAATAGCGCATTATCGGAGCTCGACTTCTGATCTAATAATTTTTATCACATAAAAGCAAAACGCATACAAAGGTATTAAGAAGTAACATAAATCACATAACTTCAAAATCGCATTTAAAAAATCCGCATAAAATGAGACCCGAGTGTATTTAAAATGGGTGAGGGCAAAACATTAGAATAGTAATTGTGGCAGTTTTTCTTTGTGTCTCACTAAAGAACTTTCAAAATTTTTTGATAGTAAAGTTCTTTTTATATTCTAAATTAAGATTCTAGTTAGAAAAAAAAAATGATCAGAATTCATTAGCATATTATATTCAAAATAATTTTTTTAAATCTGCTTTGAAAAATTCAGAAGAAAAACAAGATTTTTATAAAAGGAACATCTTACCTATATCATATTTGTCTATATCAAGATACATATTTATAATAATTTTTAATTTAATTTGTTTATAATAGGATGGGCTTCATGACACACAACACAGTGAATGCATAACCATGATAGTTTGTGTTCATATGTTGAAAGTATAAAGAAAAAGAAATTGTAAACAAAAGTTAATTACATAAACAGTAAAAATAAGATTTAAAATGACGTTACTTTCTTGCATTGTGCTAACACTGACATTTTTTTTTTTTGGGTTTCCATTTTCTGTAAGTTTTTAATTTTTATTTTACATTATATATCAGACTATAATAAATTTGGCTTCATTTGATGGATATTTTTGATTAGAAATTAAATAAATTCTTAAAAATCACATTTGAATTTCACATTAATTTTTATCAAAACAAAATACTGTATCATCATTCAGCTGTTGAGACAAGCAGATTGATTTTGGAAAATGAACAAAATCTTTGTTTGACGTTTGTATTTAAAATGTGAATGAATAATTATCAACAGCTGATAAATTTATCAATTTATGCTTTAAAAGTTTTTTTTTACTAATTTTTATGTTATTGCTATGATGATGTGTTGCTAAACAGATCATGATTGACACCCCCATAATTTCCACGGTAACATTAAAAATATAACCATTTATATTTAAAAATAAAACATTTCGGTAGAAAATAAATGTGTAATAATGTATATTCTTAATTTGTAATAATTATTCCTCAGCAATATGCAAAAATAATAATAAATTTTCAAAGAAATCAAGTTTTTAATTATTCAAAATATTTTCTCAAAGTAGTTTTGCAAAGTTCAATCAAGAAAACATTGGAAACCCAACAATATTTAATTTAGCAAGTTTTGCATTTCCTGCATTTTTGAATATCCTGACTTCTTTAGAATTTTTTTAAAATTAAAAAAAAAAAATACACATGGACTTTGACACTCGGAAAAAAAAGTTTGCAAAATCTGTCAATAGATGGCCATACATACAAATTTAATTTATTGATTTTTCATATGAGAGAGCCTCATTTGGCTAAGATGACTGACTGGTTAAATATTAAATAATTCATTAAATAATTCAGTCATATACAAATATATTTATTTGTTATTTTGACAAAAATTTAAATTTTCAATATAACAAAAAGAAAACTTTTTATTTATACATAAGATGTTTTTTTTTTTTTAAAAAAAAGATGATTATGAATGTTAATTCCAATCTGTTTGTACTTAAAAAGATTAAGGAAAAAATTAATTAGGAAATATTTTGAATGTATTTTTTTAATATATAAGATAAAATACAACACTTGTAATACAGTTATTGTCTAATCTAGTATTTATGAAATAAAAAGAAAAAAATATTTACTTTAATTTTCTCAGCTTATCAAATTGGTACATTTTTGAGTATCTATTACAAATAATGGAGTCGGCTTAACTAAGAGGTAGATAACGTTAATAAGAAGGGAAATTGTTAGTTATACCGGTTCTTGCTGAGTTTGAAATGCCCAGTTAAATATGTGCAGGATTCTCATTTGTGACCTGCAATTTAATATATATGAAACTCACAGTATTTGCTATACTTGAAGTTTGGAAGTTACTAATGGTGAGTGTAAACTATGGAATTGCCTGTTCTGAATAATGAGAATATTTTTATAAGACACTCAAATCTTTTTATGAGCCCTCCTACTTGCATATATATGCTGATAAAGGAAACCTAACTTTGAGAAATTACAATGATCTATATTAAGCTATTTTATAGAAACATGGATGAAAGAAATTAGCAATTATAAAGACACTTAACAGCCACATACACATATATAATGACATTATATTAAAGAACTAACTCTGCTATTAAAGAAAGTGCAAGAAAAAATATTTTCTTAATAGCATAAAAGGAAAGTGTATTTCTCTTAAACTTTCACTTGCTTTAGAAACAAAAGGAGATATGATTGAACTTTTGAATAAATTAGGTGCCAGTCAGTGGAAAAACTTTCAGCTGGAGAACAAAAAATTTAAACAACTTGAAGTCTCATGGAGAAAGTATCTTCAAAAAATAACTTTTCTTTAATTTTTAAATTTACACTGTACAAATTTTTCTAAAAAGAAACATAATTTAGATATAGAAAATAGCAAAATAGTCAAGCTTTTTTGTTTTGCCTGACATTATTTATTATTTTAATTTTAAAAATAAATGTAATATAAATGTTTACAGTTTATATATATATATAATAAAATTTCTCACAAATTGTAAAACAAGGAATATTAATTTCAAAAATGCAGAGATTATAGTTAAATCACACTATAACCTGAAGGGAGTTAAAAAGGTGTTATTGCCTTTGACAAGGATGTTTAGCACCAAAAATGCAGTTAGGTTAGACTGTTTTTTTTATTTATTATTTTGTATTTTTGGAATTAATATTCATTGTATTAACGTTTAGTCTTTTATATATTAAAAAATGATTTATAAGTTAATAATAAATTAAAACATTATTGAAATATTTTTTTTTATGTATATCAGATTTAGATTCTTATATCAAGTATATTTAAAAAATAAGTTAGCTTTATATATTTTAAATATACTTTAGTTATTGAGCATTGAAATTTCGAATCACATGCATGTGTATATATCTATTTATTGTGGTCATTTTTGCCATTATATTAAGCAAATGAGTATTATTGAAATAGTTTAGCCTAGATTTAATTTTAATATTTTTTATATTATTAAATGCACACATGTGTATGCATACATGTATTATATTTCTGATTACTTATAATTTATATATATAAAATGTAATTTAATGTTACTAATTTATTATTTTATCAATTATGAAAATATTTAGTATTCTAAGTGTAAGTCACAATCAGAACAATAACTATATTATTAAAGAATATTTATTAGATCTTTATTATTATTCCTAATTGATTAACAAATTTATCATTATTTCAAATTTTTATAATGAAATTATTTAATATCAGATTATATATTTATGCCTTTACCTTTGTTCATATATAATCAAAGAATATCTAACATAACAAAATTTGGCATATGTGTGTGTAAAGATTTATATAATTCTCTAAAATTATTTACATTGCAGTTAATGAAGATCACCCACTCTAAGTTTCATGATAGTGACTATTAGTTTACTTATAGTCAGTGCATTTATAGTATCAGATGTCTTTTAGCATCGATGATGATCAGCATTTAATAACTACTGATATAATTTCAGCATTTTTCTAACATTTAATATATGCTTAGTTTAGTAATATTAGCACTTAAATATATCCATGTAACAAGAAGAAATTTTGATCCTTGCTTTAAAAATAATGTTTCATGGTTATGATTGGCCTACGATTTTATAGTACAATTTTTAAAATCTAGCCACAAAGGATGATTGTTAATAATTATTTGCTTCTCATGCTACATTTAGTACTTATATTTGTTTCTGATAATCTGGTGATTTTTTATTTAAAACATTCAGTTACAAATGACTCATAGCATGTGGTCTGATCCATTATGTGTTGGATATAGGATATTGTAATTATTCTGATTATAAATATTCTTTTGGTATATTGTTATTTCTTATGCATATTTGTGGACCCTTATAATATGTATTTTTTACTATACACCTAGTGTTTAGTGCTATTGACAATTTTTGTTATGTGTGGAAGATTTGGAACAATATCCTTTATTTAATAACTATTTTAATTATGAAATAGAAATTGTTTCAATAATAGTACAAGCAATGTGCATAATAAATAATGCATAACCAATCATATTATGTAAATTTTAGTGTATAAAATATTTCCATTTTCAAAATATATTGATTAAAAACTGTAAAAACAGTATTTATAAATTTTTGGCATAAGGTTATCTGTTATAAGATTTAAACAAAATAGCAAAGAGATACATTATATTATATATATATGTATATATATATATCATATTATTAATGGCAAACTAATTCTAGTTATGGCTTTTACGTTTGCTGCTGAAGCTAGTAAATACCAGAATAAAAATCATATATTATTAATATATTATTTATGAGAAATAATACTAAATTTTTATTCAAATATTATTTATCTGATGACTGCAGTTTTTCTCATAAAGATAATTTATATTTATTATAAAAATTTCAATAAGATATATCAAAACAATTATTTTATTTTTTATTAAATATTAATATTTAATAAAAATTAACTCATTTTAATTTAAAGATAGTAATTTCAAAATAATATCTTAAACTGCTATTTAGGCATTAACTAACTTCTGAAATGGAAATGCTTAAGGAAGCTTAAGTACATATTTTATAAAAGGGTCTTTGCTATGGATAATATAATTTACATGCATACATAGTTAGAATTAGAAAACTTTTAGGTTTTACAGTTGCTTTTATTGCAGAACCTAAATCTTGCATTAGAAAGTTCTGATTCCTGGTGGCTTCAGTTTATTGCAGTATTTGGTGATTACTAGAGTAACTGAAATGTTTTGGTAAATCTTACAATTAATAACAACAGTAAACAGAATTAGAAAATAAAATATTTAATATTATAAAAAAGACTAGTTACTTGAGTTATTGGAGGAAAGAAAATTCTCACTGCATTGAAGTGGGAAAATCAAAACAAAATTACTAAATTTATCTACATGTAAAGTGCATTTAAGAATTTTAAATATTATTTTTTATCTGAAATTGCAACAATGCCCATTTTTATAACAGCATATAAACAGCTTTTCAGAAAAGGTGTTAAAAGCAGATAGAAACCAGTCCCTACTTGCCTGAGAGTAATGTAGTGACTACAAAAATATTATTAAATGCATAATCACTAGTCTAGCAAATGACTATTAATATAATTTTTAGACATTTCTTTGTGAATGTGGACAGGTTTAAAGCTGAATAGTTGAATTTGTATGTTATATAAGCATATATATAATAATCATAAATAACAACTCTAAAGTTAAACTATTGCTTTCTTTTGATTGAAAAAATGCATTGTTTCGATTATAATTAAAATTTTGGCTTAACTCTATTCATCATTCTTAGAATTAATTGCAAAAATATTACTAAATAAGTTTGAAAACTTGAAAATAAAGTCAAAATGATAAATAATAATTGTAAAACCAATCTAAATATCACTACTTCTAACTACTAAATCTTTATTAATCAGCAATAACAAATCAGCTTTCAAAATTTTAAATTTAAAACTATACATCTGTACACAATTATATCTAATCATTAAAAATCAGTCAACACTTAGACAATCCCAATATCAATCAACAATTTCAAACTGTTGTCAAGACAACCTCCTTTTAACAATAATATACAAATAATAGATATATATATATATATTATATTTTCATTAAAAATTTCATTAACTTCAATCTCATTCACTTCACACTCTGGGTATGTCCACTGCAGTATCAAATCTAGCTGTATGTTACTCAGAAATTAATATGAACATCTTTAAAACCTAAGAAATTCAGAGACTATAAAAGTGATTTGAAGGGGAAAAAATAATTTTGTGTAGTATGTTAATGCAAAACTTTATTTAATTACTTAAAAAAAAAAACTGGATTGTTTAGTTTCCAGAAATATTTATTAATGTTATTATTCTTCACATATAAAGTGTGATAAACAGGGTAGCTAAAATTCAAAAAACATTAAACACAAAATACTATTTGTCAAGTGCTTTTGGTACCATGTACCAGAATCATGGTAACATATTGGAACCGAACGGTTAATATTCCAATACATGCTCAGCGGAACACTAGTGTTATACTGATTGATAAAGTTTTTAGACTTCGCATTAAACCGAGCCTCTTTCAATTTTCTCTTTCTATCGTTTGATTCATTGCACACAGAAGTGTTATTTTAAGGATAAAACTCATGTCCACAACTACTTTCACAATAGAAATATGAAGTTGAAAGAGGATTGGTTTATTGCTAAGTCTAAAAATGTTATCAATTAGCATAACACTAGTGTTCCACTAAGCATGCATTGGAATATTAACCGTTCAGTTCCAATATGTCACCATGATTCTGGTACCATGAAAGCGTTTGGCAAATAGTTTTTTGTGATTACGTTTTTTTAATTTTAGCTACTCTGTTTATTACACTTTATACTGAAGAATAATTTTCATTATCTGACAGAGTTTTTATATTATTTATTTATTATTAATGTTATTTAGTTTATTATGAATACCAGGTCAGTACAAAATTTAAGTTCACAAAAATGCTTTTATATAGATGGTCCATATTAATTTGATTTTTTTCTCTCATAAATATTATTTTTTAAAAATCTGAATACGAGCAAACTACAGCAATTTAAAACTTTTTTTCTTCTAATAAATATTAAATATTTTTTTAAGCTCAGTAAAGAAAATTTAACTATGTGTAAGCCTATAACAATTAAAACACAACTAGAAAACATTTTGGCATTGAACATTAATTCTAAACTTTATTGTATTGAGAGAAGTTCCACCATCTGTTAATAGCACATATATATATATGGTTATGCAAACTTAACAGAATTAAACGGTTATTTGCAACGCATGCATAATATATGTAAAGCTTTTTCTTTTAATTGCTTGAAGATTTTAAATGAAAAGAAAAATTTATACAATAATACATGTGCAAAGCAAACACTTCATATAAAATTATTAACATATTATAAACTTCACAATTCAGAAAGAGATTTTTTTAAAGGGTTAAACTATGTGCATGGAAGATTAATAACGTATAATAATAAAATGGAAACATTTTTTATTTTATTTAGTCTATATTAAAAAACAAACTAATATCCATTGATTAAAACAGAGCAGTATAAAAATAATTATTTCATTTGGTAAATAACAAGATTGATTTGGTAACAAGAAAAGGAGTTTTGTTTAGTAAATTTCAACATAACTTATAATAATCATCAGAATTTCCTATTTTTACAAGAAGGAACATATATATAACTTTTGTGTAGACTGCATGTCTAATCTAGACTCCTGTTGAATAAGAATATTTAAGTTGTATTTTTTATTATTTCTCTTTAAATAATAAGCCACATTTTTTTTTTAATTGTAAGAATCACGAATAATGTTTTATAAATTTAAGTCAAATAAAAAAAAATTAGCTATTTAAAAGTCTACAATAATTAAAAAATGCTGCTATGGAATAATCTTATAAGATCCAACTTTTATCTGTAGATGCCATTTTACAATCAGTAATCTATTTAAATTCACAAAAATGCTTTTATATTGATGGTCCGTGTGGAAGAGAAAAATCATTTTTGTATAATGCTTTGTTTGTAAAAAATTCATTTATTACTTTGATTTTTATCCAGCATAACTGCTTTTCACACAGGCGGTTTTATACAAGATATTCCAGAACTATTAATTCAATATTTTTATTACTTAAAGTAAAACTATTATCATATAAGAAAATAATAATAATGAAGAAATTAGCTCAGACCATTTATATAAAAGCAGTTTTATGAATTTAAATTGAGTAATCACTTGGGATGTTCTATCAATAAATAGTATTGGCCTCTTTCAGGTGCATTTTTTTTAATTAATTAAATAAAGTTTTGAATTACTCATGTTACAATCTATTTCAATTTATATTCAAAATCTAGGTTGTAAATTGGGAAGTGTTAATAATTTATAAAAGTCAAAGCATGCTACTTTTTTAATTTTTTTAGTTCAGAGTGCATAAAAATTTTGAATTAATAGCTCTAACTATCTAAATGAAAGCATTTTCATGAATTTAATTTGAATAGTCACCTCATATCTGTGGTAGAAAGATAATATTAGCATCTTTCATTAGTATCTATATTCCAGTTTTTTATTTAATTAAATAAAATTTTGAATTAATATATGACATTATCTACAGCTAATTATTTTTGTTTTATATCTTGCAAATCAAAACATGACATTTCTTGAATTTCTTTGACTTAAAAAAATCTTCATATCTAGTTCAGAGTGTATAAAAAATTTGCATTAATCAAACTATCTGTATAAAAGCTTGTTTGGGAATTTAGATTCAGTAATCACCTGGAATCTGTGCTAAATATTGATAGTATCTTTTATTAATATCTATGTTTCTTTTTGTATTCATCAAATAAAGTTTTGAATTAATGCATGATACAATCTCCTTGATATTATTTTTATTATCCCTATCTTTCAAATTAAGAACTGGTAATAACTAATAAAAATCAAAGCATATTACTTTTTAAATTTTTTGGGTTTGAAACATCTTCATATTCAGATCAGAATACATAAAAAATTTGAATTAATAGCTTGAATCATGTATACAGAAACAGTTTTATGTATTTAATTTGGCATCAGTTATAAATAAATAATGTTAGCACTTTTATTAGCATCTGTATTCAAGTTTTTTTATTAATTAAATAAAGTTTTGAATTAATGTATGATATAATCTGCTTAAAATATCTCCATGATCTATATGTTGCAAATTAGAAAGTGATAATAATTCATAAATGTCAAAGCACATTACTAATTGAAGTAAATAACATTAGCATTTATATTCCAGTGTTTTTTATTAATTAAATGAAGTTTTGAATTAAATAGTTTCACTGAAAATCTGCAATGGATAACAGTAATTATGAGTGGCTATACATTCTAATGTTGATGCCAACTTAAAAGCATAAAACAACTAAAAAAAGATATTCTCCAGAGCATATTTTAATTGTGGTGAAAATCTGATAGTTTGCTATTCATTTTATTTGAAAAGTATTTTTTTTTAGTGAATGTGAATGAACATATATACTGAATATATATATATGTAAATGTGTTTATTCAAATTTTCCTGTATTTTATAATCTTTATATATGCACTCTAAACTCATAAAAAAGGGTTGTTATATATATATATGTCCAAAGATTCAAACCCAACAAAGATTTTTTACAAACGAAAAGAGCGAAAACTACCTCTTTCATTTTCACCCCAGATCAGCTGATTTCAAGCTGGTTTGCTATCCTCTATCCCCCACTGAGGATAGCAAACCAGCTTGAAATCAGCTGATCTGGGGGTGAGCAAATGAAAGAGGTAGTTAATTTCTGACTTTTTTTTCGTTTATGTAAAACAAATCTTACACTTGTTCGGCGGTTTTGGTATAGCGCCATCTTTTGGACATAAATAACAAGTGATAGCAGGTTACGTGATTAACTTGTATTTGTTTTTTCATATATATATATATATGCATATTAGAAGGTACAGCATTGTACTACAAACTTGCAGTGCAGTAAACAATATGTATACATTTAAAGTTTATTCAATAAAATGAGAGTTATTATAAATGATGTATGGCATATTTGAGGGGACTTGGAATACAATAGGTAGTGGATATTGCATCTCCACTTTATGTTTTAAAATAATATTTATTTATATTTTTAATATTTGTTAATTTTCTGCTATCTGTGTAGATTTATATATATATACATTTTTAAAAATTAAAACAAGTTTTTTTTTTTTAAGGTTTTATTGTATGACATTAGGTCTGACAAACCTGTGTTAACAAAAGATCATCATTATGGATTACCAATTAAAGATATTGAATTTTGTGATGCAATGGATATAGTATTATCCATGGATACTAAATGCCTGAAATTATGGGAAAGAAATTCTGTAAGTTTGATGATATTATTATTATTATTATTATTATTATTATTATTATTATTATTATTATTATTATTATTATTATTATTATTATTATTATTATTATTATTATTATTATTATTATTATTATTATTATTATTATTATTATTATTATTATTATTATTATTATTATTATTATTATTATTATTATTATTATTATTATTATTATTATTATTATTATTATTATTATTATTATTATTATTATTATTATTATTATTATTATTATTATTATTATTATTATTATTATTATTATTATTATTATTATTACTACTACTACTACTACTACTACTACTACTACTACTACTACTACTACTACTACTACTACTATTAATGTTAAATCATGGGGATTTTTTTAGTATTATCAATAACACTTATTATAATAAGGCAATTATTATTAATAAATAGTAATAGGGTTTCACCATCACTGAATTCATTAGCAGCACTCACAATTAAATATGCTTAGTTTACTCCAAAATAATAAAAAAGACCAAAAATTTAAAGATAGGTTTTGTGATGATTATACAAACCAATCAGTGAAATATAAATGTGTTTTTCCATATATCTCATGTTTGCTATTCAGTCTGTATATTTAGATATCTTGTGATGATATTTTTTCTCAGCAAATTTTTTTTTAAACATATCTCATACTCTTTAACTTTAGCCAATTTTGCTATTTTATTCTTATGCTATCCTTTAATGGAAGCAAGCATTATCATTATGGACAGCCCGTGAAATTGTTAAGTAGGGATGCTTTAATGCAGTATCAACACCAAAAAGTAAGCAAGAAAAACAAAACAGAGCATTTCAAATTTTACAACCATTTTATTTTACCTTACCAATCATTGTTAAAAGATCTAATGTATTTTTGTTTTTACTAACTGCTATTTGACAAATAGGAATATCCAGAGTAGATTGACCATTATTTTTTATTTCAATTTTTTCATAAAATGTCCATTGGGAAAAAATGTATTTTTTTATATATTCAACACTAACACTCATCATGATAAATATTTAAAATAATATTTCTTTTATTTTGTTATAAGATTTATATGTTATTTTGTAAATGATAATTACAAAAGAAAAACAGTATATTTTATTGGTCATCCTAAAGAAGACAATAAAAATTTATTAGCACTGAAGAGAAATCAGAATAGATAAATATAACTTTTGATGCTACTGGAGTGTTCACCTCTAATGGTGTTAGATATACACATTGATAAAGGCAAACGAATCTTGGTAGAGCTTGCTGAAATTCACCGAATATGAAGTTTTTGACACTGCTATAATTAGCAGGGCCTTTGAATAAAATCTCAAGTATCATTTAAAATAATTCTTTTTAAAAATGCTTTTTTAGTTATACTTACAGAATAATTATGAAAAATATTGATTAACTGTTATATTATTAATATTTGATATTTTTAAGCACAAATTTAATAATGAATTTTTGTATTTTTTTTCTGGGGGTACTGCAGTGGTGATACGTTTATGCATCAGCCACCACTGATCATCATGTTTTTTAGAGTGTTTTTGAGACAGTCTATGTTACATAAATGAAGTATATCTCACTCATGAAAACTATGCTGGAGTTTTCCATAAAATACTTTTGTAGGAAGTCTATTACATTTTTTTTCTTTTTACATTTATTCATAAAAATGCATGCCATTACAATAGTATATTTATTAAGCATCAAATCTAGCAATCTGAATTAATATACCCACTATAATTACTTGAATGATTATTTTGTTTTGCTTTTCATTTTTAAAACTGGATTGAAATTTTAGTGTGTGCTTTTTAATCTTTGTAGAAATGGACATAACTAATAATTTATTTTTGTTCACTGTAGAAGTATTTTCATTTACCTTAGATATATATGATCATTAATACAATTTAAACATTATTATATCGTGGTTGGCAAGCTTCATTCTTTGTGTTTTTTTAAGGCTTAAGATCAATTCTACCATATTAGTCTATTTTCTGGTATCTAGAATATATTGAATTAAACCATTTTAATAATTGAATAAATACCTTACTATGATTTCTTTTTGATTTTTCTTTTCATTAAAGTCAATGTACAAGTTTTATTATTTTTTCTTTTCTTTTGGGAAATAATTCCGAATTGAGTGTGTATTTTTTTATTGTGAATAATTGATTTTAAAATATTATTGAATATTTATTTTAACTATCAAGTACCTATTAATTCTTATTTAATTGTTGCAATTATCTCATGAGTCTCTATTGATTAATTATGCATATAGTATAAGTTTATGTGTATTGTAATAGCATGCTGATTGATTGGGGCTCAAATTTGATGTGATAAGTGGTATATATACTCCATTGTTAAGTAATTACGATTAATAAAGTTGTTAGATTACTAATTAGTTGTTTATTTTTTTTATAATAGTAAGTAATCATTTAAATATTTTATTTGTCTTACTGCTTTTCAAAAGTTTGGTTGTTACCTTGATGAACCAAACTTAACCTCATGTAAATGATTTCAACATAGATAAATTAGGGTCTGAGGGGCAATATAATTCTCTCTAAATCTCAACTGAAAATGTGATCCCACTTTTCTTATATGTTTGACAAATTTGAGACGTTACCCCCTAATCTCTATTATTATGCACACATATAGCTTGTTATTGTCACTATATATATATATGATTTATTTTTATATTATTTAATTATATTTACTATTATTAATTCATCGAAATATTTATAAAGATAAGCTCGAATAGTAAGCATTATTTTTTAAAAAGAATAATAAATTTTAACTTTTATCAAATCTATATAAATGCCACGAATTTGTTTATCTGTTAAATGATGTCAATATGTTAGAAGCTGATTTTTTTTTTTAAAAAAAAAAAAAGCTGTTCTATAGTTATACATATGTAATATGAACTTTGATAAAGAGTAATCATAAAATAAATTTTCAAATCATCACTTGAAATAAATAGTAAAAAAAAAAAAAAAATAGTAATAAGTTGAAATTTACCCGTCAAGAAATAATGGCTTGTCTGTAAGCTATTATCTCAGCTAATGAAGCAAACTTTTCTTCAATCATTTTTGCTTTATTGCAAAAAAAAATCTTCAAAAAGAATCAAAGATTGAAACTGAACTGGAAAATGACGATGCATCATTTATTTTTGTACTACACAAAATAATGATTATTTATTGTTTTATAAATTGTGATATTTTCCCAACTGTGCCATTTAAAATAATTTTAGATTTATAACATATTTTTAAAATTTTGTTGAGAAATTATTTGGAATGATAAGAGGACATTAAACTAAAAAAAATTGTTTTGATTTCGTATTTTTTGTGGTTTTATATATATACAAGCTACCTAAAGTAAGACATATGGTCTCTGTTTTATGTACATTATAATTAATGCAGAGTAAAATGTACAGTAGTTTCAGTCAAGAAAGATATATACTTATACCCAGATTGTAAAAGATCCAGAAAGAGACCACATGTGAGATAGATGGATGAAATAAGAAAGTGTGCAGGCACCTGTGGAGAAGAGAAGCTAAAGATAGGAAAAGCTGGAATGAACTTGGAGAGACCTTCATCCTGCAGTGGATTGATAATGGTTGATGATGATGATATATATATAGATTTAATTTAATATTTTACTATCAAAATAATACAAAGAGAATTTTAAATATATAAAATTAATAACCATAACTTGCCAAAAAATGATTAGTAGTTTTTTTTGTTTTTTTTTACCATATAATCATATTATAAGTGGCTATCTACAATCTTGTGTGGCTATTTTACTTTTTTATATACTTACTTCTGAAGAACTGCTAAATGTTATATGGAAATGGTAAAAAGACGGCATTATTCATTACTTTTACCAGTTGTATATTATTAATATTTTAAGCAGTTTTTTGCCACTGTCTTGGAGTTAAGAATATCCAGATATCCATTTACTAATAAATATTGTATAAATTAATTATTTTAAGCAAGATTGAAACTTGGGAAAAAATTGGATTTTACTCACCTGGATTTGATACCACATTATTGATATGGCTGGCAGATGCTATTTCTATGTCAATTCGCTATTAGTTTTTAATGTTTTTTTTTAAATAATGATGCACACACATATAAAAAAAAATCAAGTAATTAATATTTTTACCTGAATGTGCTTACAAGAATATGTGTGTGTAATTTGAAAAGTTTAAAGTGGATTTTTTTAAAATAACGATTTATTTAAACAATTGATATTTATTAAGGCTATAAACCTCAAGAATATGCGCACGTGAAAATGCGAAGGTAAGGACCTCGGTAATACAGCATCGATTGATCCACACCATAAGATGGTGCTGTTGCTAGTGAAAAACGAATAGATATAACGTTACCGGTCTGATTTGATTATTATTATTTTGTAATGTTATCGTGTTTTTTTTTTTTTGGTTTGGATTTTTTTTTTTTTGGGGACCGTATTTTCTTTTTTTTTTAAATAAATAAATTGATTTTTAAATATTTTTTTTAATACGTTTTGTAAAAACCTTTTCTTTCTTTATTTTTTTTGCTAAAACTTGTTGTTTAACAAAATTGGATTACGGTCTTTTTTTTTTTTTTAAAAGTAACTTTTTTTTTTTCGCTTTTGATTACGGTCTTTTTTTTTTTTTTTAAGTAACTTTTTTTATTTTTTTTTGGCTTTTTACTTTCATTAAACTACCACAAAGGCAGTTCTTCTGGGTGAGGAGAATATTTCTCTGTTGAAGAAAGGCCACCGCATCTGCTTCTGTAGTCTGCCATTGAAATGTTTTGATCTCGAAAAAGTGTCGGAAAGTGCGCGACTTGATCGTGAACTTTGCCAAATTGTGACTAACAATCCTCATTAACTGAATTCTGACCCCTGACAACGAAACCAGGGGCGTTTGGGAAATCGTTACAATTTTTACGAATGAAAATAAAAAAAAATACATCGAAGCCAAAAAAAAAAAACCGTTATAATATAGTTTTCGACATTCAAAATACAGAAACCTTCACACATATGCTGTACAATAGTTAAGAGTAATGTCTATAGAGAGTCTTGCATACTTGTCGCTAATAATGTTTAACATACTAGAGATGTTGGGGTAATGGGTGCACTTCAACATCTTAGCGGTTGAACAGTTTACTAGGCCACAAGATCTATGAACGGCCTTGTAAACAGCATATTTATGTGCTTTAGCGTAGAAACAGCACCATCTTATGACGTGGATCAATCGATGCTGTATTACCGGGACCTCTACAGGTCTTAACCACAAGCTTACGTTTTGGAAGCTTGTGGTTAAGACCTGTAGAGGTCGCTACCATTGCATTTTCACATGCATATTCTTGAGGTTTACAGCCTTAATAAATATTCAATGTGCGTTTAAATAAATTTATAATTAAACAATTGATGCAACTTTGTATAATGATGATTACATGAATACGAAATGATGTTAGTAGCTAAATGAGAAGTGAATACATACATAATGTGACCTGAGAAACCACATATAGCATCCGAGACTCAAGGTTGTTGAATCAATGCTTCAATAGAGTTCTAGATTTGTCCATCACTTTGTCCCAGTTGAGAAATTATGCATGTCTCTTTGAGCACTGAAAGGCATATCAAAAATCTATAATGAGTATAAGTTTAAAATTAGAATTTGAAGCAGAGGTTGAGTGAATTGGGAGAATGCTGGCTAGGTCAGTGACTCACTCCCAATCCATCAGTCTGAGTCTAAGCATCTTGAGATCTGTCTGTCACTGTCTTATAAGTTAAGCTATTCAGTTCATGATTAAACGTGTTAACTTTTGTTATTCTTTAAATAGTCTGGTAGATGTGACTGAGCTCATTTTGGTATTGTTTTGATGGGGCAAGACTCAAATTTGATCATTGATATCTTGGCAATAATCAGTGCACTAACATGGAGATGCTGGCCTAGGTTTGTTGGTGCATCCAATCTGGAACAAGCATTTTATCTCTGATGGTAGTATTACTCTTGATGAGTGTTTTAAATGCTTGAAGGGTACTGGTGTTCATGTTACCCAGAACAAAACTGCATCTCATTAGCCAGATGGCAAAAGTTAGGAAAATTGCTAATCTAATGTTAGCGATATTGCCAGCTTTAATTGCTTGCTGGATTAAGAATGTGTCTGTAGAATAGCGTTTTACTTTTTCATCCATGAAAGACCTAAGTATACTGAGAGATGGACAATCTAGGAAAATGTGTTGAATTGTTTTCTCTTCCCTCTGACAGAATTGACATTGAGAGCTAATTTTGTTAAATCCTTTTTTCATCGGGAGGAGGTGATTAGTGGGTAGTGATGAGAGATTTAATTTCAGAAGAAAATCAATAAAGTGGAATATTTATGCTAAAATTAAAGGGAAATGTGTTTCATACCAAATACAATTAGAAATTTAAAAAAAAAAAATCTGTAACCAATATAAGTAGATTATTATAAATATATAGAAACATATTAAAATTCATTAGTTTTTTTTTTTTAGTTTATAACTAATAAATATATATAAGAACTAGAGCAGTACTCAGAAGAGAATTACTTTTAAGTGAAAAAACGCATTTACAGTTTTATTATCTTCTTGGTTAGTATCCTATTAATGACTAATTGCAATTTTTTTTAAATATTAAAGTATTTTCATCAATTACATTCATTAAAATTATGAAATTATAATATTTGACTTTCTGATGGAAAAGTTATACATATAATACACCAATAAGAAAAGTTGTGAGACTGATTTTTTGAAAACTTATATGTTTACTGTGGCACTTTATCTCTATATAAGAACTAGGGTAGCACTTAGGATGTTATTCCTTTTAAGTGCATAAAATGATTGTCATTTTACAATCTTGACTGGTTACTGGCTTATTAACATCTGGCTCTGGGTTTTTCTAAATAAAATTATAAATGGAAATATTAAAATATATATATTGTAATAGAATGCCTTGTGTGAATAAGCTATCTGCATTTTATTAAAAAACTATATTTACTTATCAAGCATTGTTAGCCAAGAGGTCATCACAGCGGCCTTGCAAGCAAGTAGTTGGTTGCAGATGGTTGTAGGTTCGCTTCCCAGCCAATGCTACAACATATGAAAAAAAAAACTGTATTTACTTATAAAAACACACACATTGGTATTTTATATGCAAGATGCCCTCAACATGCAATTTCTCACAATGGGATGTCAAATATATATTTGAATAAAAATTAAAATTGTATAGATATGTGCATGTATATGTGTGTATAGTGAAAGAACAAAAGAATTTCAGCTATGCCTACTTCTTCAGAGAGAAGAATCATCTTCCACCACCATTCATTTTCAGTATATAGCAGCTAAAGAATAACATGGATATACCTTTACATTACCTGCAACTAGATTACAGAAGTCAACTTATAAAAATGCAAATTCAAAATGTTAATTAGTTATAGTGCACATATTCAGAAGGAATATTGAATCATGAACAAAGAACTAAAAACATATTTGAAAAACAATGGTATTTGATTACTAAATAGGGTGGCAATGTATATGACAATATAAATACATATATTTGATTTGATTTCAATGTTTCTATTAATTGATAGAATTAATCAAGATTTTTAACAATTATTTTACAAATATATGCTAATTATTTCACAAATATTAAATATTTTAATAATATTCAACATTATTATTAATAATTAAAAATCCAATAAAATAGTAATAGGTAGAATAAACCAGTGTGGCACATTCCAATTTTTTACTGACACACGAACTATTTATATATATCATAATTTTCTTCAATATTTTTTTTGTTGCTAAAATCTGTACTAATAAAAATTTATTGTAAACATTATATTTTAAGTGAAATAAAGTGGTACTGGTATACTGTGGTATCTTATTCTATAAACCTGTCAAATGATTTCAATAAAACTAGAAAGTAAACTCAGTAAAATATTTTATAACTCTTTGAAGTAAGTTTTTTCAAATCTAAAGTTAAAGTAATCAAATGATTTTCTGTTCTAATCTTTTTTCACTTAAACATGTTGACACCATTTATTTAATTACTCATTTTTAAATTTAATATGATCAAAAATTTTAAGCCAATATAAAACTTACTTCATCACATGAGAATATACTTAACGGAAAATTGGAAAATTATGTATTTAATTAATTACTTAAACAATGTAATGTATAAAAATAAAAGTTTTAATTTTTTTAAAGACCATTTTACTTTTTTACTGATCATAAATGACAATTTGAAGGTGAGGTTGTTTTAAAATATTATTTAAATAAATTAAATTTTATCATTCTTTTTAAATATATAGATTAACACTTAAATAGAACAATTTGTTATTGGTCCAGCGAAGTAAAACTCTGAAACTTTTAATTGGTCAAGTGACAAACTTTTTGATACAAATATTTTCATCTTTTAATGTATATTAATTTTAGTTTCGTTTTCAAAAAGTATATTAATTATTTGTAATGTTAAGAAAGTAAATGAAAGTTATTTCAAAAATATATTTTTATTTGTATTTTATAGAAATATTCAAAAACGGAAAAATCAAAGAAAACATTACGAGTGAATTAGAAGCATTGAAAATGTCATTTAGATCCCTCCCAGATTTCACGTTATGAATTTTTTAAGAATTTTTTTAGGAAAAATCTTAACGTCTTTCTCAAAATAATTATACTTTCAGCATATTATTAAAAAAATACACCAAAAATACATTATAATGCCAGAAAAATATTCTAAATCATTAATCTTTGTTTGAAAGTCAAATAAACAGCGTGGAGCAATCTAACCTCTTGACAAGATGTCAAAAATTGCTGCTATGGCTGGTTTCTTTTTCAATTTACAATTGTGTAAAGTATACAATTTTTTAATAAAACCTTACTACTTTTGTAAAATAACTATATTTTTATTAGAAATATTACATTTTATGAAAATTATTTATAATATGTACGAAACATAATAAAAAAAACACTCCAAAACATATATTTTCATTTTAGTGGTGAAAAAATATTTAACGGAATCATCAGCCAATAAGAATTGGGAATAGATTATCCAACCAATCAAAACTGGCCTTCTTCTTTTGTTCAACTTAAAACCCTCCTAGTATTGATTTTTTACTTGTAAAATAATTCAAAAGAGGGCAGCATCTTATAGGCCTTGCTCTAAGCTTTAATACGGGTATTTTTTCATCAATATAACTAAAAAATTGGCTGAGTGAGAGCAATCTAAAGGTGACAACCGTGATGTCGCGTTTCAGGCTATTAAAAGGTTAATTATATTTCATTCACTTACTTTTTTAAATATATTAAAGTCCTCAAACTTTTAAAGGAAAAAAAATATCCTAGCCTATGAAATTCTTCACAAAAAAGAAAGAAAATTGTGCAATTAAGAGGAATGAATAAAAATTCAAAGCCATTTTATAACTTATTGTAAATGACAATTTAAAAAGGCAAGGTTGTTATAAAATGTTGCTTTCTTACATTCCACTAAACAATGTTATTTTCAAACAAATTATTTTTAATTATTTTTTTAAAGACACTAAAAATAAAATAGTTTTAATTGCCTCACATATTTAATTTTCACTTGAACAATGCCATTTTTAAAAATAAAATGATTTTAATTTTTTTAGACAACTTAACATTCTTTATAAAATTGTACCACATATTTAATTTCTCACTTTGAAATTTAGCATGAACAAAAATTCCAAGTCCGTACAAAACTTAATCAGTTGAGAATATATATACTTAAAGGGAAATTGTAAAACTAATAATTAAATTTCATTCATCTACTTTATTAAATGTATTAAACCGATCAAATCCTTTTTTTTAAAAAAGCTTCAAACTCCTAAAGCAAAAATTCCTGGCCTATGAAATTTTTCACACACACAAAAAAAATAAATTTGTACAATTAAATGGAACATAAATAAAAATTCAAAACCATGTTATAACTTATTCAACGACTTAATGTAAATGACAGTTTGAAGGCAAGGTTATTAAAAGTATCATTTTTGTACATTCTATTGAACAATGTTATTTTAGAAATAAATGGTTTTACATTTTTTTTTTAAAAAACATTTAAAATAAAATTGTTTTAATCTTTTTTTTTTAAAGACTAATTTTAATATTCTCGAATGTACTTACTTTTTTATATGTATTAAATTGATAAAATCCTTTTTTAGAAAAAGCTTCAAACTTCTAAAGCAAAAAGTTCTGTCCTGAGAAATTCTCCACAAAAAAAAGAAAGAAAGAAACTTTTACTTTTAAGTGGAGCATGAACAAAAATTAGTTACTTATTCTAAATGATAATTTGAGGAAGAGATTGTTTTAAACTATTATTTTTGTACATTCTATTGAACTTTATTATTTTTAAAAATAAATCCTTTTTAATTTAACTTTTTTTAAAAGACAATTATTGTTCTTTAAATTGAAATTCTAAAAAGAAAAGTTCATCCATCTTTAATCTTTTAATTAGTGCTACCTTCTTTTTGATTACATTGGATGTCATTCGATTTTCAACACTTATATTGCAAATTACAAAAGTTTTTAAAGCAAGTACCATAAAACATAAATGCAATATTTGTGGAAATCACAAACAAACATAAACTTTCACATTTTTATGTTAATATAAATAATATAGATTCACTGCTTTTGGGCTTTGAAACTAACTTATTAGGCAGTTTATTCTTTGCTTGAAATTTAAATCTCATTGTTCTGCAACTTTTTTGATGAATATTTCAATTTGATGAAGGCTTTTCTTGATTGTTTCTTTATGTCACCTAATAGAATAATTAGTTGACAATTAAAAATGCTAATCACTTACTTTACTAAAAGATTTTACTAATAGTCTGTAAGATAATTGCATATGTATTATTTGTTTAACACTCTCTTAAAACAATTAATTTAAAACTTTCTAGAATATGTATTCTCTTTGAAAGTATTTTATATTCTGCTCAACTTTTAATAAATAAATAAGCAGATCATTATGTCATCAAACACATTTGATAAATAGCTATTTAATTCTTGTTTCTAAGATTTTTATCATTTAATCATGAGGAAAAAAAATACTTGTTTTGATATCATTAAAACTAAAGCTAAGAACTTCT
Source organism: Epiperipatus broadwayi (assembly GCA_028023455.1). NCBI lineage: Eukaryota > Metazoa > Onychophora > Udeonychophora > Euonychophora > Peripatidae > Epiperipatus > Epiperipatus broadwayi. The sequence continues at coordinate 11,929,484 of JAQFVV010006199.1, forward strand.
AAATCAAAATTGAATTAGTCAGTGCTCTTTTTAAAAAAATAAATAAAAACTACCAAAAATTTAATTGCTCCTATGAAAGATTTTTTATTTTTCTAAAAGAGATGATTTATTTAATTGAAATGTGTATGCCACCTACATATACATCTCTCAACCAACCATTCCTATAAGACATAATAATTATATTTTTTTGGTAATATAATTAAGTGATATTGTCAGATATGGGATCAGAAAATCCCAATATATATAAATTTATATATATATATACATATTAAAAATCTATATTATATAAAGTCTACACAACTATCTGTGATATTAGACAAATTATGCAAAACTAAATCAAGTAGCATGAATACAACAGTCTTCTGTATAATTTATAAAATTTCTATTCTTAATATATAGAGAGAAATTTTATAGATGTATATATGTATATATGGCACAAGTGTGTTAGCATAGGGTAATAATTAAAAGCTAAAAAAAAAAAAAGTTCAATAAATACTATTTAATATTTTTTATGTAATTCATTTTTTTAAATACATACAATGAAAGTTATTTGTGTTTGATATTGAGAGGAATAGAAATGTATATAGATTGTTTATCCAGATGATAAATAAAAAAAAAAAAGACATTCCGAATGCAAATGATTACTTTCAGAGTAATATCCTTCTAATGCTAATTAAAGATGTCACCAAAGGAATTTATAAAACAGAAAAAAAAGATAACTTTGGAGCTAAAAAGTAGGAATGTACAAGATTATCAACTTGTATTTTGATAATAAAACAAAGGATAAAAATATTTGTGCAGAGAAATCTCGAAACTGGCAGAGGTTATAAAACTAAACAGACAATGGTGAGTCCTTTTGGTTGGCTGTGTCTTGTAAGTCCAGGATAGAGAAATTGCCTCTATCCAGGACTACTCTGTGCTAAACTAAGTCATCTTGGGTGAGTGGAAACCAGAGCATATGCAGACACCTTTTCACTCCAAAAAGCTTTTGAATCTACCCTTAAAACGGATCAGTAATGTGAAAATGTCGACAGATGAAATCCCAAGAAATACATGAATACTATAATGATCTACATAAATCCATGAAATGTACCAGTAATTATTATTCATACCTAACTTATGTCTAATTCAATGTTTGCAAACTAAATTTCATTATAAATTTAACTATGAACTTCAAATACTGATAGAGACATTCACTGTTTTATTATTCAAGGAACTTTCATTTATGGTTTATTGGAAAAATGAAAGAATTGAACTGATTGAATTAAATATTTGATTAACATTATTATCTGGATGGGCATATGTATGTTTCATTCCATTTTATTAATAATTCTCATTTAAATATTTTAATTTATCGTAATAAAGTATTTACCATTAAGATGAATCTTTCATTGTATGTTCTTGGTTTTAGTTTATTAGATTTTATTTTAAAGCTGTTATCTGGATGGGCATATGTATGTTTCATTCCATTTTATTAATAATTCATTTAAATATTTTAATTTATCGTAATAAAGTATTTACCATTAAGATGAATCTTTCATTGTATGTTCTTGGTTTTAGTTTATTAGATTTTATTTTAAAGCTGTAAGAAATGTATAAATTACCTATGCCAACATGTTTATTTACTATACAAATGCTGGAAATTTTTTTAAAAAAAATATTACATTTAGTTATTTACTGTGAAAATTTGATGATGCGATGCAATGGTATCAGTGGATCTATAGACCCTGGTGCTGTCTTGAATAAATAAAAAACTGATTCCACCAGCAATTTCAAATCATAATAAATTTTAGGTCAATTAATCATGAAATATAACTATGTTCTTGAAATATCTGAACTCATACATAAACGGAATATTTTTTTTTTAATAGTTTGATTAACTAGCACTTTTTATAGTGCATAAAATAAGACCCAATCTATCAGAAAATGATACAAAATGAAACAATTAAATTTAAAAATTATTTGCATTAAGATATCAACAAAAATAAATAAATTAAATAGTGAAATTAGTAGAATAATAAAGTAAGAAAGAGGGAGAACACATTTACTTATGTAAATCTGTATTGGGCTCAGAACTAGATAAGTGTGTTTTCGTTTTCGAATGTATTCATTCGATCACTTTCTATAATTAAGAAGAAAACAATAAATACAACTTAATATTTTATTTCTATATTCTTACTGATAATTGATAATGATGAACTCAATTAAAATGTCATGTAGGCATTATATTTCTGCATTTCATCAGAGATTGGCTTTGTGTTATTTTTAATAAATCATTTGCCAAAGTTTTCATATAGACTCAGGTATTTTGATAATGCAACATTATTGTTTATCAGAACTCATTTCTATTAACGTCTTTGTATAAATTCAATATTTTTTTTTAATATTGCAATATCTTATTTTTAAAATGTTATTGTTTGTTAGAACGTTTTTTGTTTTTATCTTCCATCAATTCATTTCTTAGTTTTTTTTTGTTTTCTCTAAATAATTATTGTATATTATCTTTAGGGTGATGTTGTTTTTTTTTTTTTTACTATTTCAAGGATTATCAAAGTTTACCTGTTGTCACCATATAAAACTTTTAAAAAAAATCTAAATCAATTACTTTAATTTTATCATACCCACATATAGAAAATATCTCATGAATTTTTTTTTAATTCTGTTAGAATTGGAACCTAGATTAACTTAGCAGTTTCAGATGATTTTAAAAGAAATTTCAATTTCCTTGTTTTTATTGGGAGCATAACAAATATAAATGGTCTTGCAATAGCATGATCGTGCAAGACTATTTGAGTGCATGAGTTTATCTGCAAGAGATAAAAAAAATCATTGCTGCTATGCAAACGAGTAGAGTACCAGTGAAATTTATCAGTTTCCAAATTTTAATTGATATTTTTTTCAAACATACTTTTTTTTAGAGATTAAATACAGTGGTTATAATTTAAGTGATAATTATATAAATAAACATATTATACTATACATGTCATTAATAATAGAAAGAAAGAATGTATTTTTTTTTAACTTTTAATTTTATTATCCAATTAATGTAAGCATATGTAAAAATTAAGTATATGGTTACAAAATAATTCAGAATTATTTTTTCCCCTCTTGAAAGATTTTTAGTTTGTTATTGTGGTAATGACAAATAGTAGAGTATGTCGACAAGAAGAAAGAGTTTTGTGTAAATAACACTTCTATAAATGCACTACCAAGAAGCTGCAAAACTAATTAACCACTGGTTGGTTGACACTATAGGATTTGGTGATTATGCTAATGCATCAAAAATATTTTCATGTCAGATTAGTCAATTCAAAAAACTTCACATAAATATATCGGAGAGACTTTCTTTTCAAAAAATTTATTGATATACATTATATAAACTACATAAATAAAATATAAATATCCAACATTTTGTCCATTTTTCAATAATAATATGGACTTTATCAAGGTTCTATAAAACAGAGAAAAAACAACATTAAAGATAATAAAAATAAATTTTATTTATGTAGTTTATGGACAAAATACGAGATATACAACTAGATCAAGAGTGTGAAATGGCAGCTCTAGATGTGAAAGAGCTATATGGATTAGTGGACAGAAAGCACTCAATAGACATAGTCAAAACAGAATTAATTAATAAACAATGTCCAGATGGTAAATTTAACTTTATTGTGGCCTTTTAGGAATGGATGAATGAAAATATTCATACTATTTTTGAAGGAAAATGGTATAAAATGAAGCAGGGATGGATAATGGGCCTAGCCATTAGTGGCATAATGTCCAGCATCTTCTTAAACTGCCATGAGAAACAAGTAATACCAATTATACAAGCAGATAACCCCACAATAATATATCTTAGATATGTGGAGGACATGTTTATTGCTGCTAAAAGGAGTACAATCTTAAACATCACCAAAGAATTACAGCTGATGTCTAAACTCACACTAAATACCACATGGGGAAATGATCAACACCATCTAAAATATCTGGACCTAGACATACAAAGAGAAGATAAACAATTAATGTACCACATGACCATCAAACCCCTAGAAATTAGAGGATACATGCATCAGAGTGCAATAGTTCCCAACTCACATAAATATGCTGGACTGAATTCATTTCTACATAGAAGTGATTACTTATGTAAATGTAATTCAGATAAAAGAGATAACATATTAAAATACATTAGAGAACTAATATCTGTTGGCTGCAAATATAGACACATAACTAAAAGAATAGTACAGTTCCAAGCAAAAATAAACCACCAAGGCAGAATCTGAGATAATAAACCACGGATAACTATACCATACATACCCAACATTGCCAAACATCTAACTAAGACATTATCAAAAGAATTTATTATTGGTTTCTGCACTTCAGCTAACACCAATAGATTAATAAACAATTCAAAAGATAAACTTTATTCCAAACTAACATCTCAAGTGGTGTACCAGATACAATGCCCTCAGGCCAGATGCAGAGCCTCCTATTATGGGGAAACAAAAACTACCATTACAAACTGAGCATCCCGGCACATATATATATATAAAAGGACACTGAACAACAAGTAGTCTACATCAGCATTCATGCAACATGAAAAAGCTACTGGACACAGATTTGAACCCATCAATCCCAGAATAGTGTGCAAAGAGAGTAACGACCATAGGCACAAAATAAAGGAGGCATATTTCATAAATAATGACACCCAATCAATCAATAGAAAAGACACCTGTTTTACCATTTCAATAAGATGGACAAACTAATTCAAACAATATTTTAAATAAAATACCGAAACATCTAATTAACATAAATTTGAATACTCCCCCTCATCACTATCAACCGCACACCGCTATGATTATGAAGCCATAGAGCTTTGAAAGCACTAAGCTTTAAATAAATTTAATAATATATATAACTTTTTTAACGAGCGTTATAAGCGCATAATTATTGATACTTCTATAAATAATAGATTGTTGGTGATTAGAAGAGAAATATATACAGGGGATCTGATAATTCTTTAAATACACATGAAGGAATAGTGCTTCTGCTAATAATTGAATATAAAATATTATGTTAAATCTTAAACGTGAATTATAAAGGAATATAAAAGTAGTTATATAAAGCTAATAAAGAGATTGGAAGTTTGTTGTAAGACAACCAAATGTAACAAAATAAAAGGAGATTGTGGATTAGACAAATAAAAAAGATGAAAAAATATTAAGTTTTCTGTAGAAAACAATATAATATTCAATGCATGGTTTAATTAAGAAAACAAAGAAATTTTCAGATAAAAAGACAATTGAATTGATTCAAAGTAGTTTAGAATTAGTATTATTTTATATCACTAATTATTTGCAAATAATGACTCAAATTACAGTTTTGTTGTTTGTTTGTTTTTTCTACTCTATTTTTACCACATTTATATCACCCAAAATAAAAATAAAATATGAGAAGTATTTTCAATGTTATTGATTTAGAACAAAACAATTAGAAAAAAACGAAATAAATATATACAGCATTTTTTTGAAGTTATAATTTCAGTAATGGGTAACTGTAAAAAATGATTCTGATGTGAAAACTTTTCCATTACAATTCAATAATAATTTTGCTAGATTTTTTTAAAAATAAATTGTGTGTGTGTATTTTTGTAGTAAAGCTTTTATCTAATGACTAGATTCTGAAAGTATTGAACAGAAAAAATAAGCTTCAAACAGTATGCATTTTCGAGGCTAGACACATATGATGTAATAGGATGCCTCATGGGACCAGAAACATGACTTCTCTAAATTCATATTGGAATGCTGTTATAGAAAACTGAAGATGTAATAAAACTCTCAGGATTTAAGTGATCATTGATTAAAAAAAGAAATGAAAGAAGTGAAAAAATGTTTTATAAAAAAAATGATTGTTGTCGAATAGCCACCATATCCCACTTTATGGCGCTATTGCTAAATAAAAACAATTCAATACAACATTCTCTGGTGCGCGTTTCAATCTAACACATTGTAACGTAAAAAAAAGGAGTGATTCATTCTTTTAACATATTCTAGCATAATTCTATATAACCTTTTTTTTAAAATTAAAATAAAAATAAAGCTTTTTTTTTAAAAAATATGTTTTTCCATTTTAGGATTCAATATAACATTTCCTACCGCGTGCACGATTCATTGTAACATTTTCTAGCCAAATTTTTTTCTTATGGGCCCGCGATTGAATACAACTTTTTTTTTGTTTTAAATAAAAGTAAACCTTTTTTTTTTTTTTTAAATGTTTTTACGTTCATTTCTTTTAAGTAAAAATAAATTTGTTTTTTTTTTTTTTTTAAATGTGTTTTTAATTTGATATTTTTTAACCAAAAAAAAGAACCTTTTTATGGAAATCTGTTTTTAATTGTACTTGTTTGAAATAAAAGTAATATTTGATTTGTTTAAAAAAAAAATCTGCTTGTAATTTGATTTTTCCCCCCATTTTTAAACTATATCAATCGAATTTTTAATTAACTAGAAACTCAAAAATGATTTTACATTTGTTCTAACTTAGATGAAACATTTATTTAGTGAACAAATGAAAACCATTTTACTCATCAATATTTCAAGAAATAATAGTAACAAATTTATTGAAATGAAAAATTTTTTCAAAAACAAACACAAAATATAACTATTGCATACAATTACAAGTATCACATTCCAAAGATCTTAATTTAACAACAACTGGAACACTAATCTGATGAAAATGTTGATTTCACTCACAGCCATTTTCTAAATCTCGACTCTAAAATCTCGTGAGTGACGTTACTTCGCCGGAGAGCTGTTTAAAAACACCTTTCCCCAAATTTTGACAATTGACCATGTCTCTAGTGTTTGTTGATTGCAATGTTAAAATTTAAAATAACAAATACCACATACATTGAAACAAGTTAAAAAATTTTAAAATAAACATTTGCACAATTACTTACACTACAATTCTAGAATCCCAAAAGAAAACAAATACTGGAAATGTAAATTGCGAAAGTTTCATAGCAACTGCTAAGCCTATTGAAAGTGTCAAGGAGTGACTTTTTTTTTGCGAAAGATAATGGTCGCGAAAAAAGAACTCAAAATATGTATATATGTTACGGTAAAATATTACTGACAGCATATCTATGTAGGCCTAGTAATAGGTATGCCTAGTAAACGACATTTTAATGTGCTTTTAGCTAGGTAGAATGCCCTCAGGCGGCTTTTACCGATAAATTTTTTTATAAATGATAAGATTAGATTTGCAATTGTACTGATTTTAAAGAATGTTTAGAATCAGTATTAAAAATAGAGATGCCCATTGGTTATTTTGCAAAAATAACTGAACAAAGCCAAGAAAAAATTAACTTTTGAGAAATTGTAGGAATTTTTGACACATTTATTGAATGTATATAGATAAAAATCGATATGATGAGATTATTCAAGTGGCTCATATAGATGAAGTCCCTTCGTATGGGTAATATATTGCAATCACTTTCAGTTTAAATTCACTCTCTTGTGGATATCTGTTATATTTATTTACTGGTTTTGCATTTATCTGTTAGCAAGAACTGAAATAAAAACTATTGATTTATTAATTTAAAAAAAAAAAACAATCTAAAAATATTAGTATCATATAGAGTATTTACTACAAATGAGATGACATTTTCATTGACTTCAAAAAGAAAAAATGTATTTTTTCCATAGTTTGTTTATATATTTATGATTATTTGTGCAAAATATATGTAAAATATTTATTTTAAGAAAAATATTTGTGATTAGACTGAACTTATTCAAAAGTATTTGATTTTAAAGGAAAATATAATAATATAAAGTAGGAAGTTGCAATTGATCGCAAAAGAAATGCCTCCATAATCACTGTAACAATTATTTTTTGTCATTTTAAAAATAATTATAAATGGAATTTTACATTTTAAAACAATTTTGTTGTTTTTTAATACTTTTAACAATAATTAATTTAAGTTTTAGAAATGGAGTTAAAATAAATTTAATTTATTTGTAAAATATCTTTATCAGCAATTGCAAAAGAACACATACTATTGTTTTGAATATATATTACAATTTATAACTTTTTTTCTATATTTGTAAAGTTGAAATATTATTTTTAAAATGTTTTTCATTTGTAAACTTATATTTGTAATAAATAATTTAAAAATTATGGGAATTTAGTCTACACTAAATGTTTAATTATTAAAATAAAAAGTTGGAAATATAACCCAAATGGCCATGAGATACTGTTGAAATAATGTGCACAGTTAATTGAGAAAATTAAAATAAAGTAAAATTTTAAAAAAGCTGCAGCGTTATTGAATACAAAATAACAAAATACTGGTTTAATATAGATGAGATTTATAAAATGATATTAATTAAAAGAATGTTTATAAAGATCAACAGAAAATTAGAGCATGAAATTGATAAAAGTAGGAAAGATATGATTACAAATTGAATTAGATAGAAAATTGAATTTAATATGAAGCAAAATAAAACTGTTTGAATTAGGGAAACGTTGCAGGAGTGAATTAGTTATTGAAGTAAAGAATGGTAAATTATTAGTAAAAAAGCTTTTAAATTGAAAGGATTGGAAAAGTATTTATAAATGATTTGTATATAAAGATAATAAATATATTTGATTGTATTAATTGACAAAGAAACTCTAGTAGATAAGAATAAAACAGAGTTATGCATTTATTAAGAAAAAGATTGTATAAATTTTAGCCAAGGTAAAATTTGACAAAACTGGATGAATTGATAAAATTCCAAATTAAAATGCTAAAAGTTTTGGAATAAAGAATTTAAGACAATTAATTGATGTGGAAATGTAATTTATCATTCAGCTTCTTTTTTTTTTCAACAAATTTATAATTTCATAATTAAAAAAAGGTGAAAAAAATTTTAAGATGTTAGAAAATTAATTTTACTTGCTGCTAATTTTTTTTATTGTCTTGAATAAATGTGTATTTTTAATAATTAGATATTTTACCAGAAAATCAATTTGAAATTAGTAAAGTAAGGACAAATGATGTAATTGAAATATTAAGAATTGCAGAAAGAAAATGGAGAGGCTAGTACTTATTGTGTATTGATAGGATGAATTAAATTGTTTTATTAGGTATCCTAAAAAGGAAAGAATCTGAAGAAAAAAAATATAATTTTAGAAAAGTTATTTATATATCAGAAAGTATTTTAAAATTAATTGGTCTTCCTTCTGGAAAAATTGATTCAGGAAATTTTTTTTTCACACGTTTGCAGATATTGTTAAAATATATTTCAAATGTGAAGTTTGAAAAGAAAATAAACTTTTCTTTGTTATGGAGGTGCTATTTTTATAGAAAATCAAAGATAAAAACAGGCAGCTGTAGAAAAAAATGAGTTTGACACCAGGATAATCATGTTAGTGTTCAATCAATTCAGGTTATTATGATCCCAGTTACTTTGCAAATATTTTAAGAATGTTATAAAATCACTTTTAATAGGCAATTTGTTAAAAATCTGAATCATTATATGCTATTGTATAGTAATGTAAAGTATTCATATATGAACAATTCTTATCCGGAAATATGTCATTGAAAATTAAATTCTGGCTTTACATTGTAATATATTACAAGTGATTTTTTTAAAAATATATATCTAAATTAATCATATTTGTTGATTTTCATTCTCATACTGAATTTCCAGAAATCTATTTTAATTACATGCCAGTCTGTTAGAGAAAAGAGATTATGCATGTCGAATGCAATATATCTTTGACCTACTAATTATATACATTTCCATATCACTAAAGCACTCTAGATTGCTAAGAATTAAAAATCAATATTAAATATTAATTCCAGTGCATATTGATAGCACAGCTATCTGTCAAAATCATTACTTCTATTTTAATACTAGCTAAGTAAAATTTGTTGAATTTTAATTTCAATCAGGGAGTTTCTTTTTAAATAGCTGGCTCATAAACAATCCAATTAACTGTTGTATATTGATCAGTTGGAGGATAAAGCTTAAATGGAAACTGCTTAACTCTTTACTACCCAGTAATTGGAAATTCCTTGAAAGTTGATTTCTTTTCACTGTTCCTCTGTGAAGAACTGTTGGTAATGGGAAATATATGCTCTTTTAGTGGTTTATTTAAAGATTGTTTTATCTTTTTTTTTTTGTTTAACATAAATAAGAGTGATAAATGACCACACAAAACTTCAAATAATTCAAATTAACGATCGAATAATAGTAATAATAATAATAATGATGATGATGATTAAATTTCAGTATAAGTTTGAATTGCCTATGTAGATTTTATCTTTTCTTTTTTATTGAACTAAAGTTTATATGCATAAACAAGTATAAAAAATATCTGCCAATTTGGAATTATATCTTGAACTATTTTCATCATATAATTTAATTCTTAAATATATTTGAAAAAATTAACTTTTAGTGCTTATTACATTCCTTGTAAGTAATAATATACAGATTACTATATAATATTTTGTCTCTTCATCAGTGACAGTATTAACATGAAAATCAAACTGATGACTTTTAGATTCACCCATGCTGAATTTAAGTTGATGTTTAAACTAATTAAGTTATTTTATCAAAGTCAATAGTCAATAAAAATTTTAAATCATCATCATCATTATCAACCATTATCAATCCACTGCAGGATGAAGGTCTCTCCAAGTTTAATCCATCTTCTCCGATCTTTAGCTTCTCTTCTCCACATCACCCCTACACATTTTCTTATTTCATCCATCCATCTTACATGTGGTCTCCTTCTGGGTCTTTTACAATCTCTTGGAATCCAGTTTAAAATTTCAATTGTCCATCTATTATCATCTCTTCTAGCAATATGTCCAGCCCAACTCCACTTCAATCTTTTAATTTTTTCAATGAGGTCAGTAACACCTGTTTGTTCTCTTACCCATACATTGCGTTTTCGATCTCTTCTTGTTACTCCCAACATACATCTCTCCATACTTCTTTGAGTGGTCTGAAGTCTCTGTATTGATCTTCTATTAAGTGTCCAAGTCTCAGATCCATAAGTAAGAACTGGTAAAACACATTTGTTAAAAACCTTTCTTTTCAAACACATAGGCATATTTCCTTTTAATATCAAGTTATTTCTACCAAAAGCACTCCAACCAAGTTTAATTCTATGATTAATTTCCTCTATTATGTTTCCATCTGTATTAATAATCTGACCAAGGTATTTGTAACTCTTAACCTCTTCTAATTCATCATAATCAATCTTTATTTTCATATTTGGAGCAAATCGATTAAACATTACTTTAGTCTTTTTAACATTTATCTTTAGTCCTACTTTCCTACTTTCATCTGATAACTCCTGCAACATTTCCTGCAGCTTGGAAGCATTATTTTCAAAAACAACTACATCATCTGCGAAATCTAAATGACTTAAATAATCTCCATTTACTTTCACTCCTTTAGTTTCCCATTTTAATCCACAAAATACTTCTTGCAGCACTGCTGTAAAAAGTTTTGGAGATATGGAGTCACCTTGTCTTACACCTTTCTCAATGTTGACTTTCCCAGTATCATTATGTAATCTAATTGTTGCTGTTGCATTTTTATAAATATTCTTTAAAATATGACAATATCCTGGATCTATACCTTGATGATCCAATGCTTTAATCACTGAAGAAATGTTTATAGAATCAAATGCCTTTTCATAATCTACAAATCCAAAACATAATGACAACTCATATTCATTTGTCCTTTCTATAACTTCTCTCAGTACTTGAATATGATCTACTGTACTAAAACCACTTTTAAATCCAGCTTGTTCTCTTGGTTGGTGAAAATCCAAGGTTCTCTGTAGACGAGTTGTAATTATCTTGGTAAAAATTTTATATAAAACTGATAAAAGGCTGATAGGTCTGTAATTTCTAATATCTTCTTTATCACCTTTTTTAAATATTAATATTATTACTGCATTCTTCCAATCATCCGGTACATCTTTATCATTTAGACATTTGGTATATAACTTTGCTAATATTTTTTCTGTTTCTTCACCTGCTTCTTTTAATATATCAATTATAATTCCATCATTACCTGGAGCCTTTCCTTTTTCTATATATTTAATTGCATGTCTCACTTCTTCATTTAAAATTCTGGGCAATTCGGAAGATGTAATAGATATAGGAGGTACTTGTTCTTTATTACTATATAATTCTTGATAAAAATCTTCTACCAATTTCATAATGTCATCCCTCTTTTTAGTAATAATTCCATCTTTTTTCCTTATTGCAGATATAAATTTCCTACCAATACCAAAATGTTGTTTTACATTCTTAAGACTTTTATTTTCTTCTACAGCTTTTCTTGCTAGTTCACAGTTATACTTTCTTATATCATTTTCAACTCTTTTCCGCACCATTTTACAAAATTCGAGATATTCAATTCTTTTTAATGCATCATTCTTGCATATCTTCATATTCCTTCTTTTCTTCATAAGTTCTCTAGTCTCAGTAGAAATTTTATTAGTCAATTGCTGCTTTTTTCTACCAGCTATCTTTGTTGCAGTTTTTAAAAGTGTATCAGTTATTTTCATATTAATTTCATTCAAATCTGAATCATGTTCAAAATCTACTAATACTTGAAACCGATTTGTAAGTTCTAATTTAAATTCATTAGAATGTTTCTGAAGATTAGGAATATCAACTGTAAATATTGTTTTTCTTAATAATTTTTGTCTCTCTAGTTTTACATTAACATGTATCTTACCCCTTACTAATCGATGATCACTCCCTGTGTTAAATTTATTAAGAACATTACAATCTTGAAATATGTATTTCCTGTTAGTCAAAATATAATCCAATTCTGCTGTACCTTCATTTGGATGCTTCCATGTCCATTTCCTTCTAACATTTTTCTCAAAAAAGAATTCATAATATAAAGTTTTTCCTTCTCTGCAAACTCCACAAGTCTATGTCCTCTCTCATTTCTATTACCATAACCAAAATTACCTACAACACTTTCATCTTTCATTTGTTTACCAATTCTAGCATTAAAATCTCCCATAACAATTTTAAAATGTTGTTTACTCTGATCAAAAGCCTTTTGTACATCCATATAAAAATCTTCTACTACTTCATCACTGTGAGAACTTGTTGGGGCATAAACCTGAATTATCTGCATTTGATATCTGCTATTAAGTTGTATAACTAATCTTGCCACTCTGTCTGATACACCATCAATCTCCACAATATTGTTCTTCCACTTTTTATTTATAATGAATCCTACTCCACTTGTATTTCCAATATTTGTGCCTTTATAATAGAGCATATGTCCACTTTTTAAATCAATTGTCTCTTCACCTTTTCTTCTAACTTCACAAAGTCCAATAATATCCCATTTAATATAAGAGAGTTCTTCTTCTAATTCTTGCAATCTTCTTTCACTTGAAAGTGATCTGCAGTTGTAAGTACCTAAATAAAAAGTCGTCATCAAATGGCAGCCTGGGTCCACCTCCAGGATATTCTTAGCACCCTCCGCCTTCGGCCACCAACCAAGGCAGCGGTTGGTGACTTTACAGCCTCCTGGGATTAAGGGCCATGCTTTATTTTTGTCTGTCATAATTGTATAATTGGGAAAAATCTTTATCATTTACACAAACATTCATTCTGCCTTATCAGGCACTGAGAAGAAAGACCATGGTGTTTCTTGATCTTAAACTCAGAGGTAAAAAGCCAATAAACTTACCACGCTGGCTAATGCGTGTTGGTGAGCAGCCCATCCATGTTCGTATACTATATTGTAACGATCCGGAGAAAGGAGACTTCACGTCAACTGCACTACGGGGCGCCATCTAGGCATTTGAACCTAGAAAAATTTATAAAGTAGGCAGATACGTAAGTCAAAAAAAAAAAAAATTATTTTTTTTTTTAAATTTTGATTCCGGTCGTTAGCCCATGTCACTAGCTCAGTGGAATAGCAGAGATTAAATAATATAAGATCTTATCTAATTAGATTTCAACATTAAAAAATAAATAAAATAAGCCACTGCCAGTAATTAACATACAAACATTTATTTATGCACATATATATAAGATTTAAAATTATTTTAGTATTACTTTTACATTTTAACATTTAACATTATTTTTAACTTTACCTTAGATTTTAATTTACATTTTAATTTCTATTATATTATAAGTTTACATTTTAATTAAGTTCGCACAGATGGGATTATAAAAGCTTGTTTTAATATATTGCTATACATCGGTTACATAGATTACACGGTTAAAAACATTTCAAAGAAAACATAAACGATCAAAAGATAAAATCATTGATACAGGCAATTGCAGAGGGAAATTTATAAGTAACCCAGTAGTATTCACCATAAGATACTTGCATTGTCACCAATGATTTAAAAGACATCCGAATAAATACATTTTAGATACTCACCGTAAGGTATCATTATTTATCGAATGTCTATATATTTTGATCAAATATGGAAACGCAAAACATAGTTAACCAATAAACAATCCATGCAGCGTCTATAAACAACTTAAATTTAATGCATTTTATTTAGGGTCAAGTATGAATAGACCACATAGATTTGCTTTTGAAAATAAACATTCTATCCCTATTTAACCTTAGGTTAAAATTAGTAGTCAAACCGGCATCAATTCATCTGATATATCGATGTATTCAATGTAATAAATTACGCAGCACAAAAAGATTAAGAAAAGACATTGACTCTCAATCAGATAGGAATATTACATCTATCTAACGAGAAGAACAATAAAAAAAACTCCATAGAAAGGAACTGCGTTCTCCGTCTTATAATTCCTTCCATAGGCAAACGGAAGTGTGCGGCGTATGAAGCGATTCTGCCCGTAGCGAATCAATATTACATCTACTAATCACACCAATATATCCAATCCATTGACCCAATTTAACCACGAAACAAATAACCTAAGATTACCCTCCCCTAATATAACTTTACAAATCTATACAGCCATTCATGCCCGACTTAAGTTTAACATTGATATATTTTAATTTATCGGAAAACAGAAATCATAAATAAACTTAAAGAACAGAATTAAATAAATGGAAATGATTTTACACAAATAAATAGATCGCTTCCGATCTAAATAACATTTTAACTACTTTAGTCAGATAGGAAACTAATGCAATTATTTTAAATACGAAAAGTTTTTAATTTAATGTTCATTAATTGTAAGGTTCTTACGGTTTTTAAAACGTCCAACTTTATCCGTTGCTTGCCATGAACGTGAATTCCCACGCCGTCCTAAAGAGGTTAATGTTCTGAAGGCCGATTTATTTATCCATCCGGAGATTCTTTAATTTAGTTGGTCCTCAATGTAGGAAACAATAGTTCATTTCTCCTTTCTTTAACAGCTGAAAGAATTGACCGTGCGTCTGTCAATTCCTCCAACTCCGTACTACTACATATAGTCACATCGCAATAATCAATTTCCAGTCACTGATTAATAATTTCCAAATTTTCCTTTTATATTAATGTGAAGGATTGAATTTACATTACGTCACCGATGCGATGGTCCTTTCGCTGCAGTCCGATTCCATAGGGATTTCTTCTTATTTGCTAACAGTTTCTATTGTTTTTCTATCTGACCGGTGTTTTTACATTTAAATGCCGAAGGCTGGTTTACATTTAACTAATTAACAATCATTTCCATTTCTGATTAATTAACCTGTTTTCCAAATCAAAAATATATTTAAAGATAAATTTAAAGATATAATTTCATCTCCAAATCTTTTTAAAATTTAGTTTTAAAATACTTTTTCTTTAATAAAGTTTTATTTTAATAATTTTTCATTATCTGTGCGATTTAATATATAAGAGTTTAAGATGATATTTAATTTCAATTTTTAATTCTTAAAGAAAATTTTTAAATGCGAACTTTTTAATTTACTTTCATGTTTAATAAATTTAAAAAAAAAAACAATGTAACGAACGTCTATGCTCGTTACAATATGAATAAACATATAGTAATAACAGCTGCAACGACAAGAACATATGGAGTGGACATTAGGAATTTGCCCTGCTTGGTTCCTTTAAGGCCTCCAAGAGGAATCAAAGGGTCTCCTTTCAGTTAATAGCAAACTCCTTTCTGCAGCCAAAAAAAAAAAAACTAATCTGACTTTGCTATTATCTTGTGAACATTTTTTTTATTTATTTGTACTTTTTTCCCTCTCTGTTAGATATTCTTGTATTTTTCTACTCTAACAAACATTATCCACCATTTTTTTTATTGTTATATAATCTTACTCAAGGCAAAATTTAGAAATATAAGTGAAACATAAAATAAAAACAAAATTTACCAATCCAAAAATACCAAAAAAACTTATGCATACAATATTAAATATACCAATAAATATATAAATTATAAATATTTTTTGCTTGTTTGAAAGTTTAGGTTGCTATTTTACTTGTAATTATATTTTGAACTATTTTCATCATCTAGATTTAAATATTGAATAGAAAAATTCAAATTTTATCTAAATTTTCAAATATATTATACAATTAGTAATAGCATATAGGTTTATCTATATCAATGTCTCGAGTTGTATTATTCTCCCCTTTTCTCTGGTTGTTGCTGGTATGACTAGTGATAGATCCAGATTCAATTTCTATGCTAGTACTGTTACAGTTAACTAGCAATAGTTAAAGAAGAGATG
This sequence comes from Epiperipatus broadwayi, assembly GCA_028023455.1. NCBI lineage: Eukaryota > Metazoa > Onychophora > Udeonychophora > Euonychophora > Peripatidae > Epiperipatus > Epiperipatus broadwayi. Next base: position 11,946,175 of record JAQFVV010006199.1, read on the forward strand.
ATGATAATACTACTTTAAACATTGATATATACTAACCTGTATACTATTACTAACAGTTGAATATATTTGAAAAGTTTAAATAAAGTTTGAATTTTTTTAGACATTTAATAATTAATTCTAGATGATAAAAATAATTCATCATATAATTACAACTATAAATATTTTTCAAAAAAAATAATTTTCTTTTTTAATTTAAAATAAAAAATGAGGGGGAGGGGGAGTAAAAAAGCAGAGATTAATTTTTTCAAAAATATTTATAGATTTATATATTTGTAATATGGTGTACATGTGATTTTGTTGTTGTTGTTGTTGTAAATTTCTGGTTTTACTTTATATTTCAAATAAATCTCTAAATGTACCTTGACTAAGATTATAAAAAATGATGGAAACATTGTCAAGCGTTGTTAGCCGAGAGGTCTTCGCCACCGTTTTGCAAGCAAGTAGTTGGTTGCAGATGGTTGTAGGTTCGCGTCCCGGCCGATGCTATGACATATGAAAACATTGATGCATATTTTCTGTGCATAATATTTGGTTCAATAAAAAAGTTTTTTTTTTTTTTAATATGAAAAAGGTGTAATGGAATGTATATGAACTGAGTTACGTTTTTTTTTTTAAAGAAAAAAAAAAGAATTTTTGGAGTATAAATATATATGACATGTAAAAATAATATTTTTTTATTATTTATGTATGTATCTTTTGCGATATGAAATAAAAGAAATCCTATCAACTTTGTATATGCATTTAATTGTTTGTAGATCAGATTTTTTTAGCATGAAACAAAAAAAGTGAAATGCGATGTTGAATTACAGTATATCTGTTAATTAAGGAATTCTCTATTCAAAGACATTTTGAAATAACAGCATTCTGTATTCAAGGAATAATGATGATAGTTTTCATTTTGCACCTTTATGTATCATAATACACTATTATATTATTAAGAGCTCCATCATAAGCTTTAAGAAGCTTTTTATATTGCTAATTAATAAAAATTACACAGTATAATATAAACAAAAAGGCTGTCATTTTATTTAAATATATTATTTTTTGTTTATTTTTAATGGCTTTTAACGACATTGATATTTATATGCTGCGTTGATAAACATACATTGTATATTAATGTTTTGTTCCTATATATAACTTTGCAAGATTTGCAGATCCAAAAAATATTTATATCACATTTATTTTATTTAATATTTGAACATGTTTATTTAGTTTTTGCTGATAGCGAAACAAAACCTCAGAAATATTTTTCATATGTCGTTTGAAAAAATATTACAATGAAATAGGGGGAAAAAATGTATAAAATATAAAAGTAAAGATGTGTTTGAAAGAAAATAGAAGGAAAAAAAAATGTTATAAAGTATAGCTGAGAGGCAGTTTGCAAAAGTGATTCATAAAAAAGGAAACGATATTTTAAGAATGTTACAATTGTAATATATTGCTGTAACACAATATTTATTTTTGAGAGTATCTTTTAATAATCTTAATAATCTTGACATTTCGTTTTCAATAATATGATAATATTTTAAACACTATTATTATATTCTGGAAAATTATAAAAGATTTGAAAGATTAAAAAAATTTTTTTTTAGTTGATAACTTTTATATATATATTTTAAGTCACATTTAGCAATTAAACAAATAAAATGCTTTGTTGTTTTGTTACTGCAGTTGTTTGGTAGTTTTTAATGTTGATATTTGCTTTAAATCATTGTTATTACAATGTTTGATTATAAAACTACAGTGTTTTTTTTTCTTAGTTACTTTTTCAAGTTATTTGTAGATAGTAAATATAATCTTTACAGCTGCCATTATGTTAATTTTAGTATTTTTTTTTCCACAACTGCTGTATTTTTATGATTATGTATATCGCCACCATTATATTTCTGATATTAAAATTAATATTTAACTTCTGTTTTGTTAATAATAATAATGTTTTTATGGTGCCATTGTTATTTTTGTATGTTTTAGTACTGTTATATTTCTGATGCTGAATTTATTATTTCACTCTTTTTTGATAAAAGTGATTTTAAGTTGGTATTGTTTTTTATATTCATATTACTACAGCTTTGGTGGTTCTGCTGTTTTTTAGTTTTTTTTTAATTAATATTTTTAAATGCAAAAACAAAACTTTTGTATAAATATTAACATACAATAATAATATATATATATTGTAACCGGACCGCCATACAACCTTTTTATTACGTCAGTCGTAACAATTTTCTGATGAGCATGCTTTAGGAAGGAATTATCAATTGACATTCCTAGTGCAGATGTTAATGGCACCTACAACAATATTTCCTGCTCATCAGAGGATGTAGTACAATAGAGACTGGGAACATCTAAACATTTATATGTTTGGTTTTCCAAACAGCGCCATTAGAGTTCCATCTCACTACAACCTGACTGGCCTAGGTCAAGTTATGTCAGACGTAGCTCAGAGAACATGAGATTCTCATGAATCAATGCTATAATTGGTGAATGATGTGGTAGATAAACAAAATAGAATGGGATAAATGGACAACCAATTTAATTTTGAGTAACAAAAATTTATTAGATAACAATCAATTTGCAATTTCAACAATAGTTCATTAATTCCTCTATGAGAATAAACTTGTAAACATTCTGGTTTAGTAATAATTCATTCCGAATTCATTTAATAGTTCATTTTAAATTCACTTGAGAGAAGAAAATTATGAATATCCTAATTCAATGATAGTTCATTAATTCTTTTATGGGAAGAGCTTGGGATTATTCTGGTTTAACAATAATTCATTCCGTATTCATTTAATAGTTCATCTTGAATTCACTTGAGAGAAGAAAATTATGAATATCCTAATTCAATGATAGTTCATTAATTCTTTTATGGGAAAAGCTTGGGATCATTCTGGTTTAACAATAATTCATTCCAAATTCACTTAATAGTTTATTTTGAATTCACTTGAGAGAAGAAAATTATGAATATCCTAATTCAATGATAGTTCATTAATTCTTTTACGGGAAAAGCTTGGGATCATTCTGGTTTAACAACAATTCATTCCGAATTCACTTAATAGTTTATTTTGAATTCACTTGAGAGAAGAAAATTATGAATATCCTAATTCAATGATAGTTCATTAATTCTTTTATGGGAAAAGCTTGGGATCATTCTGGTTTAACAACAATTCATTCCGAATTCACTTAATAGTTCATTTTGAATTCACTTGAGAGAAGAAAATTATGAATATCCTAATTCAATGATAGTTCATTAATTCTTTTATGGGAAAAGCTTGGGATCATTCTGGTTTAACAATAATTCATTCCAAATTCACTTAATAGTTTATTTTGAATTCACTTGAGAGAAGAAAATTATGAATATCCTAATTCAATGATAGTTCATTAATTCTTTTATGGGAAAAGCTTGGGATCATTCTGGTTTAACAACAATTCATTCCGAATTCACTTAATAGTTTATTTTGAATTCACTTGAGAGAAGAAAATTATGAATATCCTAATTCAATGATAGTTCATTAATTCTTTTATGGGAAAAGCTTGGGATCATTCTGGTTTAACAACAATTCATTCCAAATTCACTTAATAGTTCATTTTGAATTCACTTGAGAGAAGAAAATTATGAATATCCTAATTCAATGATAGTTCATTAATTTTTTTTTATGAGAAGAGATATGGTAGTAATTAAACATTTATGATTTATAGAGTATTTTATCATTTGATAATTGAGGCATTTATATTTTAGCCAAATGTAGAAGCGTATTCTCACACATAAACTTCATTACATTATAATAAGTTTAGAAGCAGTTAAATATCTATGATTTATGGAATATTTATCACTTGATAATTGAAGCATTTATATTTTAGCCAAATGTAGAAGCATATTCTTACACATAAACTTCATTACACTACAATGAGTTTAGAAGCAATTAAATATCTATGATTTATAGAGTATTTATCATTTGATAATTGAAGCATTTATATTTTAGCCAAATGTAGAAGCATATTCTTATACATAAACTTCATTACACTACAATGAGTTTAGAAGCAATTAAATATCTATGATTTATAGAGTATTTATCATTTGATAATTGAAGCATTTATATTTTAGCCAAATGTAGAAGCATATTCTTATACATAAACTTCATTACACTACAATGAGTTTAGAAGCAATTAAATATCTATGATTTATAGAGTATTTATCATTTGATAATTGAAGCATTTATATTTTAGCCAAATGTAGAAGCATATTCTTACACATAAACTTCATTACACTACAATGAGTTTAGAAGCAATTAAATATCTATGATTTATAGAGTATTTATCATTTGATAATTGAAGCATTTATATTTTAGCCAAATGTAGAAGCATATTCTTACACATAAACTTCATTACACTACAATGAGTTTAGAAGCAATTAAATATCTATGATTTATAGAGTATTTATCATTTGATAATTGAAGCATTTATATTTTAGCCAAATGTAGAAGCATATTCTTACACATAAACTTCATTACACTATAATGAGTTTAGAAGCAGTTAAATATCTATAATTCGGTCAAACATAAAAGTATAATAAAGATGTCTTAATATTTATTGAACAATTCTACGCAATTAGTTCGAAAAATTCACTTTGTAATATTTGATTATTATGTTTTAGTATTTTATAAAAATTACCTTCCAGTTTTACGGTCCATTTTATTCAAACGAAGGCAGGTTATTTTATTAATGGAAAGTCATGGCACAGCATGGAGAGAGTGAAGCTCTTAATTTATTCCAGTTTCATTATAATTTCTCTAGTAAAACTTTTTATTTTTATTTTCACGTTTTGTTAAAGCCCTCTGTGTAAGACGATAGAGAGAAAAAAAATTTCTTCTTTCTTCAACGACGTGTCTAATTTGAATACTGCCTCAGTTTAACTCAAGTATCCTTTTTCTTTCTTTTTAATGATTGGATAATTAATTTCTTTCTTTTTTTTTTATTGAGACAGATAAAAAAAATAAAATAAAATAAGACGATATAACATTCTATTTAAATCCATCAATACTAAAAATCAAAATTATGATTTTATTTTTCATTTTTAACGAATCACAACTTTATTGTGTTTCCAATTAGACTGAATCACACTAGACATTTTTGAATGGGGGGGGGATCTTTTGCATAAATATATGAAAGACAGTATATCTGTCACATTACCCCTCACCAACTTTTGGGATGAAATCGCCTGGAAGTACGATTTCATTCCATATACTATACACATTATTTCTCAATACTGGTTTTAGATATGCTGATGAATGGGTAAGATGAGCTGGAAAAGTGAATACATGAACCATAGCCTCCAATGCCAGGATAAGTAGACGGCCAAGCACAAACCACCAGCACACACCGCCTCATGACGTCACGAGAAAATATCTCATTTTTAAGCACTACCTCTCTTGTACCTAGAAGCATCATCCAATCAAGAGTAGGAGCCAGAGAAAAAAAATCAATTTGGCACTCAGCCAACCCTGCTCAGCTTCGGTGAGTCTTAGGGGCTATCATTTGGTCTATCCATGAGACCAAGGCCTATCCATGAGACCTATATATACGCACTGCTGGACTACTCTTGGAGCACAACATCCAGGTCGGGATAGTGCCGAGCATATACTTCGGAGCATCATAACACAATGCATCCAAGCAGCTCTGCTCAATCATCCACCATCTCAACATGAAAAACACAAGTTCATGCATCACTACATCACACTCACAAACTTTTCCATCAGCTATCTCTATTTTATTCTGAATTATAACTGGAACCTAGTTTGGAGAGACTGAGGATCATGATCAGTTCTCCTATAGTCCTCTTTTATATTATGAGGTGACATACTTCTGGATCGTCTCTTTGTTGAAAATTTATCATGTTCAACATTACTGTGGTGTCTTGCTTCTTCACTTCTGTATTCTCTTTGGAGATCCTTGTTACTGTTTGATCTTCTAATTATACGCGTCCGATATGGACCATGAACACCATCTGTGAATTTTCTCCTACTCCTCTTCCATGCTCCTTTTCCTTTCCTCTTCCATGGTGGTATTTCATTTTTACATAAAAGTTTCTTTTTAAATGGTTCTTCTGCCATAGTAATTATTTTCTTAGTATTTATAAAGGTTTCTTGTTGCTTAATTTCTTTCACACTTATAAATCCTGAGTTTTCAGATTCCCTTTTGGTGTCTTTTCCTGCGTAAGCAACTATATTTTTAATAACTGTCTTTATATATTTTTTTTCTGTACTCAATTTTTGATTTGAGTTTATTAAGCTTTTGTTTATAATTTTTATATATGGGTGAGGACTAACACACTTTTCTTTCCATTTTATGGTTTCTTTCTCTATCTCTGTTACTATTTCATAGCATATATCAGACAATTTTTCTGAAACATTTTCTTCTATATTGGACAGTTCCTTTGTTATATTTTGATTATGTTCATTTTCACGTTTTTCATCTTCTTGAAGATCAGAAGATTTTAATTTTGCTTTATTAGATTCATTTTCATCCATTTGAAACTCTTTTACTGTATTTGATACAATTTCATTCTCAGCTTCTGTATATACTGTTTCTTTATTTTCAATTTTAGAGGTATATTCCACAATCAGAAGTTTTCCTGAAGGTAGACTGACAATTTCAAGATCACTCTTTGTAATTTCAATTTCTTCCTTTTTAACAATCTCAAATTTTGCTTCATCAGTTATAGGATATTCAATTTGTGATTCCTTTAAAATATCTTTGGTTGGAAATTCCAAAGTTTCTTCCTCATCCAATTTTTTAGACTGAGTTATTTTTTTCATTAACTGGTTGAACTTTTCATTCTGTTTTTCCACTGCTTCCATAATTTGTTTTTTATCTTCTTCTCTCTGTTTGATATCTTCTTCTCTTTGTTTATCCCTTTTTGTTATATTCTTCTCTTTGTTTATCCCATTTTTGTTATCTTCTTCTCTTTGTTTGATATCTTCTTCTCTTTGTTTATCCCATTTTGTTATCTTCTTCTCTTTGTTTATCCCATTTTTTATCTTCTTCTCTTTGTTTATCCCTTTTCTTTTGGTCTGCTTTTATAATTTCTATTATCTGAGCTATCGTAACTATTTTTTCTGTTTTTTGAGCCTCCATGTTTACCATTTCTCCTTTGTTTTCTGAATCAGTAAGCTTCTCTCTCCATCCACACCATGACCCTACTCCATCTTCTTTGAAATGCCTGTTTCATTCTTTATGCCATTCATTTTTGTTTTGCCTTTCTTTTAAACTTTTATTTCTTTATCCTTCCTGAACAACTTACATCACCACATCATATGCACTGTTCATATCACAGAATCGTGATCTGCTTATGCTTATTAGTAGGCTAGCTAGATCGGACTTCACAGTAAGGTGGCAATGTAATAAGTGCCTATGGTTAGGCTAGCTGAATAAAACCTCACAGTTGAAAGACAAATGTAACCGGAGAACTAAAAATAGTTTATCCAGGTAAAGCCTCACAGTTGGACGACAAATGTAACCGGAGAACTAAAAATAGTTTATCCAGGTAAAGCCTCACAGTTGGACGCCAAATGTAACCGGACCGCCATACAACCTTTTTATTACGTCAGTCGTAACAATTTTCTGATGAGCATGCTGTAGGAAGGAATTATCAATTGACATTCCTAGTGCAGATGTTAATGGCACCTACAACAATATTTCCTGCTCATCAGAGGATGTAGTACAATAGAGACTGGGAACATCTAAACATTTATATGTTTGGTTTTCCAAACAGCGCCATTAGAGTTCCATCTCACTACAACCTGACTGGCCTAGGTCAAGTTATGTCAGACGTAGCTCAGAGAACATGAGATTCTCATGAATCAATGCTATAATTGGTGAATGATGTGGTAGATAAACAAAATAGAATGGGATAAATGGACAACCAATTTAATTTTGAGTAACAAAAATTTATTAGATAACAATCAATTTGCAATTTCAACAATAGTTCATTAATTCCTCTATGAGAATAAACTTGTAAACATTCTGGTTTAGTAATAATTCATTCCGAATTCATTTAATAGTTCATTTTAAATTCACTTGAGAGAAGAAAATTATGAATATCCTAATTCAATGATAGTTCATTAATTCTTTTATGGGAAGAGCTTGGGATTATTCTGGTTTAACAATAATTCATTCCGTATTCATTTAATAGTTCATCTTGAATTCACTTGAGAGAAGAAAATTATGAATATCCTAATTCAATGATAGTTCATTAATTCTTTTATGGGAAAAGCTTGGGATCATTCTGGTTTAACAATAATTCATTCCAAATTCACTTAATAGTTTATTTTGAATTCACTTGAGAGAAGAAAATTATGAATATCCTAATTTAATGATAGTTCATTAATTCTTTTACGGGAAAAGCTTGGGATCATTCTGGTTTAACAACAATTCATTCCAAATTCACTTAATAGTTTATTTTGAATTCACTTGAGAGAAGAAAATTATGAATATCCTAATTCAATGATAGTTCATTAATTCTTTTATGGGAAAAGCTTGGGATCATTCTGGTTTAACAACAATTCATTCCGAATTCACTTAATAGTTCATTTTGAATTCACTTGAGAGAAGAAAATTATGAATATCCTAATTCAATGATAGTTCATTAATTCTTTTATGGGAAAAGCTTGGGATCATTCTGGTTTAACAATAATTCATTCCAAATTCACTTAATAGTTCATTTTGAATTCACTTGAGAGAAGAAAATTATGAATATCCTAATTCAATGATAGTTCATTAATTCTTTTACGGGAAAAGCTTGGGATCATTCTGGTTTAACAACAATTCATTCCGAATTCACTTAATAGTTTATTTTGAATTCACTTGAGAGAAGAAAATTATGAATATCCTAATTCAATGATAGTTCATTAATTCTTTTATGGGAAAAGCTTGGGATCATTCTGGTTTAACAACAATTCATTCCAAATTCACTTAATAGTTCATTTTGAATTCACTTGAGAGAAGAAAATTATGAATATCCTAATTCAATGATAGTTCATTAATTTTTTTTTATGAGAAGAGATATGGTAGTAATTAAACATTTATGATTTATAGAGTATTTTATCATTTGATAATTGAGGCATTTATATTTTAGCCAAATGTAGAAGCGTATTCTCACACATAAACTTCATTACATTATAATAAGTTTAGAAGCAGTTAAATATCTATGATTTATAGAGTATTTATCATTTGATAATTGAAGCATTTATATTTTAGCCAAATGTAGAAGCATATTCTTACACATAAACTTCATTACACTACAATGAGTTTAGAAGCAATTAAATATCTATGATTTATAGAGTATTTATCATTTGATAATTGAAGCATTTATATTTTAGCCAAATGTAGAAGCATATTCTTATACATAAACTTCATTACACTACAATGAGTTTAGAAGCAATTAAATATCTATGATTTATAGAGTATTTATCATTTGATAATTGAAGCATTTATATTTTAGCCAAATGTAGAAGCATATTCTTATACATAAACTTCATTACACTACAATGAGTTTAGAAGCAATTAAATATCTATGATTTATAGAGTATTTATCATTTGATAATTGAAGCATTTATATTTTAGCCAAATGTAGAAGCATATTCTTACACATAAACTTCATTACACTACAATGAGTTTAGAAGCAATTAAATATCTATGATTTATAGAGTATTTATCATTTGATAATTGAAGCATTTATATTTTAGCCAAATGTAGAAGCATATTCTTATACATAAACTTCATTACACTACAATGAGTTTAGAAGCAATTAAATATCTATGATTTATAGAGTATTTATCATTTGATAATTGAAGCATTTATATTTTAGCCAAATGTAGAAGCATATTCTTACACATAAACTTCATTACACTACAATGAGTTTAGAAGCAATTAAATATCTATGATTTATAGAGTATTTATCATTTGATAATTGAAGCATTTATATTTTAGCCAAATGTAGAAGCATATTCTTACACATAAACTTCATTACACTATAATGAGTTTAGAAGCAGTTAAATATCTATAATTCGGTCAAACATAAAAGTATAATAAAGATGTCTTAATATTTATTGAACAATTCTACGCAATTAGTTCGAAAAATTCACTTTGTAATATTTGATTATTATGTTTTAGTATTTTATAAAAATTACCTTCCAGTTTTACGGTCCATTTTATTCAAACGAAGGCAGGTTATTTTATTAATGGAAAGTCATGGCACAGCATGGAGAGAGTGAAGCTCTTAATTTATTCCAGTTTCATTATAATTTCTCTAGTAAAACTTTTTATTTTTATTTTCACGTTTTGTTAAAGCCCTCTGTGTAAGACGATAGAGAGAAAAAAAATTTCTTCTTTCTTCAACGACGTGTCTAATTTGAATACTGCCTCAGTTTAACTCAAGTATCCTTTTTCTTTCTTTTTAATGATTGGATAATTAATTTCTTTCTTTTTTTTTTTTATTGAGACAGATAAAAAAAATAAAATAAAATAAGACGATATAACATTCTATTTAAATCCATCAATACTAAAAATCAAAATTATGATTTTATTTTTCATTTTTAACGAATCACAACTTTATTGTGTTTCCAATTAGACTGAATCACACTAGACATTTTTGAATGGGGGGGGATCTTTTGCATAAATATATGAAAGACAGTGTATCTGTCACAATATATATATATAGACTTGCGTTCTATATATATCCACGATATTCGGCTTCAAGCATTGTTATGGCTATTAAATTTCACGGTAAAAGCAATATATATAACGGAATTTTAATCCAAACGTATATGTATTTAGTTTTCTCATTTATATACTGTATACAGTAATTCTAACATGATTATGTATGCATTGTGGCATATTTTGAAATATTAAATTAAAAATTATTCTTAAGAATAGGAGTATATTAAAATAATAATCATTATTAAGTTATTGCCAAAAATAATTAACAAAGAATAGATAAACTTTCAACAGTGATTTCATGAAAAAGAAAAAAAAAAGTTAATATTGTACTTTTTTAAAGTATTGTAAAATTGCCTTTTTTCATTTTTCATAGGAATAATAATAATATCTATTATTTGGTGGAGACCTTGTTAATACAGTAGCCAAGTGATTGTGTTTTATTTCTATTTATTTATTTATTTTCAAATCGCTGATATGAAAATCATGGGTAGGGAGATTAGTGTGTATATACAAATGTCTTTATTGTATACATAAAATATTTCTATTATTCAGAATAGAATTATAAATATTTACAGTATTTTTTTATTTTTTTTACAATTTACTTATATATAGAAATTTAATTAAAAACCTTTTGCCATTATTATGCATGAATTATTTGAAAGAATTTTAAAACATTTTTACTAAGTCTTAACTGATCTAGATGTCTTGTTTACATATTGCTATCTAGTATTACAAATCAAATGAAAATAATTCTTGTAATATTTTACTTCTAAATTGTTTATTCATACTAATTCAAAATACCTTAATTTGCAATTAAGCATTCTGTAAGTCAAGAATATTTAAAGAAAAAGATATTGAATACATATTTTAAAATAATCATATTGGAGATTTAATTAATGAATCAACCCACACATAAACTAGAGACTATAAGACTTCACATTTTGTATTATTCATAAACCAACACTTACAGAACATAATTTATAGAGATTGTACTTTAGTGCATCAAAATTTTATAATAAAAGCAGGTTTACTGTTATCTATATAAACTTATTACACAAAACACTGAAGATAAGTAGGAGATATATCAATCGTTCATTTACCTATAATAATGGAAAGAGGAAGTGCTGTCTGAAATTGTAATTAAATAATAATGTTTTAAAAAAAAATCTAAATATTATGTAGAACAAAATTTATTTTTTATAAATAGGCATCCTATATTATAAAAGTTAATATATATATATATATTACTGAATCTTAAGTTCTATTTAATGAACATAAGTACAACAATATATAATATATATTTATCTTATTACATTTTCAAGTGCAAAACAAAAATGAAGATATTAAGTAATATTTACTATGCTAACACTTTTAAAATGAATGTTATTATAATAAAACTATATTTAGAAAATAAAATTCTACTAATAGGTTTCTGAACTCAATTTTACCAATTTAAGTTAGCAAATGTACGTAAAAAATGTATATATTTTTTTTAGACATTCTATGTTAAGAAAGTTAATATTTATATTTCTTATATTTTTAAGAATTTGCAAACGTGAAAATATTTGTAATATATAGTGTCTACAATATAAAACTATAGTAAAATACAATACACAAAATCAATTTATTTAATATAGTTTACCACTTACATCAACTAATAATAAGATAAAATGGAAGTCAATTATTCACATAACCTTATAGTTTACAATATCAATTATAATGACATAAAACAAATGAAAGATTCTTATTTGACAATTATACAAATACAATTAGCAAATAGTAACTAAATATCCTTTAAACTAATAAAGCCAAGTTATTAAACTCTGAATTATAATTACCCTAATATGGACAATATTATACTCTATTATAAGCAAATTAATATTAAAAGCTTAATATTTAAATGAAATATATAATCTACTCTGATATCTAAGCAATGTAAATCATTCTATTTAATGAAATTCAAATACAAATTTCAATGTATGCGATTACCAGTTTTATAATATCATATGATTTCCATTTTGTCTAACCAAATATTAAGTTACTATAACATGCACCAATAAATTCTAGTTTAAAAGAATATATAAGCATCCAATTACAATCACCTTTGTTCACCTTAAATAATTTATATACTTATACTTTATAAACTATTGAACTAACTCAGATATATATTTTATTAAACCACTAAACATCACATGATCACCATTTCTTATGCTTGCTTACAACTGTTACTAAAACAGACAAAACTCTCCATACAGTAGTGCAGTGCTCTCAGATCCAAGGCTCCTCATTGATGAAGGCCACAAGCCAGAAACTAGTTTGGAGATATTGTATGAGTAGGCACTAGATAGGGATTTTATGCAAACTTTCTGGCATCCATTGATTACTCTGGCTGGCACTGAGTGCCACTACTGTATGGAGAGTTTTGCCTGTTTTAATATATATTTTATCCTAAAATAACTTGCATATAACTGTTAAAATAATTGTGGTGATCTTCTAATTAGTTATTTAACATCTAGCACTACCAAATTAATTTATTATTCTATAAAAATGTATACCCAGTTTAAATGATAATATATTGGATTTACTATAAAGAAAATAATACATAATTGTACAAACATCAATCCAATCACTTAATTTCTGGACTATTTTATGATTATTTATTATAAACTATATGGTGTAAGTCAATATCTGACTATTATCTGTCAAAATATTATTAGTCAATAGACTTGCATTATTAATTGAATGACAACTAAAGCAAGTTTATTTGTTTTAAAGGAATTCAAAATTTATTAACAATAAATATAAAATAAAATCCTTGTTTTATAAATATAAAAGTAAATGAGGAATAGACAGTAAAAATTTGAAACATATATTCTAATTAAATATCATGAAAACTATTCTCTATTAAAATTTATATTAATAAGGTCAGTGTATTGAAATTCACCTATATATTGTTTAATATATAATATATTTATGTGAAACAAAACGTATTGTTGTACTATATGCTCTTTGAAATTCAAGAAAGTTAATGACACTTCTTTAATATTCATAAAAAAAAATTAATTGAAATGAAATATAATAATCATAAGTTTGCTTATTCATTCACTTTCTTTTTCAATAAAATACCAATGAATAATTACTACAATATAATGCTTTTAGATTTACAATACTTATAAGATGCCTATTCAAAAATAATTTGCAGTTAATGAATAAGAAATTAATATTTAAATTCAAACTAAACTTAACTCTTTTTTTCACACATATATAAAACAAACAATTATCTACCTTAATACATAGTAATCAGTTGTATTTATAAATATTATACAAGTACATACATAAAAAAATACTTATTAACATATGACCTGATCATTGTCCTCCTATATGACACTTTAATGTAACATAATAGTTCCAATGTCTATTCTGTGAACTATAATTTGGCGATATTTATTAATCCCAATGAAGTAAAAGTATCATAAACATCCAAAACAGTATGTATTTTGTTAATTCCAATATTTTCCAAGTACTAAATTTTATCCTTCATTTAGCAGGTATTTAACATTATAATGACATTATGAATGAACAGATGCCTATCTCTATTTATAACGATACACTGTATAAATAAGCTGACTTAAATCCTTTGTTAAATCACTCTATTGATATTATAAAATTATATTACAAATGAAAACAGTTTCTATATACATTATTATGTTGTTAGCTTTTATATTTCATTATTAAAACATATTGTTCATAAGCAATATAAATTTTAATAGAGAAATGTTAAGATGAATTGGAACAATTATTTTCTCATTTTTTTAACAAATTCTTGGCAATCCTATTCAGTTTTCCTGGATAAATATAATCCTTTCTACTCCATTATTTTTATGATTAATAAGCACATACTTTTAAAATAAAATAAAAATATATAAGAACTTATATTTGCATCTATGGAAGTCAGGATGTCAGAAAGTGAATTTGAATCATTCAGTCTTATTTATAATCCCTTACAATTACATTATCAATACTAAAATTATGCTCTTCATTTACTCTTATGCTGAAATTATTCTGCATTCCATGCTTAAAATATTTTTTACAATAGTAAGATAAAAAAAAAATTATAATCATTACATATAACAAATAAACGTAACAGACATACCTAAGACATTAAATATTTATATGTATTGTTTATAATCTATTACTTATGAATGCAATAAATAAAATACGTATAATAAAGAAACAATATTTTTATCAAAGTCATAAACTTTATTACTTATATATGCATTTTAAATGAACAAAATTAATCTATAATTTTTTGCTGCCATAATAATAACACATTTCATGTTTTAATATTTTATTGTCATAACAACCTATTTCAGTGCTCATAGGCTAGTAATTATCTATTAAAATCAATTAAGCATTAAAAAAATTATACTTAACATTCCACCACATACTGAATTTACATCAAATTTCAGTTGGCACAATATATGTATATATTATAATCTCTAAAAGGAGAAGAGAGTAGACAGATAAGGGAAATGATAAAAAGATAAAAGACATCCATAATAACACAGTATCAAACAATATTCTTATAAAGAGATGAGTGCATGTGGGGAATGTGACAAAGTATGAGCTATTTTGTAACCTAAAAGGAATAAACAAATGGGGAAGACAAAATACAAGCTAGAATCATAAATATAAAACTACAGATGGTAAATGCTATTAGCTATAGCTATACTCAGCAGGTTCAAATAATAACTTATGTCACAATACCAAGATATACTGGGGAAGCATTATAATAAAATTTAATGAAATGCAAAGTAATTCTATTAAGAATTAAGAGGAGGCAAAACCTCAACTCACTCGATCATACATAAAAGAATCATAGTATTATAAACTTAAGCTATTAAGGTTACATTTAAAATTTCATTCTTTAAGGTCTAATACAACTATCAATTTTTTTTTTATATCCATGTTGTAAACATCTTCTAATTCTCTTACAAGCATCTTCTAAGCATCTCATTGCTTTGTTCAGATGAAATAATATTTAATTCTTAATATATTTGAAGTGTTCTTTAAAAATTTATTCCACTCAAAATTTATCGTTTGAATGTAAAATTTTAATTTGAAAATAAATTTTATAACAAGGCTCATATGATTTTATAAATTCTTTTGACTAGATTTATTCAATATTGAATGAAATTCTAGTTAAATACAACAAATAAGACATACACTTCTCCTAAGCTAATGTCTTATCATAATTATAATAAGAATAATAATATTACTAATTTAATAAAACACAACATGATCTCTTAAATTTAGAATGAAATAAATAATAAGCTAGGATTACACTCAGATATTAAGAATGGATATGTGATTTGGTAGCCATCCTACATATCTTAGAATAAATGTACATTAATATCTTTTAAATATAAATTAGGTTCTTGTACAAATTGAATCTTATCAAAACAATAATAACATGATCTTCTGATATGAAAATGTTATAAAATGAATATGTACAACGATTTAACATAAGTAAATTGAATTACTTAAAGTGATCCAAATTGACAAAACAAATTACAATATTTTATTATGCGAATATATATTTTGTAGATATTATATTAATGCTTAAATAATGTAATAAATAGTGACTCTTATAAATTTAAATGTCATGTATTCTTATAGTAAATACATTGTACAATATTTTGTAAGCATTTAAAATTTTTAATTGATGTTTAAAATGATTTATGCTTGATAATTGGGATGATTTCTGATTAACAAATGGGATGATGCGAACAAACAGCTATGAGAAATTACTTAAATAAATAACGAAGATTTATTTACAACAAAATAAAAAAATTTACAATTAGTCGTCTTTAAGTCTACATAGATCAAAAATTTTCACAAAGTTGCTTCTGCAAAATTTATCAGAAGGATCAAAAATTAAAATCGACATACTGTTTTATTAAAACATTCCATTGAATCACCAAACATCATGTTAACAAAATAATCTATTACATTAAAGTAACTTTGCTGCATTATTTTATTATCAAAAGTTTTCATTTATTATTTCATTCATACTATAATAATAATCATCGTATAGCAGTGTCTCATATGAATATTTTGCATTCTCAATAATATTAATAATAATAGTAGCTTACCAATCCATCAATGTAGGAATTATAAGATAGATGTATATTATCTATTCATGCCCAAAATAAATTTTAAAAATAATTGTTTATCATATTTAGTCCTTACAACTAACAAAGTTCAAATACAAGACTGACACATTTACAATGTATTTTTCATATTTAAGCTGACCAAAAATGCTTGTAGAGATAAGATAGAATTCTTCGATACCTTGATAACACCACTAAAAAATGCCAGATATCCTTTATTTACATACTAACACTACTAGAAAGATCAATCTTCAATAATCACAAAATAAGGCAAAGTTAAGTTATGATAGCATTACTCATAGGATATACCTACTTTTGAGGGCTAGTAAAGGATCTAGGACTTTGTGACTAGTCCAGGAAAATAATGAGAATGCACATCAGGGACAAAATACTGAATAGGAATTGTTTCTGAATAGAAAGAGCCTTAACTACAATTTCTAAAGAATATGCTGTAAACATACAAAAGCTTTCAGAACAATAAATAAAAAGGAGATCCTAAATGCTTCTATCCTTCTGGAAAATAAGCTAGAAAAATTAATGATGAGATTAACTACCATCCACAAAATATATTAGCATGTAAAGGCACTAAATATAGAGAAAATCTACTATCTATAACAAAATAGTATAACAGCTAACAATGTGAAATATGATAAACAATTAATTAATACCATATATGTTTCTGTTAACATTAGGCAATAAATCAAACCATAGAAATATATATCAGCTTATTCAGCTTGCAATATAATATACCTTCATAAATAAATTATTCATATTTTTAAAGAGAGGTACATACTATTTCAAAATATGTTCATATAATAAAAGAATTCTGAGAACTTTAACCTTTAAAATTTTAAAATATATAGAATATGTAATGATCAATAATATTTGCACATTATAACCTATCACAAAATTATAATATAAATAATTTAACCTTTTTTTACCCTAAATAAATTATATTAAATAATATGTCCTGTTTTATTCTTGACCAATTCTCCATTATTTGAATATGAAGAAGACTGTTAACAGTGGCATCTTATGGGTAGCAAACATATCCATTATATAAGATAATATCATTAAAAGATATCCCTGGTAAATTCATTTCATTTTATTGTCAAGTATATGATAACTTAATGGCTATTCATTCAATGTATTTATAGATTTAAAGTTTAATAAATATTCAAAGTACTGCAGTAAATATATCACAAATCTTTAATGTAGGTTTATTAAATTAATTCCATCCATTGAGCAAAGTATTATAAATTAATATTAGCACTATCATGTAGGATAATAAATCACTTCAATTATTATTCTTCATTAACATTGTTGAACACTTGCAGAAGAGCATGTTTGACTTAAATATTATCTTCAAGACCTCAGCAGTTTCTATAACACTGCACAGAGGTACAAAATCATTTATGAATTTTATCCATTTGTGCAGGCAGTATAAATAATGAAAAGTATAAAAATTATTTCAATTTCTTAATATCATGTTATTATTGCAGAAAAGTTTGGTATTTTCATTTATGAAGTTAACATTTTTAAATTCACATATTATATCAATTAAATAGTTTGTCCTTTTTGAATGGGTACCACAATGAAAATCATTATAATACTAAAATAAAATTAAAAAAAATATTTATGCTGTTTTTTTTTAAACAATAGGCAATAGCATCTGTTAAAGAAATGATACAGCACAAGTGAATTATTATTGAGTTGTAAATTCTTTTTATCAATTCTTTTTTTTTTTTTTTTTTTGCAGAATTAATTATTATTGAACATCTAAAACTATTCACAATGTCAATTTATAGTTCTTATTTGAATTACAGTTTTTATTCCATGTAAATTAATTTCAAATAATATTGACTTGCAGATATTATGGAGAAGTTACTATGAAATTATTAGCATCTTGGTAATGTTCTTGCCAATAGTAGAATTAGATATTCCTTGGCAATTTTAATTATATTATAGACATTCAATTTATTTCTAAAATTGACCATTATTCTCCAGTCAAAGCAATAACAATAATTTTCGAAGTTTTCCATCATTGGAAATTTTAATAATATTCTAAATACTCTAACAACAAATTATATTACCATTCGATTGACAATTACAGAGACTACAATTTTTTGGTATTTCTGTTCAAATAATTGTATCTAAATATGAATTTAGCCTAACATACTAATGCAAAATAAAAGATTGAAAGAAAATTACACTTTTTTAAAATTTAATAGAGTTTATAATTCAACTGTTACAAAATTAAGTTTGTTGAGAACCTTGAGCAAATGAATTGAGACTACTGTAGACAACTCATGTAGACAATTGATGTCAGGTGTCTGTTTCATCTTATTTATACCCATGGTCATATGACCATTTTACCAGATTGTTTATTTATCTTTGAACTTATAACCTCTCCCCTGATTCATTTGAATCCTTGATCTATCTATCACCAAAGAAGGTTGTCAATCAAAAATTATTTAATTAAAATTTTAGCCTTGCAATAAATGAATTTTATTTTCTAGATGCTTGAATTAATTCAAAACACTACCTAATTCAATAAAAATAAATAATTAAAATTACAGAATAACCAGGATAAAAATAAAAATATTACATAATTAGAAAATTATTACATCTTTAACCAATCAAATATTAATACAATATTTGATATTCATTTATTACAATTTTAAATCTAAATAAATATCAAAATATGTTTTAAAATTATAATTATTTAAACTAAATAATATTAAATAAATATATTTATTCACTTATTCAACTATTAAAAATCCTAATTTAATTACTAACTTTATTAAACTTTTATAATTAAATTAGTTTTAAAATATTTAACTAGAATATTCTGTTTTATATTCAAAGTTAATTAAATATTATAGCTTTATTTTTAAAACAGCAAACCAAAATATAGAGTTTGAACTTTCTCAACTTTAAAAAAAAACAGTTTTAGTGTTAAACTAAAATTAAATGAGCATTTTAAACTCTAAATTACATTTTTTTATCAATGACATTACTACCTTTTAAAAATTTTAACATATTTAACATCTGAAACATATATTTAAATTGAAACTCATTATTATTTAAGCTGGGTTAAAATTATTTTACAGCTAGATAATATATAAATATTGATATAACAGCTCTAACATGTAACAATTATAGCATTATAAAATATTCACAATTAAACAAAATTAAGCTATATATATATATATATTTAGATCTCTTGCCACAAAGTTTTAACTGAACATTTAACTTCCATCAAAGCTAAAGGTTATAATATATAATAAACAAACATAAAAACAAACTATTTTATATAATATACTATGGAGTAAGTCAATGTTTAATTCACCAATTTAACTCACCACTTATATTATTATGTTAATTAATAAGCCTGTAAATTAAAGTGGCAATGTGTGTTGGTAATTTTATATAGTGAATTGAGCATATGTTTTGTTCCAGTTTAATATACATATATACAACAATTTAAAAATATTTATTATCAATCTATAACTTAATATTGCATTATATAACACAATTTATCTTAATACATTTATTATAGTTAATGATATATATTATATTAATACATTTATTATAGTTAATGATATATATATATATAAAATAAATAAAATATCTGTTAATTAAAAGCAAAATTGTAATTATAATTAAAATAATAATTTTAAAGGTTTACAAACTATTACAAACAATCCTTAAATCCACAGAAGTACTTTTGGTTAATTTCTTAAACCTGCCTCAAAGGTTTGGGTATGTGCTTGCTGACAAAACGTCAATATATTGATAAAGTTAAAATGCAAATGGACAAACTTGTTTTCTTTTTGATTGAAGATTATAATATGGATGGTCAAAGAATAAAATTTATTAATAATATTTTAAAAAGTGCTAAAAATAAAGTTTTAAATAATAATGTATACTATATGATATATCCTTCTTGTGCTATATGTTCTCATATTTTTGCAAATATAAAATTACATAAAGAAGGTAATCCTTTGCGAGTTATGATAGATTTTGGTTGTTCGTTCATGTATCAGACTTCTAAATATATTGGTAAACTTTTACAAGACATTTTAAGATTTGGGAAAAATACTATTGCTTCATTGTTTGACTTTGTAAATAGTATTAAAAATTTCTTGATTGATGAAAATGATGTTATTGCTTCATTGGATGTTACAGAAATGTATGTATCTATTGATAGAATGAATTCCATAAAAATAACTGAACATGCATTAAAAAGTATTTGTAAATATATGATAAAATTTATTATTGATTCTTTAAAAATTTTTTAATGATAACATTGTTGCATCTTTTGAAGGTCAATATTATAAAATGTCTAAAGGTTGGCCTATGGGTTTGCCTGTAGTTGCACAAGTTTGCAATTTTGTTTTATCTACATATGAGAGTAGTATTTTAAATATGTGTTCTTTTGGAAATATTAAAATTTACAAAAGATATGTGGATGATGTTTTTGTTTGTGGAAATACTAATAGTATAAATTTGCTTGTAGAGGAATTAAATAAGTTGAATGGCTTGAAATGGACTATTGAAAAGGAACAGTATAATAATATTAAATATTTAGATTTAATGATTACAAGAGATAACAGTATATTAAATTATAAACTAATAATTAAGCCACTGCAAAAAAGAGGATATATAAATTGTAAATCAAAAGTACCAATGATGTATAAGATGGCAAGTTTTAGATCTTTTTTGTTTGGAATGAAAAATTATGTTGTTACCAAAGTGATAAACTGAAAAATATTGAAATATTTGCTAAGGAATTGCTTGATGTTGGTTATAAAATGGAAGAAATAAACAATACTTTATGTCAATTTAAAAAAAGTTATAATAATTTAAAAGAAATGAAGATTAATAGTAAACAATGGATATCTATTCCATTTATTTCAAATCCAGAAATGAAATTTTTTAAGGATTTATATAAGAATGTGTTTAATGTTTCATTCTACATTCCAAACAATATTAATAAATTAGTTAATAAGTCTAAGGATGGCATACCTATCAAGCAGAAAAGTAATGTCATATATCAAAAATTTTTGTGATTGTATGCTGTCATATATAGGTGACTCTAGGTGCAGTATTGAGAAGAGATTTAAGGGGAATGAATTGTTATATAAGCATGTAAAAAATAAAAATAATGGTGATTTAATATCTCATTCAGTTTTCTTTGATCATGAAAACACATGTAAATATAAATTTAAATTTGATTTTGAAAATGTGAAAATTCTTCATGAAGAGAGAAACCATAGTAAAAGAAAAATTAAAAAGGCAATGTTTATAAACAGGAATAAAATGCATTTAATAAATTGACAAGCTACTAACATTAAAATACGAGATTCGTGGAATTTGAATTGATGATGTTTTCTTCTGCTGTTGTTTTTTTTTTAATTTAATGGCAGTTGAGGCAGGTTTAAGAAATTAACTGAAAGTACTTCTGCGGATTTAAGGATTGTTTGTAATAGTTTGTAAAACGTTAAAATTATTATTTTTATTATATTTATATATATAATATTAATAACATTATCATTCAAATATATGGAATGATTTTTTTAGCTAAACAATATTGGTATATCTTTAAAATATTTCTTTAAATAATAAATATTTGAAAGTTCATGCATCTATTTATTTTAAATTAAAGCTTCAATAATTATTATAATAAGGATTATTTACTAAGACTAAATAATACATTAAAGATCAGCCTGTCAAGCTATTGTGCATGTGCTTTTTACAAGTGTTAATAATAAATGAATACTTTGACTCCCAACACAAGATATAGTATTTAGGAAAGAATAAAATGAATCCACTTATTCTATCCAACCCAAATGCTTATATATGGGCAAATCTTAAGTACTGGAAGTGAAAGCATGAGGATAGACCACTCACTTTAAATTACTGTTTACGATGTTTGAATGAATGACATAGGTGAAATTATCTAGAATTTACTAAATGTCATTCTCAAATGAAACTTAAACATATGTAAATAAGCATTTATTTTATATAGCGCATGTTTATAAATTGTACTGCATTAAATATCAGCCTGTCAAGCTATTCAAAGTATTCATTTATTATAATCACTCGTAAAAAGAGCATCCACAATAGCTTGACAGGCTGATCTTTAATGTATTACAATTTATAAACATGTGCTATATAAAATAAATGCTTAAGACTAAATAATGTAAATCAGAAATCATTATTTTTATAAAATAAATAAAATAGTAAAAATATTAATTGATGTAATATATTTTTTCATTTCATATCCTGAATATTATGGTATAGAGACTATAAATAATTAAATTTATAACTTTTTTAAACAGTGTTTTTTTAAAAAAAAACAAAAACAGTGTTTATCCATTAATGCACACAATATATAAAATGTATATCCACTTAATGTAATTTATTTATTCACATATTCTTCTTTTTTAATATATGTATATAAATACATGAAATCAATCACCCCTTAAACAAGGTCAATATCAATAATAATCAATAATCTCAATTGGTTATTAACCCCTCCTATATACAATAAAGATAGTTACCTACCTTTATCTATGATCCAATATGTTTACATAGACCCTAAAGATTGCATCTTGACAAAAGAGAATGAAATTATTAATTCAAAAAGTATTAGATCAATCTCATTAAACAGGCAAATATAATCTGTTCTGAAAACAGGCTAACAAATAATCATTTATCTTTCAAATTCCACTGTAACTCTGTATTACTTCATTAAAATTTTCAGCAACTTAAATGTCCTGAATTTTTGTTGTTCTATCTAAAGCTTAACATTTTTTAATTTTTATTGCGTAGTCTTGAACTTATATAACAGATGTCTGTCTTTAAATTTATAAACATATACTTTAATTATAAATGAAACTTTTTTTTTCACTATATTTTTTTCATATGCAAAAAAATATTTTAATTTTTTTAAATAAATTTTTCTAAAATTTATGCAATGATATACCTATGTGTTTGAAAAGGAAGGTTTTTAATAAATGTGTTACAAAGACTTCAGATCACTCAAAGAAGTATGGAGAGATGCATATTAGGAGTAACAAGAAGAGATCAAAAACACAATATATGGGTAAGAGAAGAAACAGGTGTTACTGACCTCATTGAAAAAATAAAAAGACTAAAGTGGAGTTGGGTTGGACATACTGCTAGAAGAGATGATAATAGATGGACATTTGAAATCATGAACTGGATTTCAAGAGTTTGTAAAAGATCTATAAAGAGACCACATGTGAGATGGATGGATGAAATAATAAAGTGTGCAGGAGTGATGTGGAGAAGAGAAGCTAAAGATTGGTGAAGATGGATTGAACTTGGAGAAACTTTCATCCTGCAGTGGATTGATAATGGTTGATGAGGATGATTTATTGCAATAAATATTTAATAATATTTCTTCCTGGTAGATTTTTTTTTTTTGCAATCAAATTTGAGATATATCTTTATTTTTTTTATGCTAATTTATAAAACAACTAAATTCTGGTATCTATATTACCTTTGAATTTTTAAAGACAACTATAAAATAAAATACTTTAAATTTATACATAAAAACAATAAAATTTAAACATTTTAAAAATAGTTCAGCTTAATATTTAAACTGCATAATTAAAATTCATGCATATTGAAACACCATATATTTTAACACATGCACATACATATATATATAAACATAACAAATCAGTGAACTATTTTATGCTTTTAATTCATAAATAGATTTAATGTTTTAAAAATATATATAATCTTGAGACTTTACATATTTAAAATGAAAAAAAATATTTAATTTTTATATATTTTGTAGACATGCTTGTTTTTAAAATCAAATAATAAAATAATACTTTCTTAATTATTCTAACATTCATTTTTAACATAAAAAAGGTTAATATAAAAATAGAAAAAAAATGTTATAAAATTTTTAATATTATTATTGCAAGTGTTTTAATCTTATCTTTTATTATCTAAAATCTTAAATAATTTTACTTGCTAACTATAAATTATAAATGTTACTTTTAATTCTAACTTTAGTTTTTGATCTTAAAAAATGGCTTCTAATAAAAATAGGAAAAGACAAGATTTTAATAAAAAAACAACAACATAAAAACACAGGACATTATATATTCAACCATGAACTTAGACTTTCACTTTTTTATTTAAAATACACGGATATAAAAACAAAAATTTATCATCTACCATCGAATATTGAAACAGTAAGATTCGTATTCGAATCTTAAGTTTCACCTTTTTTCTATCGTCTCTCACTGATCGCTCTATCCTACCCAAATTTAAACTTTTTGATATCGAATTGTGTGTGTAGCAATATTAAAAATTTATAGATATATGTAGAATTCACCATAAACACGCACACATTTCGATCTCAAATTTAAGGCAATAAAGATAAATAATATGATTTAGATTTCTTTTTTTAGTTATATAATTTTGTATAATTTTAATCATTTATTTTGGATTATAGAGTTCGTTATTTATTGCTTTGTTTAAATTTCATTTAATAATAATTTTACAAATCTGATGTAATATTTAACTAAAAGTAAAAATAATCGTATGTTCCCCTTTTGTCTTTGAAATTTTAAAATTAACTGGTCGGTGAGAGATAATGGATTAATTAAAAAGAAAAATTCCTTAAAATCTAATTGCAAAAATTAAATGTAAAATCTAAACGTAAACAATAGAATGGCAGCTTTCTCTATAATTAGAATTAACAAAAATGCATTGATTATACTCAGGGCAGATTAATTGGAATCAAAAAATAAACTAACAAAAATGTAAAAGATAAGATCTAAGAAAAGAGACCATTTTAAACTTTCTAGAAACTTGCAGTTTAACTTTAGCTGTCCTCTCAATCAGTTAAGAGTCTCCAAGATCTTAAATTAATTTTATCTGCCACGATATGGTCAAGTAGAAAGCACCCAGACTATTCTCCATCTGGAGATGGCCTATCGTATGCCAAACCTTCCATTGCCCTTCATAAATTCAGCCACAAAGATCTGCTGCCTAAAATAATTTGAAAGCTGCTGCTGTTAAATTACATGAATCATCCTGTAAAGAACGCCAGAATCATGAACAATTTGCTACTGATCACTGAATCGGAAAACTTTTCATAAAACAGGTACCTGTGTATCCAAATTCTCTAGAGTACTCTACTAATATCCTGCTATAGCTTATTCATTCTTTATATAACTTATAAACTATAAACTGTAAATTCTCATTTGTAATGCTATAAATTTAATAATTAATATGTAAATTTCTTTAATACTCTAGCCTGCCTAACTCTATCTTTCTTGGGTTCGTATTTCTAAAATCTACATTTTATCATATAATTATCACATGCTCATAATTTTCTAAGTATAAATCTATGATCGCTTGAAACAGTGGATGCGTGTCAAATTTTCACTAATATTTACTTTCATAAATAACTTAATATTTTCATATAAATCGACACGCATTCAATGCTTCTTTTATTGTAATGCAAGGGTCTATTGCTTAGCAAATGGCTGACATATTAGTTGTAATAATCACCCAGTTTATATATTGTTTTATATTTTATTAAATCTTGCTTAATAATTCCATAAAATTGCATTTCTTTGAGAGTCGCAAATGTTCATTTAAATGTTGATAGTGTAGGGCCGAGATATAAAATATATTTAAATCTTAACAGAATCATCGATACATTATACACATGTTGCGTTTTAGAGATGCGATGACCCATTACAAGCCTTGAATATTCTGGATTTTATAGGGTTGAAATTAACTCCAGTCGTCCTATACAAGCTGACAAATGAATGTCCCGTAGGACTTGACGATCGTCATGCAGCCTGGAGGCAATTGTGGCATGAACCACTTGTCCCTGATTATGCTTATGTGACACCTTACCTCTTTGGGCCTATGGCAAACACCAGCCCATCGTTCTTATAAACTCATTTACGGCTTTGCAGTTTCAATATACTGCCATTTCCAATCGCCTTTCTAGACATACCACGTGTTTTCTTTTATTAACTTTATATTCTATGTATAACTCTGTCCCTGCATTAGTGACATAACTCAATCGCAAATAAATGTTTGCCCCTAGTTATTAGTAAATATCTTTAATTAAATAAATATATGTCCGCTGCTATTCTTATAAATCTTACTTTAGACTCTTGCATTGCAAAGGTATAAGTCCCTAAAGGCATGCCTTAGAAATACTTGCTCGAGAATTTTAGGTAGCTAGGTTACGTCATCAAATAAATTTATTTCTCTTTGTAAACATAACAGTATCTGAAAATACCACTACTGAGATCTTAAATATAAAGTATTATTGGTAAAATGATTTCGTATAAATGTTTCTAAATAAATAAATGTATTTCTTGAATATATAACACAGTATCAGACAATTCCATTACTCAATTTAAATATTACCAAATATTATTAGTAAATAATTTATTATTAAAATGTTTCAATAAATAATGTCAAACTGTACGTCTGCCGTTACTTCTTTATTTATTTATTCAATAACCATTCTATATAATATTTCCTCAATTTTGTAAATATAAGTGTTTAATTAATATTAGTGTTATTATTGGCTAACTCGAAAATAAAATCATGAATCTCTTGCAACATCCCTGACCACCATGCCTAGAGAAATGTTTACTAATGTCGCATCAGATGTGTTGTTTTGTAGATTGTATTGTGGAACCAATAAATTATGTTCAAACTTAGTACTACAGGTGGCTTCACTACCTAGATGGTGCTGCAGTTCTGTGTGGTGGTAGAATTCTGCACTATGTTCATGAATCACACATTTTCTGACCGTTACAATATTAATTAGTACTATAATTTTTAATTATTGCTAGTTTATTGTATATTTTATATTATTTTTAGTTTGTCACTAAACTATTGCTTTTACATTTTTCTAATGTCATTCATTATTTTTAGGATTCAATATGATGTGATTTTAATTTAAACCAACAGAGATAATTTGCAGTGGCAATACTAAGTTGATTTTATAATGGTAAACAAAAAAAAGTTGTCACATGATTTATTAACTTTGCCATTAACTTTAAATTACAATTATTTATCAAACAAATTCGAATTAAATATTTAGGTATAATTAAATACCAACAACATTGGTTTTCAGGGTTTTTTCTATAATTTGTTTATTTATAAAATATTTACACTAATAAAGTTGTTTGCTGTTTTTTATGTAATTTTTTTATATTCAATTTATTAATAATAATATAACCATAAATTTTTTTTTTAAAAAAGTACTAAATAACAGAGTTTTAACCCTACCATATTTCGCTTTTTCTGACATTTTTCTTTGTCTCATACGTCAACATAAAATATATGATAAAATGATTATTACTTATCAGAAAAAAATAAATTTGACTTTGTTTAATAGATATTTTTGTTTAATAGTGATAGGAGTTCAATAAATATATTAAAAGTCTTTATATTGAAAACTAGCTACATCATTTATTTTCATAACACCTTCTTCTGGAAGAACCTATTTTTTATAAAAACATATTTTTATTGAACTTAATAGTTATTGTATTTTGAAACATTTATCTTTGTAATATGCAGATGCAATCTTGATGCATTCATATGTGGCAAGTTGTAACTAGCTTAGGCATATAAAATCATCTAATCACATTGCAGTAGATTTTCTAACATTTATGAGACACAGTCATAGTGATTTATTTCAATTTTTTAAATATTTTAGAAATAGACATTAACCTATATCATATGCACCTTGAATGTTTAGAATAGTCAAACAACATCTTTATTTTCTGATAGAGGGACCTCTCAAACCTCGACACAAGATAGTGACTTTTATAAAGATAAGAGTGGCTATCTTATCCTTAGTACAATTTTCCACTTATGTAGGCCAATCTGAAGCATCTTGATTTGGAAGCATAAAGCTGTTATTCTCTTCAATGTTTAAGGTGCTTCAGATTGGCCTATATAAGTGGAAAGTTAGATTAAAGATAAGACAGCCACTCTTATCTTTATAAATTTGCTATATTGTGCCGAGGTTTGAGGGTCACTCTATTGGCAAATAAAGATATTGTTTGACTATTATAAACATTCAAGGCCATATTATATAGGTTAAAGCCTATCTCTAAAGTGTTTACATATAACTTCCTGTGCACTTAATAAATAATTACAACTTTAATTTTTTAAAAGAATAGCATAAATATAACATTATTGAGGAACTTCAACAAATGTCATGTATTTGGTATTTGATATTTCATGATTTTAAAATATGTTTAAGAAGCCATTAAAATTAGTTCATAAACACTATAAAATGTTCAATATTACTTGATTAAAATGGAAGATTATGTCTGAGGATAGAATGTCATGGATATCTATAATTAAGCAATCTCTTGAAGTTTTTTAGCAATGAAGTTTACTACAGAAGAAGTTAAATAATAATATTACAAAGGTCAAATGGGATAGATATGGACATATAAATATTTAATGGAATTTGTTTACTCATCACAATTTTTTTTATCCTTTTTTCTTTTTTATCAATCATAATGTATATAAACTGATGAGTATATGTGTGTATATATATAAGATAATTTAAGCTCAGGTTTCAAATATCAAGGGAATAGGTTTGAATTTTTTTATGCACTCCTAATGTAGAATTGAAGACAGTTTTTGTAAATAGAAAATGATTTCTTTCTTTCTTTCTTTCTTTCTTTATTTCTTATGAAGTATGGATCTCATGAATGGGTATTATAGTATTTGATAACTTAGATTTTGTAAGTTGGTTTAAACATTAAGCCAGTTATGTAATCTGAGCATATACATATAATAAACTGTTATATATGCTAATGAAACTCTAAAATTGTTAATTTGCACTTTCAAGATTATTAGGTTACTGGGCATCGAATTCTCTTAAGAAACATTTTATAGATACAAATCAATCTATTTTGGGATTTGCTAAAAAAAATCCTGACTGATTTGTGGACAATGATCTTAGTATAATTTGATCAAAAACATGTGACAATATCCATTTGGAATAAATAAAAAGATTTAATGGTAGAGGTTCATTGATGGGCAAAAAGAATTAAAAATGATTGTGGGATTATTACTGCAAGGAAGATACATGCATTTGCTGATGATGATTTTTTTTAGATGGTCTGAAAGCTATATATAGATTTAAAAAAATGGTGTAATAAAATTATTAAATCCATCAATGGCATTATATTATATGATAAAAATGATATTCAAAACAGAAAGAAGAAATATTTTGATTGTCTTTTGAATTAATAATACAAAAATGTGATGATTTATAATGGTATATCCATTTTATCTATTTATTGGGATTATAATCTTAAAAATAGAAAGATTCCAGATCATAATAAAATGTCTAGAAAAAATTTAAAAGATTGTAATTTTTTAAGGATGTACAGACTGATGAAGTTGTATTATCTGATCTTAAGGATGCCTCTATTATTTCCATTTTCAAAAATAAAATAGACAAAATTGCAGCAATTATTATGGAATATTATTATTCACTAAAGCTTTACAGAATATGGTTGCAAAGTTTACTTCCAGTCATAGATGAATGGTTACCAGCAATTCAATGTGGTTTTACAGAATCAAGAAGCACTAGTGATATGATTTTTGTTGACAAAAAATGCAAGAAAAATATCAGAAACAAAAGGCTGATTTATAAATTACTTTTACTTTAACCAAAGCATTATTACATTGTTTGAAATAAGTTGGCATCAACCAAAATATTTCCATATTATACACCTATATGATCATGTGAAATAAAATATTGTTACTACAAGTGAAAAATCTGAGGATTTGAAATGAAAACTACTATTAAGAAAGTGTACTTTTTCAACTTGGTTTTAGATTTTTAAGATAGTGGAATTTGGAATTTGTATAGACTGCTTAATGAATTAAGGATCAAAATGCAAATCATAGCTGTGATGGAATTTTAAATTGAAATCAATTTAAAATTATCAATTTATTTGATATTGTCATTGTTTGTCAATTCAAAAGACAACTTATAAAACATGTTTAATATCTTGAACATAACATATAAAGTTTGGGGGGGGGGATGACTTTTAGTTTTAGAATTCAAATTTAAATCTTTCAGCAACATTTTAAATAGAAAAGTAAACTTAAATATACTTTTTAATGTGCTGCAGTTGTTTTTAATAAGTGATACGATATATTTCATCACGTGCTATAACTAATGCATTTAATTTAACTGTATTTAGAGTAGTTTATTTAGCTAATTTACTGTATAGAAGTGAGATTTGAATGACCTATTGGATGTAACATAAACATATTAGAGGGGAAAAAATCATTTAAGCTCTATAAAAATTTCAAAATATAAGTAAAGTCATAAGTCCAATATGTTGTCCAACTTTTTAAATCTGATATATAGAGACCAGTATTGAAAATCATGTCTTTGTTGGATTGGATAAATAAAACAAATGAATTGAAAATTATTTTCATATTTTGCTGTAAACTTAATTATGGTTCTCATGGGATAGGTAGACTTTACTTAGTGTTTTTCGGAAAGAAAAAAAAGTTTGCTATAGAAAAAGTTAAAAGATAGCATCGTAAATATTAAATAGATTAATGAACCATATTTTGCATTCGTAGTTCACAGATTGATTTATATAGTCATCCTAAAACTTATTTCTAATGCATTATTTTTTCTCTTGGAGTGGGATTAGCCATTCTCGTTTGCAGCGGCTGCTAATGAAATGTGTTAATTTTTTTTTTTAAAATTATCATTAATTGTTGCTTTATTTTCATTATGTACAAATATAAAGATTGTGAACTATTCAGAAATCAAAAGCCAAAAATATGAAAATTATATGTTGTATTTATCGTTAATCTCAAACGAAGTCATTTGAAAGATTCATAAATTGTACAATTATCGATTAGTTTTTAAATAAATAATTATATCTAAAATTTAATGCACTAATTTAGTAATTTATAGAGAATTTTTTTTCTTTATGTTTTTAACACAGCTATTTTTACTGCGTGGGGAGGAGAAAAAATAAATTGATTTTATATTTCAAATCTTACCTTTAGTTTCCCTTTATTAAAATTATATTATTCTTAGAAAAATAAGATCTTTTTTGGTATATTATTTTCAAAATGTAATTTATTAAATATTTTATTCTTTTGCATCGCCGAGATTATGTGAAAACATTCATTCTTAAAGCTCTCTCTCTCTCTCTCAACTCCTGTCTTCTATGTCATCAACATACTTGGAAGAGTTTACTTCAAAAATAGGGTGGAAAGGATAAAAAAAAGAGAGCGTTTTGAGTAATTTTTCCACGAGGCTCCTACGATCTTCTTGGCTGTGTAAAACTTTTTCATTTAAAAAAGATGTTGAATAGACAGATTATTATAAATAAGATTCCGCGAAAAATAACAGGCATTGCTGAATAGAGACCTCTTAAATATCAAAATCCGAGAGCCAATTATCGCTAGGAATTTGAATGGAGAAAGAAACTTAAAATGTAGAAAAAGAAACAATATGCAGACTAAGCTATATATGTTCACGGTTCTAGTGGATATTTAAAAATATTTGTTTTTCCTTTCTCCGGCCTTATCCCGCCCAATAAAAATAAGCATGTAACAAATGTTTGCATTTGGTAGACAGGCACATCTGGATCGCTTAATCAAGTTTAGAAAATAATTGTGAGTAAGCCTTGTAAAAATTTTCTGCTAGCCGATGTTTATCAGTGTGGCATGGCTGAGTTGAGGAGTGTCCGGTGCATTTCTGACCTGGCCAAAAACCCTCACTATGATAGCCACACTAGGAGAGTATCATTTGGAATTAATCCAGGACACATAGAGATTAAACTAGATGATGCCAGAGTGAAAGTCCGAGGAGAGTTAAAACTACCTTCTACAACTGAGGAAAAAAAGAGAGCGAGAGCAGAAAGACATAGTATATTAAAAAATTTAATAGTTTTAAGTTTAGCTTTCCTCTTTTTATTTACAGCTTATCAATCTTTACAAAATTTGCAAAGCAGTTTAAATAGTGATCAGGGCTTAGGACTAGCTTCTCTTAGTGTAATCTATGCATCCCTTGTTGTGTCTTGCATGTTTTTACCTCCCTACCTTATTAAAAGATTTGGTTGTAAAAATACTCTAGCTGTTTCTATTAGTATGTATATAGGATATATAGCTGCTAATTGTTACGCTACATGGTACACTTTAATTCCTAGTTCTGTTATACTTGGATTGGCTGCAGCACCCTTATGGGCATCTATGTGCACTTACTTGACACAAACTGGAATCCGTTATGCTTACTTAACAAACAAAGAAAAAGCAGCCAATATTATTGCCCGTTTTTTTGGAATATTCTTTATGATTTTTCAGTCTGGGCAAATTTGGGGAAATTTAATATCTTCAACAATTTTAAGCTCGGGAAACATAACTTCAACATTAGATGATGAACTAAGTTGTGGTTCCCAATATTGTGATTACTTGACAATCAATTCAACTAGTGCTAGACTGCGAAGGCCGGAGTATAACCGTATTCTTATTCTATGTGGGATATACTTAGGCTGTGCTCTGATAGCTGTTTTGATCATTATTATCTTTTTGGATCAGTTAAAAAAAGACTGTAATGAGGATGACCGGCCAAAAATTTCTTTAAAAATTTTAGTGGAAACTTTACGACATTTACGAAATCCAGAACAGTGCCTTATCATCCCCTTAACTGTCTACAGTGGCATGGAACAAGCCTTTATTGCTGGAGATTATACCAAGGTAAGATAAAATGGTATATATATATATATATAAATAAATAATAAATGCAACTAGAATATTGTATAAGTAAATAAATAATAGGCTGATTTAGTTCAATAAAGCATATATAATATTAAGATTGTGACTGCTATATATGAATATAGAGTAATGGACCAACTTTCTTAACAACATTAGTGTATTTATAGAGTTTTAGACAGATATTTAAACTTCTTGTGTATCTGATAAACTATTTAACCAAATTACATGAATGGTGTGAAAAGACTGATTTGTTATTTTATGATGGATAGTAGGATCATAAAAGCATAAATATACAATAATGTACACTAAAATCTATTTATTCTTTACATATATATATACACCCATTATTTTGTTATTATTATTATTTAAATTGCTAGTATAAATATTTAAATTCTATAATTAATGATGCAGATTGAAGTATACACTCTGCAAAATGTATATGTAGATTACTATTGAGGGGAAATCATCATATACATTGCATGTAAAATATTATCATCAAAATTGAAAAAGACCAACAAATAAAAGTTTATATTATATATATACAATTATTGTTATCGTATAGATATTTTATTTCATATTATGTGATTTATTTAAATGTAAAATATTAGATCTATGATAAGAATTGTATTTTTGTATATACATATATATAAGCAAATGGGAATAGAGATTAAAAATTCAAATGCTATATTTGTAAAATTATAACCCAAAATTAAAATTTTAATGTATTGTCTAGATGAAAATGAAATGATATTTTGTTCAAATGAATTCTATTTAATAATCTACTCAGTTAAAACAAATTTACAAAACCAAAAATGCTGACAAGTTTTCATAACTCAAGATAGAGGAAGAAAATATATTTTAAAACTTAAGTTGTAACATAACAAAAAATTAAAATAAACATTCAACTACAAAATATTGCATCATTTTCATCTAAAATAAGTTAATAAATTAAATTTGAAATATTGTAAGCAAATATTACATGGCTACTAGCAAGAAGAAACTTTGCTGGACATCAAAATTAGATTCTTAGATTTGGATTTGACAACATAAATATCTCTAAAGTCTACTTTTAAACCTTAAATTATTTGCACATCTTTTGATAATTTAATTTATTATTAACAAATCATAATCAGCTCAGTAACTAATTACTTCTTATTTTTTAAGAGTTCACTGTAAACTCAAATTGTGTAATGTAACAATTTTTATAAAAAGTATTTTTAATAGAATGTTTTTAAAAACAACAATTACTTATTATAGATAGAAAAATTACATACTTTGTTTAAAAAACATATATATATATATTGACTAGAAATACCATAATCTATTGTATATTTTTGATCATATTTAACTATTATTTGCCATTGTTTGTTATCTCTTTATCATATTTTATTAATGCACTTCAATTTACAAAACTTTTTATGTGTTAATTTAAAGGATTATTTATACAATAATTTAAATGTATATGTTTATTAAATTTATGTATATACAAAAGTTATATTAATTTAAAATCATAATATTATAATGACAGTTTATTAAAAATTCTTTTCATATTTATTTATTTTATTGTATATCAAATTTTATTATGTCTATTATAGTTAGACAAAAGACATTCATGATGAGTCAATTTATAATTGGTAAGCATTAGTGTTGTAGATAAATATTTTTTTAAAAAAATCAATAGAAACAAAATTCACAGAAAAATACATTTTCATAATTTTCTGTATCTTATATATTTACAAGTCATAATTAATTTTTTTTGATATAAGTAAAATTTTGACTGTTCTTATGACACAGTATTTAGATCTCAGCACAAGTGATAAAACTAGAGTATGCAGAAAACTTATTGTATATAAAATACAGAAAATTAATCTATTTATTTTACATTAGACAATGGATAATAATATTAAAATTTAAATTTGCACTAGAGAATACTAACGTTCTTAATAGTAAAGATGTTTGAATAATTTCATACTGAGAAAAATAAAAAAACTTCTCAGTTTGATCATTACTATTATAATTTATTACTAATAAAATTATTTTTTAAGTTTAAAAGTAAAATTAAATTTAAAAAAATTCAGTAAATATCTAATTAATAAGTTTTCGGTTTTATTTTTTATATCTTAATTTTTGAATCATTATTAATAATCAAACTAACTGAAAGCAAAAATTTCTCTTTTAAAGCAAAAACAATTTTTCAACTTTTAAAAAAGTTATTATATTGAACTGATAAACAGCAAAAAATAAAAAATCAGACAAGTATTTTAAATTTAAAAAAATAAGTGTATCCCTATTTTAAGAGTTTATAAAGTTATTCTATTAGCTTATGAAATTTTGTACTCATAGCTATTTTATATAGTAATTGTAAGCTTTTTATTTAATTTTTTTTTTCAATTGTGGATAACAGAAACTGCAGATATAGAAAGCAGAGATAAGGAAGAACTATTGTATATCGTGCATATATAAAAATGTTAAAAAGTGTGAAGAATTATCAAAAATTATATAATAAAAAAATTTTATCTTTCAAATACAGAATCAAGTGTTAAATTCATTAATTATTTTTATTTATGATTTTTAAAAATTCTTTCCATATCTAATGACTTGTAAAATCTTTTTATTTTTATATTTGGAATATTACATAATGTTATTTATACTAGTTTAAAAATTAAAATGAAGATGCATGTTTTTAATATTAAATACTAGCTTCATAATATAACTATGAACATCAAAGTTTATTATTAGTAATACATATAAAATGCTAGAACTAGTGTTGTTTAAGGAGGGTAGAATAAATGGGAAACAAGTATGTTGGGGAGAAAGTATTACTGCTTGCTTATAGTACACATAATATCACAATTATTTGATAACTAGATGTAAATGCTGAAAAATTATTGTTCATTTTTAGTGATAAAATATTAATTTGCATTTATATATAAGTACAACTGAATTTTGTTTATTATAAAAAAGATATTTATAAAATGAACTGGTATACCTTTCATAGATTTATTAAGTTTGTTATCTTACTGTTTAATACAAAACTGTCAAAATAAAAAAAAATAATAGGACAGTTAAATAATTAGATAGAAGCAATAGTCATTGGCAATAGAGACAAAGATCACATAAAGAGGCCAAATAAAATAAAAGCAACAAAAAATAATAAAAAACAATCAGTAGTTGAAAATAAATAATTATAAGGTCAAAGACAAAAGTGAATATTCATACAGTCAAAAATTTGAAACTCACAGAAATAAATAATAAGGAGAGAATAAACTTTCAGAGTCAGGCAAACAAAAACTCCAAAGTCAATAAATAGTTTAACCAATAAAAGTCAAACACAAAAGTAAAGAGGATCAAAAGTTATAGGTGATGAAAGAATTGGAGCCATAAATATTGAGGGAAAGAGACATGACAATTATAACAAAAACATTTAAAGAAATGATTAAAAAAATGCAGAAAAATTATGTAAAAATAATCAGTTAATAACTAAGAAAATTTAGAAAGATAAAATAATCAAGTCATGTTGGAAAAAAGCACAAAAATATAATGAAAAAAAAAAGATGAAATATTCCAAGCATTTGAAGTAAATATACAAGTAATGAGAATAAACATAATGAAAAAAACCCAATCAAATGCTGACAAAGCACAAAATGATGTCAAAACAATCAGCAAATAAAGTTAAATGAAATAAAAGAGCAGCATCAAGTAATTCTAAATAAAATGAAGAAAGAAATAAAAGATATGAAGTTGAAAGTAACAAGTTAAATTTGAAAATATATCATATTTTTTTATACAGAAAAAGAGAAAAGTTTTGACCAAAAAAATAAGTCTACAACCAAGACTCAAAACGTAGCATATATTAATGTAAAAATGAAGAAAAGTCAAAAAAATATCATATGAAAGAAAAATGAGAAAGTTTTAAAAAATTCAGAACAGACTTGTATCCAAAATCACCAGGTCTAAGTACAAATATGGACTAGTTGCAGATTGAAATTGTCTAAAGCAGTGGTCTCCAAAGTGATATATGCATACCTCAGAAAGTACACAAAGTGATTCTTAAATGTGCATCAATATACTGTGAAATGTTATTATATTTCAAAATGTAATCATTATTTTATTTAGTGAGAAAATGCAATTTTATTAGCTTTTTAGCAGAAAATTAAGAATTTAAATTTATTGATTTTTTAGCGGGATTCAGAATCGATTTCTGATGGGAAAATGCATTTCATATCTGGCAACATTGTTTACATCCTGGCCACTCAGTGCCCCATTGTGCAAGTGCCTGGTAGGTCGTGTATAATCATCGAGAGAATTTTATGAACTGTATGGAAGTAGCAGTGTGTATTGGAATAACTATGAATAAATAATTTGATTTTTGACTATACAAACATATATTATATTATAGGAGTTAAACTTATAATTATTTTCATCTTAGGGGTATATGATCAAAACAGTTTGGAGATCACTGTTCTAGAAATATAAATAGTTATTAAATTCGATGTGAGAGATAAGAATTACATCATGCTTGCTAGAAGATCTTTCAGATCAATTAGATCTTGAATAACACCACCTCTGAAAAATACCTACACAGTCATAAAAAATAACAAGCATATGAATACTAAAAATTATATCATATTCCTGAGGGAGGTCTATAGATAATCTCAAATTTTAAAAAAGATATAGTTCTGAATATGCTTCTTTAAAAAAATGTTACAAATCATTCTATCATGTGTTTAAGTGGTCCCGTACTAATCAAGGCAATGCATGTAAATGATACTATGTAATACTTACATAATTTAAAACCTTGAATGAGGGCTTTAAAAATTTTTGGACCACTAAATGATAATGCATTCAAAGGCACTTATAATGCCAAGCTCTTAAATCTTTCTCAAAAAATGTATGTAAGGTGAGAGGAGAGGATGCTAATAAAAAGTCTCCTGATCAATAAGAAGTTGTATATATATATATATATATATATACATAACTCCCATGTATCTATATATATATATATATATATATATATATATATATATATATATATGATAAGGTTATAAGACCAGTAGAGAAAAATGCCAGTAAAAATAAATTCATGATCATAAAGAAAATGTGCATATATGTAATGTTAGTATATGTATATTTCATATGGTTGTAAACCATGTATTCATATCAATCATGCAACTATAATAATTAACTTTTAGATCAAAGGGATCATTCATCCTTCCTAATATACTATATCAGTTGAAAACAATATGAGCATAATTTTTTTTATTTGGAAACACTAGTTGTGTATAATATGATGGGTAGCTATATGCCAGTAGAGTTTTTTGTTTTGAGTTATTTATAGTATAGGTATGTATGTGATGAGAACTATGCTACCAAGTTACAGTTTTGAAACATGATAAACTACAAAAGAGATGTATGGTGACATGAAAGAATACACAATTTACCAATAACATGAAGATGATGCACTCATACAATCTGGTCTTGTCTTGGAGAAGAATAATGATGGGAATGAATTAAAATTTGGTCATTTACTAAATTCACAGAACATGAGAGTTAAATGCAATGTTCTAGTTTAAAGATAATAATTGCCAATAACAACTGCAAAAACAACTACCATATGTGATGCATCCAGTTATGAGATGTGCAATAAATACAACAGTAATCATTATCTAAAGAATAATTTTAAAACAGTGCTGACAAAGCATCATCTAGTAAGGCCATAAAGCATTATCAAAACAAATAGGCATAGATTAACAAACGAAACATGAAAATTTGCACAATCATTTTATTTCCTCATTTTCAAGGAGATATCATGATTAGATAAATTAAATTTCAAAAATATGTCAGATACTAATCCTGATGAAATCAGTTCATCAGTTTTGCATATCATATTTTAGCTAGTCCGCCATTTAAAAATGTGACTTTTTAAAATTGTTTAGTAAAAAATTTTTCAATTTATAAAAACGATTATGACTTTTTTCAAAGATTTTTTACCACTTGTTATTTTTTATATATATAAAAAATAAAATGGATTTCCATTTTTATGCTATGTAGTGGTAAAAATATGATGCTAACATGTCAATTGTTCTTGTTATTTTGTCAAGAGGCTGGATAAACTGTAAGTCAATGAAGAATGCTGTATATATAATAAGATCATCAACTTTAATATTGTTTATGTTATTTTTATGTTTATTAACTTTCAAATAAAAGTAGAGTACCATTAGCCTTCAAAGTTCTA
Organism: Epiperipatus broadwayi; assembly: GCA_028023455.1. Taxonomy (NCBI): domain Eukaryota; kingdom Metazoa; phylum Onychophora; class Udeonychophora; order Euonychophora; family Peripatidae; genus Epiperipatus; species Epiperipatus broadwayi. The sequence continues at coordinate 11,986,111 of JAQFVV010006199.1, forward strand.
TGGCTTTTTTAGATTTGTGAACTTTTCAAATTTCAACTATACATTTTTTCCCTTCTCATTATAAATCAAATCTGCTGAAAGTTAATTAAATATTGATTTATCTATATATTTTTTATAAATACTTTTTGTATTATTTATAAATTTATTTTATTATTAAATATAACATTTTAAAACACAGAATATGTTTATATGAGAATATAATTTTAATTCAATAGCGGAAATTAAAACAATAAATCACAGCAGATACTTTGTAATTTTACTTCGATAATAGAAATTTTTCATTTAGATGTATTTAGATTAATGATAGTTTATCTGGATTTTAGTAGACACATGTTGAAATCACCAAAAGAGAACTCATGTCTTTTATTAAATTTACAATAGTAAAATAAACAAAATATCAGTATGATTCAAAATTTGAATGCTTTCATTGCCCTGCTTGGAGTGGTGTAGGAATAAACTCAGGAAATCTGTTGCTTCCACTGACCAGATTTCGTATAAATTACCAAACAATCACTAAATACCTAACCCTGTTTAACTCAATAATGTTAGTTCCATAACTCATCTAATATTATAATTGATCATTATCCATATTTGTAATATATCATCCATATTAATTAGTTTAATAAATGTTTTGAGAAACAATAGATCACTGATTATTATTTTATATTTTCATTTGATTTGGAAAGTATTTTCAAAGAAATAATTTAAATAACTTCTCAAAGCTAGTTAGTCACGTGTTAGATTAAAAAAAAACCTACTAAAATTTTGTTGAGGATAATTGATCACATATGAGTCAGTGGGAAAACGTGATATGTTTTTTTCTATAAGCTATATAAATACAGAATATTAGACTGAATTAATAGTATAAATGGGTAAGTGTAATCAATGAAGAAATGGTGAATTTCATGATGCTGTTAGTGAACATTTTGGAGATGGTCATAAGAATTTGATCACTTCTTGATCTTGATTTTGCCTTATTATTATTATAGAAATAATAATAACAATAATGATGATGATTGAAATTAAATTTTGTTATACTGACAAGTTGTACAAATAAAATAAAAAGGCTTAGAATAGTTTTTAAAATGTGATTATTTTATTAGATCTTTAAACATTATAACTGCCATATCTTCAAAAGTTCAGATTTGTAGAAATATTTTTATTGAAGGATCCACTTCCCAACATATTTTGTATAGATTTGAAAAATCACTTAAAAATCAACATTATTAAGATCAAATATTTTAATAATATATAAGATTGGGATAAAGCACCTATTTTTAAAATTGATTTAAAGAAAAATCATAATTGACATTATCTCATTTTAATTTAAGAAAAAACTTTTCACGAGATCTTATTAATTAAGATTACAATATATATAGTAAACAACTGATTGCTTTATGACTTTATGAGAAATTATAGATATTCTGTTATCTGAGATTCTAAAAAAATCAAAACCACAAAACATGAGACAATCTGGAATCGCTCGCAGTATGTGTATCTGTTTGTTTTTTTTTATTTTGCTTGCTATCAAAAATTTGTAAATCTTTTAATTGTTTCTACTGTATTGTAATTATCATAATTTTTTTAAAAATGATTTTAAACTATATATTTATCTACAATGTCCAATTTGAAATTGGGATGGGAGCGGGTTCTATTATAAGATGTAACTGTTTAGTTTTACAATTTAATGCAATCTATAACTCGATGTAAATTATTTTCTGAACAATAACACGACTTTAAAACTAAAATTATTTTCTAAAAGTATATATGTAATCACATCTAAACTCCAAGTATATAAATTATACTTGTATTCAAATATTAAAAATATATATGACAAACTTACTATGCAAAAATATTTGTCATTAAATGTTTTTGGCATAAATTTTTAGTATTGGTTTCCGGATTAAATTTAATAGATTAGAAAAAAAATATTTAATTAAATAATAATTAAGATTCTTACGTGATTAGAATGATATTTCTACTTTTCTTAACTTTTATTTTGATTTTTATCAAATTAAGATTAAAATAAAAACGGATCTGTTGCATTCATCCAATACTTTACTATTTATATGATATCTGCAATTAATTACCTGTATAATAAATAAATATTTTTTTTCTTCGATATTATTTACTAATATAAAATATATCAACTATCTTTTGACTAAATTACATTTTAGCTAATTATAACAATACCTGTAGAATTATTTATTTACTTATTTCTTAGAGCTGTAAAGAATATTTATTATCTAGATTATACTACTATTAAAGACATTAAAAATATATAAAATTATATCTGTTCTCTTTTAAAAACAGCCAGAAGCACAAAAGTTCTAAATAAATATTGTATTAGAAATTACAAATAATAATTCAAAATATCTCGTTATTACATTAACCTTAAACTAGTTTTAAAATCTAAAGTGTGTGTGTGTGTGTGAACATACATATACATTCATTTTGTATTTAAAACATTTAAAAAATGCTTCATTGTTATTTACATTAAAATTGTTTTTGAATGTAAAGCTTTATATTCGTATACATAAAATACCCTAAATTTCAGGAATTCACTCAAAAGATAAATAAATAAGTTAATTTTAGATTATGTGTGTTTATATGAAGAATTCTATTTCAGTTTCTCTGTACAAACATGGCAATGTTGTTGAAAAATAGTTTTTGTGATTAATGTTTTTTTTAAAAAAACTAAAAGGTAGAGGTTTGTAAAATTCATGTATTATCTACTACATCAGTCAATGCAATGCCTTATGACAGAGATATAGGGTTCTAAGAATTCATAGATTTTGAACCTACATTTAATATTGATGATGAATATTTGTTTGTCCATCTACAATTGTCGTTGATTTACAAATATTTTTTTTTAAAACAAACATAAGTAGACTTCATAAAGTTAAAAGTGATGAAGTAATAATTGATATAAAAAATGATGTGCTTTTGTATAAAGACAATTATTTAAAAAAAAAAAAACAATAAATGTTTTATTATAAGTAAAAAATAGAATACAATTAAAAACAAATGAAAATGATTTATTATAAATTAAACATATAATACAATAATTAGGTTTGTTTTTATATTAGACAGTAAAATAAAGTTGTTTATCCAAATTTTAGGAAAATACAAAATGCAAATAATTCTCTGTTTAGCTCCAAACAAAATTTTAATCTGATAAAGAGAGGGAAGAAATATATAACTATATTGAACACTTTTCTTCCTAATAAACAACATGTTAAAATTGATATAAAAAATCAGAGATATTTAAAAATTATAAATTCCCTGGATAAAACAGATGTGAGACAGAAATGAGAAGAATAAACTTTTAGCATTTATTGAAAAAAAACATTCAAATGATGCCAAGTTATACTATATAGATATTGGTTAATTGAATCAACATTATTAATTAGTGAAATAGATAGTATATGTTAATACAAAGTTTAAAATTTTTTTAATAAAATTAGTCCAAAAATGAAAATTTAATAAGGTATTATCTAGTAGGTGTGAGAATGTCACCCATTATTTCCAGATAACTTCAAGCATTGTGATTTTTCAAAACCTCTGATATGTATTTTTCTCAGTTGCATTTGACTTTTCTTTAAAACTATCATCTTTAAGTAAAAACTGAGGATATAGCCATTTCTTTAAATTAAATATTACAAATTATAGTTATACAAAAGAGTTAACTATTCTCAATATTTTTATTTTCATGAAGTAAATCAGGTACATTCTATCTGGCTCCAATTCTAGAAAAAGTTTAAGGATTTTTTGCTCTTCTCATACACTTAACTACCTTTCTGTTAATGAACTTTTTTAAAAATAATTTTATGATGTCCTTTAAATCTTTCATTCACAGTTTATAAGAAAACAGGTTGTCTAGAAAATTAGATCATACATTTCTTATTGTTATATTTTATTTCTTATTACTTAAAGTTACATGCTCAAAATAATACTGGAAATGTAACAGAAAACAACTTATTTAAGAGAGTACATTAGAGTTTTATCAGAAAGTTTGTGATGATAGGATTTCATTTGCAGTAATATGTTAGACTAATTTTATCATGTAGTTTAATTGTGAAATATTCTTAGAAAAATTCAAACTTTATACCTGCCCAAATCTATCTTATCTGTTAGTAATAACACATTGATTAATATGCAAACAAATATTTTGAGTAAAAAAAGGAGAATGTAGTCAGTTAAAATGTTGTGTTATATACTAATTTATATGCTGTTACTAAATATATAAATAAAAATTTGTTTATGTAGAAAAAATACTCATAAATAAGATTTGAAAGTTTTAAAGGAAATTGAAAATTGAATTAGATGACCAAAATAATCCAACTTATAATTACAAGTATATTAGGATGTTGAACTATCTCTTTGCTTTTGAAGTAATCTCTGAAGAAATAAAAAAATTTCATGAATTTTAGATTCCTATAAACTATTACAATAGGATACATACCCCTTCCGTTTGTATGTATTGCATAACTAATGACATCTAAAATAAAATTTATAACATATTTTAAATTATTAATGTTGTCAAAGTGCCTAAATAAAATGATTACTGAGGTCGAATTAACAAAAATAGTTTTATTTTTTATTTCATGTGGTCTATAAAATAGCATGCCCTCAATTAGGCTGCCTGACATCTTACTATGGTGAGACTCAGGCTGACATCAATACAAGAATTTACCAACATAGGTATGCATACAACAGGGTTAAAAATAAAAATGAAGGAACATCGATCTTCTGGGACCACCAAGCAGCTACAGGCCACATATTTGAACCCAGTTCTGCCCAAATATTTTGTACACCGAAGAGAAATACCAAAAGAAAAGTCAAAAAAGCTTTTTACATAGCAAATGACCTCAGTGCCATTAATAGAAGAAAGGTATGCTTTGCTCTTTCCAAACAATGGACTAACTAATTAAAAATTCAAGCTCATTTGCATATGTGTACAATAAATCACAACAGTCTTCATTTGTAAAGCTATGAATATGAGATTTGAATACTAAATTCTTGAAAGTGCTAAGCTGGCATATTAAACCTTATATTATAATTATCACTAAGGCATGTGACAAAAATCCCATATTTATAATTACAATTTTTATTGGTGAAGAGAAAAGCAATTTATTACAAAAAAGTAATATTATAAATTACCTATATATACTGCAACATTAACAACTAAACAAACTTTGTTTATTCTATATGTAGAAAGTTGGTACATTGTATGTTTCAATCTGTTTGCTCTAATCTGTAAGCTATTTCTTAATTGTCCTCATTAATTATGCTAATTTGATTAGTTCTTTTATTGACATGTTGCAAAATGTCTGATGCAATGTCATAAAACTAGTAAAATTAACTTCTAATAATGTAAATACCAATGATGCCTTGGTTTATGTATAATTCTTATGACTGTTGATCTTTTTTATTTCAGCTATAATAAATTGATAGCATTTTTTTGGAAGTGAAGCATGTATGAAACTTTTGTTTTCTGATTTGTTGTTTTTTCAAACTTGATGTTGTTTACAATATCTTCCTAAATGTTATTATAATATTACTATATGTTATTTCTGGATGTAACCCAGCAAGAATTGCTTGTCATGGTTGCTTAGTAAATATCCATTGTAATAAAAACTTACCTCTGATTTCTGTGTCCCTTAATAATATAGTAGCAACAAGAGTGAAGCATATTCAATAAATTGATAAAATGTGAAATTTGCAAAAATGAACTAATACATAAGCTCTTACAAAAAAGCTATTAGAGGTTAATGAGAAAACTTGTTTACCTTCAGGGATTGTTAACTAGTAGTAATTGATTTCCACTTAATGAATAATATTTCTGTAGTAAAATTTTCATTTCACCACTCTCATACAATATAGGGACTGGTTTCTATCTGTTTACAGTTACATTTATATGCAAGATGTTAAAAGTAGATAGGAATCAGTGCTTATTTTAGTGGTGTAGTGAAAATGACACTACAGAAATATTCAGTAATAATTGATAGTTTATTGGCAACATCAAAAATTACAATTATCTGTGTTTAGATTAATATAATCCCATGTCTACTCTTTATTATAATAAAAATCCATGGAAATATTTAATTCATTATATATATATATTGTGCCCATTCAGATGGTCACAATATATATATATATGGAAATATTTAATTCATTATATATATATATTGTGACCATCTGAATGGGCACAAATAATTGACATACTTTGTATCTGCATCGAATAGTTATATTGTATCAAAAAAAATGAAATAGCCTTAGAATTTTAAAATTTTTTGTTGGAGATTGTTTGAAGCTTAGATATGGGTTGCTTATGCAGTTAATAGACCACTTTATAAGTATTCATTATTATTATTGTGGTTAGTGAAGTATTTAATGCCAGAGAGAGGGGTTGTTGTTATAGGAATTGGTATATTTGGACAGGAAAATGCAAAGTTATTTTATGTTAGTGTAATATTTGGTTGAATGGTTTCAAAATCCTTTATTCATTAATATTTATTCTTATGTCAACAGTTAATAGCCATTTCAATTATATTTAGTTAAGATAGTTTAATATTTATGTTGCAGTACATGTGCATGCATATATGTCTGTATTATGTTTCATTTCATTTCCATCTTTTAATAACAACAAACAATAGTACATGTACAATAAAAACATTTAAATTACAGTAATTATCTTAAAAATAATTTAACAAATATATATTTCTTTCCAATGATTAATAGATAGTTGAATCAATGAATTACTTTACAAATTAAATAAATTATTAATCATTTTTGTTTAATAGTTAATTAATATTCATTTTTCTTTCAAGTTTGTAAAAGCTATTTATTTTATTATTATTATTTTTTTTTGTCTTCATTTAGTTCTAAAAATCAAAGTGATTTTTTTTTAGAAAAGATTTTTTTGAATATGTAATTAGCTGAGATAGAAGAGAAGCATGGGAGTAACCTTGTGAAGGGAAATGACCTTTGCAAAAGAGAGCTATTTAACAAAGATCTCCAGTAAAAATTTGCTTATTATGTAATGTAATTGTAGCCAGTAAACAGTGGCTCATTATCATGAAAGTAAAACCAGTTGCTGAAGTCAAATTGATTTTAAAAAGGACTTTGGAGTAAAACTTAAAAAGGATCTTAAGAAATTTATTATGGGAAAAGTTAATTAGAATGCAATTCTAAAATTTAAAAAAAAGTGCGTCAGTTTACTTTACTCTCCTTGATTTAAACATTTTGAATTAATCTCTTCATAACTATTGCTCTTTTAAAAAATGTATGTGAATAATGTCCAATCTACATTACTTCATTTAATTGTCATTTTAAATAAGAATAAATTGCATGAATATTATTGTTGTATCATTAACCAACATGTGTCTGTTAATATATATGGAAAATGCATGCAGAACTATTTTACAGAATATATTTTAATTTTTCACTATTTTCCGTGTTATGTTTTTGTAAGGATTAAACATAAAATTAAGGATATGCATATTTTGATAAATCATGCCATGTTTAAATTCATCATAAAGAGATGACAGTATTTGTTTGTCTGGTAGTTCTGGAAATAATATGTATTTTAAATGAAGGAAATAAAACGTGAGCTACTTCAAATTAAGTATTTGCTTAAATCGAATAGAAGGATAGGAATGCGGGTAATTTTTGTTCTCTTCGATAAAGATGGAAAATAAAACAAAGTATTATTAATTGAAGAATTACTAATGAGTCATGGTATCTTAATTGGAAATAATCAAAAATAAACTGTGTCTATATTAAATTATAAAGTGTTAAATGCTACTCAAGAAACTACTAAAAATAATTGCGTACTTAGTTTAGAACTACAATGGAATGAGTGAGATAATTCCTGTCCAACAGTAACTAAATTTTCATCATAATAGAAGATAAATTGATTGCTTATGTATGATATAGTAACTCAAATAACTTTGTTATGAACGTCACAGATGCTGAGTCCTATTTAAGCATGATTATATTTGTTTGGTTATCCTACAGCAGTTTATTTTAATTTAAATTCAGTTTGAAATGTGTCCCATATTGTTTCAGAAACCTGGAGCATAGCTTTGCAAGTGAACTTTTATTTTAAGTTACAAAACTAATAACTTTTGTTTCTTTATTTTTTTTTTATTGCTTGTCATAATTAATGTATATGATAGGTGGATAGACTTATTTATTATTATGTTTTATTTATGATTTGGGTAGTTTTGATCTTCTAGATCATCTCCAAAGCGTATCCAAATGAGGAATACGCTGGGTAAAAAAAATTGATTTTGTACAAATATGTCTTATTGTTTTTTTTATGAAGGTAAAAGAAAGAAATATTTTTTTTTACATATTATTAGAGAGGTTTATATTTATTTTGTATACTTTATTATCTCAAACTGGGAATTTTGTTTTTTTTAAAATCAACGAATGTATAGTTTGCTAGATATGAAAGAAAGTTCGTTCGTAATAATTATAACTATTCAATTTTAAAAGTAACCTAAAGTTTGTTCTGAATTAAAAGTTATACCTTAATGCAATATTTAATTACCATGTTGCCTGCATAGTGTGTAATTTAGAGTTAATTTTATATATGTTTTTATTCATGGGTGTGTGTCTGTTTTGCACAATTATGACAGTTGTTTGATAAAGTTCAGTTTGTGAATGTTTTATGTATAAATTTTGGGTGCTGTCATATTCTACTGAGTTGAATGGATTAGTAGGTTATCTGTATGTATTTATCTGCCAGCGTGTATTTATAATGTTCGATATTTAGAAAAGCTTTGAGAATGGAAAGAAATCTGATTGTGTTATAATGTTTGTAGGGATAAAAGATTATGCTTATTTAGTATATGTTTTTCCATGAGTAGAGCCTAGTTTATATTATATGCAGATGATTAAATGATATTTTTTTGAAGTGATGTTTTCTTAGAGCCTGCTGGTGAGGAATAAGTCCCCACCAATGGTGTATTTAGAATCAGATGAATTATTGTAGAAGTGTTCAGTAAGAGTTTATCTGCTTCTCATGTAGATTTCCCTTATAATGTATAGTATGTATAATCATGAAAATATAGCCATGTGTTAATTAATAGATGGCCAGATAAATTGTTAAATTAATTCTTGAGGTAGTATTAGTGTCTTATTTTATTGATGAATTACGACATTGTCCAAAATAAAATAATTGTATGATATCTTCTTAATGAATGGAGAGTTTATAGAAAAGATTGTTTTATATTGTTGCTGCTTGAACATGCATACACATGCGTAATATAAATAATATCGCGTATATAAAGTATAGAGTTATTGAAATTAAAATGAGAAATAAATGTTTTTGAAATACATTACATTTATGTAAATAGAAGTATAATGTTATTGAGATTAAAATGGGAAATAAATATTTTAAAATACAGTGTATTTATTTAAATAAAGGTTATAAATCATCAAATCATCAGAATGAACATGATTTTGTTGCTATGCATGAAAGGTATACATAATTGAAACTGATTATTAGTCAATTAGAGAAAGTTGCTTTGTTGAGAGCCAAATATAATTAATTTGATTTATTTTATTAATCCATAGTAATATCCTCTCAAAAGTATTTTTGTGCTAATAATATAACATGTTGTTTATTTAGTGTCATGTAAATGAAACATGTAGGCAAAGCATGTGTTCGAAGTCAGGATATTTAAGTTTTGTTGTTAATTTGCTTTGATAATAGGGATAATCCCAAACTGATGCTCAAAGTTTATTTGATAATTTAAAAATCTGTAGAACAAGTAGTCCATTTGTAGATATTATGTTAAACCAAGTTTATTTTATTGTAATAAATGATTTGTTTTAGTTATTTAAAATCTTAAAAACTGTGTCTTGAGTTATTCTTGTGTACATTCGTGTTTCCATTTCCACATCTCCACATTTCATAAATGTATTATAAAATAGATATATTATGTTAGAGTTATAATATTAAATCTTCTGGTGTCTGACAATATTGTCTCTTAATCCTAACATTGTAAGAAACATTGCCACTGGATAAATGTATTAGAAAGGTTGCCAAGTTAGTATATTTGTTAGATGATGATATGAGATTAAAATACCATATTACTGTCATTATCTTATTATTGAAACACAGTAAAAATATTTTAGTCAATTTGTTTCATTACATTTTTATCATACTTTAGAATTATAATTTATGGGCCAATGTATTTTATTTAATTCAACTGTGTTTGTTAAATTCCCTGAGATCTTATTGTTTATTTCTTGATGGGCATTAAAGTAGATGTTTATATTATGATATGCCAAGTCATAGAATTGTTCAGGAATATAATTATAGCAAGCTGATATATGTTGTATTTGGGTGAAGGAAGAAATTAAGTTTAAAGTATATTTTAATAGACTGTACCAAATAAACATTACGATTCTTTATTGTACTATTAATTAACAAAGGAATTTACATTATATTAAATGTTTTGTAATATTTCTTCTTTTATTCATTTTATTATCATATATCTTATGAACTGCCTATAGCCTCCCACTGTGCTGAGCTGAACATAAACTTAAATATAGAGTCTCAGTAATAATTTTGTATTATATATCTTATTATATTGTTCTATTCATTAATAGAACTGGCACCTGGGCATTTTGCTCATGTAATGTATATGAGCAGTGTTGGGAGTGTAGGTTACTATATATATATATATATATATATATATATATATATATATATAAACATTACAAGCATAAAGCTAAACTAGTCAATATATAATTAAAATTACCCCAAATCCAAAATTCAACTAGACCAGTATAAAAATAATATTAAAGCACAACCAAAGGTTTCACTGCTACAAGCAGACTTCTCAAGTGTAAAGAACTACAAAAACTATACAATATATATAATATTAACCATTACCCACAAATCCATTAACTTCCCATCCACCCTTAATATTAAAAAAACTCTCAAATAAGTTAATTGTTTCAGAATAATAAATTTTCAATAATAAAGATTCTTTAATTCTTCTTTTGATTTCATTTTTCTCAAAGAAGACAACCTTAGCTTCATGAAAATTAATAGTGTGGCCTGTATCTTTTTCATAGACATACAAAGCAGAACTAAGATATCTATTTTTAATTCTGCTTTTTTGAACCTTTATCCTTTTATTTAAACTCAAACTACTCTGACCTTTGTATACCTTCTTACAATATAAACAAGGGATAAAATATACTACACCAGGAATAGTCTTTCTATCAAAAAATTCTTTTATATTATTTAATAAATTATTCAATGTAACACCCCTTTTCCAAGCAAATTTCTTATTTCCAAACAATTTACTATTTCTACATACAATTTTATAAGAAGAGAATTTAAATGGCAAAGAAATAAAATATTTTTTTATATCCTTTACATCCTTACAAATATTACTATTAAATAAAATACTTTTAACAAATTTATCAGAGTAACCAACCCTCAGGTAATCTTTATAAAATTGACATTTCTGAAACAAAGCTACCCTACTAGAATTATTTAATTTATTATGGTTATGACAATAATTCTTTAAAGCAGCTACTTTATGAGGTACAGACTGATAGCTATCAGGTTTAATTATAGATCTTAATTCTCTACTTTTAACTAAATGATTAGAAATGTAGAAACTAATTGTTTACTATGCAGTCATTTAGTTAAAAGTAGAGAATTAAGATCTATAATTAAACCTGATATCTATCAGTCTGTATCTCATAAAGTAGCTGCTTTAAGGAATTATTGTCATAGGAATAACAAATTAAATAATTCTAGTAGGGTAGCTTTGTTTCAGAAATGTCAATTTTATAAAGATTACCTGAGGGTTGGTTACTCTGATAAATTTGTTAAAAGTATTTTATTTAATAGCAATATTTGTAAGGATGTAAAGGATAAAGAAAAATATGATTTTATTTCTTTGCCATTTAAATTCTCTTCTTATAAAATTGTATGTAGAAATAGTAAATTGTTTAGAAATAATAAAATTGCTTGGAAAAGGGGTGTTACATTGAATAATTTATTAAATAATACAAAATAAATTGTTGACAGAAAGACTATTACTGGTGTAGTATATTTTATCCCTTGTTTATTTTGTAAGAAGGGATACATAGGTCAGAGTAGTTTAAGTTTAAATGAAAGGATAAAGGTTCATAAAAGTAGAGTTAAAATAGATATCTTAGTTCTGCTTTGTATGTCCATGAAAAAGATACAGGCCACACTTAATTTTGATGAAACTAAGGTTGTCTTCTTTGAGAGAAATGAAATCAAAAGAAGAATTAAAGAATCTTTATTATTGAAAATTTATTATTCTAAAGCAATTAACTTATTTGAGAGTTCTTTTAATATTAAGGGTGGATGGGAAGTGAATGGATTTGTGGGTAATGGTTAATATTATATATATTGTATAGTTTTTGTAGTTCTTTACACTTGAGAAGTCTGCTTGTAGCAGTGAAACCTTTGGTTGTGCTTTAATATTATTTTTATGCTGGTCTAGTTGAATTTTGGATTTTGGATAATTTTAATTTTATATACATATATATATTATAATGGTCAGAGTGATCATTTAAAGTCTTACCATATCTGCACTACAGGGCACCACCAGGCTGTTTGAACCTGGAAAATTTATAGAGTAGGCAGATATGTGCAGTTAAGATTTAACTTTGACATATATATTTTATTCTGACCATCAGCCCTAGTCTCTAGCTCACAGAACAGCAGAGATAACATATAATTTTACTTAAAATATGTTTTCAATATCAAAAAATAAAAGCCACTGCCAGTAATTAATATCCAAAACATTTATTAACACACATATAAATAAAATTGAGGAATAAAATGTATTATTTTTGGATTTTAATATTAACTTTTAAATGAAATTATTCTTTTAAATTTTAAACCATTCACACAAATGGACATTTTATAAAAGTTTGTTTCATAATGTTGAGTATAGATAGACTACATAGATTGCACAGTTAAAATCTTTTCAAAACAATTGTTCAATCTCAGACTAAAAGTTTGCAGCCAAACCCAATGCCTGCTTCCAGATATATAGCCACAACCAATGCAGTATAAAGATGCTAGCATAAAACCATGTTGACAGGAATGTGCATTTGACAGCAAGATATTATTTGAGGGACATGATCCTCATCCAGTACAGGAATGTGCATCTGTCTGGTGAGAGAATCATGTATATAAAATAATTAAAAAGAAATGCTATGTATGGGGGGAGAGCGGTCTTACTGCCAACTTATAGTTCCCATTCATAGAGCTAAAAAGGGGTCAATGGTGCAGGAAATATGTCTGCATCCATTGCAACACAATGACTACATCTTTGGGTCATGCATTCAATTGGGCTTTGCCCTGTATGCTAAACATGTTTCACATTACATTGATATAAACACCCATATATCCTTCCACCAGCATCGACCTAACTATGAGACAAATAGCCTGAAATTAAAACCCATTCAAAATAAGCATAAATGATTAAAATATACAGTCATTGGTGGAATTGCAGAGGGAAATTTACAAGAAACCCAATGGCATTCATTATAAGATGCCACATTGACATCAATAACTTAAAAGATATTCGAATAAATACATTTTAGATGCTCAATGTGAGGTATCATATTTACCAAATATCTATATATTTTAATCAATATGAAAATAAAAAAATAATTAAACATTAACGAATCTATGCAGCCATCTATACCCAACTTAAATTTAATGCATTTAAATAATTTAGTCAATAAATATTAATATAAAAAAATGGAAATGATTAAATCAGCAAACTCAAAATATTTAAAATTAAACATCAATAATTGATTTTGAAATCTTAAGTCAGATTAAAGTTTATTTTAAAAATTAGGTTTCGCTTGTCAAATCTTAACGAAAGTTCTTAATTACTTTCTTTTTAAATTTTTCAGTTCATATCTTACAGTAGAAGAGCTCCCGGTTCCTGCTTCCAATTCCAGCAAAGACTTTATTAGTTATGATTTCATGGAAGACTGGTCTGTTGTTCATACCATAGTTCTTAATCCGGAGGCTGCCTTAGCTGGTTCAATCCTGGTACTATTTAATTGCAGTACCAATATGATTCGCAGTCTGCAACAGTACCATTCATAATTCAATAATCATTTCATTTGAAATAAGCGAGAGAGGTGACAAGTGCGTCTTATCACCCTTCTCAAAAAAATGAAGCTGGAACTGCTTTAATTTGAATATTTTTTCCTTTTATACCAATCATCCGGATTCACTGAACATAGTTTCCTGTTCCAAATTTTCGTTAAGATCTGAGCGTTCGTTGCTGCTTCTATTGGACATCTAATTTATTTTTTGTTCTCTTATCTATAACTTTCATCTGAATTTTTTATATAAGAGCCCCAAGGGATACTTTGCTTTTCATTTAATTTATAAAACAATCATTTCCATTTACTGACATTACATAGGAATCTTTTAACAAAAATATTTTAACTTTAGATCTTGTACTTTTTTTTATAAAAAAAGTACGTTCAAATCCTTTTTTTTTTATTTTAAACAAAAATAATACTTTTAAGGTTTTCATTCCATCTGTGTGATATATTATATAAGTTAAACAACTTTTAATTTTCAGTTTTTAAGTTAAGTTTTTTTCTTTTTAATAAATCAATTTTTATTTATAATCTTTTTATTTTAATTTAAAATAATGTAACGGCATATTATAAATCATTACAATATATATATATATATATATATATATTGTAATATCTAAATGATAAAGATGTACCAGATGATTAAACGAATGCTGTAATAATATTAATATTTAAAAAAAGGTGATAAAGAAGGTATTATAAATTCCAGACCTATGTTTTTACCAAGGTAATTACAACTCGCCTACAGAGAACATTGGATTTCCATCAACTAACAGAACAAGCTGGATTTAAAAGTGATTTTAGTACAGTTGATTACATCCAAGTATTGAGAGAAGTTATGATTTACCATTATGCTTTGGATTTATAGATTATGAAAAGGCATTTGATTCTATAAACATTTCTTATTGGATCATCAAGGTATATAAACAGCAAAAATTACATTAACTAATGATACTAGGAATGTTAATATTGAGAAGAGTATAAAACAGGGTAACTCCATATCTCCAAAATGTTTTACAGCAGTGCTGCAAAAAGTATTTTATGGATTAAAATAGGAAGCTAAAAGAGTAAAAGTAAATGGATATTATTTATGTCATTTAGATTTTTCAGATACTGTAATTGTTTTTGCAAATGATGCTTTAGAGCTTCAGGTAATGTTGCAGCAGTTGTCAGATGAAAGTAAGAAAATAGGATTAAAGATAATGTTAACAAGACTAAAGTAATGTTTAATGGATTTTTCAAAAAATTAAAATAAATATTGATTGTGATGAGTTAGAAAAAGTTAGTAACTACAAATATCTTGGACAGATTATTATTGTAGATGGAAACATAATGGATGAAATTAATCATAGAATTAAACTTGGTGGAAGAAGGGTTTTAATAAATCTGTTTTACCTGTTCTTACTTATGAATCTGAGTCTTGGACACTTAATAGAAAAGCAATACTGGAACTTTAGACTGTTCAACATAGTATGGAGAGATGCATGTTAGGAGTAACAAGAAGAGATCTGAAACCATTTATGGGTAAGAGAACAAATAGGTATTACTGACATCATAGGAAAAATTAAAAGATTGAAGTGGAGTTTGCTGAACATATTGCTAGAGGAGATGATAATAGATCGACAATTGAAATCTTAAACTGGATTCCAAGAGATTTCAAAAGACCCAGAAAGGGACCATATGTGAGATGGATGAAAGTGTTCAGGGGTTATGTGGAGAAGAGTAGCTAGATATCAGAGATGGACTGAATTTTGGGAGAGCTTCATCATGCAGTGGATTGACAATAGTTGACAGTGATGATGATATATTGTAATGTTATAAATAGGGCAGGTTTAGGTGTGATGCCCAAGAAACCAAGAGTAATAAATATTAATTAAATTCAAATTTGTAAAAAATTAAAATAATTGAATGGAAAAACTTTATACAATTAGTTTCTCAAATTTCTAATCTATAACAATACAGTCTTAAAATAGATATGATATAATAAAGAATGTTAACTGTTGTGGGCATGTTGAAAATTTAAAAAATAATGGTTTAATTATTAATTAGCTAAAATATGTTTACCATAATAATGTTTAAAATTTATCATAGTTGAAGTTTATTTATCTATATCCCTTTTAGTAAAATTGTAATCATTACTCTTGATTAATTAAAGTAAGTAATATTCAGGACTTCTATTTTAGTAAATGATAAGAATAATAATTTATTTATATCAGATAATAATAAATAACAAATGAAGTTAATGACATACAGAGGAATAAATTCAATACGCAATAATTATATAAATGTTAATATTGGATGGTTTAAACAACGGATTTAATATTCAAAACCAGACGACAAACTACATATACATTTAATTATCAAGTACATGAACTTTATAAGAATTCACAATTTATTACAATTTAGAATTATAGCAATACTTCTTAAAAAATCGAAATAAGTATTTAAATGAAATTAAATTATTAGTTAATTACAATTTTGAATAATCACTATAATTTTTCTCTAATTGTGTGTGATAACTATAACATTTATTTTTCAACAAACATATGGGCATTAATTATCTCTCCAAAATAAGCATATAAAATAATTAATTGAAGATAAACAATTGGTAAAGATGATGGGGTGTTCAATATTCACAGTTTAGATGTATTTTTAACTCCTTAATTCATTAGACTATTCAATATTTATGCAAGAATAGGGATCCAAACATATTGTTTAAAATTCCTTTACACTAGATCACTAATATAATTTTATCCAAGAGTGTTTAGTATCTGAATTTACATTTAGGGAGTTATCAGATCTCTTTAGTAAATTGTATATGAAATATCACAAACCACTAAATATTAATCTTCAAAGGATTTATCCAATTTTATTGTTATAATCATATAGACAGTAATGGTTATTGGATCCATTATGATGCAGTTTAATCTTCTGGAACTGGAATATACAGAAGCATTACACAAATTTATTATATATATATATATATATATATATATATATATATATATATTGTACCCTCACTAACTGGAAATCTAATAATATGAAAATAAGACTAGCTCAGATAAAATGATTATGCTAGGCTAAAAGACATATAATCAATAGCAAAGATATCCTATGATACTGTTTACTATTAAACTAGCTCTAACTGATTAAGAAATAATAAATGGTTTTGGTTTTATAAATTAAATAAATAAAATATTAATAAATCATGAGACAA
The DNA here is from genome assembly GCA_028023455.1 of Epiperipatus broadwayi. Classification (NCBI taxonomy): domain Eukaryota; kingdom Metazoa; phylum Onychophora; class Udeonychophora; order Euonychophora; family Peripatidae; genus Epiperipatus; species Epiperipatus broadwayi. The sequence continues at coordinate 12,003,476 of JAQFVV010006199.1, forward strand.
TAAAGTGAAGTACAATCAATAAATAATTACATTGAGCCAATATCCAACAGGATACAAACTCAGTGGCATAAGAATACTATCCCCTTCTATTATTTCAAATAATAATAAATTTATAGCATTCTTACAACTTTAAAATAATAATCAATTTAATATAATGCTACTAACTAAATCCTAATCTCTTTATTGAAATAAACAATATAACTATAATTATCTCAGATTCTTTAAAATAATTCTAAGCAACTTATAATCTTCTGTAGCTAAGTCTGATAAGGGATTTTGTATCATCCTCAACTACAACTAATTAATAATAATAACAACAATAATAAATAATAATAATCTTCGATGAATAATTATCAATTTTATCTATTGTTTGATGTTATGGTAACTATCAATAATAATAATAAGTAATATAATATAATCTCTTCGTTTCATGTGCATCTTAAATAGAATGTGTGGTATAATCTGAGAATATGTGGCAACAAATAACGTTATAATTCTATGCAATAAATTATATAATTAATTATGACCATAATAATAATGTACAAATAAATTTCTCAATTATATTATATTCTGAAGCACCATAATTTATTAAGTATATAATTATATTCGTACTGTGCAAATATTATATTTCTTTGGTATCTGACGATCATGTATTTGTAATAGTGAGGAGTGGATTGAAGCCTGTCCATTAAACTATGAGGATAGTCTATCTTAATATATATCTGAGCACTTATACTATATATGTGTGTAAAGATGATAGTCTGGACCAACTGATGATTGCTGGTTTAGCATGAAATACGTATATTGGTGATTATTTATCTTTTCAGCATATATGTGTTTAGGTGTATCGGTGTTATTAGATAGAGTGGAGAGAGGTGGGTGGTGTGAAAGTCTGTGCTCATATACCCTATATTACATATATATATAGCCACAGGTATATAACAAGCCTGTGTTTCAGTTAAAACAAGTTTAACAAAATTTATTATAAACTTTTAACAAAATTATATACAATATTTACAGTTATCTTTTAGATAAATTACATACTTCTTCTTTAAAAATAAATAAATAAAAAATCAACATGTAAATAAGTCTTTACTCCGACTTATAAACTTTTGCACATTTATTTACAACAACAACAACAACAATAATAATAATAATAATAATAATAATAATAATAATAATAATAATAATAATAATAATAATAATAATAATAATAATAATAATAATAATTACGAGTACACTTATAATTGAATATAATATCCACTAATTGATATGCTTTAAAAATGTTTTTCGTAAGCATACACAAAAATATGAAAATATAAAGTACTGAAGAAATATTTATTTTTAAGATATGTTCAGAGATTTTATAATAAATTAATCAAATTTCTAATATGATAGTGCTGATTTTATCTAAAATATTTATCTTGGTTCGTTAAGTAAATAAATTGGCTTGAATAAAATAATATGATTGACATACTTTTATATACTTTGCTTGGCACTACTCTAATAAAAATCCCTATGTGTGCATTTTTATGTGTATTCTAAAACATAAAATAATATTCACAAAATATAAGTACTCATTCTATTTTATGTTGTTTCTTCTAGATGTTTTATTTTTTAAAAATATGCATTACCATTTGTAATCAAAATATTCAAAAATTATTCAAAAAATCTCGTGAATAATTTATTATCTCTTATATTTTTTTTAATAGTTTAATAAAATACGGAAATATTTATGAATCTTTATTATTATAATTTGCATTTACTTTCAATCTCATTTGTATTTGAGTTCAACATAAAAATCAAATCAAGAAAAACCTATCTCATCTTCTTTCAAAATAACGATTCTATAATTCAAAAATTATTCATAATTTTCCTTCATAAATACAATTCTGTATGATGCAATAACTTTTGAAATTAAGATAGCAATACGATGCATAGACATGAAAAACTAACTACAGTATAGACTGGATAGTATAAAAAATATATGGGATAATGTACATGGCAATAGTGTATACAAAGAGGCATGACTTCTCTGTCTAGTAACCTCAAATATAATAATAATGTCCAGGTTATTTATTCAAGTCATTCGAACATTTTAAAATATATAATACTAAGAAAGACCCTGCCCATAGAAAATATATACAAGACACAGGGTTACGTTATCTGTACTTGCATAAACTACTATAATAATAATAGAAGTTACTTTCCTATTCCCCATAAATCCTATATATAAGCATCCCATCAGTTTTTTTCATAATCCCAAGGTCACTATCACTTAAAAACTTCATAATAGATTTATCAATATACATTGCAAAATTATCTAACATTACTCTAAACAATGAACAAGATTCACCTATGACTTCAATAATCTAAAACTACTATAACAAAAAAAGGTTTATTCACTTTCAAAATTCAGGAATAAAAATACAAATGATTTTGTTTTCAGTTATTAAAATCAATATTTGAAAACATTTTAAAAATAGGGTTTCTCCTGTAAAGAATCGTATAAAATTATATGTATTAGTAAATTACATTACATTAGTAATATAAAAGAAAAGTATGCATATCTTTTTTAAAAATCCTAGCTCATATCTCTAGAATAATAATAAAATTTTATGTGTAAATAATGCATGCACACATATTCATATGTTCACATGATAAGGTAATACTATAAAATATACCAAGCAATTCTAGAAACAATAAAATATAAATCATATAAAAATTAATACATTTTACAAATTTACCTAGTGACAATTTTACTGGTTGGTCACTATTAGACGTTTTCTGGTCCAATATTTCATAAACAAATACACTAAATAATAATAATATCCATTCATTACTATCACACTTAGAAAAATGTTTATAGAAAACTTTACCAAGAATTAAAATATTCATTAAAATATTAATTATGTTGGATTACTAAATATTTCAATGTAATTGTCCTACCTACACTAATAAAAAACTTAATATTATAATTAGCAAACAAAATGATAAATAAAACTATATTTATGAAAAACTTCAGCCCATCATAAATTTAAAAAAAAATAAAGTTATTTTCTTCCTCCTAATATTTCTTCATTAGAAGTCCTTCATAGAAGCTTATTCCCAGTGTTTGTCAAAAGACAACCACTGTCTAACACTTGAGAACAAAAAAACTTTTTTCTCTGCAGTGCAAAACTCACAAATGAAGAAAAAAAAAAAGAAAAATGAAGTGAAGTCGACTTTGTATCCAGAATTATTTGAATAATAATTATCAATTCTTTTATGAAAGTCTGTAAAAATAGAGTTCATTGTCTGCAGCTATCAGGAAAAATAATTATTAAATTGATATCACTTGGAAAAGTTTATAAAATAATCTCCAGAGTTTTCACATTCACTAGGATCCTACATGGGCTTTTTGATGCATCAATGACAGCAACATGAACTCACATGTATTTGTATAGAAAATATGCAATTATATTCCATTAAAATTACATTTTTTGGTAATTCAATAAGAACATTTATAAACTTATTTCAGTCAGGATAATTAACCAGGTATTTCTTTTCTGATGAATAATTCTAAAAAATCACTTTTTTAGAATATTAAAATGATTTAGTCTTGTTTTTAATGATGACTTGTCATATAAAAATATATTTGCAGTACTATTGGCTTTTATATCTTTATCATCACTTCAACATTAGTTTATAATAAGCTTTTTTTAAAAACTATTTATTTTAAAATGTTTACTGCAACTTTTTTTTAAAATATACTCTTTAAAAATATTAAAAGTTAAAATTTTTACCATATAGTTTTTGTTTTTCATCTACAGTTATCTATCCTTATGATATAATGCATTTAAAATACAAAATTTTTGAAGAATTTTTCTGTCTAATTTCCTTGACAATGTATGTCCAAAATACTAAGATAAATAATGGTATATATTTTTCCAATAATATTTTTTAAAATGTACTTTTATTTGGTATCAGTACCTCCATCCTTTATTTTCTTGAATATATATTTATTTCTAGTATTAAATCCATAGCTACTGTGAAGCTGGCTCAAACTTTAATAGAATAATTGGTAAGGAATTTTGTGACTTTAACAATGCATGATTGCTTTGGCTTAATAAATTATAATCTTTTAAATTCTTTCTTTTAAAACAATAATTTTAAGTAATAAAACTTCAATATTAATAATAAAAAATATGTTATTAAGAGAGTCATTAAGTTATAAAAAGCACATACTTATCACCCCCTTCAGTTATTAAAAGCACACATTTATCACCCAGAAAAATGGCAACATCTACTTTTATACCAAAATAAATTGATGATTTGATTGGCTATTTAGATCTTCAACTGTTGATCTAATTTACATATCAGTATTATCTTACACAATTAAATTTCAAAATTAAAAATCATGACTCATTTTTAAAATATTAGATATTATATTATTTAATTATAAATTAATTTTATACTTTTATTTAAACAAACTAAACACTTTAAAATAACATTTTAAAATTAATACTTTATTAATTTATCCAATATTTATTTTTAATGTATCTATTTTTTAAAATTTAATTTTATTAACTACATTTGTTTTAAAACCATCCAATTAAATATTTTCTAACAGTTACTTTTATCTTGTGACAAACAAATGTTTCAATTTTAGAACGATTCTAAAGCAATTTTGAAACTATCTTTAAAAAACTTGTAAGCACAAAGTATGAGTACTTGTGCCATGTGACTTTCAAACCCAGTGATGTAACAATTTTTAATTGCTGTCTGATAAGAGAAATAAATTTCTAATTATAAAAAAATATATAAAAAAAATAAAATAATAATAGAATTTGGAATAATAATTTTGATACTATTAAATTAATCACATTTGTCCCTCACAAAATATTATATTTTAAATAAATAATTTATGACGCAAATATTAAATATAATTTTTATTTTAAAATACACTAATTTATTTAATTCTAAGTCGTTATTTTAAAATTAGCGTTTAGCACTTGTTTACTAGGGTTTTTTTAGCATATCATTTTAGTATGGCCAGTTTTCCCAACCATACAAAATTACACTATTTAGCTTTACTTTCTTATTTTAACATATTAATATAGTTTTTATGTATTTACTACTCTTACTTTACTTTAACAAAGCATTTGAAAAAATTAATTAATTAATTTTTTTTAAATTGACTCAGTGAATCTATTTGGATCTAACCAAAAGGGTACAATATATATATATTGAAACAGTAAGATATGCCCTACCAATCTTAGTTTCACCTTGCCTTCCTGTTTCCTACCCTTATTCCTTATTTAAAACCCTAATTTTATCATATTGTGTGTGTACTGGGTATATTTACCAAAATCCTGCCTAAACTTATACATCTAATGGGGTGCCCAGGGTTTTATAATAATTAAAATTGTTTTTAAATGGTTTTATTTTCAAACTGTCGAGTATATATTATGTATATGCTTGTACAGTAAAGGATGTCACATATTCTCATCTACACACACACTGCGATAATATTTAAAATTTATGAAAATATTTTATTTAAAAGTTGTTGTTTTGAATCGATTTATTTTGTGATGTTATTTCACTATAATTATTTGCTTTTAATAAAATAATATCACTGATAAATATTTCTTGAAATTAAATTTAAAAAGAGAGTTTTATAAATGTTAAGTGTTATTTAGTTTTTAAAAATATGTCATTTTCTTTTAAATCAGTGAGGGTTAGGGAAAAAACAATAGTGGCTAATTGTAACCATATTGGCACCAGTTTTACTGGTAGATTTGATAAGATTAAAACAGTGTTTATGAACAGATTTTAATTAGAAAATGCAGTCCGTGTTTTCAAATGTATTAATAACCTAACGAATGGATTTTATCACCGCAGGGTTAGATTGAAATCAGAGAGAGCATATAAATATGGCTGATTGATTGTATTAAATGATTAGAGAGAGTTATTAATTAATCTGCCTGATATTGTGACAGCAGAAGTTATATTTTCTAAAACTGATTTTGCTATTAGCTTTGATTTGCATTATCAGACTGACCGGCTTCTTGGTTAGTTTAGAACCAGTTTTAAAATTGTTTAACCTCAGAATAATGGAGTAATGGGGAAGTAGGCTGTTTTTCCCTCGGGATCCAGTGCCTTGGCCATCCGTCATTCTATATGATGTTCTGTCACCAATCATCAAGCCCAACTGAACCAGCCCAAAGAAATGATGCTCCTAAAATCTAACCGCTGCTGTGGAACAATGAACCAAGAAGAATCATAATTTTTACTAAAGAACTTTGTAACCAATTTGGAAATGCTCACGGATGGATCTAAAGAACAAGGTAATTAAAATCAACCCGAGATCTCGGAAAACTTCAAGCTATACCTAATAAATTTTGTATATTCCTTAATATGTATTTATTCAAGTGTTTTTCTAATGCATGCTGAACTTGTGCTTGGGTTGATTTTCTATATAGATTTGTAAATGTCTTCTTTAAATGTATTATAATGAAATATCTCATTAATTTCTTTAGGCAAATGCGAGTTACATAAGGAAGTTAATTAATGCATGGTTGCCATCTTAGTTTATTAAACCGCAAACATGAATTTTCCCCTCCCATCGTTTATATATATTTAAAAGTAATTTTATATGTGTTTTAAAGTATTTTGCATATAATAATTTTGTTAAATAAGTATTCACTTCTGTAAGTTTTGTTGAGAGTCTGCTGGCCATTAAATATGAAATAGGAGAGTGAGCTATTTCTGTTCTGTAATAAATTGCCCTTTTGTTTTACTAAGTCTTTTAAAATTAAACTGTGTTGCTAGTAAATATGCTTGGGTGCTGGAATCCTATCTTTGACAAAGGTCATCATCACTTAAATCCATTTCCATTATTTTACTCCATGGTTCCCAGTACAGTGCTATAATGGCACATGGGAATTATTTCGTGAACATCCCCACAGTTACGAAGCTCCTGGGTGTAGGCCAGGCTTGAGCTGTGAGTGGGCTAGAGATATCCCAAAATAAAAGCCGAAATGCCTATCCATGCCAAGACCTGTTGTCATATTTTAAAGTTGCATACTCATAAACTGCACCCCTCCTCAGCATATACTCGCTGGCACCACTGTACATTTTCCTTATTAATGATTTAACAAAATTCTATTAGTTAAATGAATTTCAAGTTCGTTCAGTATAGCTCGATCTTATAATCTAGTTAATCACTTCATGAGCGACTCTCGATCTTTATTTTAGTTTCCAATTATAAATATTTTAAAATATTCAAACTCTGTTAGACTTTACATGACTCGTATATGCCTTCTGTGTCACTATATTTTAGACATGTTATCTAAATGAACCCAAGTATGAGGTATCAGCCATCTTGTCATTTATGTATATAGCTATCCAATTTGTATAACTAAACTATTTTCCATTATCTAATTATTAAAATATTATTTGTAAATTTATTTCTTTTCTTTTTTATTCAGGGTGCAATTTAAGTAACATACCATAGTGGGTTTATCTCAGGCTCATCTATAAGTTATTGTTAAATGAACCTAGGGCTATTTTAGTTTTAGAGTCTTTTGTTTTCTTTTTGGAGGGCGTTGTGGAGTTTGGACTTTGGATTTGAACTTGGTATTTTTGGAAGGTAACCCTCCTAGTATTGAGTTCTATGTCCCGGGTTTAAATTCTACAGTGTGTTAGCAAGCTAGACATGTTTTGACTATTACAATATATATATATCATTGAGTTTAGTAATAGGAGTGTATGAAGTTTAAATTTTGACTTTCTACAATTCATAACCATCCAGTTTTTAAGCAGTGATATATCTTAATTTAGTTAATAATATTATTACCCTTTTCCCATAAGCTTTGTATAGTGTTTCAAGTATATGCATATATATTTATTTAAATTCAAATGCATATTTTGAAATTTCCATTGAAAGCAAAATAAATTTTCTAAAGTACTGTATTCGTTGCATTTTAAGTAAGTATTAAGCTTCAATTCATCTTTTAGCTTATCCTTGGAAATAGAAGTTAACTTCTTTTTTAGCTAATCATGTTATATTGCTTTTAGTGACCATTCTAAATATGTACATCCTTTTTATTCTTTTTATTATAAGCGCAATATTTATTAAAATATGACCTTTTCCAAAATATGCAATATATATAGGAAAAGAATACACTTCAACAAAAAAATAAAAGCAATGGTTTTATTCCTTAATGACATGGATTGTTGTATCTCTTCTTTTTTAATGATGTAATATTCATTGCTGTTGTTATGCAATATACTCAAGGTATTTGCCTTATAAAATTTATCAAGCAATCATTACTCTAAATAAATTCATTTAAACATCAATTATATTTTGTACATATATACAAATAGATTCACACACATATTAATTTAATTTTTGTTTATTTCTTTTTCTTGTTTAGAAATAAAAGAACAAATAGTGAATATACATATTTAATATAAAGTTAGACAAAATGTCAATTTTAATCCCCATTGATGTGAAACACATTTCCTTTAAAGTTGAACAATTCTAAAAAATATATCAAACTAGATTTCTTATGCTTCTTTTAAGACAGTAAAACATCATACTAAAGTATTATCTTTTATATTTATGTTTGCAACTATTTTAAAAATAGATTATATAGTGAAATAAAATTAGTTGAGACATCAACCAGTGATTTCAATAGATAATAATATTATGCATTTTTTTCTTTGATAATATATATATATATATGATGTATGATTAGTATATACCACTAAAGCACAAATCCTCACTTAGACTGATATTAAAACTAAAACAACCTTAATAACATTATCACCACTTATATAGGAAACAAAAGTTTATAACGAGTTTATCAATGAGATTGGCTTTAGGCTTCATGCATTATGTCTAATATATTAATCTAATTTATTGTTTATAATTATTTTTAGTATAGTGATATTTCCACTAATAGAGAGATTATAGCTATTATAATGTCACTTGGATTTAACATTTGGATGGTGTCATCTTTAGAGTAGAAATTCAATCCACAACTGCTATAGGTAAATAGTATCTGCTAAATTTTTCCTTTTGATTTTGATGGGATATTTGTGGAGGAAATCCCTAACTGAAGTGAAATAAATGTCCATGAGGTCATCAGCATATATGTCTCTTTATCAGATAAAACTAACATTTCCCTTTGCTGATACTGGATCACAAGACTTTTCTTTTCACTGACACTTGATTGAAGTTTATTTGTAATTTGTATTATACATACAACTATATTGTAACCAAAGGTTAAAGGTCACTGGAACATTAAAAGTAGTAAGATATAGATCCACTCATAACAAGACCTAATATGTCATTTTATATCATTATCTTCATCATGCTAACAAAACTGATGGATCAAACCTTTTCATCTCAGTTACTTTTGATATGTTTCATCAACTAAGCTTTCTATCCCAAGAGTCCCTTTTCTAATCAAGAAATTTGGAATATCTTAAATTAACCTTAAATAAATTAAACATAATCACTGCATTAAATTTTTCCCAAGCTCTGTTATAATTATGGTAATTCTTCTCTCTGGGGTTAACATTATATGTAAGTAGTCCACTCTGGTAGCTGTCAAGTAACTAGGGGGAGATATCTTTAAGAAATATGTAACACTCATCTCTAATATGAACATCACTGCATTAAAAGTTCCTAAAAATTCTTTACATTCATCTGTTACTGGTTCTACTATATGATCCATAGTAATATATTTAGCATCTAACTCTACTTGAATGTTTACAGATTCACTTATGACATTATTACCTGGATATTCTTTACTTCCATCTTCTACAATATTGTAATTAGTTACTCTTTAAGACTAACTTTACATCTAACTTCATCATCAGTTAACAATTTTTCACTTGGATTTTATTTTCAAAACAACTACTTCAATGTTGATGAGGTCTGTCTCAATCTGCACTTTTAAAATTATGACCTCTTTTTTCTATTTTATTGTTTTTACAGCCTTCTTATAGTTTTTTGAGTCATGTCAGTGTTATCACTTAAATCTGTAAAATCTTTTTCAAAGATCCCTTAATTTTGATCTTGTTTATTTTTCAGCCTTTTAGTCTCTTCCCTCAACTCTCCAAATATAGCATTACATCTTTCTTCTGATTCCTTCAATTTAGCTTCTACATCATGTCTAAATTCTTCAAATTGTGCATTGGAGGCATTGAACCTCCAATTCTCTAAAATCTACTTTTAGTTCTTATATTTTTTCTTTTAAATTTTTGTTAAAATTAATTCTGGTTTTTATCATTTCATCTTTTAATTCTGCATTTAATTTTTCCTTCTGCTCATCCAATTTATAATTTAATACTTCAAAATGTTTCCTGTAATTTAAGTTTTGTTCTTCCAAACTTTCATTTAATGTTTCAATTTTTTTATTTAATCCCTGCAACTGATTGAGAATTATATTTATGACATCTGAACTTATGATTACAGAGTCTCTTCATTGATTATAGTTCTATTTAATAAAAGAATATATGTGCAAACTTACTCAAATGCAAACAATATAAAAAAATATTTATATAAATAAGCAGTATTTTATTGCTAACATCTATTAATAGGCAAACTATGTTAATCAAGGCTTTGAAGAAAATGCATTAAGTGCTCAAAATATATTTCTCTGACAGCTTAACAGGATAGTTAATTATATGCTATTAAAATGACCAATGATTTCTTATGAATATTAAAAAAAATTATTACTCCCTTTCAAAAAAAATTTTTTTAATACCTATATAATATTCACACCTATCTTGGATATTAATAATTCATATTAGAGCCATACAGTTGGGCATCAGAAATAGTAGGATTCTAAGTGGGATAGGTAGAGATGTGATTCCCAAGAAACAGATACTCTGACATCTGTTCCTCCATGTGCAGCAACTCAAATCATTATTGATAACGCATCTGTTCTCACATCTTCTGTTGTCAAGAACCCTGAAGTGCAAATCAACCAGTTGGAGGAGTTTTTTCTTCCTCCACAAGTGTCGACTGTGATGGCCAATCTGATCTTTACTCTGATATTTCTCTCTATGGAGTTAATTCTATGTGCATGGCCTGAATTCATGTGACAGAAACTATGCCCTGTTACATTGGTTTAGGAAACAGGCCCCAGACATTCTATGCTTATCCAAAATAAAACTGCATCTCTTAATGCCATTGCCAAATCCCTAAACAACATGTCTCATGAGGCACAAAACATCTTCAACATTCTTGCCTTAAAAGCAAAGTATAAGTAATCCTATTGTGCCATCACCAAGTACTTTTCGATCAACAGGGTTTGTCTGTACCTACACCATCAACAGTGCTGGACCAGGGGTTATTTTCAGTAGGCCCTTGGTTCAGGCAAGAGGTCTAGGTCCCAAGATCCATGGAGGTACAGAGTAGCTGTTATTCAAGTTCTGCTATGCTGGCCAGGATCCAGGAGTTCTATGCCCATAAATTCCAGACACTTGGAATTACTAATTCTAGAAGGTTCACCTCGAAAACCTTGGCCCCCTACAAGATTTCCAAAGCTTGAGTCCTGTTGAAACTGAAATCCTTCCCAGATGAAACTCATCCATGCTTGCATGGAATACCCAAATTCCTGTTATACCACCTGCACACTTCGTTGTGCCCATCATCACAAAATGATTGATTTCTTAGCTGATGACAACCGGAAAGCCTTTGGGAATTGCCCATTCATATAAAAAATTATTTGTTTATGCAATGTTTAATTTAGTTAATATTAAAATTGTTAAGATAATTAAAAAAGTAGGTAGAAATAAGTTCAAACTTAGAATAAATGCAAAAATGAATGTAAGTTTACATGAAATCTTAAAAAAATAAACAAATAAAAATTTACATATCTTAATTTTAGAAATATTTTATTTGAGTTAAAATAAAAATAATTATTTTATCTTATTAAATAATGAACTTTATTTTCATTATATAAAAGAAGGGAAACTCATGAGCAATATTTTATAAAACGAACACCTTGTTGCTTAGTAATCACATGGAACTTTTTTACTTTGGTTAGATCAATATTTTTACATCTGATAACTTAACGCTTTACTAATTTGTTGACAAAATAATAATAATCTGATAGATTTTACAGAGAGGACCTGGATGTCCTCTTGATTAAACTCTGAAAAGTCATGAATAGATTGAATGACAAACAAAAGAAATCATTTTTTAACATAAGTGTTAATAGTATGCTAAGTGAAATAAAACTATCTCCATTGGAATCCATATGTGAAAAAAAAAAAGTAGATGGAAATTATCTAAGGATAATGTACATTGAAACATTATTAGCATTATCATCATTGTAATTCTACTTAGGATATAAAAGAAAAAGAAACTGTAGCTGAATGAATGACAAAGATGTTGCCTGGGATGATAAATGCTGATATAATAAAGTGAACTCTTGAAAATTATCATTAAACCAAAACACACACACATATATATATATATATTAGAAATGCTTTTCTCTTGCAGAATTTAAATTAATGGTTTATTTTGCATATCAGTATTATTGAATATGAAGTTAAAATTTATGTCAAGTAATTAAGACAATTTAATTCCTATAAATAAATTTAAAGGATTTATATATTTAATATTTAGCACTTTTTTGAGCACATATAATTGATCTTATGGAGAAGCTTTATTTGATCTAAAAAGATGTATAACCAAAAAAATACTTTCACTTACAGCATGATGTCTCTTGACATTAGATTCCTTTAAACATTATGGTATATTTAGGTATGAATGTTGGTATCAAAAATGGTACGTTACTATCCAGTGGTTTGTGCAATTGTGGAGCCATAGCAGAATATCATTTAAAGAAATGCAGATAGATTGTAATATATAATGAATTTTGAATTTTATAATTGTTAATATAATTGTTTTATATCATGACATTAATAGATTTGCATATAATTATCAATGTGAACATAATTTGATTCTTTTTCATGATGTAATAATTCACCTATTTTTTAATGTACATATCTATTAAGTTACAAATACATATTCCTTAAATTACATATTTATTTAATTATATATTTATTAATTTATAGATTCATTAAGAGCTTTTAAATGTATATATCTCTAGTAACTTTGATTTATATAAATTTACTTGTGGGCAAAATATTATAATAAAATTACAGTCTTATACATTGGATTTGCATTATTAAAAATCATTAGTTGAGAAAGCTTATAGATTTAGATACTAATACCACAGAATTAACTTTAATATTTGTACTTTAATCATTATCCATTTCATTTTTGGCTAATCCAATGTGTGGCTTAATAATATAAAATTGTTCAATAAGGAATAAACTTTTATTTAAGTTATGGCATTGCATAATTATATCAGTTACATTTTTTGACTACCTATTCTGAGGCATGAATAAAGTCACTTAACTGAGTTGACAATTACATTTTAGCCACCTAATAAATGATTGGACATAAAACCATATGAGAATTACTCAACAGAGACAGATTTACAGGAATAAACTAATTAATCAATGTTTGTAATTAGTATAAAATATATTAGTCTATATCAGGGTTGTATTGGGTAAACTAATAATCACTAAATGAATAATTATTTTGTAGTTATGTTTTTATAATTTGTTGTTGAATTGTAAAAGTTTGTTTTCTGGAGATCAATGTGGCAGTGCACAAATTGATAAATAATAAAGTTATGAAGTATAAAATGCTCTAGAAACTATAAAATATTTTATATAAATGCATGAAAAAAGTGTAAGTTAAGACAAAGTAAATAGATGGTGATATCTGGGGTCAAAGGTTGAAATTTGTATTCATAATGTTAAAAGCATCAAAATATGTGCTATATGTTGAATGTTTTTTTTTATGAAGTAATCCTAAAGTGAATAGTTAAATAAATTTGCAAATAACCTATTAGATTGTTGTCTGGACATTGTTTCACATCTAATTTTTGGAAATTTGATGGATGAATTTATTGACAATGGTATACCACAAAATATCTGGAGATAATTAGAAAACCACACTGGTTGACCATGAGAAAGATATGATATAATTTGAAACTAAAAAGGCATACATTAGTTTGAGAAATACCATTTTGGATGGGTGAATAAATTATGATTGAGAAATAATGGTAGTATAGTACCCTGTGTTGTGATGGTCTCTTGTATAAATTAATATATGTAGGTAAGAAGGTAATTGAGTTATAAGAGTTGAGATATAAAACATAGTAAAGAAAAGAGAGTTATTCATTCATTCAGTCTAGGATATTACACTAAAAAGAAATTCATGTTCTCTTCATTACTTTAAGTATGATATATAAATATAAAACTAAAATACAGAAAATTACAAAGTATTAGAAATGCTAAGGCAAAAAAAAGTGAAATTCCCATTGCATCAAAAACAAAGAAAATAAAATTTATAAAAGCAATATTAGAGAGCTTCATGAACAAAATGAAAGAGCTTAAATAAGGAACAAAACAAAGCTAGGAATAGCCAAACATGAAATAAAACAAAGGCATAAAATGTGACAAGAATCAGGCAGAAGTTAAACAAAGTCAGAACTCATTAATAACAAAAGTAGAAGAGAGCCAATATGAATTAGAAAATAAATCAAAGCAAAAAATTGAATATTTACATGTAGAATTAGCTTAGGAAATAAAAATAGGATAAGAAAAGATACAAAACTTGGGAGTTAATGTTAACAAATTAGAAAATAAAATACAATGAAACTCAAGATCAAATGCAGGTCAAAGTCAATATATTGAAGAGTACTATAGAAAAAGGATTGAGTTGAACTCAGAAAATGGAAACTAAAATTGAAAAACTATAGGTAGTGGGTGCCAAATTTAAAATAAAGTTCTAGAAACTAAGACAAATAAATTTAAACAAAAAAAAATTATAAAAAGGAAGAGAAGATACAGAACAAACAAAAAGAGGAAATTAAAAAGTTAAAAATTCAAATTTAGACATAATACAGTCTTAAGTAAATAATCTGGAAGTATACTTATAACTTCTAAGACAGATTAAGTAAGGTAAATGAAGATGCTACTCTAAGAGAAGAAAAAATAGAAAATTTAAGGCAAAACAAAGAAAAGGGGATTGATGCCATAAAAAGAATTTTGATAAAGAGTATCAAACAAAAATCAAAAATCTCATGATAAAGATTAAAAGTCAAATACAAATGAATTAAATAGCCTTGAGATACTTTATCAAAGCCTTGTGATGAAAGCAAAGGAAGTCAAAATAATGAAATATTTCCATTTAAACAATAAGTCACCATATTACCACTGACCATAAAAATCCTATCAAATGAAGATGGAATATTAAGTCAATGTAATTGTATTAGCAAAAATCATTTGTCACAAGGGGTTATGAATGATAAACATATAGATAATGCTAAAATTTAAGAACAGTATAAAGCTGGTCAGCCTATAGAAAATTACAATACTATATGAAAATTCATTAGGCTTAAGACATTTAAAGATGACATTGGGGAAAAGCCTGTAGAGCATTTGACATTATGCCAAGAATTATTTTATTTACATGGGATGAGTGAAAATAGAGGTCTTTATGGATTGACTAAAAAATTGATGGAAATTTTTATTTATAAAGCCTATTACATTTGGAGACTGCAGCCAACCTTATTAAACAGTTTTTGAAGTGAAGAGGGCAGATGACACTTATCATTAGGTATTTTAAGAAAGTTATAGGATTAATTTGGAGATCAATTCTTTTACCATCAAATGTCTAACATAGAATCCTTATAGCATATCCACTATATGAAGGTCAAATTATAAAGACAATTGGACATAATTTGTCTAGATGGGTGCAGCAAATCCTTGTTGCTGATAAGAGTCACTATTGAAGATGTGGCTGAGATTTTAAATAACATTGATATGGAAGACCTAAAACAAGAACCTAGGGAAAGAAATATCAGGGATGAACATTTAAAACATGTACTTCGATATTTCAGACTTTGAGTAAACATGTAGAACCATGAAGTTATATCATAAATCTATGACTCATAATAATAATACCCCTAGAAATGGTCTATAATTTATATAATGGAGGATACCCATGAGCTCAAAATTTTGCTAATATATCATCGCCAGAGAAGATAGCAAAGATAACACTATCAAACATATCATTCCAGGATCATCTATAGTTTTAAAAAACTAACAAGGACTTTAATGTGGATGATCTTGTAATATCTTGATCACACGCAATAAATCTCTAATAAAGAAGTCTAATAATATTGTAATTAATTTTATTGTTATGATTACAGTAATTTTAGTTGATCCTAAAATGTAAATGAAAGATTTATTAAAAAAAATTGTATTAGTTTAATATTATAAGTTGAATTTTTTATTTTATTTTATTAAGAATGAGAATATATAACATGTAAGTCTATCGCATGTCCATCCATAGTATTAAATTGTAAATAAAGAAAATAAAGATTCGTTTGTTTACTAATATTGAATTTAGTTACTATTAAAATAGTTAAGCTAATTAAAAAAAAAAATTAAATAGAAATAAGTTCAAACTCAGAATGAATGCAAAAATGAATGTAAGTGTAAATTAAATAAATAAAAATATACATATCTTAATTTTAAAATATTTTATTTGAATTAACAGAAAAATAAAAATGATTATGTTATTGTATTGAATAATAAACTTCATTTTCATTATATAAAAGGAAAAAAGCCTAAGAGCATTGTTTTTTAAAAACAAAAAAAAATGTTGTTGCTTTGTAACCAGATAGAACTTCTTTTATTTTGTTCAGATCAGTATTTGTACATCTGATAACTTAATGCCTTACCAATTTGTTGACAAAATAATGATGATATGTGAGTAGATTTCAAAGTCAGGATATGGATGACATCTTGATTAACATCTCCAAAGTCATGAAAAGAATAAATGACAACAGAAAAAATCATTTCTTTAACACAGATGTTAATAGAATGCAAATAAAATAAAATCATCTTCATTAGGATATGAAAAAAATGAATCTAATGATGTTAAAATAGCTGGAAACTATCTAATATACATGGGAACATCATTATTATTATTGGAATTCTACATCGGATGTAAAAGAAAAAGAAATTATAGCTGATAGAATGAGAAAAGATATCCTGATTAATTAAATGTTGATATAATAAAACGAATTCATAAAAATTATTATTATTTTTTTTACTTTGAATATATATATATATTAGAAATGTTGTTTTCTTTCAAAATTTAAAATACTAGTTTATTTTACTTAAGAATATTATTCAATACAAAGTTAAGATTTAGATCAAGAAATTAAGACTTAATTTAATTGCTATCAATAAATTAAAGTAATCTAAAGGATATATATTATTTAAATTTTTTTTTAAAAATTTAACTTGATCTATAGATGCTGTATACTTGTAAAAAAAAATGCTTTACTTATAGCATGATATCTCTTGACATTTGAACACTTCAATATTATGATACATTTGTGTCTGATGTTAGTGTGAACAATTGTGTGTTACTAATCAGTGATTTGTGTGATTGTAAAAATAGATTAGGATATCATTTAAAGAAATGCAGGCAGAAATTTTAGAGACTGTAGTAGAGTCCAAGTAAATTGTAATATATAGTGAATTTTAAATTTCATGATTGTTAATACATTTTTTTCTTCATGTATGAAATTAATAAATGTGTATATAATTATGAGAATATCATTTGATTCTCTTTCATCAGGTACTGATTTATCTATTTCTCCATTTACATATTTATTAAGTTACAGATACCTAGTCTTTGAATTACAAATGTATCAAATTATAAAATAAAAAATCACATAATACACTGCCAGGTAAAAAACAAAACTTTATAAAATTCATCCACAACCATAATTTCTTCTATTAACAAATACATCTTTTCAAAAAGTCTATTTGTTCTCAAAAACATTTATTAAACTAATTAATACCTATGCGTTAATATATGAAACCATTGTTTTAAAAAAAATTGGTAATTTTTTTTTGATAGTATTGTCAGATGATTTTTTATTTTATTTATAATTATGATGTAAGCAGTATTTAATTTTTATTGAATTATATATTTATTGATTTATAGATTCAGTGTCACCCTATAAATATATGTATCTCTAGTAACACTGATTTATATAAATTTACTTGTAAGCAAGATATTATAATAAAGTTACAGTCTAAAATATTGGATTTGGAGTATTAAAAGCAGTTAATTAGATACCTTATAGATATAAGTACAAATACACAGAATTAAGTTTGATATTTTTATCTTTTAGTTATTATCCATTTCATTTTTAGCTGTGGTTTAATAATAAAATATTGTTCAATAAGGAATAAATCCTTACTTCAGTTCAGGCATCTCATAGTTATATCTGTTACATTTTTCGGCTGCCTAATTTGACGCATGAATAAAATCACTTACTTGCGATTGACAGCTACAATATTAAGTTACTTTTATTATTTTCACTTTTATTTTTGGCTAATTTTTTTTTTTCAATTTTTTTTTTTTAAATTAGCAATAATGATAAAAATAAAGCAAAGAAATACAGAATAACTGAGAATTTGATTTGAGGTAATGTGATTTGTTTTAGAGTATTTTGATAGAAGAGGATAGACTGCAGTCATCTTCAACCATTCTGTATCTAAGCACTCTAATTCCTGAGTAAAGTTATTACTCATATTAGTAGCAGATTAACTAACTAAACACAAAATCCAATATAAATGTATTCCTATAAATGCAACATATTAGGTGCAGTAAATTAATACATTCATTTAAAACAAAGGATTTTAACTGCAGTACAATGATAAAGTAAAATATGTATTTGCTATCTTTTTTTTTCACCTTTTAAAATTATCAATGTCACTATTGTATTTTTCATAATCATTTAATATTGTTATTACTTTGCCATTTAATATAAAATTGCACCAGAAGTTTTTTTTTTTTTAACAAGATTTTTTTTTAAAAAAAAGTCTATAATGATTCTATTATTTCCTGACAGGTTTCTGTTTTTTATAGATTGAGCATGACTACTTTCTTGTTTTGTCTTATTTATTATTGTTTTTTATTCTTTATTTTTTATGACTATAGAATTTTCATAAGGTTTTTCCACATATTTAATGATTACTCACCTATTTTTAATAATTGTGCAGTCTTTTCCCTTTAAGACTTATTTTCTTCTGAAACATTTCCTGATATATGACAGATTCGTTTCTATATATTATTAGCTTTTTTCATATCAGTTTACAAAATTCCTCATTTCTTTAAATAAACTTGTTGTGTGTTTGTCAACATTTTTTTAAAACATAGTGATGTTTATTGTAAATGTATTTTTTTGATGATCATTCTAAATATGAAATTATATTTTTTCTAACAAGTTAAAATTTTTGTAGCATATAGTGACTACTACTTGACTCTTCTAATACTTTAATTCAGCTCAAATCACATGGAATTACATCTTATCTACATCGTTAATATCACATATCACTCACATACATAAATATGTATGGGTTTCTGCCTGTTTCATGGCTCACCCACACACATATATATGATTTGTTGAGCTGTTACAATAAGCATCATATAATAAATAAATGAACTATACTATAAAAATTATGAAAATATAAATTATTTTGTTATATGTGAGATAGTTTATGAAATTTCAATTGATTATTTAGTAAAAAAATTTTTTTTCTTTTTTAGTTTTTGAATGCATAATGTAACATTTAAAATATTTTTTTGAAATTAGCAAGGATATATCTTTTAATTTCAATTTTCTACACAGGCAGAAACTATTATAAACAAGATAAGTTAAAAGGTAGGAATAAATATTTTACAATTGCATAATATAAGAGTGAGTTTTTCTGTCTTATAATTATAGTCAAATGATTTATAATGAAGATATAATGATGACTAATTAACAATTATTTATTTTATTCTACATTTATTTGTTAATAATAAATAGCCAAAAAAAATCAAGTTATAATTAAAGAAATGTTCAAAAATAAAAGTTCATTAAAACAATTTGCAAAAAAAGTGAAGCATTTGTAAATTGTTGATATTTTATGTATGTGAGAGGTTATAATGATAATCATCTATCTAATAGTATGAATTTGAGTTAGCTTTGGAGAGGAACATGAGTGAATTAAATATAGGACTAAAAAATAATTGAAAATAAAAATTAAAAAAATAAAGAGTAATGACTTTAGTAGAAGTGTATATAGTGAAAAAAGTTAATATTAGTAAAGATAACAAGGTGGTCAAGAATTGAATTATAAGAAAAAATAATATATCATAGGTGATAGGATTAGACAGAATAGAATATACAATACAGAAAAAAAATCATATGTGCAATTTAAGTAATCATCTATAGAACTATGTTTATGATACAAAGATAAAGAATCCTCAAAAAGTATTCATATTACTATTAAACTTGGATTAAGTCAAAGTTACCATCTGATATTTTGAGTAAGTAAAGATGTGAGATTTAGAACACCAAAAGGATCAATTGAAATACTTGTCAAATATCCATCCCATTTATTTAATCACATGTTTTTTCTCTAAACTATGACATAGACACCATATTTAAAATAAATAGTGGGAGAAATTGTGATGATAAAAATGAAAATATAATCAGTTAAAGCAATTGGTATCTGAAGAAATTATCATGAGAATATTGAAGTAAAGCTTTTATAATAAACAATAAAAATTATATTATTGTCATTATAGAAATATTTATCAAAATCAGTCAAATTCCTAAAATCACATTAAAATGTAAATAAGGAAAACCATTAGTAATAATAAACAAATTATTTATTACATAGGTATTTATAGCACTGGAAATGATTGACATTAGCTTCAATTTATGGATCTTGAGTTCTGTAGTCTGCTATTTTATCATTGCATAAAAACATGCAAGGCAGAGGAAGCCATTAACTTCTATTAAAGAAAACATTGTACTGTAAAAAATATCACATTTATTTAAAATCACTAGAGAAAATGGTTGCAGTAAGACTGATACAAAAAGTTCTCTATAAAAGTTTATGCTAAAAATATTTTTTTAATTATGACAACAGACATGTGCTAACTATTTTTTGATAGATAAACTGCACAAAAGTTAGTGCATATTTATCGATAATTTTATTTAAAATTTAAAATGGATATTATGAGCTAGGTCCATAAAATGTCTGCTCAAATGACTTCAATTCTTTTGAGAAACTAAATATAATAATATCAGATAAAATCATCTCATTGTAATAAAGAGTTATATTAGAGTTCAGTGCTGTAATATACTTTGTAAGGATATTTTAAAGAAATTAACAACTGTCATTGCTATTATATAAATGAAGCAGTATTAAACACAGTAAAATGTTAATTGTGGAGTACTTTATTAAAAATAAAAAGAAGTCATCATAATAGATAATTTTAATAAAATGCTAATATCTTGAAATAAGTATTGATTACATATAATGACTATATTCACAACAGAACATATCACGGGACTGTCATTGGAATGTATGGAAGAGTTGGACTGTAAAATTTTTTGCTTATATAAAATGGATATTTATTTTTGTTCTTATTGTACATAATAAATATTGTGTTTTTCATGTAGTTGCAATTCAATGGGCTTTCCTTGTGAGTATAAAATAAATGTTTGTCAGGTTATTTTCTTTTTACACATTCTTTATGTTTTGTTTAATATGCATGGAAAATATATCTTTACAAAAAAAAATAAAAATAAAGTAAACATTAAAGAAAATAAAAACAATATATTTATTAATGATAATTTTAGTTTGTTTAAATAAAAGTATGTTTATTTATTTCTTCATTTATATCATGTATAAATATTTATGAGTGATATTGATTTAAGTTTGCATATTTAATAAAAATTTGTAATATAATATGTTTATGAAATGTAAATTAATAAGTTTATGTTTTATTTTGATAACATAAATAGTAAACAAACATACTAATTAAGTTTTACAAAATATATTTTTATGTATTTATTTAGAATATTTGTGCTAATGTATACCCTTTCTTAGTGTATTGTTTACAACACAAGTTAGCTACATCCACAAAATAATATAATAAGTATAGTAAATAAATAATAATCAATTCATGTGAAAACTATTTGACAAAGGATATTTTATTTGCTTCTTAATTTTATATATACATTTATTATTATAATTGTTTATATTAATAAATTTTTTTGTTAATTAAAAGGATTTCTGTTATCATTAATAATTAAATTATTACACACATTTATTTATTGGTTATTTATATCTTTATATACATTGTAATTGATAAGAATTCTGTAAAGGAATCTTTACAAAATTAAATAACATTATAAATTAATAAGATACTTGTGGAATAAACAATTCTAATAATGTAGAAAAGTTTAAATATTTATTATCTATTTAAAAACATAATTTGGTACTCATGTATTAGAGCTGCTATGATGGCAGAATATTACCTCTCTCCAGTAGGGGAGGATGCTCTGACAGAATAGCATAGTTGTGACTTTTTAATGCCATAACAAAGCAAAGAAAAAAAATCTAGAAATATTTTAAAATATTAATTTTAAAAGGAATATAAAAAACATGCCGACAAAATTTAGTTTGAAATGTAGAAATATTTCAAGGAATTTGTTTTAAAAAATAAAACATATTTAATAAATGATTTTTTTAAAAACTGGAAGTTGAACTAGATTAAATGTAATTTAAAATTAGAAAAATTATGAAGAATATATTTTAAAAATTCTGATAAAAAATAAATAAATTTATAGTAAAGGAGTGAGTGAGTCAAAGGTTTCTTGAAGGTTTTCTGTTAATCATCATCATCATCAACCATTATCAATCCACTGCAGGATGGTCTTTCCAAGTTCAATATCTCTTCTCCGATCTTTACCTTTTCTCCTCCACATCATCCCTGCTTACTTTTTTATTTTATTTATCCCTTTCACATGTAGTCTCTTTCTGTGTCTTTTACAATCTTTTGGAATCCAGTTTAAGATTTCAATTGTCCATCTATTATCATCTCTTCTAACAATATATCCAGACCAACCCACTTCAGTCTTTTAATTTTTTCCATGAGATCAGTAACACCTGTTTGATCTTTTACCCATATATTGCATTCTTCTTAATTCTAACATGCATATTTCCATACTTCTTGATTGCTTTGAAATCTCTGTATTGCTCTTCTATTAAGTGTCCAAGTCTCAGATCTATAAGTAAGAACTGGTAAAACACATTTATTAACAACTTCTTTTTTAAACACATAGGCATATTTCATTTTAGTATCAAATTATTTTTACCAAAAGCACTCAAACCAAGTTTAATTCTAGGATTAATTTCATCGATTTGGTTTCCATCTGTATTAATAATCTAACCAAGGTATTTGTAGTTGTTAACTTCTTTTAACTCATCATAATAAATCTTTATTTTCATATTTTGAGAAAATCCATTGAACATTACTTTAGTTTTTTAACATTTATCATTAATCCTAATTTCATTCTGATAATTTTTGCAACATTTCCTGCAGTTCTAAAGCATTATTTGCAGAAACAACTACATTATCTGTAAAATGTAAATGACATAAATAATGTCCATTTACTTTTACTCCTTTAGCTTTCCATTTTAATCCACAAAATATTTTTTGCAGCACTGTTGTAAAAAAAATTGGAGATATGGAGTCACTCTGTCTTACACCCTTCTCAATGTCGACTTTCCCAGTATCATTATGTAATCTATCCTGGATCTATACCTTGATGCTCCAATGTTTTAATCACTGAAGAAATATTTATAGAATCAAATGCCTTTTCATAATCTACAAATCCAAACCATAATGGCAACCCATATTCCTTTGTTCTTTCTATAACTTCTCTCAATACCTGGATATGATCTACTGTACTAAAACCACTTTTAAATCCAGTTTGTTTTTTTGGTTGGTGGAAATCCAATGTTCTCTGTAGACAAGTTGTAATTATCTTGGTAAACATTTTGTATAAAACTGACAAAAGGCTGATAGGTATGTAATTTCTAATATCTTCTTTATCACCTTTTTTAAATATTAATACTGCATTCTTCCAATCATCTGGTACATCTTTATCATTTAGACATTTGGTATATAACTTTGCAAAAAAAATTTCTATTTCTTCGCCTGCTTCTTTTAATATATCAATTATAAACAATGCAAAACTCTCCATACAGTATGTGATGCTTAATGGTTTATATCAATGATAATTCCATCATTGCCTGGAGCCTTTCCTTTATTCATAAATTCAATTGCATGACTCACTTCTTCATTTAAAATTCTGGGCAATTCAAAAGATATAATAGATATAGAAAGTACAGGTTCTTTATTACTATGTAATTCTTGATAGATGACTTCTGCCCATTTCATGATATCATCTCACTTATTATAATAATTCCATCTTTTTTTTTATTGCAAACAAATTTCCTACCAATACAAA
This sequence comes from Epiperipatus broadwayi, assembly GCA_028023455.1. NCBI lineage: Eukaryota > Metazoa > Onychophora > Udeonychophora > Euonychophora > Peripatidae > Epiperipatus > Epiperipatus broadwayi. Next base: position 12,027,970 of record JAQFVV010006199.1, read on the forward strand.
ATGTTGTTTTACACTCTTGAGACTTTTATTCTCTTCTACAGCTTTCCTTGCTAGTTCACAGTTATACTTTCTTATATCATTTTCAACACTTTTCTGCACCATTTTACAAAATTTGAGGTATTCAATCTTTTTTAATGCATCATTTTTTTTTATCTTCATATTCCTTCTTTTCTTCATAAATTCTCTAGTCTCAGTAGATGAATCATGTTCAAAATCTACTAATATTTGAAACCAATTGGTAAGTTCTAATGTAAATTCATTAGAATGTTTCTAAAGATTAGGAATAGCAAATAATATTTTATTATTATTAGTTATATCAAGTAGATAGTAGCTTATTGGATTTCATGAAATTATAACTTTGTAATATTTCATTTGTTTTGATGGCTATTTTTTACTTATTGATTATTGCACATAAATATTTCTTTATTATGTTTTACCTATATGTATAAAATGATTTTGATACAAAGCTGGAAAAATAATTCAATGGCCATATCTCCCCAGACTTTGTGCTGTTCTACCACCTGTTGCTATTATCATTATCTTAGTACAGTTTTTATGATTAATATTTGAAAATTTGTTTATTTAGCCAAATTTCAATTATTTTGTAATTGTTACTAAAATTACAAATAATATTTTTAATCAATTAGTAAATTGTTACATTATAACTCTTGTAGTATAATCATTAAAGTTTTTTCCTCCGTACCTATAAATTTAAGTTAGTATTTGGATAAGGCAAAACTTAGAAAATTTTTTATATTATATCAGGCTTAAAGTAATTGTATGTAGCTATTCTTATATTGGAAATTAAACAAGAATAACATCTCTTTTTAATATATAGAGTATACGAGCACAGACTTTCAGACAACCCATCACTATCCACTCTATCCAATAACACTAATACACTCAAGCACATGTATGCTGAAAAGATAAACAATCACCAATATACGCATTTCATGCCAAACCAGCAATCATCAGTTGGTCCAGACCATCATCTCCCACACATATATACTATAAGTGTTCAGATATATATTAAGATAGACAATCTTTATACTTTAATGGGCAGACTCCAATATACTACACATTCCAACTCTTCAACCATCCATCCAATTGAAAATCTGATGGAATGCTTTTTTATGGGAAACAGAAATGATATTGGGAAAATATCCACTCTGATGCTGACTATTTAAAAAGTGTCACCTTTTTTGGCACTTTGGTATTAGACCTGCAGCACAGAGCATGTATTAGACTTGATGTGCCTTTTCACATTCCTATCAATCTGCTGCTACCTTTGTAATCTTGTGATCTGACCTAAATAATGTGCACAAAGATATTGTGCATGATATTTTTTACAAAATTTGTAAAAAAGCAACATGTACCCGGATCTTGTACATGATATTTTCATAAGATTTACAAAGTTATCAGCAGAATGATAGGAATGTGAAAAGACATTGCAAGTCTAATACATGCTCCATGTTGCAGGACTAATAAAATTAACTAAAAGTATAAAAAATAATATTAAATACAGCATTTTAAACAAATTTTGAGAAACAAATGGATATTAAAAAGACAATTTTAAATTAATATTAAAAAGACTGATTTTTAAAGTATAAAAACTATTAAAAACAACATTTTAAAACAAATTTTGAGAAACAAATGGATATTAAAGACTATTTTAAAATAATTTTTAAGGAATAAAGGGATATTAAAAATTACAATTATTAAAGTATAAAAAATAATATTAAAAACAGCAATTTAAAACAAATTTATATGACTTTTACACTAACAATTTTAAGATGTACAACATTATATAAATTGATATTAAAAATAACATTTTAAAACAAAAAAATTGATTTGCGATCTTAAGTAAATGATGCTGTTATGCAAAAAATGTTACTTTAAATACACATAAAACAATCACTACATTATAATTTTTTAAAATATTATTTACAAAAACATATAAAATACACACACGCATGCTACTTACCATGTTATATATAACAGGAATTGTCAAGTTAAAGCCACAAAATTGATATTTACTTGTAACATACATAAAATGGAGATTTGAACTGAAAAAATGTCTTCCCAAATGGAATTTTATAGAACACAGGATTGTACAGAGTATGCCAGGATTCTCCACAAAGATGCTAATAAACATATTTTTTTAAAGAAAGAGAACAAAAAAATACACAAGAAGAAAGAAATATAAATTATTATAAGACTTTTATTAAATATTTATCCTGTTGTCAGAAAGAAATCTGGACAAAAAAAGACCCATTGATAAAGATAAACATTTTTATATAAGATCAAATAATATCACAGGGATTATTTTTTTCAATTTGATGTCAGCACAAGATTACACATTTATTGCAGATGTGAAAAGGCTGCCTTTTCCCCCTTTGTTGCAGGTCTGATACCAAAGTACCCATTTATTATCTACCTATATTGATAGCGTATGTATTTTAATCATATAGTAAAGCATTCTGTTTTAGAATTTTACATTTAAAGCATAGATCTAAATAACAATATTGTTATAAAAATGAAATTGAATTAGTCAAATCTTTAAGAGAACAAATACTTTTTTTGTCTCATTTATGTAAATTTTCAGCTCTAAATTTTCTAAGTAAAACATAAATATTTTCTAAAAATAAAATGTATATATATTTGATTCTCACACTATCTTGTCTATAAAATGAAAGGAAAAGAAGATTAAATGACTGAAATTTGAAATAAACTCGCTTAACTATTTTTTTTATGTGAACTTGTTATATTTTGAAAATAAATATGTAGACATGCTTTTATATATAAATGTTGGTCCTCATATATATTTTACACAATGTTATATAGAGCTCATACATAAATTCTTAACAAGTTCTTCAGAATATCCCCAATTCCAGACTGGTAACAGAAACCAGTCTGGGATTGGGGATATTCTGCAAAGCTTGTTAAAAGCTTATGTGCGAGCTCTATATATAACATTTTTAATACAAGTTTGTTCAATTAGGTCATGTGACATCTGACTTGATTTTTTTTGTAATTTTACACAATGTATACACTGAAAAAGAAAAGTCAAAAGAAAAATAAAATGACTATTTGTTAAATAATACTGCTATCATTATACTAATCATACATAAAAGCAAAGTGTGTGTGTATGAAAATTGCAAATGAAGTACATGTAATGCTAATCAAAGTGGTCTAAGAACTTTTGCTTCTTGCTGATTCATAAGGACACAATAAAATGAAATAAAGTTTTATATTTAAATTTTAAATTTATGACATATGCATCCCCAAATTTTTTTCTAATTTCAGCTCAAGGGTTTAACTAGTTTTCTCTTAATGATATCATACTTATATCATTATCTTACATATTGTTTCTATGACATTTCTAGTAAGAATTAAATTTATTCATATCTCCAACTCTATAAAAGTTCCATTACTAACAAACCAGCATTCCAGGATGTTAAAATATTTTTTTAAAACTTTATAAAAATAAATATTACAATATGTTTTAGAAAAAAAAATATGATTTTACAATTGAAATATAAAATATATTTTAAAAACACATGAAGTAAACATTCCTTTCTATATATCTATTTTATATATGATAATGAATATTTTTAATACCCATTTGAAATAAATGAAATATTTTAAAATAATATATTGAATACAAAAAAAATTAATGCTTTTTGAATTATCCCTAAAACATGTAAAACACATACATGCATAATATACATTTAACAGTAATTTTATAAATTAAATCAATAACAAAGAAACACAGTCTTCTATTTTAAAAAATAGACCATTTATTTTAATATATAATAGTAAAAAAATCAAGTCGTACATCATGTGGCTTAACTTAATAAGCTTGTTTAGAGCTATTAGGCTGTTCATTCTATTATATTTCAATATATTTATGAAAAAGTTTGCATATAGTTTGATTTGCATATACATTAATAAATTTAATAACCTATTTATTTCAGTTAAAATTTTATTTTTGAAATATGTGCAGTAAATAAAATGTCAACAAATTTATCAATATGTTTTTATTTTATTATTATCATATAAAAGTGTTTATATACCTTTATTAATATATACATAATTGCTTTTATTATATTGTCCTAAAAATAATAAAAATATTAACCTTAAAAATTTACCATCAGATAAAATAAAAATAATAAATTGTGATACATCAGCTTGTTATAAATATATATATTTATTTTATATTATGACATGTTATCAAAATTACCACTTAATAACTAGGTAAACGATTTCATTACTTTTAAATTAATTTAGAAAATATTAGAATTAAAATTTAAAAAAAGAAACAAACAATTTTTTTATGAAGATAATATCATCAAGTGTAAATTCAATTCAAACTGCTATAATATATATATACTTTTTTTTTCATATCAAATTTACTATGAAAGTAGAAAATAATAACCATCTTCCATTCTTAGATAATTTAATTGAAAGAAAGAAGGGTGGTTTTTTATTCTATGATATATATAAAAAACAAACACATACTGGAAGATATCTACATTTTTTTTCTCATCACAATCCAGCACAATTATTTTCAGTGGCAAGGACATTATTAAATAGAATTAAGAGACATTCTGATGGCAGCCATTTTTGCATAGATATCTATGCTATTAAAAAAATGCTTCTTAATAATGGTTTTGATCACAGGATTATTAATAGGGTTTTTTTATATAATAAGAAAAAAAAATTTGATACTTAAAAATTAAGACTGTTCTGCCATTTATAAAGAGAGTAACTGATAAAATTGGTAATGTTTTAAAGAAAAATAATATCCACACAATTTATACTACATTTAACAAAAATTAATAAAGTATTCCATACCCTAAACAGAAAATTCCTTTGGAGTATAATGGTGTATATGAAATTCCATGTGGAGTTTGTTTATATTCATATATTTTACAGACCAATCAGAGAATAAAGATAAGAAAGGAAGAACATATTTTGGCAGTAAGAGAAAAATTAATTTATCAGCCATTTATTCACAGTTAAATTAACTAACCATGACATCAATTTTAATAAAACATATTCTGGCAAAAATTGAACAATATGACCAGAGATTGCTAAGGGAAACTATAAACATTTTAAAAATGTCCAAGAGCATGAATGAAAAATGTAAATTAAAAAATATTAACAATATTTGGAAAAAGCTTTTGGAGGATAAAATATTGTTTAAAATTCTCAACAAATAGAATTTGAGAATGAGGAGAGAATAACAAAAGAAAAAATAATGATTTTAAATCTCACCACATATATTCTTATGATTTGAGAAAGAAGAAGCTCTGAGGAAAGTACTTATTATTGTTCTGAAACATCAGCTATTTAGCTTTTATATATTTTTATTATATAAAAGCTCCCAGAAATAACACTATGAATTTATCATTTATCCATAGGATTAGAATTAATATATATATAATATAAAAATAAAATGTCCGTTAATTAAAACAAAATTGTAATTACAATAAAAATAATAATAATAACGGTAACAAAATTATTTTATTGTAATTACAATATATATATATATAGAGAGAGAATCTCCTGATTATCATATCCTCTATGTGTCCAAGGTATATGACATGTCAGGGTGTAACTGCAGCTCAGTTAAAAAAAAATTTCGGCTTCTAAATATATTTACATTTTTTTAAGATAATCTATCCACTTTTGTCCAGATAGTCATCCAATCACTAATTATTAAATAAATATCTGACTAATCTTATTTAAAAACTAAACAAAAGTGGAATGTTTCTATTTAATGAGCTGTGGAAAGCCCTTTATTCTGAAGTGCAATATTTAAATACTGTGAATTATTTTAACTTCTACAGACAAATTTTTTTATTAAATTTCATATCATTTTTAAATATATAATATCTACAGTGTTTATCTTTGTACTCAAAACAACTTACAGTTTTAAAACAATTTTATGTTGTGATTAAAATGTTCATTTTAGAATCTTAATAAATTGGCAGGCAAAAAAAAACATAACTCCTAACAAAGAATAGATCTCCTTTTATAAAAATCACAATCTTTTTTAAGTTATGTAATATTCTTTAATAAAATAAAGTTAGCTTAGTCACCTTCATATTCATTCCAACATTATGCAAAAGTGACATAGTGAAAAAATATTGAACTGTCAATACAGATGTAAAGATTTAAAGATTTATGTTTTTAGCTCACTTGATATATAAAAATTAAGAGAAGGTAGTTATGCAATAATAAAAAAATATTTTTTTAAAAAAATCATATAAGTATATTGTATATAAACCATTAAGCATCACATGATCACATTTCCTATACTAGCACATTAATTGTTGATATACAGAGCAAAAGTCTCCATTCAGTATTACCACCTGTGCTAAACAGAGTAATCAATGGATGCCAGAAGGCTTCTGCATAAAATCCCTATCTAATGCCTACTCATCCAATATCCCCAGACTAGTTTCTGGCTTGTGGCCTTCATCAGTGAGGAGCTTTGGATCTGAGAGCACTGCATCTAGATCTTAGGATCTAATGCAACCCTCTAGCAACCACCTTTTATCTCTACTTAACTACAAAACTATGAGAATGAAATTGAAAACACAAAAAATATTTTCGATCTAAGCTCAATAGCTTATATAGTCATATGGGTCTGAACTCAGTTCAGCACCCATACATTTTGGTGTCTTTGGCTCTTTTACAACCATAACCACCACTATCCTATTAGGCAGATGGTAATACTGTATGGAGAGTTTTGCTCTGTTTATCAACAATTAATGTGCTAGTATAAAAAATGTGATCATGTGATGCTTAATGGTTTAACACCAATCCTGCCTAATAGGATAGTGGTGGCTATGGTTGTAAAAAAGCCAAAGACACCAAAATGTATCGGTGCTGAACTGAGTTCAGACCCATATGACTATATAAGCTATTGAGCTTAGATTGAAAATATTTTTGTGTTTTCAATTTCATTCTCATAGTTTTGTAGTTAAGTAGAGATAAAAGGTGGTTGCTAGAGGGTTGCATTAGATCCTAAGATCTAGATGCAGTGCTCTCAGATCCAAAGCTTCTCACTGATGAAGGCCACAAGCCAGAAACTAGTCTGGGGATATTGGATGAGTAGGCATTAGATAGGGATTTTATGCACAAGCCTTCTGGCATCCATTGATTACTCTGTTTAGCACAGGTGGCAATACTGTATGGAGAGTTTTGCTCTGTTTATATTGTATATAGGTAATGTCACGTTATATATGACTTGCTTTTTAGATTATTAAGTATATTGTTGAAAGATATTATTTTCTTAAATTAAGACATGTGAACAATCAAATGAATAATTTTTATTATTGATTTCTATGATGCTGAACTCAAAATAAACTTGTTGCCAAATCATAATACCATTATATAAAACAAACTAAATACAAAATGTTTGGAGATTAGAAAAACTATGGGAATACATAAGAAAGCTTTTTTTATTTGTTTTGAATATGATGAAGTAACTAGATGACAAAGTATTACAACCAAGCAGTAGCATATATATATATATTATATAATGAGCATGACAGTAAATTGATTTTCTTGCAATTATATATATATATTGTTACCTTTGCTTTTCAGATGTGTATTTTATATAACTAAAAAAACATTTAAATTATTATACTTTCTAATTTATATTTCTTGTTTTAAGATTAGGCCATAATATGGCTAGACACTTAAGCATCAAAACCTAGCTTTTTACTACAACTTGTCTGCCCTGGATTTCCACATTTCTTACTATATACTCTGAATCTATCTACTGCCTAGCTCTAACATTAAACCATAAATCATATAAAATATTATTTCCTGAGACTCAACAATTGATTATAATTATCAATCAAATAAATACTAAGGTAGATTTACAAAGACAGTTACAAGAGAATGGGTTTTAATATCAAAAAAAATAAAAAATAAAAATATCTTTCCATGATATCTTGAATTAATCCCATCAAATTAATAAAATCTATTTTAATCTTATATCTTTTATAATAACCACTACTGCCTTATGCATATCTCAAGGTTCTTACTTATTCCAATATGATAACATATTAATTCCTCTATTTAAGATAATTGAATAATAAGAGGGATTTTACTAAGATCCAATCATCTTAATCATAACCACATCTAACATTATAATATATTCTAAGTCATTTCATTAGAATTAGTATATCTTTTTAACAAGAATAATAAATTCCCAATTATAAATCATCATCATATTTTCTAACAATTAATATAACTATAACTTATAACTAACTACTACTTATAAAATAAACTACTTTTATTATCATCTTAAAATATAATCATTATTCTAACTAACTTTCATTTAGACATTAGTCAGCTAAATAATCAACTTTCTTGGTTTTATATACCGTTAACTTTAATTAAATTGTCTAAAATATTCTCATATCAATAGCTAATATTCATATACTCTTCTGAAGATATTTGAAATGAACTCAAATATATTTTCATAAGAAATTTCCATGTGACTATAAAGATATAACCATTTTTAAATTAAAACTATAATGCTATTAAATGTTCTCATTCAAGTAATTGTGATCGAATTTAATAAACAATTAAATCTATCAGTTTTGTTCTATATAATACTCCCAATAATTTGTGTGTTTGGATATAACAAAGTGGTGAAAATAATTCCAAATTGAAACAAAGACTTCACTCAACCACTGTATTTACAATATCAATTTATTTACATGAATAACAATAATTATTAACAGAATTTTGAATAGTGTGTATAACAACAACAAAATATAACATATAATTTCTTTAACATTTGTACAATTATATACAATAATGAAAACCACTGACTCTTATCTACTAAACAATAAAATTTTAAAATTATATGAATCTTATTTTTCCTATTTTTTTTTTAAATTTCCAAGAATCATTGCGAATAATAAGAATAATAATAATAATTATTATTATTATTATTTTTTTTAACTATAGGTTCCATATTTTATGTATATTTCTTATTTAAGATACATATTATTATTATCTTTATGAATGCAAAAAAAATAACCACATCACATATTGTCAGAATGTGATTATTTTTATCACCTAAAAATCTATGAAATTAATACCCATAATAAAACCAAAGATACAATACCATTTGATCATCACTCATTCCATTCATTTTTTTCTTGGTTTGTTTTCATTATTGATCCCATTTGTTTTTATTTTCATATAGTGTCACTTTAAAATTAATTACTTAATGCAACCTTTGTTTTGTATTTACATTTTTATTTTCCATTTAAACAATTTTCCACACTTAGATAAACCATTATACTTTTTTTTATAAATCCACCTATATACTATGCCTACCTTATTTTCTTTATAATTAACATTCTGTAGATAAGAAACTGATGTCTACTGGACTCAAATGCTACAAATGTACAATGGAGGTTTTATTTACCTTTCCAAATAAGGTGTGCTCTCATGGCAAGTAATCATTTATTCCTCATGATACTATCTTAATATCCAAGCTTTTCCATTAAGCTTTTGTGGATTTGATCACCTTCATCTTATGGAAATTCCTCACATTATAACATCCAACTACATATATGAGTATCACTTAGATTAACCTCATTATGTTCTTATCAGTTCTTCAGGAAATTACAATTTACCACATTGACTATCCCCTGGAATGACAACCTATCTAACTATAAAAAGGATCACAGGCATACATCATACAATAAATCAGCATAACTATATAATAATATTATCTTTCCATTAATTATTTTCCTAATCTCCTGGTGATATACTACAAAACAAAGTGTCAGTATAATTTGACAATAGTCAATATTTATTTATTTATTTTTAACTTGGGATCACAAGTTTACTTATTGTATCATATAGTTTATCATCCACCCATCTTTAATCCTTTCAGATTACTTTTCTTCACATTTCATTATCATACATTTGGTTATTTTCACTATTATATTACTTGGTTCTTTAGCATTACCTTATACTAATCAACTTACATTTTAAAATATATCATACATTAATCTTACCTTGATATGATTTTATAATAAAACTTAGAACATTATTTTACCCATTTCACTCTTCTATTTACTTCACATCTATAACATTCTCATTTGGAATATATCTAAAATTATACTTAAAACATTAAACATATAAAACAATTCTTAATATAATGAAGATTAACTTCATAACAAAAAAATATAAAGTTCCTAATTATTTAATTCCTATCCAAAGAATCGAAAATTGTTATTTAGTTGTTGTTTTTTTCATTTATACATATGTAAAACTGATAGTTCAGATTTTCTTCCAGTATGTAAAGCAGATAATTCAGATTTTCTTCCACATCAGGATTTTGAATGCATTTGTCAATTATATAATAGATTGCCTCTTCAATGTTTGAAAAATGATGCAATTATAATACAACCAAGATTTTATTATTATTATTATTTTTAAAATTTAAATGTTCTCTGGAACCATTTAATAATCATAGATTTTCCTATCCCATTATTATAAATTTACTGGAATTGATAGATTAATGGATTATATCAAATATAACTAACTATCCAAGTGTTTTTAAAGTGTAGATCAAAACCATTTAACATATATAAGTTTCTATGTTTATATTACAGTTTATTGACATGAAGTCTCATAATTTATATATTTTCTTTTCTATGGGACAACTTTAACTCTTATGAGTTATTTTGCTTGACTCTTCCAAATAAATATTTATAAGTCAATTAAATAAAATTATTCTAAACTACTATAAGTGTATCTTCTTACAAAAAAATTGTAGAATCAGTTTTAATAATGTAAATTAATTTAATTATAATATCTATTATTTGTCTTCCACATTTTTGTAAGTTGTTCTTTAAATATTTTTAATCTGACTTTATTTTAGTTTTCTTTATATAATAAAGTTAAATTATCTTTTAAATATATAACAAAGTATAGATATCTGAAACTGTTTTCGCTTATGTGAAATATTGTCCAACATCTAATTGCTTGAAATGACTCAATATTATCCTTATATATTTGACTTTTTACCATAATAATAAGATTTACTGGCAACTTTTCCTGTATTAGCATTTTTTAAAATTGTAATTTGATCTTCCAAACTATGACTTTGACTGTACAAAGAAATTAACTATTTATTCCATGATAATTATTTATCAACACACATTATCTTGATTTGTATTAATATAAATTAAATTACAGTTATAGCACAAAATTATTTTTATAATTGTCTGAATTTTAATAAATATTTCTGATGACTTAATTCCTTACTGGCTTCATTTGTTTTTTTATTTTTACTTTTTCTTATCGTCTGATTTTTTTATCCAAAATTCCCGCCAATATTACATAAAAGTTGTCTCAATTACTAAGCATTTTAATGTTTAACATAAAAAATAATATTTCACAACTAATTAAATTAAACCTTTCAATTTAAACACAACATAATATATTTATTCAACTTTATAAAAATATTTTACTAAACTATCCAAATTATTGATCTTTTATTATTATAATTATTTTTAAAAGAATATATATATATATTATAAAAATTATATATAGACCTAAAAAAATAATAATCATGAATGAATAAAAACAATGCTATGTTTATAATATCTTTTAAAGTCTCTATTAAAATATCTATCAAGTTCTTAGTGCCAGTTATATTTTAAAAATTTAAAATTTTGGATGATTAAGTACATCTTATTATGGTAATTTATTACAGTAATTTATTACAGTGATTTATTATGGTGAACTAATCAAAAGATCACAATACCCCCCTCATAGAAAATAAAATTTTGAATTTTAATATTTTTATTTTAAAATTTTATAATGATATAGGTTAGACAAAAAGAAACAATAAAATGTTTGATTATTCCATCATAAGAAAAACACCCACTTTATCTAATACTTCTATTTTACTTTGACTACTATTTTTATTACATTAATTTTATCAAAAATACACTTCTATTTTATTAATAATTATTGAATAATATTATTTACTATATATTTTGTTGTAACACTTATAATCTCTGAAATAATATGCACAAGTAATCAAATTAAAATCAGCTTTATAACTTCCACTTAAAACAAAATTTAATTTTCTTCAAAAACAAAATTATCTTCTGATAGTTATCTTGATTCACATAAACCTTTTAACTGAAAAACAGACTTCATTTTACATCAAATCTTTCTCTCATTTATTACTGCTTCTTGATGACTATTACAAAAATTTAATGTGTTCACCTGATTAGTGACAGATTTCATCTTATTCTTAACTTTATCACTAAATAATTTCTTATAAAATTCTAATGAATTACATAAAATCACTTCATAAAAACTAATCTTCAATTTACAATTAGTCTTTTCCTGAAAATAATTTCTTTTTCCATTATTGTTCCCTAAATCAATCAAAATAAATTTTTATGGAACAAGTTTTCATTTTTATTAATCTGCATGATTTTATCTGTGTCCATTACATCAAATAATACATTTTGATCAACAAATGGCTTCAATTTGCAATTTATTTTATCATTTTCAATTGGGTTTTGACTAAATAAATGTTGATCACCTATATTATATGAATATAAAATATTTTTCATTTTACATTTTATTTTAGAATCTCTTAAGATTTCCTCCTCACAATCAAACAAACTATCTACATCCATTATCATCCTAGGTTTCATTTTACAAGAAATTCTACTATGTAATCTTATCTTTCTCTCGTCAACAAATTTAAGGATGCTGTCTTTCTTAAAATGAGTTTCTATTTTATCTTCTATTAAGAAATTCTCCCCATTTTTAAATATTATCATCCTTATACTAAGTTCTTCAATTTCATTGGGCATCTCACTTAAATGCTCATCCCTCCTAGATTCAATCTTATGGCTATCTATTATTTCACCTTTTACATTACTCATATCCTCATCTAAATTATTTTTCATTTCATCAACATTATTCTTAACTTCTTCATTAACACCTAATTTTTTATCACAGTCATCCCTCATATCATCTAATATTTTCTTTATATCATCTCTCATATCATCTATGTTTTTACTTATATCCTGCATATCTTTCATTATCATGTTAAAATCAATAGTGATCTCAGAGGTCTTAACACTTACAACTTCCTCCAACTCTTTTTCTTTGTTATCACTCATTTTTTAAAAATTAAATATTATCTCAATACTTAACTAAAATATTACTATTTTTATATTATCATTACAATATTTCTTCACCAAGTCACAAGTCACATATATCTGAGCATCTCCTTACAAACACCAAATACTAATTCTAGATATTACCTCACATATTTCTTAAGTTACCATCTTTAAACTTCTTATTATCATCACTTCTTTAAATTGTAACCACTTCAATATTAATTTGCTTTATTTAATTTGTCAAATCAACTTCACATTAGTCATATCACATTTGTTAATTTAATCACCTCCCAAAACATCATGAAAATAGTCTATCCAAAAGTAAGGGTATAAGTCACATGTCATTTCTATATATCATGGCCATTGCATTATTCCCCTATACATAATGAGCTTACCATGTTGCTGTACCAAAAACCTTTCAGACCTTTCTAGCTAGCAATCATCATTCAACGTATTTCACACACTGCCATATTGTATCCTGCAACCTCCAATTAACTAATCAGCCTACACATTTGGGCACCAAAACCCTCAATATATATATATATATATATATATATATGTGTGTAACACTTTGAGAATATTTCTCATGTATTAAAATGCCCATTAATTAAAAACTATTGTAATAATAATAAAAATAATAAATATAACATAAATTAACTATTATATATAGTCTTTCTATCTGGAGAAGTACTTTCCATTAATTCCTTAACCCTCCTCAACTGCCATTTGAACTTAATCGTAGATGAGGAGGGTTAAAAATGAAACAGAATTACTTCTGTGTATTGAAAGACTGTACATAATAGCTAATTACCATTGTGTATATATATATTGTACCTTTTTGATTAGGTCCAAATAGGTTTACTAAGTCAATTTTTAAAAAAAATTAAATTAATAATGAATTTAAAATAGTATAAATGCTGTATGATATTGATAAGATTTGTAAAACTTTGCTAAAATAAAATTGAGAGTTGTAATTATGTAAAAGACTATGTTAATATGCTAAAAATATAAAGTAAAGCTAAATATTATGATTTTTGTATGGTTGGAAAAACTGGTCATAGTAAAATAATATACTAATTTTTTTATTAAATAAAGTGCTAAAAGTTTGTTTACAATAAAGACTTAAAATTAAATAAGCTAATATATTTTAAATGAAAAAAAAATTAGATTTACTATTTATGTTATAAATTATTTATTAAAAATATAATATTTTTATGGTAGATGAATATATTTAATTTATTACAGTTTAAATAATTTTAAAATTTATCTATTTCAAATTATATCATTATATTTTATTATTTTTATAATATAATATTTTGCAATAAAATTGTTTAAGATAATTCAGTTTTCAGACAGTAATTATAAAAAATTGTTACATATTGTCTGGTTTTAAGTCATGTGACCAGCAAATACTCATACTTTTGTGCTTCCAAGATTTCTGAAGAAAGTTTTAAAATTGCTTTAGAATTGTTTAAAAATTGAAATATTTGTGTATCATAAAAAAGTAGATGTTAAAATTTTTTTAATTGGACAGTTTTAAAATAATTGTAGTTAATAAAGTTAAATTTTAAAAAAATAGATACATTGAAATTAAATATTGGATAAATTACTAAAGTATTATTTTAAAAAAGTTATTTTTAAATGTTTAATTTGCTTAAATAAAATTGTAAAATTGTTTTAGAATTAAATTTTTGCAATAGTATTTAATATATAATATGAGTCATACATTTTATTTCTAAAATTTAATAACCTAAAGTTAACAGATATGTAAATTAGATCATAAGTTGAAGAGTAAATAACCAATCAAATTGTCAGTTTAATTTGGTATAAAAGTAGATGCTCTCATTTTTCTAGCTTATTTAATAACTTAATAACTCTCTTAATAACTTGTTCACTTATTATCAATATTATTATCATATATTAACATGAAGGATTGCTTAATTTACTACTTAAAATTATTTTTAAAAAAGTTTTTGAAGGATTAATAATTTACTAAGTTAAAGGAATAATGCAGCCCTAAATAAATGAAAAAGAATTCTCTATTGTTCATTTTATTGAAGCTTAAGCCAACTTCACGATAAAATATGGATTTAATACCAACAAAAATGTATTAAAAAATAATGATGAAAGTAAAGCTAATAGAGGAAGGTACAATTTTAAATATATTATGGAAAAATATATATCATTATTTATTTTTAATACCTTGAGCATTGGTGGAAATGTTGAACAGAAACATTATTTTTTCAAAAGATTATCAATTTTATGCATTCTATTTTAAAGATAAATAACTTTATTTGGAGTACAAAAAGTTATATGGAAAAACTTATTTTTTAATATTTTGAAAAGTTAAAAAAACCAATTTAATATTGAACCTAGAAGAAAAAGTTACTATTGATATTTATTTATATTAGTTACTATGTATGTTTTGCTTAGAAAAAAAAGTTGCAGTGATGATTTTTTAAAAATATTGTCTTTTAACACTTTCATGGAACATTTTTATTATTGGACAAATGAAGTAAAACTCTAAAACTTTTAATTGGTTTTAATTGGTCAATTTACCAACTCTTTGATAGAAATATTTTCATCTTTTAATATATATTAATTTTAGTTTCGTTTTCAAAAAGTATATTAATTATTTGTAATGTTAGGAAAGTAAACGAAAGTTATTTCAAAAATATATATATTTTTATTTTATAAAAATATTCAAAAGCAGAAAAATCAAAGAAAACATTAGGAGCAACATAGAGCAACGTAAATGTCATTTAAATCCCTCCCAGATTTGCCATTATGAATTTTTTAAGAATTTTTTAGGAAAAATCTTAATGTTTTTCTCAAAATAATTATACTTTCAGCATTTTATTTAAAAATACACCAAAAATACATTATAATATTTAAATGAATGCCAGAAAAATATTCTAAAACATTAATCTTTGTTTGAAAATCAAATAAGCAGCTTGGAGCAATCTAAACTCTTGACAAGATGTCAAAAATTGTTGCTAATGTTGATTTATTTTTCAATTTATGAACGTGTAAAGTATACAATTTTTTAATAAAACCTTACTACTTTTGTAAAATAACTATATTTTCAGCATATTTTATTAAATATGTATGAAAAATAAAATAAAAACTGCTCTAAAACATATATTTTCATTTTCAGTGGTGAAAAATATTTTTTGGCGGTCTCTTTTTGACCAAATCATCATCAGCCAATCAGTATTGAGAATGTATTGTGACTGAATGGCCCAGCCAATCAGTGTTGGTCTTCTTCTTTTTGTTAGAATAAAAACACCCCTAATATTGATTTTTTTTACTTTTAAAATAATTCAAAAGAGGGCAGCATCTTACAGGCCTTGTTTTAAGCTCAAAATCATGTATAATTTTATCATTTTAGATCATAAAATGGCTGAGTTAGAGCAATCTAAAGGTGACAACCGCAATTTCGTGTTTCAGGCTAAGAAAGGGTTTAAAAAGTTGATTACAAACTTCCCTCTAAAAATGATTAAAAAGAAAAACTGATATTATTACAGATATATTTATTTTATGACAAGTCATTGTTGAAAAATACCATAAATTATCTGATATTATAAAAACTTTTTTTTTATAAATTATTTGTCAGAAAAAGAGATAAATGGATAATTAAAAAATATTATCCTGACTAAGAATATAACTTTATAAGTGACTTTATCTCAATCACTATCATGTAACATTTGAATGTAATATAAAATGCATATTTTCTGTAAAATATGTATAGTTTTAGAAAAGCCAAGATTGATGCATCTAAATTCAAGTGAATGGAAAAAGAAACTCCAGAGATTATTTTTAAAACTTTCCCAAGTGATATCACATTTCAATAATTATTATCCTGTAAACTACAGACAATAAACTGTATTTTTATAGACTTTCATCATGGGATTAATAATTATTTTTCAAAATAATTTTGTATACAAAAGTCAATTTCTTTTTTCTTTTTTTTTCATCATGTATGAGGTTATGTGCTGTGGGAAGGAGAGAAAATTTTTGTTCTAAAACTTGTGGATAACAAGCATTGGGGAAAAAAATTCTATGAAGATATTAGAAGAAAAAAACTGTTTTAATATAAACTATACGGATAGGTGGAGTATTTGTAATTATAGTTTTTTTTATATTTCACACACTAGTTGCAGTATTAAGTTTTATTAGTGTAGAGTAGGAAAATTACACTTAAATATTTTTATTTAATCTAACATAATCAATATTTTTAAAATATTTTAATATTTTATAAAGTCTTCATAAAAATTTTAAGGTATGATAGTGATGCTGAGTGAATGTTATTATTACTTAATATGTTTTCTTATATTAAATATTAGACCAGAAAATGTCTAAGAGTGACTGACAAGAGTAGAGTCACTAGGTAAATATTGTAAATTATATTAAATTTATATGATGTATATTTTATTATTTTCTAGAATTGCTTTGAATATTTTATGATATCACTTTGTTATATGAACGGAAGAATATATGTGTGTGTGCATTAATTACACTTAAAACTTTATTATTATTCTACAGATATAAGCCATGATTTTTAGAAAGATATGCATACATTTTTTTCTATATTACTAATGTAATATAATTTATTAATACTCATATTTTTTATATGATTCTTTAATGGATGAACCCTATTTTAGAAATATTTTGAATATTAATTTTAAGATCTTAAAACAAAATCATTTGTATTTTTATTGCTGAGTTTTAAAAGTGAATGAACCTTTTCTTGTAGTAGTTTTAGATTGTTAAAGTCATACATGAATTTTGTTTATTATTTAGAGTAATGCTAGTAATTTTGTGATGTAGGTTAATAAATCTATTGTGAAGTTTTAATTGATAGTGACATTGGGGTTATGAAAAGAAACCATTGGATGCATATATGTAGGATCTATGGAGGAAGTAGGAAAGTAACCTATATTATTATCGTAGTAATTTATGCAAATACAGATAATGTAGCCCTGTGTCTTCTATATATTTTCCATGGGCAGTGTCTTTCTTGATATTTTTGTATTTTAAAATGTTCGAATGAGTGCTGAATAAATAGCCTGGACATTATTATTATATTTCAGGTTATTAAACAGAGAAGTCATACGTCTTAGTTCATACTGTATTCATGTAGATTATCCCATATATTTATACTATTGAGTCTTTATTTTAGTTAGTTCTTCATGCATATGCATTGTAATGCTATCTTAATTTCAACAGTTATTGCATCGTATAGCACTGTATTTATGAACAAAAACAATGAATAATTTTTGAATTGTAGTATCGTTATTTTAAAAGAAGATGAGATAGGTTTTTTCTTGTTTTGGTGTAAGGTTCAAATCAAATACAAATGAGATTGAAAATAAATGCTAACAGTAATAATAAAGAATCGTACATATTTTTCATTGATTTATTAAATTATTTTAACAAAAATAAAAGAGATGATAATTATTCACAAGATTTATGAATAATTTTAATATTTGGATTTTATGTGGTAATGCATATTTTTAAAGAATAAAACATCCAGAATGAACAATATAAAATAGAATGAATGCTTGTATTTTATGAATATTGTTTTATAGTTTAAAAATACATAAAACACACATATAAGGATTATTATTTTAGAGGGTAGTACCAAACAAAATATGTAAAAGAACACCAGTAATATTATTTTATTAAAGCCGATTTTTATTTATCAAATATACCAAGTAAAGGTATTTAAATAATACTAACACTATCATATTAAATAAGTTTAGTTGATTTATTGTAAAAAATATTGGAACATACTTTATAGATGAATATTATTTAAGTGTTTCATTTTATATTTTTTATGTATACTTACAAAAACCATATGTTCTAGTTATGTTAATTAATGGATGTTGTTGTTATTATTATTATTATTATTATTATTATTATTATTATTATTATTATTATTATTATTATTATTATTATTATTATTATTATTATTATTATTATTATTATTATTATTATTATTATTATTATTATTATTATTATTATTATTATTATTAAACTATAAGTATATTCTTAAATTCGTATTATTATTTTAAATAAATGTGCCCAAAAAGTTTATAGGGCAGAGTAAAAGTTTATTTACTTGTTGATTTATTAATTTTTAATGTGGAAGTATTAACTTAATATTATTTTTATTAGTTTGATGTTTGTTAGGTTTTATCAAACACAAATGTAAATAGTGTATATAGTTTGGTAAATGTATAGGGTAATAAAATTTGTTAAACTTGTTTTTATAAAATTTTGTGTTATATTGGTCTTATATTCCACCGCAAATACATGATTGACCGATACCAAGATAAACAATATTTGCACAGTACAGATATAATCATTTACTTAAGAAATCACAATGATTTAAAATATAATATACTTGAGACATTTTCTTTTTGCATTAATATTATTATTATAGTCATAATTAATTGTAGAATTTATTGCATAGAATTTTAACGTTTGTTGCCACATGTTTTCAGATTATATCAGATTATGCTACATATATTCTATTTAAACTGCCATATGGGAACTAAAAGATTATATTATATTATTATTGTTATTATCATTATTGTTAATTACCATAATATCGAACAGTGGATAGAATTAATAATTATTTAATGAGGAATAACATTGTTAGTTGTTATTATTATTAGTTAGGTGTAATTGAGGATGGTACAAAATCCTTTATCATACTTGACTACAGGAGATTATAAATTGATTTCAGTTATTTTAAAGAACCTGAGATTATTATAGTTAAATTGTTTTTAATAAAGAGATTAGAATTTAGTTAGTAACATTATATTAAATTGATTGTTATTATTTTAAAGTCATAAGAATGCTATGAATTTATTATTATTTGAAATAATAAGGGAATAATATTCTTATGCCATTGAGTTTGTATCCTGTTGGATATTGGCTCAATGTAATTCTTTACTGCTTGTACTTCACTTAATTGTCTCATGATTTATTATTTTATTCATTTAATTTTTCATAAACTGAACCATTTATTATTTATTAATCATTTAGAACGAGTTAAGTAGTAAATATTAGATATTATCATAAGATATCTGCATTATTAATTATATGTATTTTAGCTGAGTGTAATTATTTTATCTGAGCTAGTCGTATTTTCTTATTATTATATTTATAGTTAGTGAGAGTACAATATATATATATCAAACCATAAGACCCAACATATAACTAGCTATTATATGTAAATCTCACCATTGCAATTCATACTGAAATAATCCAATAGAATATCAACAATTTGCTATCAAGGCAATACTTATTTTTTATTTTATTGGTTTAAATAAGCATTAGCTGTAGTAATGTAATATATATTGTAACCCTGTGCTTTGCACATGGTAATATTCAATGCCTTATATAAAGT
The DNA here is from genome assembly GCA_028023455.1 of Epiperipatus broadwayi. Classification (NCBI taxonomy): domain Eukaryota; kingdom Metazoa; phylum Onychophora; class Udeonychophora; order Euonychophora; family Peripatidae; genus Epiperipatus; species Epiperipatus broadwayi. The sequence continues at coordinate 12,048,595 of JAQFVV010006199.1, forward strand.
TTTGCTTAACTTAAAAAAATGACAAGATTTTTCTATAGTGTAAAAGTATTAATAAGCTAAATTATACAAGTTCTGCTTAATTAATAGTTTAAGTAGTGTGTGTAAGCAATTATAAATACTTATTATGCAATATCAGTAGCATAAATTTCATTGCAACAGGTAGCTTTAGTATATAAAATAAGAGAATATGTATATAAGAATAGGGTAAGAATTGAAAATCAGTTCATATTCAGTTAAAAATTAAAGCTAATTACAATAAAATATTTTAAGTTAATCTCATATGCTTTAGTATAAAGCTGAGATATAATGTAAGATTTATTAAGCTAATTTTTATGTTTTAAAGATTATAAACTAATGAATAAGTTTATTAATTGTAAAATGTTATTGTTAAATTAATTATAATAGTTAGCAAATTATTTGTTTAAAAACAGTAAAGTTAGTATATTAAAAAATATATTAAAAATTATTTACTAGCTATTAAGTTAAATGTTAGACAGATTGAAATTAAAAGAATAGAGATTGATTTTCAGTGTGAGTGCATGTGCATTGATTTGAATGCATGCACACTAATTTTAAAATGCTATTTTTTTAAATTAATTTTTACTTTAAGTTCATTTAGTTATTTCATAACATTTTATAATTTTTTTATTGTTAGAAGCTATTTAAAGTATATAAATGAATGACCTAATAAAAATTATAATAATTTATGAAAGTAATATAAAATAACATTGTATCATTAATTGTATTAGTTTTTTTTTAAAAAAAAAGTTATAAAAGGTCAAATAAGAGGCACTGGAAATTTACAAATAACTGTCACATGGTAATTTGAGATGGATTACCCTTAGGTAATTTGGTTTCTTATTTTCTTGTTGTAGTTTAAACAACTACTACTAGGGGTCACAAAACAAGGTATGCTTAATTAACAGTCCATCAAAATAAACAGCTATAAATATCAGGGGAAATTAAAAAATGTTAGCTTGGTGGTGCTTCTGCTTTTCTGTCTTCTCTCTCAATTTTGTCAATTACAAGACATTAAAAGCTTGATTTCATTTTAACCTTTTATTTTAAACATATAGTGAAAATTCTTTATAAATTTTATTATTTTGTTAAAAATAATGTTTTGCTAAAAAGCAAAAGAGCAATTGAGTTTCTACATATAACCTGATCAGGAGAATTAAAAAAAAATTGCAAAGATGCCAACAGAAAATTGATGTCATTTACTTATTAGTTATTCCAAAATATCTATAAATCTGATGCTTCAAAAAGAGAAAATTGAGATAGTATGTCTCTATATTACAAAACTATCATATGAAGTCTGTCCTAGAATATATTTACTGCTATCCTTAAATTTTAATGAAATTATATCTCAACTCATCTTTAACAAGTTTGTAGAATTTCTTTTAATATTAAAATAAAGAAAAAAAACTTTAAACTATGTATTAGTCAAATCCTCAACTGAGGTTACCTCATTTAATATTCAAAAGGAACTAATTTTAACTCACTTATGAGAAAAATAATTTTTAAAGTGACTTAGAAAGGAACTAATAATTTTAATTTAACTTAGAAAACAATTTTTGTTTTTATTGTAATATTATGAGGATGCTAATTTAAATATTTCCATCAATTTTTAAAAAAATTGATTGAAGAATTTTGAAAATATTAATTGTAATAATAATTTTGTTTCAGAAATTATTCTGACAAGTAATAATTATATGCATTGCAATTAGAACATGAAAGAATGAAGGCAAAGGAAGAAAATGATGCATTAAAACTTTAAACTATAAGTATGTGAATTAATGTAAAATGCTGTTATCAAATAAGGTAAATTTGAATTTTATAATACCTTCATGGAACATTATAATATCCAGATGAATTAATATTTTATGAATTTGAAATGAGTTTTGTCCATTAAGTGAATTTTTTCTTGCTAGAATCTTACAAGACAAAGATATAACAAAGGCTTTATTGGAGTTTCTAAATTAAATCATCCAAATATTCATGAAAGGGGATTTGTATCTGTATTGATTAATATTCATTGTATGTGTATTTTTAATGTGCATGCAAATTTTACCCAGAAGTTTATTAGTATTATTATTATATTAAAAGGAGTGATAAATTATGGATGTATGTTTTAAATGACTTGCCACCCAGAGGACATTACTTTCCACATCAAATAGCTCAATGCTGAAGATTTCATCTAAAGAACTATGAGTGTTTAATATATATATATGAAAAACAAAAAAACACAAGTTAAAACTTGCTAATGCTTGTATTTATGACAATAGATGGTGTTCTACCAAAAACACCATCAAGCATAGTTTTTTGTTTACATAAACATCAGAGCAAGCATTCACTATCTCCAACTTTAATTTCCACCTTCAGATCATGATTTCAAGCTATTTGCTTTCATCAGTGAAGGACAGGAATAAGAAAATAGATCTAAACACATTACGTGTCTAAAAGATTCACACTTGCAAGCTGAATAGAAACTGTTTCATAAAGACTCAGAGTTTGTGTTTAGATCTATTTTCTTATTCCTGTCCTTCACTAATGATAGAAAATGGCTTGAAATCATGATCTGAAGGTGGAAATTAAAGTTAGAGATAGTGAATGCTTGCTCTGATGTTTATGTAAACAAAAAACTATGCTTGACGGTGTTTTTGGTAGAATGCCATCTATTGTCATATATATATCATCAACAACAACAATGATTATCAATCCGCTGCACAATAAAGGTCTCTCTAAGTTTAATCCATCTTTTCTGATCTTTAGCTTCTTTTCTCCACATCACCCTGCCCACTTTCTTATTTCATCCATCCATCTCACATGTGACATCCTTCTGGGTCTTTTATAATCTTTTGTAATCCAGGTTAAGATTTCATTTGTCCATCTATTATCACCTCTTCTAGCAATATGTCCAGCCCAACTCCACTTCAGTCTTTTAATTTTTTCAATAAAGTCAGTAATACCTGTTTGTTCTCTTACCTCTTACCCATATATTGCATTTTAGAAAGTCTCTGTATTGATCTTCTATTAAGTGTCCAAGTCTCATATTTATAAGTAAGAACTGACAAAACACATATATTAAAAATATTTCTTTTTAAACACTTAGGCATATTTCCTTTTAGGGTCAAGTTATTTTTACCAAAAGCACTCCAACCAAGTTTAATTCTATGATTAATTTCATCCATTATGTTTCCATCTGCATTAGTAGTTTGAACCAGGTATTTGTAACTATTAACTTCTAACTCATCATAATCAATTTTTATTTTCATATTTTGAGAAAATCCATTAAACATTACTTTAGTCTTTTTAACATTTAACTTTAGTCCTACTTTCCTACTTTCATCTGATAACTCCTGCACCATTTCCTGTAGCTCTAAAGCATTATTTACAAAAACAACTACATCATCTGAAATATATATATATACGTGTGTGTTTTATTTTATTATTATTGTGCAAAATTATTTATTAATTAATTATTTATTATTTTTGCTTAAGATAAATTAATATTGAGTATACATGTCCAGGTAAAAAAAATACTTATTTTTCTTTATATTGTAATGGTCATATCTGTACATTTGTGCAACAAAATCTAGAGTTTTGAAAATTATCCTAAGGCTGATCAAGATGAGGCTGATCAAGATGAGGTTGTTGAGACCTTGAATCCAATCTCACCCCAGTTCCTTCACCAATTCTCAGAGATTTACCATGTTACAGATGACATATATGATGCTACACTCATATTTCTTTAATTCACGTGCCAGCAGTAGCACAGTAATGGAACATAAGAGTAATATTTACTAAACAAATATTCTCATAAACCATAGCTATATGGGAGATGTAACTTAACAAACTAATATTATTAGTTTTGACTTGATTCTATAATAACTAGTTACTAATGAGCAAGAAATGAGACACTAATTGTAATTACATTTCATAAATTTTAATATAAGCAAAATTTATGGGAAATAAATAAAAAGAAAAATATAAAATGAAATATAAAGCTATCTCACATGTAGGTGACAATGATGTTCATGGCTTGCAAATTATTTAGGTTGGAAATTTTTTTATTGCATCTAGAAAATGTATTCATATTTCAATCTATGATTATCTATGCCTTAATTATTCTATGTTATAGATTACAAGATTCACAGTAGTTAGATTGCAGAAGTGATTATTATGAGTTATAGCTAACTTTAATCTCATTATAATGAGGTAAACATTTCTCTCTATACAAATAATAAACCTACAAAACTAGATTTAAGTTCAGATCAAAGCTGAAATATTTAATTATTATGGAGGGATAAACTGGTGTTTAGTAGTATGACTTCAGATACTACAGCATTTATAAAATATATAATCTGAGTCTCTGTATCTTGAATGTGGACTTAATTATGGGATTTATCACCATGTAATTGTTTACCATGGATGGTATTACTTGCTGTGGAATTGAGACATTTAATCTGAGTGATCAGAACAGCTTATGAACAAATAAATCATCTGAATCCTCGTGCTCCAGTCCTAAATATGAATGCTGTTCAAATTAATTAAATGGGTTGATCTTTAACCAAGCCCATTTTATACAAGAATAACAGCAAGGAGTAAAGGCAAGTAGGTGCTTCCTAAGAACACATTCACCCTGCTGACTATATAATTACATAACTAAAATTAATATGCAAATCTTTAGTTTCTCTGCATGAGACCACCATAAGCCAGTTCATAGAGATAGCATCAATAATTATGCCACTAAAGGAATATAATAAAATCTCATTTGTTAAGGTATCCGTATAGCTATTAATATGAAATTAAAGGGGGCTACAGCATATTTAGAGAGCTTACATGTTTAAATACTAATAATATGCTGTATTTTATCATGTCTGCTAAATATTAACTAAATAATTTATTTTAAAGCAAATCTATCTTATTAAGCAGCTGTGACAGCTTAATTATATATATATATATAAAATAAGTTTTATATCTATTCTTCTTTTCAGAAGGGAAGTGTTTAGTATGTGTGTTAATGAATGAAAAATTAATTAAATGGAGAACATCTAATTGTCTCTCATTAATAACATTAAATATTGAAACAGTCAGCTTTTCAACCCAACTGTTCCACCTGGTATTCATGCACATAAAGATAACACCAATATTCATATATTTATTAAAAATAATCTAAATAAATCCCATCTAAATTTGAATCTAATTAAGTCAATCATATGTATGCGCATATATCTTTAAATATTTACTAAATTATTCATTTATATACTCCTTAAGCAAAATGCACACATATATAGATTATTAATAAGTGCAAGGTGAAAAACTAATTGTATGTGTAACTTTAGACTACATATATGCAAGAATATAAATGTTAATAGATTATAAAACATTTCAATTTCAATAATTTTATATATTTATTAAATTATATATTTTCAAAATTGTATAATTCTGCATATATCGGTAAATTAGAACGGTCAAGTTACATATATAATAAAATGTTTTTCTAAATCTTAGATTTGTTTACTGGACATACGGTCGCCAATATAATTAATCTTTACCAATATTAGATTAATTAAAAATTTATATTTAGAATAAAACTTGGAAAACTGAATAAATTATGGACCGTGAATAGCAATTTTTTGACCTATTTAAAATTTAAAACAGCAGGCTCCCGCTATAATTGGTTACTATCGTACGGGCCAGGAAAACAATTCTAAGAAAATAAAATCATGAAAGAGAGGGGGGGATACTGGTATAAAAGAAGTAGCAGCCATCTTAAAGGGATTATTATGAGATATTTTCTAAGAGTCATCAAGATATATTTTAATAAAGTGAATTAATAAAATGTCGGGGTAATAGGCTTCGAATCTAGCCTTCTGCCCGGCGAACAGCCAGCTAAGCCGAAAGAACAGGAGCAGAACACCACCAGATCCTAAAGGATGCCACACTATTCAGAGAACCCGCAGTACAGAGAAACATCAAGATTAACAACAGTAAATACTCTTCTAATCTAAAACCTTCAACCAATTCCAAGTAAATGCTAGCTTAACCTCAAATTAATGGCCATCTAAATATTGTAAGTGAAAATTATGTATATTTTGTTTTATAATTTTAATCTAAAACTCACCTAAATTATGATTATTAATAACTGTATCTAAATCCTAAAGCCTTGCCTGATTTTAAAACTGATATTTTAAAAACTGATAAAACTGATTCATAATAAATTAACTAAATTGTCTGATGATTTTAAAAACTGATACAAATTGATTTCTGATAAAAACATGAATTAACTGATATAAAATTAATTGATAAAAATGATCTACTTGATGAACAAATTATTGAACGATTTAAAATATTAAATGATTTAATATGTTTGAGTTGATTTAAGCTCATCTATAAATGAATTATGATTTATCTAAAATACCCGCATTCACACACATCTTTATTAATATAATTGTATGATTTTATGTTGGTAAAGGTTTACTTTAGCAACCAGGGCATATTCGCCATCTAGTTTTTAAAATTAGAACTAAAATATTTTAAAATCTTACCTATCTGCTCCTATATTACAATTACAGTAAATATTTATTAATTAAAATTAAAAGATAATAAAAAAATCATTTACCTTTTTAAGCACAATTATACACTATGCATAGTAGGAAGTTGGAGAAAAAGGCGGCAGTGCTATATCTACTGCAGAAGGCAAATTCTTGGAGGTACGATGAAAATAAAGCCCTGCTGATACCAGATTGGAATTTCAGCTTACGCTTGTCCCTCATCCACATATTCTCAATATTCTGGGTATGTATGTCTTGGTCTTCGGGATTCATGAAGTTGTCCTGATGGACGACAATCGAATGCATGTACACCCCATTGCTAAGTCTGCTGATATTATTGTATGCAGCCCAGTCATCTGAAATTATGCGAGTCCTTGGTAAAATGTACCGCTGGATTAGGGCCTTGAATGTGCCAGCCGTTTTATCCGCAACTTCTGTCAAGAAGCAATTCCTTGACCCTCTTTCAATACTACCAAAGACCCAATGCCCTCTATGTATAGTCCCCCTGTGGTATTTTCTGTGGAAATAATATGTTTCGTCGATTTCACTGACTAATTGCTCCCCATTGTCATCTATTCCACCGAGAACCATCGAGATAGTTTAAATTCTTAAGTTATAAATATCGATAGTTTAAATTCTTAAGTTTCAAATAATTTAAACTAGTTATTTGAATTAAACTATTGTAATTATTTCAACTTCATTAAAATGGTAAATATTTTTGGTACTTGTGTATAATTCAACTGATGACGTATTACCCCGAAGGCATATCAGTCTAATCTTGCGATTTTTAAGATAATGTCTCCAAGTGATCTGCAGACACATGTAATCGCTAAAATGTGTCTGCAGATCACGTGAACACGGTACGTTAAAATCACAAGATTAGACTGATATGCCTTCAGGGTAATACGTCATCGGTTGAATTATCCAGGTCACATGCTAAAAAATATTCAAAAATGAAAAATATCTGACGCAGGTCAGGCAAATACTAAAAAAAAATACAAAAAAAATAAAAAAAATGTACATGCATGCATCAAAATATTATTCTCAATTTTAAAATACAGCAGCGCGTAGCGCTGGAATTGGTGGGGGGGGGGCTCAATTGTAGAAATATTAAAAACTTTTTGTAAATTTAAAATAAACACCTAAATAAAAAAGACGTGATCTAATGCAAATCTGGTATTAATGGCGTCCAGAAAATGCCACACTTTTACATGCATTTGGTAATTTTAAAAATGTACTGCATATTGCAAAATTGATTTAAAAAATTATTTCAAATTATTTACACATTAAAAACGTAATGTAGAAGTATTAACAAAAAGTTTTTATAAATTTAAAATAAACAAATAAAACACTTTACCTGAATTAATGCGAATCTGGCATTAATGGCGTCCTTGTTATCACATGCATTTGGTAATGTATATTCCAAATTTGTTTTAAAAAATTATTGAAAATTATTTACACATTAAACGTAATTAAATGTAAGTTTGAGAATTGTAGAAATATTAACAAATATTTTTTGTAAATAAGTTTGAGAATTGTAGAAATATTAACAAAAACTTTTTGTAAATTTTAAATAAATACCTAAATAAAAAAGACGCGATCTAATGCAAATCTGGTACTAATGGCGTCCAGAAAACACCGCACTTTTACATGCATTTGGTAATTTTAAAAACGTACTGCATATTGCAAAATTGATTTAAAAAATTATTTCAAATTATTTACATATTAAAAACGTAATGTAGAAATATTAACAAAAAGTTTTTGTAAATTTAAAATAAACAGATAAATAAAAAACACTTTACCGGAATAAATTATTTACACATTAAACATAATTCAATGTAAATTTGAGAATTGTAGAAATATTAACAAAAACTTTTTGTAAATTTAAAAGAAACAGATAAATAAAAAACACTTTACTGGAATAAATTATTTACACATTAAACGTAATTCAATGTAAGTTTGAGAATTGTAGAAATATTAACAAAAATTTTTTGTAAATTTAAAATAAACAGATAAATAAAACACTTTACCCAAATTAACAGCTCAAAAAAGTAACTGTGATGCCGTGGATAGACAGAAAAATCAAAAAATTTCCAAAACCTTTCTACGAATTTTAAATCTCGCGGGTGAAAAAAAAAATTGACTCTCTGATGGATTAATCATGCCAGTCACTTGGTTACAATGACAACATTGTCATGCAAAAAAACATCGATGTCTACCGGAAGGGAAATCGGTAAGTCAAAAATGTCATCGGTTGAATTATACACAAGTACCATATTTTTTTTATTATCTTTTACATTTTAATAAATTTTAATGTAATTGTAATATAGTAGCATATACGTAAGATTTTCTAATAATAATTTACTTCTAATTTTGAAAACTAGAGGGTGAACATGATTTTTATGCTGTGGTCACTAAAGTAAACCTTTACCTTTGTGTTTTGGTTTACTCCTAAAATAATGTTTGATTTAGTTACACTATATATTTCAATTCGCTTAATGTAGAAATTAAATCTTTTATCTAATTGTGTTATGTATAATATACAATAAGCTGTTTAAAGTAGTATTAAATTTTCTATGATAATTTATATATGTTTTAAGTTAATGATGATATTTACCATCATTAAATCTCTGAGATAGCATTATAAAACTAGATCAAACATGTTTTAGCGAACCTCACACATCTTTCCTTTTAAAATAAACAATTATCAAATTTCACTTGTTTAAAATGTTATTTTGATTTAAATATGCATTTTTTAAGTTGATCTATGCCAATATTATTATTATTTAGTGATGTTATCTTGTTTATGCTATAAAACTCTAAAACCGAGCTTTATTCCTAAATTAAACTATTCGCGAGTATTAAATAAAGATTCGCTCGCATATATATTTAAGTGCTCATATATATATATATATATATATATATATATATAATGTATAACTACATATGAAATAAAAAGCTCTGTTTTGGAAAGAATAAAATGTCTGTAATTGAAATTCATTACAACACGTCATTGCCTTAATATAGATTTTCTTTTTAAGTTGACGTTTTAAATAAATATTTAGTTAAAGTGATATAAATACAGCATAAATCTATAAGTTTATATTTTAATTCCCCATATGCTGTAATCCTCCTTAAGCTAAGTAAATCATAGCCTATATAGCTAACTCTGTAGATTGGATTCATAAATTCCCATAATTAGTACTATTAAGAGTACTGTAATATGAATTGATGTGGGTAGTTTCATGAAAGAAACTTGTATTATAGCATCTTAATTTTTGAATATGATTATCTAGTCAGTGGTGCATGTGTCCTTATGAAACACTATGGCGTGTTTTCTTATTGCTATATTTTTTTAATGATTACATGTCATCGCGCTGCATCATTATCTTAGTTCGAGCAATTATCTTCTTCAGATGGTGACTGGTACAGCCATCTTGAATATCTTATAAAGGAGCATGAGACTCATCCAAAGTGTAAGACTCCCATTCACATATATAAATTGCTCAATCTGCTGAACTAAAAGGGCCTCCAATACCACAGCAATGAGAACCGGTCCCAGGGAACCATTACACCAGTAAAAATCCCATGAATAAGGCACATATGAGATGCAATAAGACTAAAAGTTATATGTTTTTCTTTATGCACTTGTATCTGAAGTATAACTTCCATTAGTTAGTTCAACCCGCCATTTTAATAGTTAATTCAGCATTGATCTGAAAGGGAATCCAATCTAAATAGTATTTTACTGTGTAGAGAATATATTAAAATATTCATGCTAGTTAAGTTATGTTAAATTATGTTCTGTTAAAACTAATTATCACTTCCATTAATATGGCAAATCTAGATCCTTTATAGCATAAATCTGGCATAGATAACTATGGGTAAAGTCAAGTTGTTCTGAATTAAAATTCATATTAAGCTCATGTACAATTTTACTGTAATTTCATTTTATCACCTGCGAGTGATAGAGATATATATGTATAGCCAAACAAATAAATAATTGTAATTGATATATTATCATCTGTATGTGATATGAGGCTACATATATATAGAACGGAAATGCAAAACTTCCAAATTTTATTAAATGTGTTAGAAGCTTAAACCCACTTATAAGTAAATTAACTTATATATATGTAAACCAAACTAATTAATGCTGTACATCCAAAATTCGCTATTGACAACACATCACTTACATGTGAACCCCTTTGAATTGTAAAATTCCTTATTCACGTGCATGTGAAATAAAAGAAGTTACTTACACTATTGTTATTTTAATTTATTGTTTACATTGAGTATTATTAAATTGATTGGCCACATGATACTTTAGTTTCTTGTCTTGGTCTTGTTATTTTAATTTATTGTTTACATTGAGTATTATTAAATTGATTGGCCACATGATACCTATATAGATATGCTATACAAAATACCCATTATTGCCCATCTTATGTGCTACTGATGAGCTACTGCCAGCACATGAAGGATTAAAATGCTGCTGTAACCTCATTTGTGTCATTTGTAAGGTTGTAAGTCTATGAGCAATGGTAGAGGAACTAGGGTTAGGTCAGAGCTGTGGCTTCCACCACTGTAAACCTGGTCAGCCTTAGGATGATCTATCAGAGTTATAGGTTTTGTTGCGGAAATGCACATATTTGACCGTTACAATATTAACAAACTCCATTCTGAATAAAACAGCATAAATCAATAAATGCATAATTCAAATAATATAGGCATAGGCTTAGTTTTTTAAAAAAGAACAATAACTATTAGTTGTTTATTTACATAAGTGAAAATTAGAATTTGGCTTGAATTTTGCTTAGTTTAGATTAAATTGGGCAAGACGTACTAAATTAACAGATAAAGCAAAAAACATATTTAGTTTGAGTTTTAAAAATTAACATTTTAAAAGTTTAAATAAAAAAGTTTAAATAAAAGTGGCCATTTACATATTAATTTAGCTAGCTTTAAAGGTTTTAGATTTAGTTTAAATGATGAGTTAAAATCTGCAGAAATCGGTTACCAATATGTCTTCTATGGTTGACTTGCATGGTCACTTGATCTTGGGCTGTCTCTCCATTACTTCTGTAATTCAGGCTAAGGGTGCTGATGTTCTACCATCTTGTAGATCAGTATTTATGGAGATAGATAGCAAATCTATCACCCACTACTCAACAGTTCTCATCATGCAAAATTGTAACATAACTTGTTAAAGTGGACACACATAAAGCAAGAATGATTATGAATAAAACAAGAATGATTATGACAAAAAAATGGCTGAAGCAAAATGTTTTTATATTGACCTTCCCCCTCTCATTGGTCACAAAATTTGTTCAACACTTTCTTTGTTTTAGATTTGTTTTTCTCATATACTTTGCAATGTTTTTAGCAAAGATAGGGAATCCTGCTGAGTTGATTTTTTCTCTTTTTTTTAAAGGTGATTCCCTTGATTTAAACCCAGGTTAATTTATTTAAATTATTTTAAAATATATTTTCACCTTTAATATTTAATTGGGTCAATATTCAGTGAAAAATTATTTTAATTACATATTTTTTTAAAGAAAATATATTTAAAACTCATAAACATCTTACTCTATATGTAACATATTTAACCAAAATTTATATCTTTATATGCAAAATATAACAATTTTATATTAATTTTTATAAAATTGAAAATAAAACAAAATTTATAATGCTTTTAAATCTATAGCATTACTTCTCTTTTGCATATATGTAAGTTTTTATTACACATACAGCAAGGTTTACATTAATTTAATAAATTATAATATGTATGTGCATATACACTAACTTATTACATGCATACATAAGTGTTGAATGATCTACACTATAATACATACACACATGATTATTGCAATATTTATGTTTAATTTTAACATAATATATGTGAACTTGGGTATATAAATATGAAAATAAATACTACTATATAAAATAGTAGGTGAAATAGGATGATTGATAGCTGTGACTGTTTTAATATTTGCTAGTATTTTCTTATTTATTTATAATTGTTTATTGGTATTTATCAGAAGCTCACAAAGGTTTTAGCTAATATAGTATTTTTATATTACAAGGGTTATTACTAATATAATGTTTTATCTTTATTACATTGAGTGTTATGCATTTGCCAGTCATGTCCAATATTTTGAAATCTTGTGCTACCATTAACTATATGTGTGTGTATTTCTTATTACCACAATACTTTATTATGCTGTTTAAAATATTTTAAAGTCACTTTGACTCACCTTTATTTGTTGGTTAGTTTTATACATTATCTGATATAAGTATTTTTAGAGATAGAAAATGATTTCTCTTGCTTATATAGTATTTTATCTTGCGATTGTTTTGTCTAGGATAAAGGTTAACCTTTTGATGTTTGTGGGGAAACTTGCTCTCATACTATTATTTCTAATTATATAATACATTGGAGGATTGAGAATAGCTCTTGCCTTGTAGGTATTTTTCATGAGTGGATTTTGTTTCTAATATCTTGTTATTGTTTTTCATGTTTTGTTCACATATTTTGATGCTTAGGTAGAACTTTCTATGGTTACTTATCCAATTTTCATGTGCTCAGACTATGCCCATATATATATATATATATATATATATATGGGGCATAATATATATATATATATATATATATATATATATATATATATTTGCCCCAAAGTAGGTGTTCTGGAATATATGATTGCTTATTTATTGTTATAGTAGTTATGGCTTTGAGAAGCCTTTTTTCATGAAGATATCATGTTTAAGTTCCACCATGTTAGGTGAAGTTAAAGTATATTTAAATGGTAATGGCAATAGATGTTTGAATTTGAATTATAGTCACTTCAGAGACACTTTAATGTCTAGAGTGTATAGTAGAGCAATTAATGTATTCATTGTACTGTTGTGCCTTGCCAACAGGTTACAATAAAGCCAACAATTATAGTTTGCAAATATAATTTTAGTGGATTAGTATAGCATAATAAGGGACACACATATACATCATCATCATCTCCATCCAAAAGCAAGTTGCTGATAGATTGGTAAGGCAAGTTAGTACTTAAGTAATTTATTACATGAACCTTTTGCAAATCAGAATGTTGTATATATGTGACTTCTGAAAGGTTTGATTACATTACTATTATCAAGGTAATAAGGTTGATAGATAGTATTTCTTAGCCATGTATTTTATAATGGTGAAAGTTACAACTATAATATTTTTAAAAATTCTTAGCTAGATATTATTAAAAGGTTAAATACTTAGTTATACTGGAATTATGCCATCCAGTTTAAGTGATTATTAAATAGATATACCTGATAATAATACATAATTGGACATGGGTAATTATATTCCAGATGTTTTAATTTTAGAACTTTTAGCAAATAGTTATATTATTATTTTAGGATAGTGTCAAAATTATGTATGGGAATAAACAATATGTTAGAGCCACATATGTTTTAAAATACAATGTTTCAAAAAGTAATAAATAATGTTTAAACAAAATTTACAAACTATAATTTTGGAAAACTATCCAAAATTTGCAATTGGATAGGCAATGATTTTAATTGTATAACAGAGCTTCCTATGTAACAGCAGTAGTATGACCTTCATGTGGAATTTGTTATTTAAACTTTTGTTTTTGTATAAGATAAAATTAATGTTTATTTGTAGTAAATTTATAATTTTATTGGTAAATTTTAGTCATTATCTCTATAATGTCTTGAGTCATAATTATATTAATCATTTGATAAACATTTTTAATTCCAATCTTGGTATACAAATTATTAATTATGTTGTACAAATATCAAATTATAACTTTTAAATTGGTATTTATCACACATAAATTTAATGAAGATGAGTATTTACAATTGAATATAAAATCAAATATACAATTAATGTAAAACACAGGTCCAAACTTGAAGTCTGAAAATTTTATAAGATTAATGATCGCAAATATTAGAATGGCATTTGAAATAAAACTATTTTATTTGTTTATTAGAAATCGACTTTCATTCAAAGACTGCATATTATTTAATTTTTATACAAGTGAGAATTATATTATTTTTGAAGATAATTTAAAAATTATGTTGTTTATGAATATCAGAATGGCATAAAAGATACCCTTTTCATTCTGGATATTTGAATGTCATCCTAGATAAAGAATTCATTTTACAACATTTTAATTGTTTCATGCATTAGTTATTTAAATTAAATGTTTTTTAATCAATATGACGATTATTATGGCATAGTAAGATACATTAACTTATAAGAGAAGTGTATGTCTCCTATAATCTACCGGGATGTCATTCAGTTATTCAACAATGTGATAAAACAAATCATACTTGAGATTATTATACTAAGAACACTGAGACTATCACATATTATTTTTATGGTGATTTGAATCACATTTATTTTGCAAAATTATCATAAATTTGGCATCAATAGATAAAATTCTAGTAATTATGATATAAAAAAATACATTAATTTTTAGTAATTACAATATTAAAAAAAACATTAACTCTTACTTTATAAAAGTAATTTCAGATCAGATCATGACAATAATATTTAATTGATGATTAATAATTGCTATCAGATATTTTGAAAGTGAAAAATAAGAGATGATTTTATTACCATAAGATGGGATATATTGTATCCTTGCTACTTATGAGATGTATTTTTAATATTGGAAAAGGTAGTTAATTTAAAAATCTTATCCAAGAGTGAGTTGAGATTTCTCCTTGGAATTTATTTATTTTATATATTTTAAATAATAATATGCATCTGTTATTATTGTATCTCTTTTTATTGTGGTACATGTCTCAGTAGTAAAGTAAATTATAATTTAACCCACTGAGCTTAGTCAAACCATGAGAGTGTTATTTTTGCTTTGCCCTTTGGATTAGTTACAATTTGTCTCTCCTTATCTCTCTGTAGCTACAATTTAGATGCTCAACGTTTGGAGCATTCAATTGTTCAAAGTAACTGTATTTCTGTATTCGCTAACCCTTGAGAGAAATACATAAACAATGGTTTGCTCTTGACATTATAATATTTACTATATTTTTTAACTTTTATATACTTTTATTATAAAATGATTCTTCTTTTTAATCATAAATGCGATCGATAATTGTTTTATTATTCAACAATTCTCAATATTATAAAAACTTAACTTTAAATAAGTAAAATATGTATTAAATTTAAAAGCTTTTAGAAATCATTTTGAAAACGTGAGCAATTAATTAATTATCTGTGAAATTAAAATTATTCTATATTTGACATCATCTATCTTAGTCACATTCAAAATTAAAAACTAAGATAACAATTTTTTTTTCAATAAATTAGATGAATTATATATTTTAATAATAAAAAAAACCTTTCTGCGATCATATTTATAAAAAAGTTGCTCTGAACCATCAGTATTTTACTCATAAGTGCGATTGACTAAATTGATTCCCAACTAGATGACTTTGTTAGGGAGGATTATCAATATGGTGTTCCAAGTGAGGATAACCCACTAGCATTTTTATGCCTATTATGTTATTCAGTATATCATAATTTCATGAAGACTTCTTCAAATAATATTTTAAATGCTAAAACATCACATGGAGAGAGTTGCTTCTGTTTTTCTATGTTAAATGTTATAATAAGAATAAAAATTGGCTAAAATCTAAAACTAATTTGTGGATTGGCTGATAATACCATTAATAATTATTGATTTCTTATATTTACATGGATGATTTATTAGTATTGTGATGCACAATTGCTTATTGCTCTCAAAGTCACATTATATTCAACTAATATTTGAAAGTTTACGATGATGGCATTTTTACTTGTAATTATATATTGGACTATTTCAACCATCTAAAATTAATTGTTAAATATTATTAGAACAATTTAAACTTTATACTAATCACATTTAATAATTAATTTTAAATAAAAGAAATAATCCAGCATATTATTACAAATTATTTCCAACTAATCCATTTTTCTTTTGAGATTATCTTAGCAAACAAAATAATATTCAACATTTTAAAAAAATCTATTGTAAAATATATTTTAAGAATATGTATTAAAGTTATAGTTTAATATATATACATTATAACTTTCACATCTGAGTTCACGGGAGTTGCTTTAAGGCAAATATTTTTTCATTATTATATATAAGAAAATATTAAATTCATGTATATAAACTACATTTTATATGTGTTTTAAAACGTTAAAAAGAAAATAAGTATAAAGATAAAGTGTTTTATTACTTTATTCTTTTAAAAATAAATAATTTTTTTTCTTAATAAAACAAAAATATTGTTATGGTAACCAACAGAAGCTTTTAAAACTTGTTTGCTTTTCAAGAAACTGGAAAAAGTATTGTAATTTCACTTTACCGTAATATCTTTTACTGTTAAGAGATCAATAGAATTTTATAAACATTTTCAATTAATATCATGCATTTTAAGGAGTATCCTTTAAGATGCTTTCCCTGACCTTCCAGTAGTGTAGCTGAATCTAAAGCTGTAGACAAACAATATGCTTTAAAATTTTAATCTTTAGCCTTCCAATCTATTCATCATTATTGAATGCTGAAAAAATATGTAACATTTATTTGCCGAGAAAAAAAACAACTAATCATCTAAAATTATTATTCCATGGAAATGTATTTCTATAATCAACATGTGAATCTACTTATTTTAAAATGCTCATAAGAAAGTCTCAAAAGAAAACTGTCTCTGAAGAAACTAAAAGAAGCTAAAATCTTATATTACCAGGAAACATTAAAATTCAGTGATTAAGGGTTATGTGAGCTCACAAATACATTAAAGTAAATCAACTGAACTTTCTATAAATATTCTCTAAGAGATTGTAAGTTATAAATATTTTTTTCTCTTATGTGTGATTGTCGTATAAGTCTATTAATTTGTAAATGTGTAAATACTTTTTATTATCAGTTATTAATTAAAATTATTTTTATTATTAATAATATTATTGTCATTTTTCATGAGAACTAAACTAATTATTTATTTGTTAATGTAATAACTTATTAAGTGGACATGGATGATGACCAGGAAATAAAATTAATTATATATAGAAACTTGTTTCTATGCATAGTCAATTTGATTATTATTCATGACTAGAAATTTCTTGTTAGTTAAAAATAAATTGTATGTTGTTATTCCACCATGTACATGATCACCCATTAGCTGTCTTTACATTTCTCCAGATTAAAATTTAATTGCCAATATCTATTTTTATTATTTAATTGTTAACTGGTTTTAATATCAATTGTTCATTAGGGTCCTTACCATTGCAATATATATATATATTGAAGCAGTCGATGTCTAATCATCATAGAGCTTCATGCTTCACCATTTACACTAACCTACTGTGGAGCCTGCAATTCAGACCTCATTATAAATATATGCCATTCACCCACACACTGTAAGCATAATGATTAGAGAAATTAGTAAAATTAATTATATTTAGTAAAGTGAAACAAAAGTTTGGATGATGCATATATATATATGAAAGAAGCAATAATTCTATTAATATTTATTGCTGAAAATTAGATGTTCTTATATAATTGTAAACATATTTTTATGTGTGTGTATTTAATTAAAGTATGGAATGTAAAAAACAAGGTAAAATGGGGAAGGCTCAAAATACTGAAATTATCTTTATCTATAGTCAAACTGTTTTTATTAATTGAAATTATAAATCTTAATTAAAATCATAAGGAAATCTTTTTTTAGTTGTTTTCAAATCTTTAAAAATATATCAAATGGTATTTCGAGCCTTTTCAGTTTTAAAAATATTTTTCTAATTAAATGTTGTTTTTTATTTAATCAAGAGATTACGGAGATAGCTGTGGGCAACTGAAATTGCATTCCTGGAGGGATTAAAGTATGTATAAAAGGGGCCCATAGAACAAAAGAAGTCAGTTTAGTTGAGTTGAGTTTAGTTTTTAGTTACCTTTCAGTCAGTTGAGTTTAGTTACTTTTCAGTGGAGTTAGTTTAGCTACTTTCAGTAAAATAAATTTTAAGAAGCCAACACAAGTTCTGCACTATGAAGTTTGAGTAGAGGAATCTTTCACCTTTCTCTTTCTCTTGGAGAACTGTCTATCTGTCTGCCTGCTGCCACCATGTTCCATCCATCTGACTGACTGTTTATGATGGCCCAACTGATTGACTGCTTATTCTATATCTACTTGCTATGCGGAGGTAACCTCATGTAATGAAGAGCTGCCTTAATACATAAATTCCTTTTGTAGTTTCTAATAAGATGTAATTAAACCTTTGTATTTTAATTCAGATATTAATCTATAAGTTTCTGCTAATTTTGCTCTTAAATTCTCTCTCTGTAATCTTTTACTAACGTAATGTATTTTTAACTTACCTTTAATACTTGAACTCGTATATATAACATTGTGCAGCTCCATTAAGATTTTATGTATTTTGTTTAATGTATAGATATAATTTATTTTCTTTAATACAACAAAAAACTTTAAACTCATGAGTTTGAAAAGGGGGGGGGATAATTGTTTAATTTGGAAAGGAGCAGGGCTTCATTTAAAACCTATCAATAAAGTTTTGTTTATATTAAATAGAAATTGCTCACAAGTTTGGTTTCATTTTATATTTGTTATTCTTAAAGTAAATTAAAAACTTTTACTGTGGATGAATTCTGCTAAATTTACTGCTTTCAATTTGTCTTTAAAATTTCATTTTAAAAGATCATGAACCTTGATTAATATACTTAGTCCATCCTTTCCTGCTGTTGCCTAAAGGGCTAATGTAATCCATAATATGTATATGGGAATCAAATTTAAATATAAATTTTATTAGTTTAATGCTGTAGAAAAGAGTTATTATTCATTACAATATTTTAAATGACTCAGGATTGAAAACAGGTTATTGCACAAGAGGTTAGACCATTTCCAAACTTTAACATAATATTATATGAAAATTATATTATAAAATTATATAAACGTTGCTGGCATACATTTTCCTTTATTCTGATATTTTAGCTTTTTCATTTCTTGATTGTTTTGTCATTGGGGACATCCGGAAGCCTGAAGCTCTTATCCTACTTTTCAAAATCATTCATAATCAGGGACACTACTTCCTGTGACACACGAGGCTTATGAGGTTGATGTGCTGTGGATGACCGTACATCTGGATCTGGGCTTTCAAATCCAGCCTCTCCATTGCTATCGCTCCACCAGAATGTGTGGGCATATCAAATCTAAGTTCATTTCAAATATTCCTTTTAAAATGATAGAATATCCAAAACTGCCATGAAGGCCAGATTTCTTTATTGTATGCTAGTACCATTACTCTGTTCCTTAATTTGATCATCGTCTGCCTAACCCTAGTAAGTCACAATGATGTGTTAAAGATGATTCCTTTCATAAAATACATTCAGTATGCTGATTTTAAAACTGCTTTCTTTTAAAAACCATTATCGATTCCCATAGATGTAAATGTAATTTGTATTAATGATTGTATAATTTATTCTCATAAATGTAGCACATTATTTGTTTCTTGTATACTTATTCTAAAGATGCTATGTCCAAACAATGCCTATCAAACATATATAATGATTTTAAGATTGTAAATATATGATTGAGACCGTATATTTATATTTATTTGTCAAAATGATTAATGCTAAATTATCAGGTATATATCTGTAATCCAAATCTATTCCGATCTTGTAGATTGTTTTGTGCATCCACAATATTCTGTTAGTAAAAATTTATTAAATTGGCATATTAACTCTGCACAAGTTACAATACATTCTATAAAATTATATTCATGAAATAATTAACAAAGAGGACTTTATAAAAACAAATCCCAAGTTTGTAAATGTATAATGTCAACCCAAGCATGAAACCATTTTTGTAATGTATATATATATGCATTTGTTTAATATTTTATTAAATATATATTTCATGTAAATCCTGGTTTATTGTTGAATTATTTTCTAATTAGTATTTAGAAATATTTTCTTTAGCTAATAACTTAGCATTAATAAATATAACTTTCATAAATGTAATTCCTGGGCTACTTTTATCTTGGTCATCATCATCAGTCTGATCTTATGCTCTACCACTTTGCTTCTGGGCCTGGAATTAAAATAATTGTGCTATATCATCAGGATTGTTGTTCATTGGGTCAGAGATTCGAAGAATAGGTAAATAGATTAGAATTCAGGATTGCTCCAGACCTGTGTATCTCAAGCATGATCAGATTCGAGGTACTTTTGCTTAGCATTTGAATCTTGTTAAGTGAGCAGACTATTTTGACCGGTACAATTGTAATAGTCATATTTGCACATTCATGTAACAGAACCTAGAATCCTGATAAAATACACTAAACCTGATCAAAATGAGATGGGAAGATTCCACATCTAACTATGCATCAATTTATTTACTAGTTTTCTATGGCATAACACCCTGTGAATTACATTTCTAATGTTACACATGGGTTATATTTAATTCACAAGCCAGCTTTGAATAGGGGGAGACATGAGACTCATAAATTGACCACATTTGCAATATATAAATGGTATTCATTAAGGCTGTAGCCTCAAAGACATGCATATAAAATGTGATAGTAGGGACCTCTACAGGTCTTAAAACCACAAGCTTACTCATTGGAAGAAAAGAGCAGAACCCAGGGGAACCTTCTTTACTTCAACCTACTTTCTATTTAAAATAGGTGAAGCTGAAGCGGTTCGATCTGAGAGTGTGAAGCTATTCAATACTTCACTAATTAGGTCCACATTTCTTATTACACATTAATACTCATGAAATCTTTCGATTTACAATGAGTCAATGGAAAGATTTTATAGTGAGAAATCTATTACGATAATTTAAAGTTGTAATTATAAATTTGTTTAAACACACATTGATTACATAAATAATATTCATTAAGGCTGTAGCCTCAAATACATGCATATAAAATGCGATAGTAGGGACCTCTACAGGTCTTAAAACCACAAGCTTACTCATTGGATAAAAAGAGGGGAAGCCAGGGGAACCTTCTTTACTTCAACCTACTTTCTATTTAAAGTAGGTGATGCTGAAGTGGTTCGATCTGAGAGTGTGAAGCTATTCAATACTTCACTAATTAAGTCCACATTTCTTATTACACATTAATGTGCGTTTAAATAAATTTATAATTACAACTTTAAATTATCGTAATAGATTTCTCACTATAAAATCTTTCCATTGACTCGTAGTAAATCGAAAGATTTCACGAATATTAATGTGTAATAAGAAATGTGGACTTAATTAGTGAAGTATTGAATAGCTTCACACTCTCAGATCGAACCACTTCAGCTTCACCTATTTTAAATAGAAAGTAGGTTGAAGTAAAGAAGGTTCCCCTGGGTTCCCCTCTTTTCTTCCAATGAGTAAGCTTGTGGTTTTAAGACCTGTAGAGGTCCCTACTATCGCATTTTATATGCATGTTTTTGAGGCTACAGCCTTAATGAATATTATTTACGTAATCAATGTGCGTTTAAATAAATTTATAATATATAAATGAGTTAAATAAGCTAATAATATGAAATTTAAGATAATATTAATATTTAACTAGAATGCATATCAAAGATATCTAAGCAATAATTATATAGTTATGAGTAAAATGATAATGAAGATGAGGTAAATTTTAATAGATTTTATTAATAATAAAAATAATAAAATTAAAACAAAATAAAAGAAAATTACAAGCAGCTAGAAATTAAGTTATATAATCAATATAACACATATGTCCATTTTACAATAATATGAGGTTGATATAAGTAGTGCAGTATATAATCTCACTGTAGTATTTTTAATAACTGCCTGCACAGTAAATAAGTTATGATATAATTTTCTTCTTCTTTCTTTTCCTATATATTGATTTCTACTTTAACATATCGTACAATTTACAACCTTCTTAAAGACTTTATCAATACTATTTATTTATATCAAAACTAATAGTTTAGACTGTCCTGAAGTCAACATCAGAGCTACAATATTCAAATATATAATCATATAATTAATACACCTATGCACATATTCATATATATATATATAATTGAATACATAAAAACAAAAATAAAATATACATTTTAACCTGACCATTATAAATAATCATTTCCCATTTTATTACTTTACTCTTAAATAATTCTATCAATATTTATTTTATATCACTTTATTTATTTATTTATTTTAAAATATTTATTATAATTATAAACTTTAACATTTATTCTCCTATTTAATACATATTATATAAATAAAGAATATTGATAAATTTTTTAAGAAAATTGTAAATGGTAAGATATGAATAAATTATACCTATGGAAAGTTATTTAATATGCCAAATGATATTTTTCTGTTATGGTTCACTAACTGATGAGATAACAACTATCCAGAGACATATATAACTAATACAGTGTGGATATTGCAGATGTTCAAATTTAATTAAATAAGATTTGAGCACAATAATAAAGCTTAACAATGATGCAAATCAGACTCCATCAGTCTAGAGACTCTCAGGGCTTCAGACAGATTCTAAATGTATATTCTACAAAGCAAGCTAAACTTGTGTTTCATATATTTTAGTATAGATATTTAATTAAACTTTAATAATAGAGTGGCAGTGCAATTATTTCCACATAATAGATGTGCAATACATTTAAACCTTGAAGCTTGTTAGTGAGTCTGACACTTGAATAGGCTTATTTAAAGATTCTGGATCCTTGTGCCCCAGTTCTATACATGTTAGCCTTACCCAAGCAATATGCTCCCTAGTTATGACTTGATGTCTACCATGGATGAGGGTAGCCAATGGATAGGACAATCTCTGCCATTAGCCCATACAGATTAACAAGACACTATGTATGAATACATACTTTGTAAAAATACACACCTGTAATGCACCAGGCAAAATAACAAATATGTCAGATTTAAATTAATAGTACCATAAACAGATATCTACTATCTGCATTGCTGATGAAAGCCAGTTCATAAAATTTAAGCATCTAATCATAATGCTATAATAAAAAGTGTGAAATTACTAAATTAATAATCTCATTTAATAGATAATTAATTTGCATCCTCAGTTAGATTCTACAAGGAAGGAATGTATATTTCAAGTGATTAAGATCAATTGTAAATTATAAAATATACCTTAATACTACATCTCTATGGCTAGGCTTATACTATAAGATAAAATGAATCTTTCAAATAATTCTAATATCACTAACCATAATAACTATTTAACAATTATAAATATAAATCACTCAATGTTGTTATAACAATCACAAGGCACTTGGATATTATTTTAATATAACAATTTTAAAACAGTGAGTGGTCAAGATAAATAAGCATTATTTTATATTTATAAAGTTGGAGATATGATAACAATACCTCTGATACAGAATTACTACTATTAATATGCTTGCTGTTTTGAAGTACATTTAGAATATGATCACAGATATAAGAAAAATAAAATATTCATAATTACAATGTATGAACACATAGGCATCACCATGAACATGAAACATTTACATTGATAAATGATTACAGTCAAATATCAGCCTTTCACGCTAATTGTGCATACGCTTTGTGAGTGTTTATAATAAATGAATACTTTCTCACCAATACAAGATCTAGTATTTATGCAGGAATACAAGGAATCCTCTTATTCCTACAACTCAAACGCTCGCAAAGCATATGCACAATTAGCACGAAAGGCTGATATTTGACTGTAATACAATTGTTTACATATGCTATATAAAATAAATGCTTATTGATAAATGATTATAAATTTTCTACTTTAAACATAGGAAATACTAGAAAGTTTACAGCTTTAAATTACTAAAGATTAAGGCAAGTATTGTTTATACTCTACATTTACTTTAGATACAAGTTTTAGAAATTAACTTTGAACATTCATTTAGCTTTAAGTTAAAGTTTACTTTAGAGCTTTTGGTGGTGATTTTAGGATTTCACCTACAGTTTTAGCAGCAGCTTATCTGTCAACACTTCTTGGTGGCAGGTTTGGTAGAAATTCTTGTTCTTGAGATAGACAGCATTTCTCCAGTTGTAGTATTAAGGTAGTAGGTTGGTACTGGAATGTCTTACATAGCTAGAATGGCTATGGAGATCACAATTCCCTGGCCTTGGGAAACAACAATTCCCACCTGTCCTACTCAGCCATGTTAAAATTCAAACTGGCATGGAGCTACTTCCTGCATTTTACAGTGTGTTTTTACATATAAAAACACCCTATTTATACTGGCTTGTGCTCAAGTTATAATTTTAATAACAAATTTTCTTCAGTGAGACCAGAAGTTAGCATCTTTAAAATGTTATATTTTAAATTATCAAAATAACTTTTATCTTTTGTTTTATTCCTTGAACAGGATGTTTTGTAAGGGTTTGATCATTTACTTTTCCCTTAAGATTTTAGCAAGAGTCATGGTTGGCTAAATCTTGTTTACAAGATGAAATATATTTTGACAACATTTATTGTCTAAACAAATTTTAGATTTCATCATCATGTTATGCTAAAACATGTGTACCTGGTGTGATTTTACTTTATAGATTATTTTAAAACAAATTTAGAAAATATACTAAATAATTGAATAACATGATGCTATATATGTATGACAGTGTTATGTGAAATACACCTATAAATATGTGATTTAAGCAAATTAAATACAAATTGACATATAAATGAATTAAATTATATTAAAATCTATTTTACTCTTAAACAAATCTTCTCCTGTAATATATGTATAATAATGTGATTATAGACAACAGTGTTTGCACATATTTACCTGACTATACATATACAACTATATAAGCATCATTAGAGAGTATTCTTTAAGGATTTACAACTGGTACAGATGGAAGCTATAAGATAGTTGAAATGCATATGACATGGGAAATATACTGTTTCAATATATATATATATATATATATATATGATAAACAAAAATGCAAGTTAAAAAACTTGCTAACGCTTGTATTTATGTCCACAGATGGCGTCCTACCAAAAACACCTATCAAGCGTATTTTCGTTTACATAAACGTCAGAGTAGTTAGTATTCACTATCTCTAACTATAATTCCACTTTCAGATCATGATTTCAAGCTATTTGCTATCGTCAGTGAAAGACAGGAATAAAGAAACTAGATCTAAATACAAACTCTGAGCGTTTATGAAACAATTTCTATTCAGCTTGCAAGCGTGAATTTTTTAGACACGTAATGTCTTTAAACTCAGCATAGCAAACCAGATAGCTATATGGGTCTGATCTCAGTTCAGCATCACCACATAGTAGAAGCCTCTGCAATCTATATCATTGCAAGAAAGACCTCAAAGGTACATTTATGATAAACAAAAATGCAAGTTAAAAAACTTGCTAACGCTTGTATTTATGTCCACAGATGGCGTCCT
Organism: Epiperipatus broadwayi; assembly: GCA_028023455.1. Taxonomy (NCBI): domain Eukaryota; kingdom Metazoa; phylum Onychophora; class Udeonychophora; order Euonychophora; family Peripatidae; genus Epiperipatus; species Epiperipatus broadwayi. The sequence goes on from JAQFVV010006199.1 coordinate 12,074,610, forward strand.
ACCAAAAACACCTATCAAGCGTATAAATACAAGCGTTAGCAAGTTTTTTAACTTGCATTTTTGTTTATCATAAATGTACCTTTGAGGTCTTTCTTGCAATGATATAGATTGCAGAGGCTTCTACTATGTGGTGATGCTGAACTGAGATCAGACCCATATAGCTATCTGGTTTGCTATGCTGAGTTTGAAGACATTACGTGTCTAAAAATTCACGCTTGCAAGCTGAATAGAAATTGTTTCATAAACGCTCAGAGTTTGTATTTAGATCTAGTTTCTTTATTCCTGTCTTTCACTGACGATAGCAAATAGCTTGAAATCATGATCTGAAAGTGGAATTATAGTTAGAGATAGTGAATACTAACTACTCTGACGTTTATGTAAACGAAAATACGCTTGATAGGTGTTTTTGGTAGGACGCCATCTGTGGATATATATATATATATATATATATATATATATATATATATATATTTCATATGATGGCATTAAACACATATATATATACACACACTTTTTTACTCATGATAATTCAAAAAAATTGTTAGACTTTGTTTTATTCATATAAAATATCTGGTCTGATTTAATACTTGTATATCAGCTTGAGTATTAAGCTAAAACCACAGTTCATCTTTTGGATTAATGTAGATCAAACAAATGCTATTGTTATTAATTAGATCATGGTTTTAGTTTATAGTACCTGATTTAATTGGTAGTAATCTGGTCATAAAATAGCTGAGATTTTTTTTATAATTTAATCCTGTCATAGTGATAATTTACACACAGGCAAACATAAACACATACACACATATATATTAAATCCTGATAATGTCAGCATTGTGAGTGAGGAAAGCGTTAATTGAAAATGAAAGATAAGAAAATAAAGAAAGCATGGTGTTCTTCTGATCCATGCCATATTTTCTGCCAAAGCTCCAATAGTATTCAATTAAATCATAATGAAGTTTTAAATAATAGTATGGTTTCATTTGTTAACATTACTTTAACACTGTAAATAGAGATGATTGCTTTATGTTGGCATGAAATATTTTGTTCACTGTATTGCAGACTTATTCGAATAAATAATAATAATAATGATGATGATGATGATTATGATGATGATGATGATATAATATAAAGAGAAATAACCAAATGAGAACAGAAATTGGATTTATATAAATGAAGAATCAAAAAAATATTAATAAGGTTTATTAATAATGATAGCTGTAGCACTAATCATTTAAGGAATAGTGGATAACTTAAAAATTAAATTGGTTTTAATCAACAATACAATATCTAATTTAATTTTTAAAATTCTAAATACATGTGTATGTATGAGAAAAATATGTGTCGATTCAGTGAATATACAGAATATTTGCAAAATTTAAATTTTAACTATAATGAAAAGTTTATTCAAAATTATTAATAGTACAACTTAAAAAAACATTTTTGTAATATATTTTTTATCAGAATTACATAATGTTTTTTTATAATTTTTTTAAAAAAAAAACCCTGGATACAATGAAAAAAAGAAATATGTATGAAATTCTAAAAAGTTATAAAATAAGAATTTTGTTAAACTTCAAAGATACCTGCAAAATTAATTCTAGAAAAAATAAAAAAATTTTCAGTGTTAAAATATGATAATAAAAATTGGTAATTAAAGATTGCATATTTTTGCAAATTTAACAAAATTGATTGTCTAATAATTTATCAGTTCAATTATAGGGGTTATCATTCAGTTTCAGAACTAACTGAAAATTATGTAAAGAAGTACAATTTTTGGAAAATAAGACTTTATCAAAAAAAAAAAAATGCTTGTTGAGAAAAGGTTCCTGTTAAAAATAAAAGTTAACTTTCAAAAGATGGTGGCACAGTTATAAATTTGCATTATGGCAAAAAAAATAAACAAAATATCTTCATCAAAGTTTTTATTCCAAATCTGAAAATATATTATTATCCACTGATCCAGTCTAAATGTTCAGACAAAGTATAGAAAGTAGAAAAATATAAAAGATATTTCATTATTTTAATTACTATCCAATTTATTATGTGTAATCTAAATTATTTTACAAAATTAATTTTTTTTAGTAATTTCTTATTTAATATGTATAATCATGGTAACAGTGAAAAAAAAAAAATTTCCATCAGAGGAAAAAGACCAGAATATCTCAAATTCTTCTGCATAGAAAGAAAGATAAAAAAAAACCCACCCACTTCCGGACACACGGAGGAAAATGCCTAATTCCATTATTTTCATTTATTAAAATTTACCACATAAAAATAAAAGCATACATGAATAAGTTTTATATTAAACTTAATTACATACAAAATCAAAAAAAGCCTTACTTCAAACTAAAAGACTTCATATGCAAGAGATTATTATTAACTTACAAATATCTTCAAATTTAATATAAATATATATTTATTATAAAGATCTGATGATTTATTATTTTATGCAAACGTCATTCCTTCGCAAACAAATTTTAACATTATCGTGTTAAATAACTAGGGGGAGCGATTCTTTATGAAATTTAAAAGTAAATGTAGAAATTAATGTTTAGTGTGAGAACCATTTAGTATTGATTTATTACGTTGATTATTCAAGTGCAGTAAGATTTCCTTAGTTTACTAACATCCAGGTTATTTAAAAAAAGATAATGAATAAAATAATATAACTATAACTCCCAGGATTTGTTACACCTATAGAAAATTTATTGATTACGTTAAATTTAATTTATTAAATGCTTGTTTACATATAATATACATATATATATATAATCATTAAAAACCAGTCAACACATAGACATTCCCAATATCAATACAATCAACAATTTCAAATTGTTGTCAAGGCAACTTCTTCTTAACAATGTATTTAAAGATTAACATGATTAATGATTTACATCAAATATATGCATACAAAAATTAAATATTTTCAAGTGACAAAATATAAAAATGGTGATGATTCTAACATTATCATCAGCAATATGCAAATAAGTATGGTTATTTGACGTCCAAGGAAGAAAAAATACAGGCAAACATCCTAAAGGTGAGTTTTACAATGACTATGCAAATTGAACAATGAATCACAAATATATCCACATATGGAATATACTGGGCTACCATTTTGTTTAGCATTCATGATGCTATCATTTAATTTTTTCTTTATCAAGCTATTTTTTCTAATGTGTCCAACTTCATATATAATTGTGTTCTTTATTGTGAAGAACAGTCAATATTTCACTTTTTACAGTGCCTTTGAGATAATCTTTTTAATATAAATGAGATCGGCCTTTTCCATGAAGACCAGTTCACTATATTTTTTAGCAAGTCTTGTTTTGTCAAATGTCAAATCCAATAAAGATGTAATTATTATAATAATAGATTTTATATTTATTATGTCCAGAAAGTTGGTTGGTCTTATGATCTTGTTATCATATTTTGAACATTTAATGGACCATCCTCAAATGAAATTTTTAATGCTTTTATGTTCACTGATTATGAAGTAGAAACTTTTCACAAAATAAATTAGTGAAAGTAACAGCTTCATCAACAGCTAATTTAGTTACAGTAATTATTTCATTGTGGTAAAATATCTATCTTTTAACTTATTAAAAGTTTGTTTCAGAACGTTTAGTGGCTGCAATGTTCCTTACATCTATATCCATTTTTTCTACTTAAAAAGTTCATGATTCTATTTTAAATTAGTTAACATTCTTAAGTTGATAAACATTCAATCTAAAAGTTTGTTAAATTTTTTTTTCTCATTTCTGCTTGATAAAGAACTGGAGTTTATTTTTCTTTTTTTGAAAATTGCTTTTTTGAATTGACAGGATATAATTATGAACATACTATAAGTTCAAAAGTCGAAAAGATGAAATTTCATCAATGAATCTATATTGCATCTTCATCCTGGATTTAGTCAGCTATGTATAACAATTATTAAGACTATTTCAAATGCTGCAGGTTTTTCACCTATAGCATTAATACTTTCTTTGATTACCTTATGTAAAAACTCTGTAATATAAATAAATTTTGATAGCCATCCAAATAATCATAAACTTGTTTAATTGAGTCAAATGCCTTGGCCAAATTAATAAAGGCAATGGATAAACCACTTTTTTGTTCTTGACAATTTTTTAGAATTTATCTGGCAACAAAAGCTGTGTTTATAATGCTTCTGAATTCTCAAAAATGACACTAGCTTTTTTGGAAACTATTTTTGTATGATAATTAAAAGTAAACTATTCAATAACATTTTTTAAAATGCTTTTGCTGATTGCATAATAATTATTTAAATCTTGCCCTTTGTAACATCAAGTGACACAACTTTAGGTTTTTTAATATTCCTAAAAAATTCTAATATTTTTAACTTTAGCATTACATCTTACCAGGAGTTTCAGAACTTACATTTTTAAAATTATAAAATATTGTTTTAATGTCACTAAGTTGGATATCATTGTCCAAATCACTGAAAGTTATAATCTTAATTCTTGTAGCATTACTTAAAAGATGATCAAAACACTACTTCCATCTGTTTAAAATGCAAACAACCATCATATAAAAGTGGTTATTGATAAACACAATAGGATTATGATACAGTTTTTCAAGTCAATATGATACTTTCTGTGCACTAAAAAAGATCAAAAGTTATCATAATTAGTGAACTGTCTAATTATTTTAAAGTATTTTTGTTAGTTTTTGAATTTCTGACTTTAAATTTCTATATTAATTATGAAGCTCCACATTTAAGTTATTAATCTGTCTTACAGAAAATGCTGCATACGTCAGTTTGTCAAGTCACACATAATAAATCTCATCAGAGAATCAATCATAATTTTTTTTCAGTGAACTCAAAAATCTACTTTCATATTTCAAAATGTGACACAGCTGAAACTTCACATTAGAAATTTTAATGTTTAATATATATTGAAATTCATACATATACTTCTAAAGAAATGAACAACATATTTCATTATGATTTATAGTGAAACCTTGAACCATGTTTATATTCTTTCCAACAATCAGTACTTTTAAATACTTATATGATATACCTTTTTTTTGTATTCTGACTAAAATATATTTTTTTAAAAATGCAATTGGCTTCAATTCATCTGTGATTCTTTATAAAAAAAATTCTGCTTAAATAAAGTATTTGTGATAGTAAATCCTTATGTTGTATAAAAATTCAATAGCAAAAGATTATTTGAGTTTACATTACTAGTTTACAGCACCAATAACATTATTTTCAACTACTGTTAAGCAAAGTCTACTATTAGTACTAATATGGCAATGAAGGTCTCTAAGAGGAAAAATTCAATTTTTTAATGGTTTTGATATAAAAATGCCATCTAGCAAGGAACAAAATCTTTCTCTTAGTTTTCTAATTTTAATAGAACAAATATACAAATAAGATAATCAAAGATGTCATTGTGCAAATAAAGTTTTATTTACCACTACTTTTCATTGATACATAAAGAATTCTATGATAAGAAGATGCATGCAGTTTTCATTTTCTGGATATTCCAACCTTTTAAAAACATTGTTTTATAAAGTAGTTTTATATGGCTACTGATTTCGAAGAGGTTTTTATTAAGAGCAGCTATATTGATCTTAGATCTTGATAGTTTCTTAATTATCTATACTCCCCTCCATTCTGTCTTTGAACCTTTTGAATCAAGTAAAATTCATAGATTTTATATATTTGCTTTTAGTACTCCCATCACCTTCTTCATCATCACAACTGATAATATGAATATTTATATAACTTTAATGAATAATCTGCTAGACATGACAACCTAGACAGTCTGTGTGGCGTAGATTGTTTTTAAAATTTATTTCACTTCCATGATTGTTAGAAGGATCCTTAAATACATTTAAATGTACAATCTTTTGTAAGCACCATTCTAATCTTAATCATTGTACTGACTCAATCAATGATATCACTTAAAGACTCCATTATTATATCTGACTCATCATTGTTTTTTTAAAATAAGAAGAGTATTATCTTAAGAAATAAACAAAAAATGGATAAAAAATGAATCAGAATTGTTGTGAACAGCTAATGATTGGAAATGTAGTTATGCTCACATACACAACCCTATTGTCACAGTTAGGATAAGATTATGATTGATGACAAGAGAATCCCATAATGACCAGAACATACATTCACTTAACTGATTAAATAAAGTTAGAAAGAAAGATAGACAGAAAAGACTGTTTATACTGAAAATGATATTTAGCTTTTGAAGAACTAATATTTATTTTACAATGCAATCGGAAGTACTTATGCTTGTGCATTGCTTATCGGTTAAGATTAATCAACTATATGATATCTTTATGCAACAATAAAAAATTATACCAAATTTGATTAAAATATCATTAGATTGAAATGGAATTCTTTACCTAGTGATGGTGAATTAGAAATTAAATTATGTAAATAAATCATTTATCTTTTTAATCCATAATAGTATGATTAATGAAAATGATGCTAAATTTAATTTAAGGTAATATATATTTATATGTGTATAGTTATTTGATCATTAATATATGGTAATAATATTTATGATAAAATTGGCAGCATTGATATTCTTTGCTTGAGAAAACTCTCAATAGCTGATGATAAATTTAGAGTATCAATCATTTATGAAGATGATATGCTATCTTATAATGATCAGAAGATAAACACTAATGTTAATATAGGCTTCCCAAAGATACATAAAAAATAAGTCTAGTTAAAATGAAAATACTTTTCATGCCACCTAAATTATGACAGATATAACATAATATTGGTTATTAAACATAGTAATGCTAAAAAATGCCACCTGAATATCCATGAAGTATATATATGAGAGTTGACGCACACACTTTTGAAACAATATTTGTTACATAAGTTTGATTTGCACATGTCTATGTAAAGCACATGCATACATGTTTAAGCACAGGTAAAAAATTATGTTTTATATGGTTAAAGTAATTAGATATTACAAGTCAAGTAAAATCTTGAAGGATTTTATAATAATGATATAACTTATTTGAGTCTTAAATAAATGATACTCTTTTCTGAATCTTTCATCTATAACATTTTAAGCTTATTAATAACTACTATGAAATCAAATAGCTAAAAATGAGATTAGGTTCTAGCTTGCAGTAACTAATATTTCATGAGCACTGACAATAAAAGTCTGATTATGTCAAATAATTTTGTTATTCTAAGTAAATTTATTATTTGTTATCTAGGAGAAGATTCTATATCATTTTAAATATTTTTAATTTAAATTTATAGTATTTAATTTATTGCTAAATAAATAGAAATTCATGTCCAAAATCGATCTACAGGCATAACTGAATGACTATGGAACCAGTTAGGCCAGTGATGGATCAGTGGATGAGGAACATTTTTTAATTATAAAAACAGATTTGAAATCATGGAAAGAACATGTTCAAGAAATTCATATATTTCATATTATTTTTTTAATACTTTTTATGTGAAGATCAATTGTAGGAATATTATATGCCTAAGGTGAAAGAGAAAACTCCTTAAGGATTTTACTTTCATAAAACTATTACCAGTCTGTATGCAGCATGATATAATCATTATGATGGTGATTATATTTATCATTTATTATTCCACTGAATTCAAATTTACTTAAATCCAATCACATTAAATTGAATTCAAAGGCAAGTAATATAAATAATAATTATGTCTATAGTAAAAGAGGAATTATAACTCTACACACACATCAATATATCACCATCAATCATTATCAATTCACCAATAAATAAAGATCTCTCCAAATTCAATCCATTTTCTCCAATATCTAGGCTCTCTTATCCACATCATGCCTGCACACTTTCTTATTTCATTCATCCATCCCACATGTGATTATTTTCTGGGTCTTTACAATCTCTTGTAATCCAGTTTAATATTTCATCCATCTATTATAATTTCTTCTAGCAATATATCCATTCCATCTTCACTTCAATCTTTTAATTCTTTCAGCAATGTCAATAACACCTGTTTGTTCTCTAACCCATGTATTGCAGTTTTGATCTCTTCTTCTTACTCCTAACATGCATCTCTCCATACTTTTTTGAGTAGTCTGAAGCCTCAGTGTTTCTCTCCCATTGAGTGGCCAAGTCTCAGATCCACAAGTAAGAACTGATAAAACACATTTATTAAAAATTTTCCTTATCAAATACATAGGCATATTTTCTTTTAACATTAAGTTATTTCTACCCAAAGCATTCCAACCAAGTTTAATTCTATGATTAATTTCACCCATTATTTTGTATCTGTAGTAATAATCTGACCAAGGTATTTACAGTTGTTAACTTCTTCTAACTCATCATTATCAATCTTTATTTTCATCTTTTGAGAAAATTTATTAAACATTACTTTAGCCTTTTTAACATTTCTCTTATAGTCCTACTTTCATCTGATAACTCTTGCAATTTTTCCTGAAGCTCTAAAAAATTATTTGCAAAAAAAATTACATAATCTGCAAAACATAAATGACTTAAATAATTTCCATTTACTTTTATTCCTTTAACTTCTCATTTTAAGATCCACAAAATACTTTTTGCAGGACAGCTCTAAAATGTTTTGGAAATACGGAGTAACTTTATTTTACATTTTTCTCAATGTTAATCTTCCTAGTATCATTATGTAATCTAATTATTGCTGCATATTTATAAATATTCTCCAGAATATGACAATATCATGGGTCTATGATCCAATGCTTTAATCACTGAATGCCCTTTTCATAATCTACAAATCCAAAGCATAATGACAACTCATATTCATTGGTCCTTTCTATAACTTCTCTTGTTACTTGGATATGATTCATTATATTAAAGTCACTTTTAAATTCAGCTTGCTCTTTTAGTGAGTTGATGTTGAAATCCAAATTTCCCTGCAGATGAGTTGTAATTATTTTGGTAAAACTTTTGTATAAAACAAAGAAGAGATTGATAGGTTCATAGTTTTAATATCACCTTTTTAAAATATTAATATTACATTCTTCCAATCATTTTGGTGCATATTTATCATTTAAACATTTGGTATATAATTTTCAATTTTTTTTTCTCCACCTGCTTCTTTTAAGATATCAATTATATTTCCATCATTAACTGGAGCTTTTTCCTTTTTCATAAATTTAATTTCATGTATTGCTTCTTTATTTAAAATCCTAGGTAGTTCAAAGATCTAATAGTTGTAGAAGATACTTGTCCTTGTTCTTCATTGCTATACAGTTATTGATAGAACTCTTATACACATTTCATGATGTCATCTCTTTTTTTTAGTAATAGTTCCATCTTTTTTTTATTGTATATATAAGCTTTTACCATTACCATAATGTTCTTTTACAATTTTGAGATTTTTTATTCTCTCTTACTGTTTTTTTTTTTTGCTAGTTCACAATTATACTTTTTTATATCATTATCAATTTTTTTCACATCATTTTACAAAATTCAAGATATTCAATCCTTCTTAATGCAGAATTTTTCTATATTTCATCTCTTCCTTTTCTATATAAATTCTCTAGTCTCAGTAGAAATTTTATTGGTCATTTGCTAATTTTTCTACTAGCTATCTTTGTTACAGTTTGTAAAAGTGTATCAGTAATTTTTCTATTAATTTCATTCAAATCTTAATCATATTCAAAATCTGCTAATATTTGAAAACTATTTGCAAGTTCTAATTTAAATTGATTAGAATATTTTTGAAAATTAGGAACATAAATTGTGAATATTGTTTTTTTTAATAATTTCTGTCTCTCTAGTTTTGCATTAACATGTATCATACATCTCACTAATTGATGTTCACTTAAATTATTAAGAACATTGCAATCTTACAATATGTATTTTTATTAGTCAAAGTATAATCCAATTCTGCTGTACTTTCATTTGGATGCTTCCATGTCCATTTCCGTTTAACCTTTTTCTCAAAAAGAAATTCATAATGTAAAGTTTCTTCTTTTTCTGCAAACTTCACAAGTCTATGTCCTCTCTCATTTGTATTACCATAACCAAATTTACCTACAGTACTTTCATATTTCATTTGTTTATCAATTCTAGTATTAAAGTCTTCCATAAGAATTTTAAAATGTTGTTTGATCTGTTCGAAAACCTTTTGTACATCTATATAAAAATCCTCTACTTCATCATTATGAGAACTTAATGGGGCTTAAACCTGAATTATCTGCATTTGGTATCTGTTATTAAGTTCAATAACTAATCTTGTCATTCTATCTGATGCACCATCAATCTTCACTTTGTTGTTTTCCCACTTTTTTTTACAATGAAACTTATATTTTAAATATGTGTCTCTTAGTAGTAGAGTACATATCCATTTTTTAAATCAGTTGTCTCTTTATGTTTTCTTCTAACTTCACAATGTCCAATAATATCTCATTTAATAAGAGACAGTTTTTACACTTTTTGCAATATTCCTTCACTTGAAAGTGATATGCAGTTATAATAAAATAGCATCATCACAATGTCAGTCCAGGTCTACAATCAAAGGATTTTTAGCACCTTCCACTTTTGGCCACCAACTGCTGGTTTGATTGGTAACTTTATAGCCTGTTGGGAATAAAGGCCATGATTTATTTTTCGTCTGACGTGATTAAAAATATCTATTAGAAAAAAATTTTTCATTCATACATATATTCATTCTGCTTTATCAAGCCACTGAAAAGAAAGGCAATGGTGTTTTTTAATTTTAAACTCAGAGGTAAAAAGCCAATAAACTCAGCATGCTAGCTAATGTGTGTTGGTAAGCAGTTCATATACTATATGAATAATTACATAATAATACCAGCTGCAATATATGGAATGGATATTAGGAATTTGCCCTATTCAGTTTCTTTAAGCCATCCAAGAGGAATGAAGGATATCTTTCAATTAACACCCAAATCCTTTCCACAGCATCAATATATATATATATGTACCATAACAATTAACTATTGTAATATATACACCCAAATCCTTTCCACAGCATCAATATATATATATATGTACCATAACAATTAACTATTGTAATATATATAATGAATTTTTTTTTAATTCTCCATAATTACTATAATGGAACATGAGATGTACAAAAATAAATATATTATGGTTGACATACATTCCAATAGAATGATTAAATTTATATATCTGTGATGATGATGATAACTTATAATCCAACACTGAAAGTGAAATACAATTACTCCTAAAAGTATTTTTAATTTGTTTTTTCTAGCTTCAATAAAAATAAAATAATGTACCAGTTCTTCTAAATAAAACGTTTACTCTGGAAAACTAATCAATGCCCAATTATCATTTATAAATTATTACCATTATTACTCCATGCCCCTTCCCCCCTTAGTGGATTGCATTATTTCTCAGTGTTATGAATATTAATATTATGTTTGATGGTTTAACATAATATTTGGAGTGAGTTTAATAATCAAACACAAACTAAACTGATTAATAATAAAAATAAGTTTACAATTTATTAATTATAGATATATAAACTTGTTGCTTATGTATTTGCATCTATTACTAAGTATAATAAATATAATACAAAAATAAAAATAATAGTTATTAAAAATATTATAAACTTAAAGCCTTAAAATAATTATATTGAAAAGACCTTACCATGTGTAAAGTTTGAAGAGTTCAAAGACATTTTTTTTCTGCAGATATTATTTTTTATTATATTTTATGAATCACTTTTTACTTAGTCCATGACAGTGGTTGTTTTCCTTGGGTTTTGGTGATGTTAAATAGAGTTCACAATAGATCATATAGCATAACCTGTTTCTCTCATCATGGCATGATTAAAGCAGTTAGCAAAGTTCTTTGTTAATCTCTGAATCTGATTACATCACTGTGGGTATTTTGACTGGCATTGTGGTTGCTAATGTCATATGTGATGTGGTAAATCTTAGTATTAAAAAATATTCTAAAATCAGCAAGCCATTGCAATCCAAACTACAGAAAAGTGTGTATTAACCTGCAGTTTCTCCTCTCATAAAGAAATCACTACAGCATTGCATCTTGAGTTAAGGCTTGGAATATACTAGATTGTTATTTAGACCCTACCTGTTATTTATCACATTTATCATTATACTCAACAGATGTTTTTCAAACAATACCTTTATCAAAACCTAGTTACAAGATTTAACATCTGTTTATTTATAACAACATGATTATTGATAAACATTTTTTCACTTCTTAAATTATGATATAAAATAAAATGTAGTTTTTATCTTTTCTTCATTTTTTTATGAAAATGATAGAGGGGGAAATCATTACTTTTAAAAATTGACGATAACTTTCTTAATTTTAGTAATCTAAAATTTTCAATAACATATTTCGTATTTCCATTTAATTTACTATAAGAATTATTTATTTTCAACCACATCCATAAGATAAATCATAAGTGATCACATTATACTGTACTTTTTCATAAAGTATGCAAATCATTTGTGTAGGGGTAAACCATTTTTTCTCTCAATCTTTACATAATAGGAGTTATGAATTCCTTTTTTTTTTCTTAAAATGAATTCATTTTTATTATTTTCATTTTTAGAGAAATCTATTTCCTTTATAAAAATATTTAGTAACATTATATACAAAAATTCTATAGCCCAAATTTTTTTCAATTGCTTAAACCAGTGTACTTAAGGGATGCATATGTTACATCTAGTATGCACACATACATACACAATAATTTATACATTTATTTATTTAGTTTGTCTATGCAGCTTTATAATATAACAAATATGAGATGCTATCAATTTTTCTGCTACAATACATGCATAGGAGCTTACAAGGGACTTGAACTCAGACTTTCAAACTCTCCACAACTATCAATCCATCCTATTAACTGATGCACATGACCACATACTGGTGAAAAAGATAAATGACCCCCCATATATGTATTTTGTGCAAAATGAGCACTCATCAGTTGGTTCAGATCATCATCTCAAATGCTATCATTTTTTCTGCTACAATACATGTATATGAGCTTATAAGGGACTTGAACCCAGACTTTCAAACTCTCCACAACTATCCAATCCATCCTATTAACTGATGCACATGACCACATACTGGTGAAAAAGATAAATGACCTCCCATATATGTATTTTGTGAAAAATGAGCACTCATCAGTTGGTTCAGATCACCATCTCCAACACATGCTCAGTTTATATTAAGGTAGCAAATCTTCAAACCTTAATGATCAAGCTTCAATTCTCTCCAATCTCTAACTCATCAGCCATCCATATTGAAAATCTGAAGATGAATTGCTCAAAGCTCTTGATGATCTTTTTCACATATATGTGATCATGTGTATCAGTTGAATAGGATGGATTGGATAGCTGTGGGGAGTTTGAATGTCTGAGTTTAAATCTCTTACAATTACATTAAGTTTAGTATAGATAATATACATGTATTTAAATATCATTAAAAAAGCCAAAACCCACTATATGTATTGCCACACACAGCAAGCTAGAGTAATCAATGGCTGCCAGAAGGCTTGTGCATAAAATCTCTATCTAGTGCCTACTCATCCAATATCCCCAGACTAGTTTCTGACTTGTGGCCTTTGTCAGTGAAGAGCCTTGGATTTTATGCACAAGCCTTCTGGCATCCATTGATTACTCTAGCTTGCTGTGTGTGGCAATACTTATAGTGAGTTTTGATTACTCTAGCTTGCTGTGTGTGGCAATACTTATAGTGAGTTTTGCCTGTATTAACAACTGTTATACACAAGCATAAGAAGTGGTGATCATGTGATGTTTATTGGCTTAAAACCAATCCTGCCTAATAGGATAGTGGTGGCTATTGTTATTAAAGAACCAAAGACACCAAAATATATGGGTACTGAACTGGGTTCAGACCCATATGACTATATAAACTAATGGGCTTGGATTGAAAACACTGTCTTTTCAATTTAAGACTCATAGTTTTGTAGTTAAGTGAAGGTAAAAGTTGGCTGCTGGAGGGTTGCATTAGATCCTAAGATCTAGGTGCACTGCTCTCAGATCCAAGGCTCCTCACTAACGAAGGTCACAAGCCAGAAACTAGTCTGGGGATATTGGATGAGTAGAAACTAGATGGGTATTTTATGCCCAAACCTTCTGGAATCCATTGATTACTCTAGCTTGCTGTGTGTGGCAATACGTATAGTGAGATTTGCCTGTTTTAACAACAGTTATATACAAGCATAAGAAGTGGTGATCATGTGATGTTTATATTTAAATATGATATATATAAACGTTTAGATAAGCGATTTTAAGTTTTTCATTTAGAGCCATATGAAAAAAATAATAAAAAATTTAATATTATTGTATTTTCTATAAAAGTTCAATTTACGTCAAGAAAAACAAAAATATGAAAATCATTTGTGTATATTATAATGCAATAATTATTATGACTATAAGGAAAGTCGCTGTTAAAAGTTTGTATAAATATTCTAAAAATAACTCAGACCATTACATTACTAATGAAGAAGATATTTGAAAAATTAATCTTAGTATTTATTATTATTTTTAATATATTAATATATTTAAGCTGTTAAATGTGAAGAGTATAGGACAATAAGTGTATTGTCTCATGTTTCTGAGGTGTTATTGAGGATTTTAACTCAAAGGATTTATGGGAAGGTTGACTATTATATTGCTGAAGAACAGTTTGGTTTTCGGAAAGGGAAAAGCACAAGAGATGCTATTGGTATTGTTAGGACAATTGCAGAAAGATATATTGAAAGAGATAAAGGAATTGGTATATATTTTGTAGATTTAGAAAAGGCATTTGATAGAGTAAGCTGGAATAAATTGATGTCTATCTTAAGAGATAAAGGAGTATTCTGGAAAGAAAGACGATTGATATGGAATATGTATAATGGGCAAAGAATAAGAGTTAGATTTGGATGTAATGAGACGGATGAAGTGAATATAGAAAGTGGAGTTAGGCAAGGATGTAGTATGTCACCTGTTTTGTTTAATATTTATTTAGAAGATATGATAAATAATTATTTGGACTGTGGAGGAGCAAATGTTGGAGGGAGAGTAATAAAGTGTATAAGATTTGCAGATGATATGGCTCTTATTGCTGAGGAAGAAAAGGATCTTCAGAATATGTTGAATAAATTGGAAGAAGGATGTATGGCATATGGAATGAAGATTAACATTGAAAAGACTAAGTGTTTATGGATAGGGAGAGATGCAAAAAGACTGCAAATTGGAATCCATGATGACATGGTGCAGCAGGTGAAGGGATTTAGATATTTGGGTTGTTGGTTGAGTGAGGATGGAAGAAGTGAAGATGAAGTTAAAAGAAGAATAGCATTGGCAAAGGTGACATTTGTAAAAGATCACGAAGATATTCTGTGGACCTATGGAAAGAGAATTAAGGAAAAGATTAATTAAATGTTATGTGTGGAGTGTATTAATGTATGGTTGTGAGACATGGACATTGAGTAATAGAATTAAGAAATGACTGGAAGCTTTTGAGATGTGGACATGAAGAAAAATGGAAAAAAATCAGTTGGGTGAATAAAATAACAAATGAAGAAGTTTTGAAAAGAGTTAATGAGGAAAGAAGATTGATTGAAAGTATCAAAGAGAGAAAGAGAAACTGGATTGGACATATACTAAGAAAAGATTATAGTTTAATGAAAGATGTTTTGGAAGGAATGGTGAGTGGAAATAAAAAGAAAGGACGGAAGAGATTGACATTATTGGATGATATACGAGATGGAAGGGGTTATGTGGAATTGAGGAAGTGGGCAAGGAAGAGAATGGAATGGAAGAATGGATGAACTGATGTAGTGACTACTCTCTGGACCTGTCTATTGGACAGACTACTATTGATGGTGACTTCGTAATATATAATTTAAAATCGAAATGTTTCGAAATTTTTTCGTACTGTTAACTTTTAGTTATTATTATTGGTAATTGTTAATTTAGTAAAATTTATTTAAAGGGTTTTTAATATATATCTAAATATATTGCTTTTTAAAATCTTACAAAAGGAATTGGTCAACTATGATGCTGTATATTAATTGTATTATAAATATTCTTTTAAATTTTTAATCTATTTAATGCCTCAAATTAAAAATTCTTTGTCATGTATAGGCATATGTCACGTTACTAAAATATTAAGAACTAGAGAATTATAGAAAATGACTGAATGTCAAAGCATAACCTTTATTTAATTTGTAAATAATAATATAAAATATATAAATGTTAATAATATAATACATATGAATGTATGTGAAATCTAAATGCAACAAAACACACATGTAAAAATAAATACCATAGGTAAAACAAAATTAATTCAATCGGGGCTTGCATTATTTTTATGAAATAAACTCTACAAAGTATTTGTTCTTTTTTTTTTTTTTGAAATGTTCAGTTATCTTAAAGTTTGAACTGTGTAGCAATCCTTTTTAAAGCTATAAAATACAATTGCGTTAATTTATTTCTTATAACAATATTATTTTAATATATCCATATTTATATATCTATTCATTTACTCACATTTATATAATACTTTAATACATACATTATATATATCAAGATAGATCATTTTTAATAAAAAAATTAAAAAAAAATTAATACGTATGCAATACAATTACATTTTGTAGCTCTGAACAATATTACTGACTAATCAAAAAGTATAAACAATTGAACTGAGTATCTTATATATAAAATCCCTATTTTTTCTGTTTTTTATTGGTAAATGTATTAATGTTTATCAGTTGTCATGTGTCAAATTTACAATGAGGTGTAGAAATTAAGCTGATTTCTGTTAAAAGGTGAAAACAAAAGAAAAATATAAAAAAAGGATTTGTTAAATGAAAAATAATGGCAATGATGAAAAAATATCAAGTATTTTGTTTGTCACTGCAAGATGATTAGGGGGGCGCTTTCAAATGGATTATTACTAAGATAATGGTGAGCCATTTCGCATAATTTGATTATTGTTTTTAACTTAAGTTAATTTTAGAAAATCTACAATTATATATATATAAACATTGTGCTAACTAGGAATCTTCTCGCTGAAATTCATTAAAAACGAGCATCAATAAGACCATATGTGCCTCTTAGATAAAAACAAAACAAGATTATTCAGCAAAATATAAAGAGTGCCATTTGATTACAGTTTTAAAACTTAAGTAAGATGAGAGCAAATGCTTATATTATTTTTACACTCTATTTTTTTATATAATGTCTGTATACTGATAGCAATTTTAATTCCAATATTTGTAATTGATAGTAACAAATTTAAAATCTATAAAATATATTTTAGAATTCCTAAATGTAAGTAAAATGAAGGAAATAGTCATAATAGATTATTATAATTAGAAAGTATGACTTATGAAAAACATAGATTCTTCAATTTTTGTATTTAATACAAAAATAAACGTTTGCGATTTGTTAAATCTATTGATGGTCAAAATCGATTATGGTATTAATATACATATATATTAGATATATTAAAAACTTTCATTCCACTGCACATTCTTGAAATATATAATAAATAAAGACATCAGAAAAAGATAAATGACTCCCAAGGGGCGCATTTCAGACCGGACCAGTGCTGGACCAATGCTGTTCAACTTAACTAGATGTTTATTTACATATTTCACGATTATATAGAGTTGTGGAAATTTAACTATATCTAAAAAGTTATTTCACAAAAAACAAAAAAGAGAGAGATGAAGTCAAGTTATTCCATGTATTTATATTTAATTAAAAAGCAGATGTATTAATTTTTAATTCAAGTTTAAAATTTATATCTGATCTAGGGATAATCTCTAATTTAATAAATGATTAATAATAATCATTAATACAATTATCTGAAGTAGATGATTTCAAGAATGCAGAAAGGTATATATATATTTGTAAATCAAAATGTGTTGTATAATTATTAGGAGTTATAAAATGATATATAAAATTATTAAAATTACATAAACCTGTATTTTTGAAATACAAATCTTAATCCATATCTATAAAATCTATAAAAACGATTTTGATTCCCTATAATAATAATTTACTTATTATTATTAATTAACTCATATAGCTAATCAAAATAAAGTATTAACATAACTAATCTTTCATACTGAGTAGGTTAAAAAAAATTTTGTCCACAAACTATAAATAACATTTGAAAAAAAAAGTTAGACTTTCAATTTATGTACTCTTAATTTTAAAATATTTTGCTTTACTAAAAGATTGTATATAACAATATATGCAATTTTATTATGAATATCAAACAAATTAATAATTATAATAAATTAACACACACCCATATATATACACTTATTTAAATAAATAAAACAGGGAGTTAAAATGTTTATTTTAGTCTAAAATTAGAAATAATATATTTCTTACCTCCATGTTAATTACACACATATATAATAATGGTAGCGAATAACAAGGGATAAAATGGGGAGATGGAAAAACATCATTATTTCAATAGATTAATAAAAAACAACGAGCAAATACAAAATGGTAAATATAGGTGAATAAATATGTAAGAAGCATGATAATCAGCATAGCAATAAACTTAAGCCACTTCAACAGTTATAACAATAATTAGAAGCTGCAGTTTGAAGCATTAAACATAAATAATCAACAATCATTTCCTTGTGATTAGATTTAAATGAGATACAACAACCATCCAGATGGACATATTTAAGTTCTAAAATATAAAAATAATGCTGAGGTTTTGATGCATGTTGATCATCATTAATGTTCTGGCCATGTGGAACCTTGAATCTACAGACCAATTATAAACCAAATGTTTTATAAAATAAAATGCAGTGAATGGATCTTAAAAATAATGTTGACCTTTGTGTCATCCAGAGAATTATCTGGGTGTCCAAGCATAAACCTAATCTTCTACATATAAATTAACTGTTATTGCTCTAGAGCTAACTCAAGATCACAAAGACTCTTGGGACTGTAAATAAAATAAAGTATAAATATATATGCTTAATCTACTTTCATTTGAATAGTTTTACTTGACTAATTTACAAATCACTAAATACTTTGCTATTACAAAATCAAGTTATACACACTATCAATTCATAGAACAGATAGCTGGAAGAATAAAGACCTTAACATTATTATATTTTTATCTAATATTTAATCAATTAAATATATGTAAATATTTTACTTATATAGCATATTTTTATATAAATTATAAATAATAATGTAGCTTAAACCATGGACGTGCGCTTTACAAATGGAACACTATTTAAATTGAACATTCTTCTTTCCAAACACAAGATAAAATCTTTTTTAAAACATAGAATTGATCAGTCTATCTTTTTTACCTAAGCTATATGTATGGGCCAATCTGAAGCATTTGGAATAAAGCATGAAGATTTTGATAAATCACTTTAAATTACTAATCAAATGATTTTTATTAATGGCACTTGCAAAATTTTAACAATTTATGATACATATTCAATTTAAATAGTGTTCCTTCTGTAAAGTGCATGTGCCATGTTTTAAGCTATGTTATTATTTATAAATTAAATAACAAATTAATAAAAATATATGACTTCAAGCTAAATACATTTTTATCAGCAACATAATTTCATGTAGCAAGTAATATTAATTTGTTGTTGACTCTCACTAATCCAAATAATTAACTTTAACTTTCAACAGAATGATTTATCCATTCCATGATTATATTTGTAAAACAATATCTCACAAATAAAAAAATTAAATTAACTAAATTCTTCTTTACCTTTTCTTATGAAAATGGAAAAACCTATACAATTATATTTTAGAGGAAAAATAAAGAAAAAAACTTTTCAATAAAGAAAAAAAAGTTTCAATAAATTAAAAGAATTAAAATTATCCAATATTTTCAATTGTTACTTATTTCAAAAATTATCTATAACTGTAGAAGTGCATATGATAATACTTTAGGTTACCATGGTTTATTTTTTAGTCTTTTGGTAGTTGTAATTCTCAGTT
This sequence comes from Epiperipatus broadwayi, assembly GCA_028023455.1. Taxonomy (NCBI): domain Eukaryota; kingdom Metazoa; phylum Onychophora; class Udeonychophora; order Euonychophora; family Peripatidae; genus Epiperipatus; species Epiperipatus broadwayi. The sequence goes on from JAQFVV010006199.1 coordinate 12,094,598, forward strand.
TCCATTCCTATTAGTTTCCATGGTTAAGTTTAAACAATTCTCTTTTTTTCTAAAAGTTCTACCCATTTTTTGTAGGTTCAAATATCCCTTGTGATAATTTCTTCAATTATCACACATTTCCAGGTTAATGTATACTGTTAAACTTATCTATTTTTATCGTCTAATAATTTTCAGGTTTCAAACAGGCTGAATTTATTCATTTTTATTTGATATACTAATTTGAAGATCAGAGTATTATACAGAATGAGACAGACATACTTTTGGATAGAACAAGATTTGTTGCAAATTTCTTTAGGAGTGCTATCCTTCTATTTTACATTTTTTAGTGAATAGGCTACATACTGAGGTTTGATGGTGCTCAGATTTTAGCTAAAACTTAGCACATAATTTTTATCAAATTTATTTTGAAAATCTTTTTTAAAATTTAGTGAGATGGATTTATTTGAGTCTACAAAACTAGTTCTTATTATTTTATTCACAACTGCTGCTATTGCTTTTTTCAACAGCTAAATCAACACTAACTTCTATTGTTATTTCAATAGCTGAATTCAAAAAGACTATTGCTACTGATTTCTTCACCAGATTAACTAACAATAATGGTGACACTCTTGACACTGAGGTCTATTTCTCTAACTTGTCCCTGTCCTATTTTGGAAAATCCTGTATCCATACACTTACATCTTATTTCAGACATGATCACATTAAACTCTACCAACTGGGTCTACTTTTTACAAAAGGCTATTTGATTATTTTTTTGCTTTTTTCAGGAAACTGGAAAAGCTCAGATCTTACAATATTTTGCTTAAAAACATTAATCTGGCAACAAAAAAACAATATTATTAATTTTGCTTTGATGAGATTCAAATTGTTTGGTTGCAGTTGTAAATTAACATCATTAAATTTGCCAAATAAGTTAGTTAAAGAGCAATATCTATTTTACTCTTAAATAAATTTTCTTTCAAGATGGAATCATTATTTTCCAAAAATTATAAAACAGATTGAAAAAGTGCAAAAAATCTTGCTAAACATAAACCTTTTGATAGCCAGTGAACATTGGTCTGGACAAACAATCCATAGAAATCTTCATCATTTTCCTTGCATAATCAAGTGAACAGTCTAGTGTTCAAGGCATTACTTCAAATTTTGTTCACAGTAACAAGCTGAAGTGATTGATTCAATTTGTTGTTAAGTTTCTTGACTACTAACTGTTGCCTATGGATTATGCAGTGAACTGTAATCACATCGGGTATGTGGTGTTTCAATAACTTATGAAACTGCAATAATGACCAACCATAGCTGGTGCTCCATCTGTAACAACAGATATTACATTTGTCAATGGAATTACCTTTTCCCTGAAAAATAGCTCCATTAAATTAAAAATCAATTTGCCTCTGGTATCAGTTTCTAAAGTTCTAGAAAAAGCATCTCTTTATGCACTTCCTGATCTTGAATAAAGTGAATGTATGCCAGCAATACTGCATCATTACCAGGTAATGTTGACTCATGCAATTGGAGGGGAAAACATTTTTTTACAAATGATTACACAAACAGTTTTCTGCATCATGACTCATTTTGTCAATATGTCTTTGAACTGTGCTATCACTCAAAGAAATCCGATTTATAACATCTTGTGCAGGTTTGTGGAGTACAGTATTTAATACCTCCACAATGGCTGGTAGAATCAGTTTCTCCCCTATGGTGTGTGACTCACAGATAGAGTAGGGATATATATATATGATGTGTCTCATCATCATTTTGCTTCAATGATAAAAAAAAACTTATCTATCATAGTTTTCTTCAGAAATTTATGTTTAAATGATTGAAAGCCTGACAAATCTTTTTCTTTTTTGTCATGGTGAATTCTGCTCAAGTGATCTCCTAGTTTTAATGGTTTCATAGTGTTGTTGCTAAAGACTTTTCACTTATGAGGCACCTTGGTAAATGTTTGTTTGATAATGTTGTGACAAATCCTAGCTTCAAATAGTCCAAGTTATACTGTCTTCATTTCTTTTTTGGTTTAGTCATATTATTATCATAAAAAATAAAAAACTTATATTAACAAACAATTTTAACAGCCTCTGTGATAAAAAAAAGCAATAAAATATGTACTTACTTGAAACAAAAAATTTTTGTTCAAACTCAAATAAATAAACTACATCCTCTGATTTTTTTCATAGTACTCTTCTTCAATAAATAATTATATTCAAGGTTCAAATCACAAATAAGTATGTGTTGCATCAAATGAACCAGTTTATACTATTTTATGAAAGCATAACCATACCAAGACTGATAGATTCTGCTAATATTGAATATCATCTTGTCCCACCATGAACAAGTGCAGACATGCAATAGTTTTTCATGTCCACATTTGCTTTGATACATTCAATAAGACAATGCATAGACATGTTTGTGTTACATGTATTTTCATGCATTCTTACATGTGACTTTCTTAGTGACACGTTTTATCTTTTCATTCACAATTTTGGTGTGTAATGTGGTTTCACAAAAAAGTGTTTTTTTGAATTATTTTATTTCTTAATTAGGTATCTATTGAAATCAGATAATTTGAAATAAGAAACAAACAACAGAAGTAAGAGAGTCTATTGTTTTTGTCATTGATCTCCAAATATTTTTATTGAAACTATCAACCCCTAGAAAGTCAAAATTAATCTCAGGGGAGTTGATATTGATCATTTTGGGAACTCTTATTTTAATATTTTAAATCAATGTTTTATAAAATATTCTATTTGTTTTGACTGTAACATGATGTTAAGACATTACACATTTTAAACCACAAAGAAAATATTTATTTCTTGTCACCAAGAGATAATATATGCATAAATATATTTAAAAAATGCTAATTTATTCCAGCTTGCCTAGTGATCATTTAAAAAACAACAAAAATAAATTATTAAATGAAAATTTATTATAATTGACTAAATGTAAATTTAGAGTTATTAAAATTTTTTTTGGTTAATTATATATCTATATGTTTGCTTACACACATACATACATTAAATGACCTTTAAAAACAACAGCAATAATAATACAAATAATAATTATATAAATGAAGCATACAACCTGCTTGGACACAAATCAATATTTTTTACCCAAAGAGTTCCATAGTCTTTAAGTAACTGTTTATTAAGTTTACATGGAGTAAATCCACAAAGAAAATTCATGAACTGATGATAAATTAAAATAAAGTTTGTCCCAAGATCTTGTTTCTTTTTAAAGTATCCAATGTTTTTAATGAATAATCTTTAATGGTTATAGCAGTACTTTCCTTGTAGTTGATGTTAAATAACAAGTATTATTTTATCCTTTTATTATAAAATAATTAAACAATTATCAAATTTCAAAATTATCCATTTGACAAATTATTATTATCCTTGGCAAAGAATTGGTTTTTTGGCATACCCATAGATACATATATATAAACATTTTTTTAACTTTTAGAATGCTTTTGAACAAATTTCATTTTTTTAGTTGTTTAAATAGTTACCTCCCAAAAGGCAAAATATGTCTTTTGAATTAAAGCATTATCCTTCTCAGCCTTTCATTATGTTATTTAAACTAAAAAAATTTCTTAAAATATATATTATGTTTTGAAAATTTTATTCTACTGCAAAAATGCACTATGCACTTAAGTGATAGAGATATTTATACAGAGTGTCTCTAAGTTAAACCATGAGCAATTTAAATTATTTGTCTGCTGGTACAACATTTAGTTCATGACTTAGAAACTGTAGCAAATGTCTAACTCAAATTTGTCCATTTTATTTAAAAGAGTGTAAATGTTCCTTAGTCTCATACTCTAAAAAAACTGAAGTTTTACATTTTTTATTTATTAATTCTCACAAAATTAATTCTATTCAATTCTAAAAAGATTTGGGAGTTATATTTTCTAGCAATGGATCATTTCTTCCTCATTTGAAAATAATTATTGGTAAGGCTTTAAAAATTATGAGTGCCATCTTAAGATATGGTTGTCATTTCAGTGATGGTACAAAATTCAAATTATTTCTGTCATTGGTTCTCCCATCATTAAATATTGTTCAATCATTTGGAATCCTAGCTCTAAACAGGGATATAACTTATTATAATCTGTGTCTAATAAGTTATTCAAATATGTTTCTCTGGGAAATAAAATTGTTTTTCATCTTTCTTCTAAAAGAAAATACAGTGATCTTAAATAACTTTACAAAATTGATAATAAAATAGTTTATTTGACACAATATCTACTATGATAATTAGATCTTATGTGCATGATACTCAGTCTGCTTCTATTTAAACCATTAAGCATCACATGATCACATCTCCTATACTAGCACATTAATTGTTGATAAACAGAGCAAAGCTCTCCATACAGTATTGCCACCTGTGCTAAATAGAGTAATCAATGGATGCCAGAAGGGTTGTGCATAAAATCCCTATCTAATGCCTACTCATCCAATATCCCCAGACTAGTTTCTGGCTTGTGGCCTTCGTCAGTGAGGAGCTTTGGATCTGAGAGCACTGACGAAGGCCACAAGCCAGAAACTAGTCTGGGGATATTGGATGAGTAGGCATTAGATAGGGATTTTATGCATAAGCCTTCTGGAATCCACTGATTACTCTGTTTAGCACAGGTGGCAATACTGTATGTAGAGTTTTGCTCTGTTTATCTGCTTCTATTTTATATATATTAAAGCATGTCATTCCAATGTCCTCAAATTTTCTTTTTTATTTAAAGTACCATCTTTATATAATCAGATTTATAGTAATATTAATCACTTCAATTTAGATTATAAACAATTTTATAATATTATTAAATTTAAATGCCATTGTTGATTGGTTTAAATTGATTTTGTTTATGTACATATGTATTTGTTAAATTGATTGTTACTTTTTACTATTATATTGTGTACATTATGTTTAACCCTTTTATTTATTTATTTTTTTAATGTGTTAACTGTAATTGTGTATATGCTGTTGTTTGGCACTTAAATAAATGAATTGAATTGAATTATTTTATTGGACTAGAAGTCATTCAAGAACAAACTAACATCCCAAATGAAATATCTTTTTCTAAAAATTAGAAGAAAAATATTTTAAAATAAAATAATAACAGTAATTTTATCATTTTCTTTTGAAAATAAAATACATTTGTTTGTTTAACAAAAAGTTTCTATTTACATACCTTTAATAATAATATTTTAAAAAATATATGATATTAAATTCACAGTAATTCAAGTATGCATGCACATATATCCCTACACATACATAATTAGCTTATCATTTATTTATCTAAATCTATTGTTTTTAAATATTCTAATAGTCAAAACATTGCTGTTAAACCTATCAAAATAAACATTTATTTATGAATATTTTTATGGTAAGATATTAAGTTTTTTCTCATGTGTTATAGCATCAACCGGGACATCTGCTTGTAAAACAGCCGTCGCTGACCTCTCGACCACCAATGTTTGACTGGTAAGATATTAAGTTTAATGCAGAAAATTACTTATTGTTTTACTTAAAAAAATAAAAATAAATCATGATATATTACTTTGTATTTGGGTTTATTACAATAACTCCAGAATTAAGATAAACATCACTTGACAATTTTAAATAATTAATAACATATAAAATTATGACAATATTTTTTAAAGTATAAAAATGCCTACTTTATGTCTATTCCAGGATGGTACAATAGTTTCATCAGATTTATTTCTTTATTGACTCCATATAAATAATATTTTTATGACTAACTGTTGTAAATAATGTTCTGATTTGAATAATCAATGAATGGGCTTGAATTAGATTGCTGCCAGTAGCGTTTGATTTAACATTTCAACAATTATAAAAAAATAATAAGACAAATATTTATGTAAATTAAAATAATAAAAAAAAACAAAATGCATTTCATATGCTTTTTTGACTTTATAAGATATATTTAATATATTTATCTACTGTGGACATTATCAGTGCAGAGAATGCAAAAAATTTTGGCATTTGTAAATATAGTTTTGATTTTATTAAACCTTCAATTGTATTCCTTTTTATTACAACGCCATATTAATAATCTATTTTAGACTTCATCGTAATGTGAGATAACAAAAAATCAGTAAGTTATTATAAATTATTTTTTATCTGATATAAAGTGACAAACTACTATTCAAAAAAAAATCCCATTTTACTCTGATTATTCTATGAATGACATTTTGTGCTATCATGAAACAAAATTGAGTGTTTATTGTATATCTATGGAAATTAAAAAAATAAAAATATGTATTGCCAACTTTCTTTTTAGTATAAAATAATAAATACATTCCGAATTTTTTTTAGGGAATCAGCCCATAGTCAAGGTAGTTACCATATAATCATAAATGTGAAAAATCTTAAATTCTAATTTAAAAGTATTGGTGGTCGAGAGGTCAGCGACAGCCGCTTTACAAGAACTTGTCCCAGGTTAGTGGGTTCGCTTTCCGGCTGAATCTATGACACGTGAAAAATAAAAAGTATATGACTAATCTGTATAGGTACTGTCTTTTTTTACTATTTCTCTGTAGAGAGATTCAGAAGAAATTTTTTGTCTTGCTTTGGGATATTTAAAGACTTTTATTTATTAATTAGATACCCAACTGAAAAATCAATTAATAAGTTGAAGTTATTATTATTCTAGGTTAAAATTAATAATAAGTTGAAGTTGTAAATAAAAAAAGTTATTTTAGTACTCTGGTTCCAATTTATCTGATTCGAAGCAAAAGATTTAATATAAACATATTCACATATATTTAGCTAAATATCAAATATCATATATATGTGTTTCAATAATGAATGTTTTAATATATAATTATTTAATTAAAATAGATTTTTTTTAAAAAATTATGTATATTAATTGTAGTAAAGAACACTTCAGACAAACATTGCAAATGGTGTTTTCCTGAAAAATTATGATGGTGGTATATTACATGTGATAATATGTTGGATTATTTCTATCATCTATCAATAAATTTTGAATGTATAGAAAATTTTAAACTTTATTCATCTTTCCAAATGCAAACAATTTGTTAGTAATAGCTCAATTGGTTAGAGCATGGCCTTAAAATTCGATGTTCAAGAATCTAAACGCATATGGTAATATTGTCCTGCTCAGGCCAGCAACACCTAAAGAAGAATGGAGTGTAATACTATTCAAAATATTGTGTAATTACTAATCTATGTTATCTATTTGTGTGTTATCACTAACAAGTTGTTTGTATTTGGAAAGTTTAAATAGAGTTTAAAATTTTTTATACATTCAAATTTACTGATAGATCATAGAAATAGTCCAACATATCACATTGCAAATGGTATTACTCATTATTTTCTTTCTCGTTCTTTTTTTTTTCCAAAAAAAAAAAACAGCAACTAAATGACAAAAAATAAATAATAATAACAATTTGATCAGTCATTAAATTTTAAAAATTTTCAAACATCGCTTTATTTTTAAACGTTTTATATTGAGAAATATATTTATTTTTCAAAAACATATAGTCTTTCTAATTTTTGTGTGTGCAGTAATGAAGTCGAAATATAATTATTTAAATTGTATCATTTTATCATAATAAATGAAATAAATTATAAAATTATTTTAAGTTAAAGCCTACTGCTAACAATTAATGAAAAATCAGTGCAAAATTGTTATTGTTTTGGATCATTTTAAGATACTAAACTTGTTTGAATTGTTGTTATTAAAGTTGACAAATCTATCCTAACTTCTGATAATCAAATGAATGTGCTAATTTGATCTATTCATAAAATTTTTGGCATAATAAATAGAAATAGTTTACAATTGTTCTTTACTATGGCATTTAATATTGTTTATCGTTAATTTGGCTATAATTAATCATTATCCATATTATCGTACATTACTAATGTCCTTAATAGATATAAGGAATGAAACATTAAAATTTTTAAATGGAAATAAAGCATCACATAACTCCCATTTTTTATTTAATAATTGTAATAATAGAAATATAAATATAAAAAAGAGAGATAATTTGAATAAATAAAGATAGAAAGAATAAAGATTTAAACCTACAATCCCATCTATTAAATCATATATTAAAAACTCTTTTCATTTTATTTCTGTTTAAAAAAATTAAATTAATGCTAATGATATTCTGGTCAGTTTTGATGTCGTATCTTTGTTTACAAATATTCCAATTGACGAAGCTTTAAATGTGCTTTGATTAAACATTGTCTCTTGAACACATATTTTGTATACAATGGACATTATTTCAGACAAGTTTTTGGCATTCTTATGGGTCCACATATCTCAGGAATAATAGCTGATTTATTCATGGAAAATATAGAAACTCGTGCTTTAGAATCATCATCTTTAAAACCTATCATTTGTCTCAGATATATAGATGACACTTTTGTCATATGGCAACATGGAAAAAATAAATTAGATGATTTTTTTTACATTTAAATAATATGCACCTTCATATTAAATTTACAATAGAGACAGAGACTGATGGAAAATTTTTTCTTGATGTTCTAGTCACAAAAACACCAAATAGTTTGTCTTTTTTGATTTACAGAAAGAATACACACAGAAACAGATATTTACATTTCCATTCTCATCATTACCCAACTCAGACAGTTTCCGTAGCCAAAACTCTTTTAAATGGAGCAATTAACCTTTCAGATAAGTCACATCTGAAAGAAGAAATATATCATATTAATAGTGTTTTATTAGCAAATAGTTATAATTATAAATTTATTAAAAAGCCTTACTTCAAGCTCAAAATGGATAAAATAGGAAACAAAAAGATGATAAGTCAGCTATTAGGATTTGTGTTCCTTGTGTAAAAGGAACTGTAGACAGTATTGGACATATATTAAAATGCTATAATATAAATACAGCATTTTCTGTACATTAAAAGATCAGCAATATAATAATCAAGCCTAAGGATTCAATCCCTCTTGAATCTCATAGTGCTTATCAAATCTAAAGCTTCTTACATGGGTATGAGGAATCATTGCATCAGTATTAGGAGAGATGAGCATGCTAATGCAGTTAAATAACACTCATCATCAGCAGCACTCTCACACCATACTATAGATTCAGGTCATAAAATTGATTTTTCTAGTACCAGGATCATATCCAGATGTCATAATCTCTACCAGTGCAAAATTAGAGAAGCCATTGAGATACTTAAAAGGCCAAAATGTATTAATAAGTGAGATGATACATGCAAACTTCCTTCTATTTGGAAATATTTTTTTAAAAAAACATTCTTAATTTAACATTTTTGCTATTGGTGGAACTTTAATGTTTTTTTTGTAAATCAGTGATTGTAGTTTCTTTACAACCATCTTTCTACCTTTTATCACCCAGTAGATGTTTGTGTGATCAAGTCAAAACGTTAGAATATCATATTTCAATTTTTTAACATGTGTGAACTCGTAAAATATCTTATATATATATATATATAATTTTTATGAATTAAGTACTTTATTTGCAAAGTATCATTTGCTCTTTTAATGATATAGTAAACAACCTCATTAGAGTGAAAACAGGATATACATGTTCTAAAATGCTGGAAGTCATGATTTTTTTAAATCCTTAATTGATAAAGTGTTCAGCGCAAATGTCAACCACAAACTGTTATTTTCTTACATAAGCATTTTATTATAGCAAGTGAAGAGAAAAAAGTTTTACACATACATTTTGTTTGCTATAAAATACTATTTACTCACATTAATATTTTGCATGTTGTAAGTAACCATGAGTAAGGTAAGTCACTTAAATAAAATTATTTTGCCAGATATTATTATAGAAGCCAAGGACCAAGCAGTAGGGTCTTGAACTACAAACCCAGATATCATAAAAATGATCTTCAGCCAACTCAGGAATTAAATAAAAGGTTTGAAGAGCAAAAAATAGAGCTAAAAATGAGATAATAATGTCCAGAATTGATTGTGATACAAGAGTTGAAGGGTTAGATAAGAAAATGGAAAAATAAAAAGCAAAATTCAATAAAAGTTTTGATAAGAAATTTGATGCATGGTTCAAAAAAATGTAAATAGGATTTGGAAACAAAATTGGGAGTCAGAAGGTAAATGTACTACTAAGTTTGGAGAGTTGAGAGAACTAAATACAAAAATAGAAATTAGATTTGAATCTAAAGAAATTTGAATGGGGTTTTGAAGGTAAGATGCAGGTTAAGATTGAGGATGTTATCAAATAGAAAATGTGGAATTTCATAAAAGATCTGAACCAGTCCAAAAATAACAGCAATATAGATGATAATGCAAGTTCAAAGGGTAAGTGATACAATTCTTCAAATATACCCTACATTAAAGAAAAACATCATACCAATTTTAATATCCCACTGACCATTAAATGCTATCATAATCATTGTCATATATATAAAATGAAAATATGTATTGTAAATAGGTCTGAATTTAAAAACAACCATATGAAAAAACTTTATATGGCACACTGATCTGAAAACTCTTATGAAAATTCTTTTATGCATTCTCATTATAATTATAAAGCTGAATTTCACAAGATGCAACAGAGATATGAAAAAATGGTTCACAGTGTAAAGTGTCTAGAAATACAAAAGATATGAAGAAGTTAAATAAATCATACAAAACAGGTTGTAACTTTCATTTCTTTGAGTGTAGTTATGGGGCAGAGGTTGTAGAAAATATGGATAATTTTTAAAACAAGGTATAAAAACAAATAGTTCAAAGATTTCAATTTTCAAATTATAGTCATAAGATGAGTAATATAAAAGACAATTTATTCAAATCACTTAAAACACTTTTTAGCAAAACTCTTTATTTATACATACACCTAAGTTTCAACTGTCTGGCTCTGAAGAAGACTGCAGGACTGTCAAAATGTAGGTGTATGTATATATGTACAAATAAAGAGTTTTGCTAAAAAGTGTTTGAAGTGGTTTAGATAAATTGTATGTATAGGATATTATAGAAAAATAAAGAAAAGTGTGATGTTGGTAATATAAAAGTGTTTATAAGCTCTTAAATAACCTATCACATCAAAAGGGTCAATTGCCATGGATGCTTTTTCATAATAGAGTTTAAGGATTATTTAGTGCAACCTGTTGATGATCATTCTAAAATCTATAAACATTATGATAGTCTGTGATTATGGGTCAGATAAAAGGCCACATATTATTTGTCATTCTTACCTATCGGCTTGCAATGAGTACAAGCTTAAAATAAAATTTAATAAAACTTTGGAAATTCACAAGACATATAGTATGTAAAACACATTGAAATAAAGGGTCATTATCTAAAGGCTAAAAATATATTTTATAAATCTGAATGTAAGAGGAGCGATGAATATGTTGATAAAATTTTTAAAAATTTATTTTATAAATATCCTAATAAAACAAAATCAGAGAAGAATACAAATTTAAGTATAGTCTGAAAGAAGATAATATCATCTTAATCAAACCAAAAGAAGGGCATTTTTTTTAGTGAGAACTAAGCAAGTGCCTTTTTGCAAAGCCATTCAATATTGGAATATGAGCCAATCTTTTTAATGATCAAGTAATTGGCACCTTTAGAAATAGTGACAAAGAAAACTTAATTAGAAATTTTCAAAGTATAATAGTAATGCAATTTCAGATTTGACCATTAAACTTAAAATAGAAATAAGTGAAATTTAGGACACATTTAATTTTTGAAAAAAAATATTTTTTTTTAGTGGAGAGATATGTTGCCAGTTTGAAGACCCATTCAAAATATGATTATGTATGTATAGTACAGTATTTAAAAAAATTGATGTCAGTCTGTTATTTCAATTATCACAAGATTTTAATTAGTACTTTAACCAAATTTTTATCACTTATTTTGTTTAAGAGTAAATAATCCAAAATTAAAATCAATGAAGAATTATTAGAATCTAATTAGTACACTTATTTAGTATGATAAACTTCAATAAGAATTTTATCTTGTGATTACATTATGTTTGAAATCACTAATAGAAAAGAATACAATGAAAATATTTTAGTTTTAGAAAAATTATTTTATTAATATAACATTAAATAACTTTCACATTAATGAATGATAAATACATGTTACATTTCACATGGAATAGTCTGCATATATGCATGTATATTTAATATTATATAAACATTATTATGTCAATTGTTTTAAACAATAATTGAACGAAATCAATGAGAAAACAGTCCTAAAGCAACAAAAAAGAAAATTATAAAGATATTCTTTTCTGAAATTAATAGATCTATTAGTTGTAGTAAAAAGGAAACTTTTATTAATTTTATTGGATGCGTTATTTTTGAGAAAATCTACACACATATGGATTGACAAACTACGTGAAAGTAACCTGTATTTTACTTAGCTTATTCTGTTTACTGAAATGTCTGTATTCATAAAAACCAGTGTCTTTATTTGTAAGACTAGTTGGAAAAAGAACAATAAAAATGGATTGTTAGATTCAAAACATTGATGTCTGTTTTTAAGGACCATGGATTTAAATTAAAATCATTTAACAAATAAAACGATTACTTTTAGCATGTTATAAATTTGTTTTTGCTTTTAGAAAAATATACATTCGAATTACCATTTGAATTTGGAACATATGCATATAAAATAAGATAACCACACCCATATTAGGAATAAAATGGTACCCATTATAACTAAAATAAAATTCCAGTTTCATAGAAGAAACAAAGTTAATTTTAAACAATTATTCTAAGAATCATCCACTAGAAGAGAAATTAAAATATAAAATATCAAATATGTGGAGCTGTAGTAATACTTATTTTGCTCATAGTAGAATTCTAACACTTATATTATGATGTTTGTAGATAACATAGTAAATAGATGAATACGTATAACAGATATTAAGTAGAATTATCTTACTTTAAGTTTATGAGATAACACAAGAATCAGTGATTATTAAAATGAACCTTTTGGGTAGATTCATATATGTATTAAAAGTGGATTATCTAACCATCAGTCACCTACCTTATATATAAAGGAGTTAAAATACTAAAAATAACATGGAATAGATTATGTTTTGATGATCCCATGGATTGCAATCAAATTCTTAATGCTATTATAATTTTATTTTGGATATCTACAAATTGACCACTTTAACAGTATAATAAATATTTGAATTCCAAATGTTTCAATGATGACTTCAAGTTTTTATTTTTAACTTAATTTTATTTATTATATACAAATGTTAAAGAATGATTTTATATATAGTGTTATATAAAGTAAACAATCATTTACATATTCAATTAAAAAAAGCTGCCTTAAAGTACAAAAGGGTAAATAATTATTGACTCATACTTGCCAAGATAATTTATTTAAGTTTATCCCCAACATAGATCATTTATATTATAATCCTCAATATTAAATTATTATCAGGCAAATTAAGTTGAAGGTTTACTTTCCTTTAATTCACACCAAGTACCTTGTATAACATCACCCATAGTGAAAATGGACATACAAGTTATCATAAATTCTAGTTACTAATGTATATAAAATATATATCTATTAAATTAAAATCCTCAATTTAGTTATTTCATTTTATATTACTCACATAGGTCTATGAAATTGAACATCAATTCATATCACCAAATATATTTATGGATGGTAGATTTACTCATAAGAGCTAGCAATATTTACTAATCAAATAAATTCACATTGTGATAGTGTTAATGTGGAAATTAGACGTTCATGCATATGCATGGGACTTTATTGTTAGTAAGCATAATTCTGTAAATATATAAAGTTTAAATATATATATATAATTTTTACATTTAAAATGGTCATTCTATATTTTAAAGAATATGTAATTTATTGAGAACTTTATTATTTTTTTTTTATTATTATTTATATTTATTAAATCATTTTGATTTTTCATATTTTATATTTTGCACTCATCATCTAATTAGTAGTCAGTGATCATGTGATATTATCATCATATATTTCTTTAAAGACACACTGATTTTATAAAAATAACATTTGTGATATTAATAACTGATACTAGCATATATAATTTTAATATTAATGCTTAATGACTGTAAGATATGGTTTGAATACAATAAAAATGTATTTGTTATTTAAATATATTGATTATAATGTTTATAATTGCATAATAAAACTTAAGAATCTTATTTATTATATTTAAATATTTTAAACCCTGGGATAATATTAGATTTGGTTTATAAATATTTGAAAAGTTGGAATCTACTAGCAATTTAATACTTATTTATATTGTTTCTAAATGTTTAAAGTAGACATAAATATTGTATTACATTAAGAGAGTAATTTTCATATTATTGGTATATCTAAGATTTTTGTTAGGTACTATCTAGTTGCTTATTATTGAGTATTATAACACTTATTTAAAAAACCTTCTATTCTTTTTAATGGTTACAATTTAGCTCTTCAAAATTAATTTATTAGTTATTCAGTGTTCAGAGTATATCATATAGTTACAGAATAAACATAAATTTTGTGATATTGTCAGAAGAGGCCAACTCTGGATGTGACAAATATTACATGTTTATAAAAATAAAGTTAGAATGGGAGAATAATATTTAATTTTCTCAACGTTTTTAATAATAATAATACTTTTTTTAATTATGATGACATGATAATTCCAAATATTAAAAAATAATGTGAATGTTTGTAATTTGTTAAAAGTAGTTATAATGGGGAGAGAAAAGTATAAAATAAAGTAAATAATTTTTTTAAAAATATTAATATAAATATTATTTTTGTAAGTTACTGATAAGTTTCAATTTTGATTTCTTGAAGATAATAAGAAATGTAAATATGTAAAGATTTTAAAAGAAAAGAAAAAAAGTTTTAACATTTTTGTTAAGATATTTTGCTTTAATTAATTCAAGTTGTCTTTTTCTTTTCTCTTTATATTTCTCCAAAACAAAAGAAAATGCTTTTCAAATCAGTGTAATTAAAAGATTATCAAAGATTAACTTGTTTGTCTTTTGTCATAAAAAATAACTAAAAATAAAATTAAAAAATTATGATTATTTTTTAAAATTAAAATAAGTTCAATTGGTCACGGCTTAATTTTGTCGGTTGAAGACAAGACATGATTGGATAGATACAGGTTTGAACCAAAAATAAAATAGAGCATAGGGTAAATCAGTAGATATCAGTGTTTTGTGAAGAATAGTCATTCTTGACTCAATTGTTGAAGGAAACAGTAATAGCAGTCTCTCTTAATCAAGCTGTTGAAGAAAACAGTCACAGCAGTTTTTTGGATTCAGCTGTTGAAGAAACAATGAGAGCAATAATTCTGAATTAAGTCATTAATGAAAACAAAAGCAGCAGTTCAGTTGTGAAAAAAGGGAAATGTTTTGTAATTCAAAGTAATACTTTCATCTTACTACTACTTTTAAAAAATGATTTTTTAAAATGAATTTGAAGAAAGCCATGTGCTAATTTTAGAAAGAAGCTGGGTATCATCAAACCTTACCATGTAATCTGTTCATGAAAAAATGTTGAATAATATCCCTGAAATGAATTTCTCCAGTCTTGTTTCCATCTAAGATCATGACTGTATTATTTTGGATTTAGCCTGACCTGAAAATTAATGGATTAGAAAAATAAATTATTTCACTGTATTTCTCTGAAAATGTGTTAATGTAGAAGGTTAAAAGAAGAAAACCAACATGGAAAAACCTGAAAATTACAACTACTAAAGAACTCAAAAGAAAAACAAATTCCATGATAATATAAAATATTCTAATGTGCGTATTTATCTCTATATTTATAGATAATTTTTAAATTAAGTAATAATTAGTAATACCTAATAATTTTATTATATTTTTTATTGAAATCTGTTTTTTCCCTTCAGTATATTATTTTTATTCCAAAATTTAATTGTATAGTACTTTATTTTTATAAGAAAAAGAAAAAAAAGGTTTAAGTTAATTTTAAAATGTTTGTCTTTGAAATGTTGCTTTATAATTTTAATTATTTAATGTTAAGATTAATTAAATGAATTAGTAAGAATTAACAATAAGTTAAGATTAATTATTATATAAAATTATATTTTGCTATTAAAATATATTTAAATTGGAATTATCATATTATCATGTCTCTTAATTATTTATTAGGTAATTTATTACATAATTGTTCAAAAATAATGTTTTTATGCCTTTATTTCTTCAGCTATCTGTTCTATGAATAGACAGTGTGAGTGACTTGATTTTATAATAGCATAGTAGTTTAAAGGATTTATAAAGTATTCCAATAAAATTATTTTAATTGTAGTAGAATGATCTTATAAATTTATGCTTTCTCTTGTTCACAAAGTCTTTATGATATTGAGCTATCCTAAAACAATAAGGATTTATTTATAGGTAGAAATTTATGATGCAAAATTATAACTTTTAAAGTCCATTCGCCATTCTTTATTATTTTAGATTAGAGATTATTTTATAGTGGGCCTGTACATTCATATATCTTTTGGCCTGAGCAATAATTATGATCAGCATGTTTGAGAATCCCAGCATTATATTTTTATGATAAATACTTTGACACTTAAGGATGGCATCCAGATAATTGTTATATATCATTCCTTAAGTTTGTCATTGACTATTGATTTTTTTTCATTCAGTTATAATGGGTGATTGTTGATTATTCATGTTCAATGCTGATAATGCAACTTAAAACTATAATTGTAAGAATTATCATGCTCATTTTATATTTCTTCTCATGCTCAATTTATATTTTTTCATTATTTGTTAATTCATTGTTTTTATTATTCAATATGTATGATGATGTTTTTCCATCTATCCATGTTACCCATTTCATTCTGCATCATTACAATATTTATAAAATAGAAAATCATACAACATTACAATAGTAGCCAAAAAACAAAATTTTACTAAAATTCTTTCACAACCATGGATTCAGCTATTAACAAATAAACATTTTCAAATGAAATTTGACAAGACACATACAAAATAAATTTAAAAAGCAAAATAGTTCCCATCAATCCCTTCCAAAAGTGATTTCCTTTAACATCAAAAGAAAATATTTATTATTTGGTTTAATATTTTGAAAGATATTCTTTTTTGTTCAGAAACTGCTAAAACTAATCCATAGAATCTCTTAAATCAAATTGCCTATCAAAAGACCAGTGATGCACTATAGTGACAGAGATTTACTGCTTCAAATTTTCTAATTGTAAAAGTTTTTTTAAAACTGTTAAGTTGAATTTAAACAATTGCAATAAGTATTAATAAAATATATACTATATTTAAGATAAAAGTAAATTTAAAAATAATAAAAATAAATGTAACTATTGAAAGAATTATGAAAAATAGAGTTATTTAGGGAATTTAAATGATAAAATAATAATAACAAATTAAGATGAAAATATGTCATAATAGTAATTGGAGTTATTTCAATTTAAACGTTTTTTATTTGTATTTTATATTATAATAATAAAAAAAGTAAAACTATTTTTAAAAGACGTTAAAAAAATCTAAAAAAATTAAGCCAGCTGATGGAAAAATAAAATTCTTTATTATTGAACAATAAAAACAATCCATAAACTAAAAGCTAAAATTAATCTGACAATGAATTTTAAGATAGATACAATCATGCATGATTATGACTTATCATTGTGGTAGAGGGATAACCTCAAAAGCTAACGATTTCTAGATTAATTCCTAGCTGAGAAAAGTTAAAATAATATTGCATTTTGATCAATTTAAAAGAACTCTTGTGCTCAGTATTTGATAGCAATGATTTAATGGTGAATAATCTCACATAATGATACTGAAAAAGTCATCATTGAGAAAGGTGTAAGACAAGGTGACTCCATATCTCCAAAACTTTTTACAGCAATGCTGCAAGAAATATTTTGTGGATTAAAAGTGAAAGTAAATGGAGATTATTTAAGTCATTTAGATTTCGCAAATGATGAAGTTGTTTTTGCAAATAATGCTTCAGAGCTGCAGGAATTGTTGCAGGAGTTATCAGATGAAAGTAGGATTAAAGATAAATGTTAAAAAGACTAAAATAATGTTTAATCAATTTGCTCAAAATATGAAAATAAAGATTGATTATGATGAATTAGAAGTAGTTAACATTTACAAATACCTTGGTCATATTATTAATACAGATGGAAACATAATGGAGAAAATTAATCATAGCATTAAACTTGATTGGAGTGCTTTTGGTAGACATAACTTGATGCTAAAAGGAAATATGCCTATGTTTGAAAAGAAAGGTTTTTAACAAATGTGTTTTACCAGTTCGTACTTATGGATCTGAGACTTGGACACTTAATAGAAGAGCAATGCAGAGACTTCAGACCACTTAAAGAAGTATGGAGATATGCATGTTGGGAGTAACAAGAAGAGATCGAAAACACAATGTATGGTTAAGAGAACAAACAGGTGTTACTGATCTCATTGAAAAAATTAAAAGATTGATGTGGAGTTGGGCTGGACATGTTGTTAGAAAGATGATAATAGATGGACAATTGAAATTTCAAACTGGATTCCAAGAGAGTGTAAAAGACCCAGAAAGAGACCACATGTGAGATGGATGGATGAAATAAGAAAGTGTGCAGGGGTGATGTGGAGAAGAGAAGCTAAAGATCGGAAAAGATGGATTAAACATAGAGAGACCTTCATCCTGCAGTGGATTGATAATGGTTGATGATGATGATGAATCTCATAAACAACTAATCATGATTATTATTATTGAAGTCCTCCAAGCTTTGTAAAACATTCAATAAATTTCAGTTTAAAAGTGTATTTTTTAGTTTGTAAATTTTAGAAGAATATTAGACAATAATTGTCTACAATAAGATTCTTCCAACTAAAAAAACTATTGTACAATATTTACTTAAATTTTAAGCAGTATCAATTTTTTTAGAATTACTTACAAATTGTTTGCTGGATGACAGTTTCTCATGTTAAAATCTGCACGGAATTTAATTTAGCAATTAGAGAAATATGTGCACATTTTTAAAGATTGCATATTTAAAAGATACATTTGTCATAAAATTACCATAAATGTGTTTGCTAAATTCTTTTCTGTGGCATTTCTGATTGCAGTTTATATAAAATTCTATTGCTATCTAAGTTACATTTTGTTTTTTAAATAGTAATGTTCAGTTTCTTGGTTTAATAGGTAATGGATTTATACAATCAGGATCAATAAACTTTTATTAATAAGATCAGGGTGCTTAACTAATTATGAACTTCTCCATTGACTTTTGCTCTCATTTTACTTTTTTCAGTTGAAAATGAATATAAAATTAAGAATTTCTATTTTTGGAATAATGTACATCCAATGGAAAAATTATAATTAAGTTGCTAAATGTCCAAAATAACTTATTATTGATGATTTGTACAGTTTTAGTATATTGAATATCACTCTAATATTTCAACTTTAATTAAATGATGTGACACTATCTGGTCATTTTAATTATAAATTTTTTTATCTGATTCACAATGTCTTTATTTGATAATAACTTTTTGTGAAACACATTTTTTTAGGAAAGATGATTGAAGTAATCCCTGAAAGAAAAGGTTTTTTTTTACCTAATTACAGAAACACGTTTATGCTAATTAAACTTATCTTGCTCTCATTGCTTCATTTTCTGCTATGTTTTATTAAACTTTGGAACAATGGTTGCATGTAATTGTTATTGTAATTTCTATGTATATAGTGGAAATATTGGTACTTGCTATTAAATGTGCTGCTTTATAATAGATAAAATTTTATTTAATTATTAGATTTATTGGCCTAAACCAATTTTCAAAATGGAAGAAATAAAATATTTGCTATTAGGGAATCATTCAATCATTAAAATAAGCATATTTTTTAATCAGGTTCAAATTATTATTTAGTTTAGATGTAGTGGTAACATATCTACTTACTATGTCTTCAGCATAGGTTTGAATCCAAATCATCTAATATTAAATGTTTTAAAGTTATAATCAGGCTTAGGATTTTTCTTTTATTTAGTTGACCTAATCTAATCTTAAAAACATCCAACACTGGTCAGTAATAGAATAAAACAATAATCAATAAAAAATGTCATATAAAAAATGTGACATTGCTTTTAAAAAGCCTGTATTTACAGATATGTAATACAGGGAGCATACCAATAGCTCAAACAAGCTCTTATTTAATAAGTGCGGTAAGTGAAAATATTTAAAATCTTTATCTAGAATATTCCTATCCCCAGACCAATTGGTTTGAGCTTATGGTTCACCTCAGTGAGAAGCTAGAACATTCAGACACTAGATCTTATGAAATAAGAGCTTGTTTGAGCTATTGGAATGCTCCCTGTATTACAAATAAGATAAAAGAAGGGTAGAAAAGTACTCTTAACTCTCATCATCATAAAGTAATTGAATATTTAATGAATAATAGCTTTTTTTTAATTGTTTAATATGAGAAATTGTTGGAATGTATTTTGCCTTGCAATCGATTATTTAAATTCTTTTTCAATTTATATTAAACTATATCTATGACGTAAGAAATATTTGTTTATATAATGAGAGCTGGTTTAAACTATTTATTCCTAGTGCTTTTTTCAATCAAATGAAACATTAGAAAGACAAACATAAAGTGCAAGATTATAAGTATTTTAAAATTAAATTATTACTTTTATTATCAGTATTTCCAACGTAACATTTATTTAAATTATGTTGAATATTCATTTTCGTTTTGTGCGTGTATATATATATATTATAAAGCTACAATCTATCCAGTCAATACAATTTTAAGTTACCTTGGCTGGATTATTGTAAGTTACTTGGAGGTATAGTTTATTTATGTAAATTCTAAAATAGCAGTAAGCATGTTTAAGTTTTTAATGAACACCGAAAAAAGCAAACATTAAAATATCATGGAAATATATACATATCATTTATTAATTCTTTTATCTGTCTAACGTATATGCAATAAAAGGCCAAGTTTAAACAAAAATCAGGCGTACACTGAATTCCTTTATGAAAAAAATATATACTTATTGTCAAGTTTTTAAATATACTTCTTAAAATAAATATTCATGTGAAATATTTAACGCTATATATTAGATATTAGTTAACAAGAAACAATGTTTAAATTGTCAGGTGGTCACTATTTGTAATTATTTATATTTTTAAATTATCGCAATGTTTATATTAACAATTAATTAGTTATTAAATGTGTGGATATAATTTAATACTTTGAATAATAAAAGTGTAACAATTAATAGGATATGGGATAAAAGGTAGTAATTAAATGTTGTTATACTACAGGTGAATATTTTTACACTCACACATAAAAACATTTATAATATACTTATTAGCATTTTCGTTTACTGTACTCTTAACCTGGCATGTGAAAGAAAATTACATTAAAACTTTTTTACAAATTTTAAACTGGTTGTAAATTTGAAAAGGTTTTCCATTTGCCAACAACTTTAGGATTTTTTTTTTTCTGGTGCTCCATAGCCAATTCATCTTGCTATTAAAAATTGTTTGTAAAAGATTGTTTATCTATTAGTGACTAAGTAATAAAAATAAAATCTGTAAAAATATCATATAGTATTGTACTGACGGTGCAAATATTTTAAATTGCGTGTAAATAAAGTTTTAATTAAATCATGCACCAACAATACTTTTATCCCCCCCCCCCCCAGAATAATTACTCTAGAAAAAATGTATTGTAAAAAGAACTTTTAAAATAAATTAGCATAGCTTATAAAAAGTGTCCGAGATGCTTAGCGCACAGCAATCGAAACAGTCAGTCACAATCGAGAGTAGAAAATGAATGCCAAAAGTAAACAATGCATTCTCGAAAAGGACAAAATATAATGCTGAATAAAGTTTTAGTAAATAACTTATTATTAAAGTTCAAATGGAAAGAAGTTCAGATAGACTTTAGATAGACGGGTAAACAAACCATTTGGAGATTAACGAACTATATAATTATCAGATATTTTCACAATATATTCCATAGCATTTCCCAAAAGTAAATGGGATAAATTATTGTCAGTAATATATATTTATTGTACTTGTTATATTGTTAAATTAATGCCTCGGCAAACAGAAATAAACTTGTAGAGGTATATATTCAAGTTGTGTGTGTATTATTCATTTTTGTCTACATGGCTGAAATTGTCTTTCCATGGACAAGGCAGATGGTTGGTACAGATGACAGTTTTTAAAAAGAACTTGCATAGAAACTTAAGTTACAAAAGAAGAATTGTTCATTTGTGTGGAGAAAAGGGAAGAAGACAAATGGCTGTTACCACTTATAACTTACATGAATTTTCCATTAGTAATTCTTTAGCGTGGAATATATATGTTGAGCACATAAATTGTTTTATGAGGATTAGTAAAATTAAAGATGATAAGCTTAAAGTTTCAACACTGTTGTTTTTTGCTGGTAGCAATGTTCTACAAATTGCTAAGCAATTATGTAATCGCAAGACTCCAGAAGTTGTACCACACAGTAAATTAATAAAGAGTCTTACTTCATATTTTTAGCCAGTGGTAATGAAGAAGATAGCTCATTTGCATTTTTGAAAGAGAAAACAAATATCTTGAGAGAGTTACCAAGATTACAATTGGACATTGCATACATTGGCCAGACATTGTGAATTTACAATAAATTTAGAGGACATATTCCTGGATCAACTTCTATATGATATTGGACCACAACCTTAAGGAAACTCTATTAAGTGAAGTGGTTATAACATACAGAATAACTATCACAATAGTAGCAAATGAATTAAATAATAACACTATCATATACAGAGCTAAAAAGGATAAATGACTTAAAACATTCATAAGAAAAGAATTAACATGCTGTTGCCGCAGAATTGTAGGACACACAAGAAAGGTGCACAAATTCAAATTAAATAAATACTATATTTGTGGCATTAAAGGACATTTAGCTGATATTTGCAGAAAAAATAAAAAAGATAAACCACACCTGGACTCTGGACTTTAAATCAGTGGAAGGTGAAGGTTGTAGAAAGTTAAAATTATTAAATGACTCAAATCCTGACTGAATTACTTTGGATGTAAACATTTGTGAAATTAAAGTCAATATGGAGATAGACAATGGTTCTCGATTATCAATTCTATCTCTGAAAGAATGGAATATAATTAATGATAAATCCAAGCAGAGAGTGAAATTGGATAAGATAATTGTAGTGGTCATAAATGTAAATGAAAACAGAATACAAATATGTGAAAAAGTTTCTGATGCAGTGAAAGTAAATCAAAAATTAAAAGTTTTACCATTGTTTGTGGTAAAGATAGACATTAGTCCACTGCTTGGTCAAAACTGGTTCCATTCATTAAAAATCTGTGTTAAAATTATTAAGAAGGTTAAACCAGAAATAGATATTAGAACAAGTTTCCTTAGCTGTTTAAACAAGAAATAGTTGAATTAAGAATAATACCAATAGATATTGAATTACCTGAAAGTGAGAAACCTGCAGTGTGAAAACCATGGAAAATTCCCTATACAGTGAAGCCAAAAATTGAAGAGACAATAGTAGATATGGTAAAAAAAGGTGTGCTATCACTTGTTGAAGACTCATCATGGGTTACTCCTGTGATTATTAAACTGGTAAACTACTTGTCTCTGTAAAGATTTTTAAGTTAATATAAATAAATTTATAAGTAAGGGTGCTTATCACATTCCAAGTGTACACAAAATATTAGCATCATTACAGAAAGCTGCATTCTTCACAAAAATAGATTTAAATTCCATATTTCTTCAGGTACTGGTCACAAAAAACAGCAGAATTGTTAACATTATGTACAGACATCAGTCCATTTAAATTCAATAAATTGCCTTATGAGATAACAGTCGCCCCAGACATCTTTCAAGTGAAAATGGACATGTTATTGCAAAACATAAGTGGAGTTATTCACTACTTAGATGATATACTTATTACAGTCCAGTCAGAAAAAGAGCTGAATAAAACAAGTAATGAAACTATGTTCAAAGCTAAACAAAGTGAAAGCTAGATTAAATACCATTAAGTGCATTTGAAAAAATTTGGAAATAAAAATTTTGGGATGTGATAAAAAAGATTGAAAAGTAACCCAATCTGAAGAAAGTTTATAAACCATGGATAGAGATCAAAAAACCATGAGAGTGCATCTATATAGATATGCAAGACCTTTGAATGGACATTTAATATTAATAATCATAGATTCATGCAGCAGATGGGCTGAACATAAACTCATGAAAACTGTGAATACTATCATAAAAGCCCTACAGGAAGTATTTGCCACTCATGGGTATCCTAAGATTCTGGTATTTGATAATGGAACAGGGTTTACTTCTGGAGGTTTTGGAAACTACTTAACAGATAAAAACATTCATCATGTTTTTACTCCAGCTTACCACTCTGCTCCTAAAGAACTTGTGGAAAAAGCCATTCAAAATTTGAAATCTGCCTTGAGAAAAGTAAAAGTTACAAATATGGAAGAAGCACTGATATAAATATTGTTTTACCAGCATTTTATCCTTAGGGTGACAAACTGTAAAACACCTGCAGAATTGCTGTTTTGTAAAAGACATCATACTCATTTATCTAAACTTTTACTTATAACAAAGATATACACAATGCAAACTTTGTGAAATTTAGAGTCAGCAAAGCTGTATAGGTTTGAGACATATTAAAAAAAGAAATGTATATATGGCATCATAGGTGACATAGTATCTAGAGTCATATGAGTGGATTGCTTATCAGAACACCTATAAATGATTTACATCAGTGATTCTCTGATATGTCAATTATAATAAATAAAAAACCTGTAGATCAGAATTTTTGATAAATAATGAACTTGAAAATTTTCACCCTATTAATCAGAATGATGTATTGTCTATTGAACAAATTACAGGCAATGAATTTAAATCTGATCGAAATGTTGTTGACTTGAGTAAAGATGAACAGTTAATTAACTAAATCTGAAAAATCAAATGATGCAAATACCAACCTGATTAGAATAGAAATGTATGTACTCCATGAAGTCAATAAAATCAGTGAAAGCTTGTTAGCTATAGAAATTATTTTCTAGAGTGAAAGGAGATGATGATGGTAATATTTTAAATTGTAAATAAAGGTTTAATTAAATCATGTACACTGCACTGACAGTACTGTTATTCATTCCCCCAGAATGATGTCTTTAGAAAAATGTATTATAAAAAGTAACTTTTAAAATAAATTATGTAAATTAGCATAATTAATAAAATGAGTCTTAAGATGCTTAGCACCCTGCAGTCGAAAGCAGTCACTCACAGTCAAGAGGAAGAAATGGCTGCCAAAAGTAAAACAATGCATTCTCAAAAGCGAAAAAAAGATAATTGTGAATAAAGTTTTAGCAAATTACTTACTATTAAAGTTCAAATGCAAAGAACTTCTCATAGACTTTAATTGGATGCATAAACAAATTATTTGGAGATTAATGGACTGTATATAATTATCAGATGTGTGAAATTAGATATTTTCACACACTAAATATATTCTATAGCAATTTCCAAAATTAAACGCAATAAATTATTGCCAGTATTATACTTTTTGTACTTGTTATATTGTTAAATTAATGCCAACAGAAGATTGTCTTCCCATGGTTACCGCAACTGTCAATTGAAAAACCTTGAGAGTAATGTTTTCGTTTTAATGTTTTTTTCATGCAGAATTGTTAAAATGCAATGAATGAAAAATGAATCATTTTTATTCATTTCCAAGTTTTTATAAAGACATGTAAACAAATACTAAAACTGATGAACATGAAATTTACATCAGTGAAAATGTTCGCATAGTTTTATTCAAATCAAAATACAATCCAATTTACAAAGGCAGTATTAATTGCTATTCATTTTAATAATTTTGTAAATGACAATAAATTTTAATAGCCATAAAGAAAATTAAACTAACTCAGATAATATGAAATATAATGGGAAAGAAAATCCTAACTTAAAAGTACAATATTTTAGTGCAACAATCTTAAGGATCAATGTTGTGGTAAAATCTTAAAAATGACGCACTTTTCATTTACTTTTTTAAGTTTTTGTATAAATGTTTATAAGCATTTATTTTATAACGTCTTGCGCAATTAGCTTAACAGGCTGTCATTCTATCGTAATTATAAATGTTTATATAAACTCCAACATTGGAAAGCATGAAATTTACATCAACAATATTTGTGCAGCTTTCCTCAAATTTATATAGAATCCAGTTTAAGAGGACACATTTAATTGCTATTTTTAATAAGCTTGTAAATAAACAATTTAATTCTAATATTGTAAATCTCCACTTCTTAAAATTTCATGCTAATCAGTATTGGAGTTCACTGTTCATTTATATAAAGTATAGAAATGAATAAAAAGTGATTATTTTTTGTTTATGGGCTTCAACTGTCACACTTGCGATATTGCACTAAAATATTACAACACCTTTAAGTTCAAAGCTTCTGCCTAATTATATTTTATATTTATTGGTATAGTTTAATCTATCTCACATTTATGAATATTTGTTATTTATTACAAGGGTTTTAAAATGATTATCAATAAACTCTGCTATTGTAACATGGATTGCAAACTGATTTGAGAGAGACTGCATTACATCTCTGCTTTGATTAAAGTTTGGTTATTCAATTATATACAAATTTACAAATGAAGAAAATAATTTATTTTTAATCATTGGGTCACAACTTTGGCAATTGATCATTTTGCACTAAAATATCACAACAGCCACTGAGTTCATTGTAAGTTTAAAATATTTTGCTTCATACCTTTTTTTTTTAAATACGAAAGTAGTTCCACATAATCCATTTAAGTTATGTTTCTCTCCAATTTCATTTTATTATTATATGGTGCACACAATATGTGATAGCTAGAATAATACAATTTCCAAACACTAGATATATCAATGCAATGCCCTCATGTGGCAAATCTACTTTACAAATGAAAAAGAAATCCATTTTTCTCAAGATCTTATATGTCAAGCAGATGAGACCATGATATTTATCAAGGGAATTCTCAGATTTGACAGTAATTCTCACAATTCAAATTCTTTACAAGTTTTAAAAGAAACACATATTGGATTTACTTTGTAAATGTATATAATAAATTGCTTTGTGAATTTTTTTGACAGATTTTAGATTTATCCTGATAAATATCATTATTTATTTTGCTTTCCGTGTAATATTTTGGAGATCCATATGAAAATAAATTAATTATCTATTTGCAAAGCAGATTTTATAGTGAAGTGTGTAATAATTAATTTTTAAATAGAGTGATAATATTTTTGATGTATCTGTCTCAAATAAATGACATTAAATAGCTTCAAATATAATTAATAGTATAGCCATGTAAAATTTTTTAAAGATACACCAATATCCTATAATTATATTGTAAGGTCAAATTTGTACATTCGGGCAACAAAATACAGAGTTTTAGCAAATCATCCCAAAGCTGATCGAACTGAGGTTATTGAGACCCTTGTCCAACCTAGCTTCAGTGCTTTTACCAATGCTCAAAGATTTACTACCTTGCGGATGACATATGTGAGGTCATAGCAGTATTTTCCTTAATCGCATGCCAGCAGTAGCACATTGGTAAAACATGACACTACAGGAAACTGGCATATTTACCATTATAGCTATATATAGGTGTAGGTGTTAGCATAATTACTAAATACAGATTGTGATTCTTAATAACTAATAGGTAATCGATTAATGATTCAATAATTAATTATGATAATAGTGATTCAATAACAATGATGAGTAAGGATAATACATAATGATTTAATAATGAGCAAGATTGAAACACTAAGCAGAAGTTAAAGTTTAAAGTAATTTAATGAAAACCAATATTTAAGTTATAAAATGAATAAATGAAATAATAAAATTATAATGAGATTATATAGTTTGTCTCACTCACAGGTGATTATTTTAGGGATTACAACTTGTTAATATTTAGGTTTTGGCTCACACGCAGCTGATGATTTTGGATATAAGCATTTATGGTTTACTGAGTTACAGGTAGTTTTGGTTTTTATATATATATATATGACATTTTAAATCACTCAATATTAATATACTTTTTAAGAATGGATGGGACGTTCCTAAACATTCTCCACATTTTTTTTTAAAAATATTTTTTTTCTAATAATTTAAATAATTTTTTTTTTTTACAGGTGATATTAATTTTCTGGTTACAAATTAGTTAATTTACTTTGGTTGTCATATATATGTTTACACTATTTTAAGTTACAATCTTCATGAGACTTATCAAGTTAAGAATTAGCTTAGTTTGCTCATGATGATCTATGCCTAGTTTTTGCTATATAACAGGATCTGTATTTGCTTTAGAGCTAGCAGAAGTGATTATTAACATTTATAAATAATATTTTATCAAACGCGAATTAATCAATATATTCTCTATATAGCTATATGCCTATGAAATTAGATTCAGGTTCAGTTCAAGGCTGAAATATATAATTATATGGTGGGTTGAACTGATGATTGGCAGTCAGACTTCAGATACCAAGGCATATAGAAAATATACAATCTGAGTCCCTGCATCTCAAATGTGTGCCTTTTCATGGGATTTGTACCAAGTACCGGTTCCCTTAACACCATACCCATTGCTGTGAAATAAGAGACCTTTTAGTCCAGGTGATTGAACAATTAGTTTAAGCTGCTGGAATCTCATGCTTGAGTTCTAAGGATGCAGAATGGGGTGGTGCTTAACCTACGCCCATCTGAAGAAGGTAGTTGTCTGAACTAAAAAGACTGGGGTAGCCCTTAAAACATACACCCATAAGTGATACATACAGCAACAAGTATATATGCCAAAGCATTTCTTAAGGACACATTCACACCATCACTACATCGTTATATAATGAAAGTGGAAAAGTACGTAGATCAGTTCATTATATAGCATCTATAATTATGCTATTAAGAAAAGCTTATGAATCTAATTTATTAAGCTATCTATATAGGCATTTGTATAATTCTAGGGAGGATTATAGCATATTATGGATAATTACAATAATAAGTTTTAGCTTTATGCTATATTTTATCACTTCAGCTAAATATTAGTTAACATTACATTTAAAGCAAATCTATCTTAAAATAGCTGTAAGCTTTTAATTATATCTTAAATAAGACATTTTATTCATTTCAAAAAGGAGTTTTGGTTTGTGCATTAATAAATGTGAAATTATATATATATATATATATATGTGCATGAGAATATCTAATCACTTCTCACTAATGATTTAACTAAGAGCAAAACTTCATTCTGAACAAATATAGCATAAACAAATACATAATTGAAAATAATAAAATTTGGCATAGATTTAACTAAGAAACATAAATTTGAAGATAAGATTTCACGTAAGTGAAATATGAAATTTGGTTTGTTTGCTTAGTTTTAAAAAGGGAATTGAAGTAAAATTAGCTTAAGGTTGGTTGATTTAGTTTAATATAGCTTTAACTTATTTACAAGAATTATCAATTAAAAGCAAATATTGTTTTTAGACTAAATTATGTTAAATAATTTAGAAACAATTATTATTTAAATAAATCATTTAGGATTATATGCAATAAATCAGTTATAATAAATCATTGGGAATCACTCAATTAAAGCAAGCTAAAACTAAATCAGTTTTAATAAATCAGAATAAGATAAATAAGTTGCAATTAAACCAATCAGAACTAAATCAATAAATAAATCAGTAAATAAATCAGGCAAGATTTGGGATTTAAATAAAGAAAATAAAAATTACATTTAGCTTGTAAGTTTAGAATGCATTATTATTTTGGCCATACTTAATAAATTTACCTAGCTTTTAGGAATTAACGCAATTTAGTTTAGAAGTTAACTTTAGATGGGGATTTGTTACTGCTTTAAGTTTCTCTGCACTGGCAAGTTGGATTCATCTTGAGGATTTCTTTGAGTAGCATTGACTTCTAGTTCACTTTTCTCTGCATCTTGTAGACTATTGTGGGGTCTAGAAAGCAAGGGAATTGCATTTTCTAGCCCATGATTATCATCATTACCAATTTATAAAATATTTTTAACAAATTGAACTACTTGAGTGCTGAAGTGAATACTTAAGAGTTAAGTGAATCAAAGATGGCTGAAGCAACTTATATACTATTTTACCCCCCCTACTCCATGTCTTAGTAATTTTAGATTTGCTTTCTGATTACCTCACTGTATTCTCAGAAATCTCAGAATCCCTGCTGTTTTTGAACTGTTTTGCAGGTGGGGTTTTCTTCGGTTGACCAGAATAATTTATCCATACTTAGTTTTAAAATCTATTTTTACTCCTAAATTTTAATTAAGTCATTATATAGTGAGAAGAATTAAATTTTATGAAGTCATCCTTTTTAGAAAAACAAGTCTAAAGATGAAAAACATTTTGTTATATATGTAACTCAATTATATAATTTAGCGATATATGCAGAAAATATAATAATTTCAAATATTAATTTTAGAATAAATATTCTAAATGAAGAAATTTCTAATGTTTTAATTCTATTAACATTATTCTTTCCTGCATATATGTAGTTTCTTGTTACACATACAAAGCATTTTCCATCATTTAATTACTAGAAATATATTGTAACGGGCACATACGTACGTTACATTATTTTTTATTAGTAAACATAAAAAAAAAAAAGATTCACCAATAAAAATTTCTTTTTTTTTTTTAAGAATTAAAAACTGAGAATTAAAAAATCATCTTAAACTTGCATATATATAAAATCGCACAGATAAATAATTATTAAAATAAAACTTTATTAAAAAAAGAGTAGTTTAAAACTAAATTTTCAGAAAAGATTTAGAGATAAAATAGATGTGTAAGTTTGAAAACAAATTAATTAATCTTTTGTAAAATGGAAATGATTATTTTAATTAGTAAACCAGCCTTGGGCATTTAAATTTAAAAACATCGGTCAGATAGGAAAACAATAGAAACTTTTAGCAAATAAAAAGAAATCCCTATGGAATCGGACCTCAGTGAAAGGACCATCGCATCGATGACGTAATGTAAATTCAATCCTTCAAATTAATATAAAAGGACAAGTTTGAAAATTATTAGTTATTAATTATTATTACGATGTGACTATATGTATTAGTACAGAGTTGGAGGTGAAGGGATTGAAAGATGCACTTTCAATTCTTTCAGCTGTTAAAGGAAAGGGAGTGAAACATCGTTTTCTACATTAAGGACCAACTAAACTAAAAAATCTCTGAATGAATAAATAAAACAACGGCTAAATGGATACCAATCTTTTTAGGACGGCGTGGGAATTCACGTTCAAATGGCAAGGAACATATAAAGATGAACTGTTTAAAAAACCATAAGAACTTTATAATTTATGAACATTAAATTAAAAACTTTCCATATATAAAAAAATACAAATAGAATCCTATCTGACCAACGTAAATTAATATTAATAATGTTATTTGATATTTTTTTTTTAGTTAAAATCATTTCCATTTATTTATTTTTTGTTCTTTAAGTTTTATCATGATTTTTGTTTTTCGTTAAATTAATTCTATAAATGTTAAACTTAAGTCGGGCATGAATGGCTGTATAGATTTGTAAAGTTATATTAGGGGAGGGTAATCTTAGGTTATTTGTGTCGTAGTTGAATTGGGTCAATGGATGGGATATATTGGTGTGATTAGTAGATGTAATATCAGATTCGCTATGGGCAGAATCGTTTCATATGCCGCACTCACCCGTTTGCCTATGGAAGGAATTATAAGACGGAGAACGCAGTTCCTTTCTATGGAGTTTTTTTTTATTGCTCTTCTTGTCAGATAGATGTCATATTCCTATTTGACGAGAGGCAATTTCTTCTCTTAACTTTTTGGTGCTGCCGTATTTCGTATTACATTGAATGCATCGATATATCAGATAAATTGACGCCAGTTTTGGCTGCGAACCTTTAGCCTAAGGTTAAATAGGGATAGAATGTTTTATTTTCAAATGCAAATCTATGTAGTCTATTCATACTCAACACTAAATAAAAATGCATTAAATTTAAGTTGTTTATAGATGCTTGCATGGATTGGTTATCGGTTAAGTATGTTTTGGGTTTTCATATTTGATCAAAATATATAGACATTCGATAAATAATGATACCTTACGGTGAGTATCTAAAATGTATTTATTCGGATGTCTTTTAAGTTATTGGTGACAATGCAAGTATCTTATGGTGAATACTATTGGGTTACTTATAAATTTCCCTCTGCAATTGTCAGTATCAATGATTTTATATTTTGATCATTTATGTTTATTTTCAAATGTTTTTAACTGTTGTAATCTATGTAACCGATCTCTACTCAACATTATTAAAACAAATTTTTATAATTCCATCTGTGCGAACTTAATTACAATCTAAACTTATAATATAATAGAAATTAAAATGTAAATTAAAATCTAAAGTAAAGTTAAAAATAATGTTAAATGTTAAAATGTAAACTGATACTAAAACAATTTTCAATCTTATATATATGTGCATAAATAAATGTTTGTATGCTAATTACTGGCAGTGGCTTATTTTATTCTTTTTTTATATACTCTTAGATTATATTATTAAATCTCTGCTATTCCACTGAGCTAGTGACATGGGCTAATGACCGGAATCAAAATTTAAAAAAAAAAAATTTTTTTTTTTTTTTACTTACGTATCTGCCTACTTTATA
Source organism: Epiperipatus broadwayi (assembly GCA_028023455.1). Classification (NCBI taxonomy): domain Eukaryota; kingdom Metazoa; phylum Onychophora; class Udeonychophora; order Euonychophora; family Peripatidae; genus Epiperipatus; species Epiperipatus broadwayi. The sequence continues at coordinate 12,127,343 of JAQFVV010006199.1, forward strand.
AATTTTTCTAGGTTCAAATGCTTAGATGGCGCCCTGTAGTGCAGATACCATTAAGTGCTATTCTCCGGATCGTTACAATTGGCTTTCCCAACTTGGGCCAATGTTTAATAAACCACGTATACCCTGAGTAAATTTCTTTTTTCAAAATGAAATATTTTTATCTGTTACATAAAGTCGTATACTTTGAATCTTATAAAAGCACTGCCAGAAGAAATTGCGCATATATATTAAACACGAGAAAGTATAAATAATTTTAAAACTAATTTTTGTTAAAAAAAAAAAGTCAAAAGGTTGCAATAAATATGTTTTTTTTTGTTTGTTGATATATATTATGCTTTAACGTGTATAGGCGCGCACAGCCACGTAAGTTTATGATCGAAATGTGGTACCTTATGATGAGTACCATTGGGAATTTACTTCAGTGTAATCCTATGTAAGCATTTTAATAAATCATAAATAAGTTGGTGGTATTTATAATGGTGCTGCAAATATACACGTATAAACCCATTATCTTTCAAAATGTATTTACTTCAATGCAACCTTCCTAAATAATTTTAAATAATTTGCTTGTCATGCCGTGTGTAAAAATAAAATGTATAAAAAAAATAGAACTCTTGTGGGGAGGAGGTGTAAACGTAAATGGTCCTTGGGAAAACGATAGCCAACATTTTTTTTCTCGTATATTGTATAGTCTTTTTGTAAAATTACTAACCGAATGTTTTGTAAATTTTGTTAATCGTGTACCGTAATTACTAACCCTAAGTAAAATTTTTTTTTTTGTTCATTTTTTTTTTAAGCAAGTTTACTGATATGTAACGGGCACATACGTACGTTACATTATTTTTTATTAGTAAACATAAAAAAAAAAAAAAGGTTCGCCAATAAAAATTTCTTTTTTTTTTTTAAGAATTAAAAACTGAGAATTAAAAAATCATCTTAAACTCGCATATATATAAAATCGCACAGATAAATAATTATTAAAATAAAACTTTATTAAAAAAAGAGTAGTTTAAAACTAAATTTTCAGAAAAGATTTAGAGATAAAATAGATGTGTAAGTTTGAAAACAAATTAATTAATCTTTTGTAAAATGGAAATGATTATTTTAATTAGTAAACCAGCCTTGGGCATTTAAATTTAAAAACATCGGTCAGAGAGGAAAACAATAGAAACTTTTAGCAAATAAAAAGAAATCCCTATGGAATTGGACCTCAGCTAAAGGACCATCACATCGATGACGTAATGTAAATTCAATCCTTCAAATTAATATAAAAGGACAAGTTTGAAAATTATTAGTTATTAATTATTATTACGATGTGACTATATGTATTAGTACGGAGTTGGAGGTGAAGGGATTGAAAGACGCACTTTCAATTCTTTCAGCTGTTAAAGGAAAGGGAGTGAAACATCGTTTTCTACATTAAGGACCAACTAAACTAAAAAACCTCCGAATGAATAAATAAAACAATGGCTAAATGGATACCAATCTTTTTAGGATGGCGTGGGAATTCACGTTCAAATGGCAAGGAACATATAAAGATGAACTGTTTAAAAAACCGTAAGAACTTTATAATTTATGAACATTAAATTAAAAACTTTCCATATATAAAAAAATACAAATAGAATCCTATCTGACCAACGTAAATTAATATTAATAATGTTATTTGATAATTTTTTTTAGTTAAAATCATTTCCATTTATTTATTTTTTGTTCTTTAAGTTTTATCATGATTTTTGTTTTTCGTTAAATTAATTCTATAAATGTTAAACTTAAGTCGGGCGTGAATGGCTGTATAGATTTGTAAAGTTATATTAGGGGAGGGTAATCTTAGGTTATTTGTGTCGTAGTTGAATTGGGTCAATGGATGGGATATATTGGTGTGATTAGTAGATGTAATATCAGATTCGCTATGGGCAGAATCGTTTCATACGCTGCACTCACCCGTTTGCCTATGGAAGGAATTATAAGATGGAGAACGCAGTTCCTTTCTATGGAGTTTTTTTTTATTGCTCTTCTTGTCAGATAGATGTCATATTCCTATTTGACGAGAGGCAATTTCTTCTCTTAACTTTTTGGTGCTGCCGTATTTCGTATTACATTGAATGCATCGATATATCAGATAAATTGACGCCAGTTTTGGCTGTGAACCTTTAGCCTAAGGTTAAATAGGGATAGAATGTTTTATTTTCAAATGCAAATCTATGTAGTCTATTCATACTCGACACTAAATAAAAATGCATTAAATTTAAGTTGTTTATAGACGCTTGCATGGATTGGTTATCGGTTAAGTATGTTTTGGGTTTTCATATTTGATCAAAATATATAGACATTCGATAAATAATGATACCTTACGGTGAGTATCTAAAATGTATTTATTCGGATGTCTTTTAAGTTATTGGTGACAATGCAAGTATCTTATGGTGAATACTATTGGGTTACTTATAAATTTCCCTCTGCAATTGTCAGTATCAATGATTTTATATTTTGATCGTTTATGTTTATTTTGAAATGTTTTTAACCGTTGTAATCTATGTAACCGATCTCTACTCAACATTATTAAAACAAATTTTTATAATTCCATCTGTGCGAACTTAATTAAAATGTAAACTTATAATATAATAGAAATTAAAATGTAAATTAAAATCTAAAGTAAAGTTAAAAATAATGTTAAATGTTAAAATGTAAACTGATACTAAAACAATTTTCAATCTTATATATATGTGCATAAATAAATGTTTGTATGCTAATTACTGGCAATGGCTTATTTTATTCTTTTTTTATATACTCTTAGATTATATTATTTAATCTCTGCTATTCCACTGAGCTAGTGACATGGGCTAATGACCGGAATCAAAATTTAAAAAAAAAAAAATTTTTTTTTCGACTTACGTATCTGCCTACTTTATAAATTTTTCTAGGTTCAAATGCTTAGATGGCACCCTGTAGTGCAGATACCATTAAGTGCTATTCTCCGGATCGTTACAATATATACATGCATATTTACTGATTTTTATACATGTACATACATTCCTTTTATTGTATGCTAAATATATGCACACATACACAACTAGTACATTTAGGTTTAAGATTAGCCTAATTTTAGCATAATATTAGCATAATATATGAGGATTTGGGTATAGATCCACATAAAGAAATACTACTATAGTATATAGTAGGTGAAACAGAAGGATAGACAGATCTGACTGTTTCACTATATAGATTATGGTCTGTATAATGTATTATTCTTTGAAGTCTAATGCAAGGTGTACAGAGTGTCCATAGTAGAAATATAATAACTATAATTCTAAGATTCATATTTTGTGTGTATCATTGACCACTTTGGCAGAAGAATACAGATTTGTATGTTATTATAGACATTACAGCATTAACTCTTTAAAATTGTGTAATTGATATATTCATGAATAATTGGAAAGAAAATTAGCCATTTACTGTTAAAGTTTTGGTGATTTATATATGCAATTATTATTTTAAATAGATTATAAGATATTTATTTTTATATAATGCTATGTTTATAAACTGTACTATTAATAATCAGCCATTAAGCTAATGCCCATGTGCTTTGTGGATTTATTTTTTTAACTATAAATCAATACTCTCACCTTCCAAACCCAAGATAAAGTCTTCATGAAAAGATAGAATGAATCCATGTAAGCATTTATTATCTTGTGTTTGGAAAGTGAGAGTATTCATTTATATTTGTTTTAAAAATTAACAAAGTGCATGTGCATTAGCTTAATGGCTGACTATTAATATTACAGTTTATAAACATAGCATTATATAAAAATAAATATCTTATTTACATATGTTTAATTTCCAATAAGAATGACATATCGTAAATTCTATAAAATTTTACAAGCATCATTCATATAGACATAGTAAAAGTAATTGAAAGTGATCACTTAACATCTTCACATTCTCATTTCCAAATGCTTAAGATTTGCCTATACATAAGCACTTGGGTTGAAAGGATAGATGGATTCATTCTATCTTTTCACAAAGAGTTTATCTTGTGTTTGGAAGTGAGGGTAGTCATTTATAGTTAAAAATCCACAAAGCACATGTGCATTAGCTTAATGGCTGATTATTACTATTACAGTTTATAAAACATAGTGCTATATAAAAATAAACATCTTATTTACATATGTTTAATTTCAAATAAGAATTATGTATCATAGTGTCATTCATTCAGGCATAGTAAAAGTAATTTAAAGTGATCACTTAACATATTCATGCTCTCATTTCCAAATGCTTAATATTTGCCCATACATAAATGTTTGGGTCAAAAAGACATATGGATTAATTCTATCTTTTCACAAATACTTTATCTTGTATTTGGAAAGTGACAGTATTCATTTATAGTTAAAAAAAATCCACAAAGCGTATGTGCATTAGCTTAATGTCTGATTATCAATATTAAATGGATTATACAAATAATATCATTGTATAATTGATTAATAAGAAAAAAAGTACAGTGAATACAATACTATGTAATTAGGATTAAAAACCTATGAGGAATGTACTGATATACATAATAGTTCCAAATAGCATTAGAAAATTTTAAATAGCAATGATTATTTGGAAAATATTATTAGCACATATATGCAATATATTACAAATCTGTAAATGCATTAATAAGCATTACATCTTTTTTGATTCATAAAGTAAATAAACAATAAATATGTAGAAAAATGTGGTCTTATATAAATAGTAGAAAAATATTATTAAATCTTTAAAGTCATAGATTAATCTGATTAAATAGAGATAGAAATGTATCAACACAGTTGGATTATTCATATCTGGACAGAAATATACTTTTATTAAATTAATTTTTAATATTGTTTTTATTACACACTTTTACAATTCTATTTTATTTTATAAAAATAAACAATGACAGTGTATTTGAACAACCACATTTTATTTTTTAATTATACACACAGCAAATATGATTCCAATCTCTGTTTTTTTATTGTCATTAAAAAATGAATCTTTAATTTTTTATTCTTTGTCTTTTAATTTTTTCAATTAGGAGGTTAGAATAGTCATTTTTATTTATAAATGACTGCTAATAATGAAAATAATAAAAATAAATAAATAGATAAATATTTTGTAAAGATGATATAAAATTTAGAAGTTGTATAAGTTTATCAAATGTATTTAGTATTGTGACAGAATGAGTTCAAACCCTATTGTCTAACACACATTTGAACGTTATATATGATGACTATTAAATTTAGTGGTCTTAAATTTAATTAGTTTTTTTATTTTATTTTATTGCATGGTTATGGTTGTTTAAATGTACATATAAGAAAGGGGGGGTATCACACTGTTGTTTTGAAACAGTTATGTATGTATGGGTTATGGTTGTGTGCATGAATATGTTTAACTGTTGGGAGTGAAGAGATGAGGTTTTATTTTGCTTGGTTGTTTTATGAAAAGCATAGAAATTTCCAGTACAATTAAATTCGAAAGGTGCTAAAAACTTTTACATATCTCGATAGGAATCCTGTTGAGCATAAAACAAGCCAACAAGAAATAGAAAACCAGTGAATTTTCTAGAAAGAATGGAGAGGGGTATAAAAGAAAGGGATCCAGAATGCTAGGGGTCTTGTCCCTGCAGAGAGCAAAGTAAAAGTATAGAGATATAATTAATGCAGCAGACCTTGATATAATAATTTCACATCAAATCATGGCCGAAATGGAAATGTGGGGGTGAAAGTCTCATGTACTGGGCTCAAACCCTATCTCCAATTAATTGTGTGCTGCTATAACTAATGAAGAAAGAATATGCCTCATTGGATTAAAAGCTATCACCATTATCAAAGCTGTGAATTGTCAACTTTCTGGAAATGGAGATCAGAAAAATAAAGAAGAAATCTCGCGTGTTTCATATATTTATCTGCATTCATATTAAACTGTAAATGTGTTTTATTCTGTGAGCTTCCTGGGGAAATGCAGGTAGTATAAACTTTTAAATTGATTTTGGTCTAAATTTCATAACGGATTTCCTAGACTTTGTTAACAAAATTCAAGTAAGGGTATTTACCAAGAAATAGCAAATTATGCAAGCTTGTGTTGCTGTTAATAGCTGATGTCACACCTTGAACTAAACTAAGAGTCATTAAATAAATAAAGTAAATAAAAAAAAAAGAGAAAAGAATTTCTTTTCAATCTCTTCCTGACTTTTAAACCTTACCTCAAATGTAGATTGCATATATAAATGCATGCTATGTGTGTGGGTGTGTGTTAATCGAAACAGCAGAACATTAATTTCATGTATTGAAGGGTTGTTCTTTCCTCATGTATATACTACGATTATTAATTGATGTTAATTTGTAAACTAATAAATTTTATGTTAGCTATTAAAATCATGTGTGTAATATATTGTTATTTTGCTTGGTTAGCTATTAAAATCATGTGTAATATATTATTTTGTTTTGTTTACTCATGGTCATTCATGAGAGTTTAAATGTAGATGGATTCTTGATTACTATGGGGTGCTGAAATAGGAGGATGATTATTTCCTACTCATATCTACTCCTGGCAATAAAGCCACCCAACCTGAGCCTGAGCTAGTTGATGGTCAAACCTCTCTAGTCTATAATTTTATATTAGTTTACTTACCATTAATTTATCCCTTTTGTGTAATTCTTATTTTATATAAGATTAGCCATTAGAATCTGCTAGATATTCATAAATATGCATTGGGAAAACTATTTTCCTTTTATTGTCATAGATTAGAATACTACATATGGTAGAAGTAGGCATTTTTTGTGTATATTCTCATAAGTAATAAATTCACATATATATATATGTCTACTGTTCAGATATGAAAAGGGAGGTTTTGTTACAATTTTCATGTATATTCTCATAAGTAATAGATTCGCATAGATGCATTCATGCGATGATAAATCTATATATATATATGTCCACTGTTCTATAAAAAAGGGAGATTTTGTTACAATGGTGCAACCAACTAACAGTCTCTCAAAGAGAAGTAGAATGGTATTGAGAAAAAGGAAGGAAAAATATTGGGAAATTTGTGAGATACTTCAATTTTGAAAAGTTGTGTTTTGTATATATGCTTAAAAAAGTAAGCAAACCATCAGAATTCAGAAAATTTTATACATGAGAAGACAGGAATGTGTGTAGAAAGGAATCTGTTTTAGCAAGACTTAGAAAGTCATATAAAAGGGGAAAATGAAATCAAAGACTGGAGACTAACAAGAAAGCAGCACAAGGTGTTGGAGTTGGGGGATGGGATCTAAAGCATTCAGTATGAAATAAGGAAACAAAAGAAAGAGTTTATGAAAACAAGAGTGCAAAAGAAAATAGACCAACAAAAAGTGGATCAGGAAGATATTTTGGAATGGATTTTGGGAAAACTGGAAATGTAGGAGACTAGATTCAGAGAATTGGAAAAGAGAATGAGTAGGTTAGAACAGAAGATAGGTCTTAAAAATGAAAGTGATCTGGGGGAACAGGAAATTGAAAGCATGGAAGACCTAGATCTGAAGAATGGAGATGAACAGAAACAAGGCACTCAGTTAAACCTCATGGGAAAGCCCACAGCAGTGATAAGTTACATGTTTGTATAAGGGAATATGAACCAATTTTTAAAAGTTCAGCCATTTGCTGGTAGGATGGGGGAGACACCTGTAAAGCATATATGCAGCCTGGAGAATTATTTAGTGTAAACCTCATTATGGAGGAAAGTAAGATAGCTATTGCATGTAGCAACCTCACCAACAATGCTCAATCATGGTGAGACACACTGTTTCAACAGCATGTGAATTACCAAGAGTATCAGAAAGAGGTGAGACAGGTGTATTGGTCTGAGGATAGACAGGAATTGACATGCTATCAAATTGTGCAGAAGTTCAGGGAAGATTGCAGTGATAGTTATTCACAGTTCTTCCATTGACAGGTGGACATATTGCGTACATTGGACATGTGCAATTTGACAGAAAATCATATACTCCACATTGATGGTGGAGTAGATGATGTTGGGTGCAGGTAAAGCATCTATAATGCATCTATTGAAGAGATTGCTGAGCTTCTCAATGCTATTGATATGAGATCACATGACTATAGTGGGCAGTCTGAGGTGATAAAAGAATGGAAACAGAGAACTCCACAAAATGGGAAAATGTACCTAAAGGATAGAGGCCACCTGAGAAGCCAAACTTCAGATGAGAACAAAAAGGGAACAGACAGATGAGGTGAGATCAAACCGTGTCACAAAAAGTGCAAAAGATGGTCATTATCATATGTATATGATGACTATTAAATGTAGTGGTTTTAAATTCAATTGGTTTTTATATTTTATTTTAATGCATGGTTATGGTTGTTTAAATATATATATATAGGAAAAGAGGGATATTGTGCTCTGTTGTTTTGAAACAGTTATGTATGTATGGGTTATGGTTGTGTGCATGAATAGGTTTAACTGTCGGGAGATGAGAGATGAGGTTTCTTTTGCTTGGTTGTTTTATGAATAGGTTTAACTGTTGGGAGATGAGAGATGAGGTTTTCTTTTGCTTGGTTGTTTTATGAAAAGCATATAAATTGCCAGAACAATTAAATCTGAAAGGTGATTAAAGCTTTTACATATCTCGATAGGAATCTGGTTGGGCATAAAACAAGCCAACAGGAAATAGACAACCAGAAAACTTTCTAAAATGGAAGGGGGTATAAAAGGAAAGGACCCAGAATGCTAGGAGTCTTGTATCTGCAGAGAGCGAATTAAAAGTATAGAGATATAATTAATGCAGCAGGAATTGATATAATAATTTCACATCAAATTGCAGCCAAAATGGAAATGTGGGGGTGAGAGTCTCACATATCAGACTCAAACCCTATCTCCAACTAATTGTATGCTGCTATGACTAATGAAGAAAGAATATGTCTCATTGGATTAAAATCTACTGCCATTATCAAAGCTATGAATCGTCAACTTTCTGGAAATGGAGATGGGACAACTAGAGAAGAAACTTCACATGTTGTTATATATTTATCTGGATTCATATTAAATTGTAAATGTGTTTTATTGCACAAACTCCTTACGAAAATGCAGGTAGTATAAACTTTTATATTGATTTCGGTCTAAATTTCATAACGGATAATTTCAACTTTGTTAACAAAATTCAACTTAAGAGTATTTACCAAGAAATAAAAAATCGTGCAAGCTTGTATTGCCATTAATAACTAAATAAAAAAACTTAATAAATAAAAAAAGAGAAGAATTTCTTTTCAATCTCTTCTTGACCTTTAAACATTATCACAAATGTAGATTGCATATATGAATGTGTGCTGTGTGTGTTAATTGAAACAGCAGAGCATTTATTTCATGTATTGAAGAGTTGTTTCTTCCTCTTGTATATATTAATAGTATCAATTGATATTAATTAGTAAATTAATACATTTTATGTTAGCTATTAAAATTACATGTGTAATATATTGTTATTTTGCTTTGTTAGCTATTAAAATCATGTGTAATATATTATATTGAATGCTAAGTAAAAAGAAAAATAATCATTGAATAAGATACTTTTTAATTTTTTTTAAAAGATATTATTTTGATTCAAAATTTTAATTATGGATAACAAAGATTTTGCCTGACTTATAAAACTTTAATATTTAATATTTTTATTGTTGTTAATAACAAATTTATACTGAATATATACATAATATTAGATAAATGTAATGCCAAATACATGTAATAGTTAAAAATAACAAATATCAATAATTGTTAATATAATTAATTAAGATTTTATTTAACTATCTTAGAATATAATTAACACTTACTTTTGTCAAGAAAGCTTTCCATGTAATAAAATGGATTTTTCATATTATGAAATGTTGATTCAGTTATGGCAGTTAGAGGACAATCCTATTAGAAGTATTTGAAATTTGTTATTTTGACTAGTACACACATATAAATATACAAAACAATAAAAGTAAAATTAATATTCAGTTAATCTGTCAATAGAGAGTTTGGGGATGATTAAAAAACATAAGATATTGAATGAGATGATAAAAGATATAATGTTGCAATTTGTTTGTGATATTTTATGAATTATAAAATATATATATATATTTTGATCATTAATTTTTAAAAAAAAATTTTATTTAATATATTTTTTAATAACATAATTGAAATATCACAGAAATTATAGATTTGAGGAAACCATTGTATTTAAACAAAAAAATTTGTAGACTCAAATTGTGAGTAATCACTTAGCACCAGTGACATTTATTGACACATGGGGAAAACAATGATTACTGAAAATACCAAGTGATGAATGGGGCATGGGGGGCGGGGTATGAACCTGTTGCACAAATATTAATTAATTGTGCAAAGCAATGTTATTATAAAATTTATATAGTTTTAATAAATGAATACTAGATTCCCCCCCCCCACCTAGTCTTACCAATATTAATAGATTAATATGTGTTATGTTAATAATAACAAATGTGTATTGTTTTAGAAATGGTACTATAATTGAAAAATGACTAAAGAATTTCGAAATTTAATTAAACAAATAAACAAGATAAGCAAAAATATGAATTAATTGTGCAAAAATGAATTTGCTTGTACATTTAAAAAAAAAAAAACGTTACAAATAAGCAAGAAAAAAAAGCAAAGTATAAATTTTGTTGTGCAAATTAATTTACTAAATAAACAAGAACATAAAAGAAAATCATATGACTATTACTTGGCAGTTCATAAAAAGTTTGATCATCAGACCTGGAAGTCCAGAATTGATCCTGAGACTTCCCGATCCCAAGATTACAACAGAGTGTTAAAATCCTATGGCATTTAGAAAGAGTGTTTTATTTTTCCAGTTTCTCACCACTCTCAATGTGAAGTTAGATTTTATTAGTTTGTAGAATTGATCTATTTTAAAGGTTCATCATGACTATTTTTGGTAAGATCAAACATTTGCTAGGTTTTATTAGTTGGTATACGTTTATTTTTGAGAAATTAACATTGCTTTCATGTCAGGTGTCAACTAGATTTTTCATATGCTTGCACAAGTGATGAGTTCCAAAAATTAATGCAATGGTGATCTTTTGTTAGATTACAGCCGAAATGAAAAACTAAAACTAAAACAAAAAAGATCCATTTATTTTCTGGTCAATATAAAAAAAACAATACTACATTGGAGAGGGTATTTAAAATAACAATGGAATTTTTTATTTATAAAAGAAACTAGAGAAAAATAGATAACAAAAGTTAGTTGTAGTTTTTTTGCAAACAAATGTAGTAAAATGATCAAATTGTGCATGGGTTTTCTCAAAATAATATTACACACCATTTTAAAGCCTTTAGACAATTTTAATGAACATTTGTTCTAAAAAATACCAATTCTATAAATTAACAAAATGTAGTTGACTTGAAAATAGTGGTACCATAAGATTTTAACATTCTACCATAACTTTTTAAATATTTTTTAAAATTACTTTGTACAACACATTTCATACTTTTTTATTTTTGTTTATTTGTTTCATCACTTTATGCAACCAAATTCATATATATTCTAGTGGTATGGAATATCAGATTAATACGAGTATCATTCTCAAACAATCATAAATTATGAATAAATATAAATGGATAAAATATACAAAAATAGCTAAGAAGCATGAAATAAGCAAAAAAACAATCATTTACATATTTATACTATTAATATTACTAATAAGCTATAATATCATTAGCATTTATACTATTAACAATTAAATCATCATCAATTCATTATATGGCGGGACTTAAAAATTTACATTAAAACATGTTACTCATCTAGTCTGGGCAGAATATAACACAATTCTTTGGATATGTATACTTAAGTGTTGATATATCCATCAGAGTATAGAAAGAGAGTGCTGGAACACTGATATATAATGATCAGTAATGCTCTAGCCATATAGCAACTTTAGTGTATCCACCAAGTATAAATTTAATTTCTAATAAAAACAAAATTAAATAAATGGACTTTAAAGGTTATTTAACTTTGTGCTGTCCAGACAATTATCTGGATTTTCACACACAAATATAAACCTGTACATCCATATAACTGGCTCTTATCCTCTTTAGAGCTAGCTCAAGATCTTAAGACTCTAGTAACTGTAATTGTGAACAAAAAAGATATATATTTATAACAGCTTACTTTATTTTAAATAATTTTACTGAGACAATTTTAAAATCCCCAAAACATAAAACTGTAATGAAATTGAGTCACATAGACTGCCAATCCATAAAACAGGTTGCTGGAAAAATAAAGACATGAACATTAGTACATTTTAATAAGTATTTTAGATTAATTGATTAATAATTAAAAAAATTAAAAATGACATAATAATGATAATACAATTTTATATATTTTAATCAAAAATATAATTTCATATAAAAATATGATTAACCAATTGATTTTTATCCTTTTCACTAATTAAATTAATTAATTGTTACTTTCATGAATTTATTTCCTTTTTAAGAACTAATATTAAAAAATAACTTTCACAATCTGAGATAAAAGTTTATATTCTTTGTATAATTTTGGATGAAAAAATCAAAGATGAATAAAGCATGTTTCAAAAGAAAATGTTAAGTTTAATAAAAAATAAATTACCTAAAAACTCTTTTTATAAACTTGAAAGAAAAAATCAAAGGAATAAAAAACATGGTCACAGATTTGAACTTACATCCACCAGTATTGCCTGCTCTGAGAGAAATAACTGCAAGCACAAATTTAAAAAGGATTGACATATCATCAATAATATACATACACTCAACAAGAAAGAAGGTTGCATGCCCCTGTTAAAAAAATGGCTCATGTAAACAAATTTATTTACATCTAAACAAATTTTATATAAATCACCATTTTTGTAATTCTATATATCTCACAATTCTCTTAGATAATAATAGCTATGAGTATGACTACCAATTAATTGAAAGCATGTTCAGCTTACTATTTTGATATATTTAGCATATTTATTTTAGAGTATTCAACAAGGTGTTCTTAGAATACATGTTACAAACAAATCAAGTCATATGTCACACAACATAATTTAATAAGCTTGTATTACAGATATTATATAATGAGCTGCAAATAACTCTTAACAAGCTTTTGAGAATATCCCCAACCTCTGACCAGTTTCTGCTACTGGCTTCCTCAGTGAGATGCTAAGATATTCAAGCATTAGATTTAAATTCCAGTCCAATCCCAGAACTATATCTAATGGATAACTATTTAGTAGAAAATCTAAAATTTTACATTCATAGAATACATGTTATATGTATTGTTTATATAGAATTACATTATTTTTATTTTAAGTATATGCATGTACAAAAACAAAGTTCATATAACAAACCATTTGTCAAAATTTCCTCTGAGATGCAATGCACATCTAACAGCAGAAGAATGTATAGTGATATGCAATACTGGAATAGATACAGGATCAAGATACCAGATTATGAGTACACAAAACAGCATATAGACCATAGGGTTTATCTCAACTTACACACTACATGATAGTGAAACTGTGCATATATATATATATATGCTGGCTTCACCATTTACTGTGGACTAGCTAAGACCCTAAGTCCAACCACAGTGAATGTAGGTTTCTTTCTTAAAATAAATAATGACCTGCACAAATAGTTATAAGTTGATAAAGGAAATTATTTTAAAAAGTTAATGAAATAAAATATAACAAAAATAAAAGAATTTATTTTAAATTTTTCTTAAATTTTAAAATATGATGGCAGAAAGAGATAAGATAAATTTTCATAATTAAACATAACCCATTAAAGAATGCAATTATTTTATGAAAGATTTTAATTAAAAGAAAATAGATAACAGGGAAAATTTTGAAACAATAGGCTACTAATAAATAGTTTAATTAAAAACACAATTGGGAAAAAGTAGTATAAATAAAGAACTTTTCTTTTGTTCTTCAAATCTGAAAAATCTGCTGAAGCTCTTGCTAAGGACTCTTATATTAAGAATTTTTAGAATTGGCTGAAAATTATTCTTTTAAAGAAGAAATTCATTTTTTTTAATTCCTGCTTGCTGCCTTTTCATTGTTGCTGTAGATTATTTGCTCTGCATGTATTCAAATCCAGAACTTTGTTACTCTTTAGAAATTTCTTTGCCTTCACTCTCCCATCTCTGGGACTGAAGTTGTAAAGATGTGAGCCAGCCAAAGAACCAAGAAAAATGCTTACCCTGTAGTAATTAATTCTTTCTATGGAAATATGAATAAAGAAAAGGAACTGCCATCCAACATCAACTGGAACCCATCTTGATACAGCACTTTAGTTACCGATAACTATCCTCATATTTGAATTGTGTTTGTCTTTTCTCCAAGTAAATCTAAATATATGTTGTTGTTTTTTTTTAAACATTTTGTGAATTGTTTTTTTTAAAAAAAAAAAATACTGTAATTGGTGTTGGGCTTAATACAGTATAATGGCAATGAATCTTCTTAAGTTAAATGAAAATGCCTCACTAAACTTAGTCCCCATTATTCACTTATAATTAAGCATTTTATTTTATGTATGTGTTTTAAAGACAAAAAAAAAAAGAAACAAAAATGCAGAAAGCACACACACACCCTTTGATTAATAATGCAGTGTTACCTATCAAGTTCTAGTTAGTTGGTATAGGACTTGAGATTTAATGATTAAAGATTTGATTTAGTTTTCTTTTGTTTAAAAAGAGAGAGAGAGAGAGAGAGAGAGAGAGGCCCTTATTTATATTTTTTTGCCATATGTATTTCTCCTTAATTCAATTCAAAAAAGGTTACAAACATATATGTGTATTTTTTAAGAATGTAAAATAACAAAACTTTCGTTTTTCATCTAGCTGTAAATGAAAGAGTACAATCGCACATATTTATCGATATTAAAGTTATAGAAAAGGATTTGTATTAACTCTGTGGTAGGTTAGCTGAACATTAACTAATTTTTTTTAACATGTCCGCCCCTTTCTCCAAGTGATTTAATTGTATTGGATATTAAAATAACAATTATTTTATAAGGGATTCTTTTTTTGGTTAGACTTTCATAATGTTTTGTATATGTTTACCAACTAAGGGTTTTTTTTTTTTAATTTAAAAATTGTTGGACTGTATTTACATTATATTGCATACTGGGTGATCTGTGGGCAGGTCTCTGCACATTTCGGCGCTTTTCTCACCAAGTCTACATAAGCTAACATACCCACTTCGGGATCGCAATGAAGATTAATAAAAATTGGATCTCATCTCTTTTATACATATAGAACTGGACTTAAGCAACAAAACTCCATGCCTGAATTCAGATCATGCAGTTAGCAAACGAATTCCACTTCTCTAACTCAGTTTAGAGGTGGAGAGCTATCCAGTATCATGTTAGCTTTTTGGTAGCCATTTGTGTCTCAGGTCTCATCATTTCCCACAATATTCTGTCATCTTAGTCTGCAATATTTTATATTTATATTTATTTCAAAGACTTTCTCTGCAGAATATTATTGAAGGGTCTAAATCAAGACTGAAAATATCCATGGGGGGGGGAGTCACTATTAAATTTTTTATTAGCAGCAGAGGATAGTATTTTCAATGCTTTCCTAAGAATATGTTAGTTAGTTTGGCTGGTTATCCGAATCATGCACTCTCACCATAGTGTTAATTATGTTTGTCTCTCTCTTTCAATCATGTAACCTGTCCACTGGCTAGCTATCTTCCCAACTTATAATGTGAAGTCATTTTTAAAGGGTCTGTCTTTCATATCTGGATATAGTTGCAGGGAAATAGCCTGCAGCTCAACTATTCAATTCGTTGTATTCTGCAAATGTAAAATAATAAGGTTTTTCTTTTCTCTTTCATTCACTGTTATTAAAATTCTGTAGCATTGTTTTTTTTTTTTTCAATAAACCTGATCATTATATACATGCTAAAATTTCCTCCCTAGAATCTAGTCTATTTGTGACCACTGGGCATACATTAAGAGTAAATTCTGTGAGGTTTGGGGAGTAAGTCACTTAGTAGCAATCTAGAGGAGTAGGTGAGGTTTGAACACCCTCTTACTGCAACTCTAGGTAATGTTAAAGCAGCTCTACTTTTCATACCATTACAATACCTAGAACTTAAAAAAAATACAAATAATAATGCAAAATTTTTAATGCAAAGCCCTGCTTTTTGGAATCTTACATGCTGGTAAATACACTTTTAAACTTATGCCATGCTCATTATCTATGAGGCGTTAGAGGTTGGGATTCATGAAAGGACTATTTTAACTGACAATGAAAATAACTGAAAATATTAAAACTCAAAACAGAGTCGATATCAAGTTAACATAGAACATTTCCTGAAGTTTCAAGAACTTATAGAATCTTCAATCCAATGATAGAGCTCTCCATCCATCACCAGTAATGAAAATACTGCCAGACAATTTCCAACAGCCAAAATACCAAACCAATCTCCAAAAATCTTACTTGTATTTTTTGTTCTCATTTAAATATGAATTTAATATTCATCAATATCAATACTTTTATAATTTATGATCAATTTGTAGCATAGTCATCCTCTATTCTCTCATATTTCACATGTTATTTTATTTGAGCTTGATATTATGAGACTCTTTTGTATATAGACTACCAAAACTTAATATTGGGCCCCACATTGTCTAACCATGAAGGGTCAAATGAAGGAAGATGGAAAAGAATTATCATTCCCATAGAATATAAACAAAATATAGAATCAATCAATATAAAAGATACATAATGTATAAAGAACAAATAATGAGCATGTGACTCAGTGTGAGAATAAAATCTAAGTATCAAGAGTCAGCAAATCAGCATGGACTCACTAGATATAAGTAGTTATATTAATAACAATACTAATAAGCTATAATATCATCAGCATTTATACTAAAAGTCAACTCATCACCAGTTTACCATTTGGCTGTATATAAAGTATTGTATTATAAACAGGCTACTTATCTGGTCACTGCCAGGCTTGGAGAAAAATATGACTCAATTCTTTGGATGCATATACTTAAATGCTAAAATATCTATCATAATATAAAAATAGTGCTGGAACACTGACATATGCTGATGATCAAGATTCTGACCATATAGTGCCATTAATGTACTGCCCAACTAAAACTTAATTTTCTAATAAAAAACAAAATGCAATGAATGGACATTTACTAAGCAGACAGTTATCTGAATGTAAAACACCAATGTAAACCTCTACATTCATATAAGTAACCATTATGTTCTCTAGAGCTAACTGAAAATCATAAGACTCTAGGAACTGTAACTGTGAACAAGTGTTTGATCTATATAACAGTTTATTCTACTTTAAATAATTTTACTGGGATAATTTAAAACACCATTATGTTCTTTAAAGCTAACTCAAGATCATAAGTCTCTAGAAACTGTAACTTTAAACAAGTTATATATATATATAACAACTTACTCTATTTTAAACAATTTTACTGAGATAATGTAAAATGCCTAAAACCCTGTACTGTGTTACAGACACTACCAATTCAGAAAACAGATATATAGAGAAATAAGGACTGTAACACTAGAATATTTTTAACGAGTATTTAATAAACTAACTGATTAATAATTAAAAATTAAAAATAACATGATAATATAATAATTCAAACTTATACATTTTAGTGCAAAATATGATTAATCAATTGACTTTTATTTTCTTCACTAATTAAATTAATCAACTATTACTTCTCTGAAGTCATTTTCATTTCAAGAAGTAATATTTAAAAACAACTGTCACAATCAGAGATAAGAAAGTTTAAATTAGTTTAACCCTTTGTATAATTTTGGATGAAAAAATCAAAGAGAAAAAAACATATTTCAAAAGAAAATATTAAATTTAATAGAAATTAAATTACCTAAAGACTTTATTTATAAATCTGAAGGAAAAACTCAAAAAGAATAATAAAAAAAACATTTCACAAGAAAATGTTAAATTAATAAAGTTAATCATTCCTATCCATTATTATTTCTATAAAATGTTTATCTATATTCTATTTTTCTTTTGAGTCCTTTTTTAGCAGTGGTAATTTACAGTTTTTCAATGTAGGTTTTTTTAGCTGAAGCTTATCCATTCCAGGCTAAGGTTCATAGTTAAATTTTATTCATTTTGTGATATAATATTTTCAGGATAACACACAAAAAAATTAAACATTTTTTTAAAAATAATATTCCAAATCAGGCTAATTACATAAAGACAGAGACACTCATTCTCTTTGGTGGAGACAAAGCTTGTTGAAGATTACTTTAGAGGTATTCTCTGTCCTTTTACATTTCTCTTTTAAGCTAATTACATGGAGATGATATTTAGCTTTTAGATAAACTTAGAACATATTTGTCTTCATTTTAGAAAACATTTTAAGCTTTACTTTTGCTTTCTTTGGTATCTATATTAAGACTAGCATATCTTTTCAAGGTATTGAAGTCTATTGATGTACCCACTCCCCTATTTTTTCAATCAATCCTGCATCCAACAATACACAATTCTGTCTATCACATGACCAAATTAAACTCTGACCAATTAGGTTTATTTCTGCAAACAGATTGTTTAGTTATGTTTCTCCTTTTTTATTACAAAACAAGTCAAAAATGACCCTGTAGTTATTTTTTCTTTATGCCAAAAATAAGATAATCCTTTAATTATCTTTGCTTTGGAGAGAGAGAAAAGAAAAAACTTATTAAGTAAAATAAAAATTTAATAAAATGTTAAAACTATTATTTTTTTTATTTTTATTTTTTAAAAAATACTACTAAACATAAACTTTACCTACTTTATCTTATTTAAAAAGTTAAAATTAAAAATTATTAAATAATTTACTGAAGAGAATTTTTTTTTGCTTTCAATATTTTTTCAAAAACTAAAATTAAAGTGGTAATTAATTATAATTACTGAAAGGAGAGAACAAAAAAATATTTATTTGGTTTTATGTCTTTCTCTTTTATTTACAACTTTTAACCAATTATAATTATATTCACATTTTTAAAAAAATGTTTGAAAATTCTTATATTATCATGTGATGAGGAAAATATTTAAACAAATCCAGACTTTTGAGTAAAAAAATACAATAAAATTCAATACTATATCTTTGTTGTAATTTTACTTACTTATAAACTGATAATATTTGACATGACTACAGTTAGATATTGTCTACAATATATATATATGTTTATTTATTTTCAAAAAATAAATTTGTCTTTGTACAATTAATTTGTGTGTTTGTTCTTGTTGGTTGATTAAATTTCTAAATTTTTTAGCCATTTTTGAATTCCAGTATCATCTGAAAAACTATATGCAATATAAATTATTTTTGTTTAATTTTGTTTACATAACACACATTACTTTATCGATATTGTTAAGAGGGAAATTATATTATTCATTCATCAGAATTACACAAGATTTATATTAATATTGCTTATGAAAGTAAATTCATATTGAATAATTACTGAAGTCATGTCTTTCATCTAGCAATCATCAAACAAAAAAATACAATATCTATAATAAAGACATTAATATTAAAATAAAATAATTGCAAATAAATGAGTCTTCCAATTATTAATCCCTAAACTGTATCTAGTTATTATTAGATATGTCATTTTCTTTACTTTCTGTGTAAAGTCTATTGACAAAGATTTTTATTTTGAAACATGAAAATGATAATAAACTGTTCTAAAAATGAGGTTTGCAATGATCTGTGAGCTACAAATATACCTAAAGATAGAATATGGTGATCCACTTTGCTATTCGAATGATGTTGCATTTTAATTTTTTCAGCAGGAAATTTTTTTTTCTGAAATACTTCAACACAATTGTAGTTTTATCCTCTGCTATATTTTTCTAATGCAAACGATAAATATCTTACTTCTTTGAAATATTCAATGAGATAATCTTTATAACATAGATGTGTTTCTCTCGTTATGAAAACTCTGCTTAAATTCACAAAATGACCTTGTAAGAAGTGTTCACATTGTTCATTTATTTTATATGTCCAATAAAATGAAGAGGTTATTTTACAATAGTGTATTCTATAGTGTATGAACCAGAAATTTTAAAAAAATATATTGATTTTCTAACCTTACCATTGTGTTTTAAACATTTTATGGAACATTCTTAAAGGAACTTTTTCTAATGTCTAAGATGTTCACATCTCACTATCGTATAATAAATTATATAAAATGACTGTTGTATGTACAGCTAATTTAACTGCAGCAATAGTTAACTTTTATGAAGTAACCTATCTTTTAACTTGTTAAAAACAGCAGCAGTACATTGGAGTTTGGATTGTATCTTAATATCCAATTTCATCTTTTTACATATAAAATATCAAGATATTTAAGTTGGGTCACATCCTTGATTTGATAAACATCCAAGGTAAAGTTGCTGCAGATTATTATTTTATCACTGGTGGATAAAGAAGTTGTTGTTTTTGAACAGTAATTATTCACCAAATTCTTTAAATGTTGCATTTAAAGCATTTTAATTATATTCTGTAAATCGTCTTCTAAACTGTAAAAATTTAACACAATCATCAGCATACTGTTAATTCAGAATCCAAGAAATAAAAGTTCTTGTTTTTGATTGTAATTCAATCAAAATAAACATTTCACCATCAATCTTGTATCACATTTTGATTCCTGTTTCATTAAGCTGCCTATAAATAATTCCAAAGACAACTGTTATAAAAATTGAAAGTTGAAACAAGTACACATCTTTGTTTAACACTTTTCATTTCAAATACCTCAAAATTTCAACCTGTAATAATAACATTTATTTTTACCCTATTACATAAAAACTGTGTAATGTGAATAAAGTTTGGTAAATAAATAACTAAATTCAAACAATAAATTTGCTTAATTAACTGAATCCAATGCTTGATTAAATCAATTGAAGCATTATAAGTCATTCTTTTGTTTCTGATACTTTTCTTGCATTTGTATGTCTATAATGCTCCTTTATTCTACAAAACTACATTGACTCTCTGGCAATCATTCATTTACAAACAACCTATTCAACAAAACTATTAAAAGTGGCTTTATTAAAATTAATAATAATGATATTTTGCAATAATTATTGCAATCTTGAAATCAGGTGACATAACTTCATGGATCTCTATATTTCTAAAAATCCAATATTTTTGAAGCTACCATGTCACCACCAATAATAAAGAGAAAAAAACATTATACACTTCTGTAATATATTTAAGTTAGAATTTGATGTTTAATTTAAGATTATGCTAATGTTCTGGATTATTAAGATGATTATTATTTTAGATATCAAATTATTATTTTATTATTGTATGCAAAATCGCAAAAATTATCTTGATGTTAAAAAATGAAAAAAAAAAAATCTTAATCTTGAAATTATATAAACAAAAATAAATAGTATTTTTTTTTAAAAAAATAAATGTTTGATTTAAAATTTATGAGTTTTAAGAAACTATTTTAAACAAACATCGTTTATTAATAGTTATGTACATATTTATTTACAGCATAAAGTTGACTCTAAAAAGTTAATATTGGATTAAAATTATATATTTTTAATATCAATAATTTATGATTAAAGGCTGGCAAAATATAATTTAAAAACATTATCTATCAATATATTACCTATACATAATAATTTTAGTCAATCTTAGTGATTGCTATTTTCATTAGTGATCAATATAATGTTGAAACTTATATCACTTCCAAACTGCCGTGTAATTTTGGAAATATTAACTGTTTATTATTAATACGTCTATTACATGATTATATAAATATATATATATATATTTATTACTTAGAATAAAACAGATACTTTATTAAATGTGAAATTATTTTTGCAAATATGTGAATGTACTCAATTAATGTTCAGATCAAGTTTAAATATACTTTTTATAAGCTTCATTATTTAATAATCTGCACTTTTTTTTATATAATTCTTAGATATATAAAAGTTTATAGACATTGGGGGGGGGGCAGATAATTTTACATATAACACTGTTTTACAAACTGAATATGAACCTTAAGTGATTTCTAGTATATCTCTACTATTTTACTTAAGTTAATATGTAATATATCGGGTATATGAGCACAGTCTTTCACAGAACCCACCACTCTCCACACTATCAATTCATGATTCATAATTTAATCTTTTCATGCACGTAAATTTAAATGTATTTATTATTACAATAATGCTCTTACATTTAATAAATGTTTGATGTATTTTTGAAGATTTTGGAATATATTATCGTTAAAGTCCATAGCCTATTATTTCTATGGGAAAAAAAATCTCTTTAGGATTATTATTTTATATTTATTTAGAATTTGATTCTAGATGAATAACGTTCCTGATGATTGCAGGCTTCCTATACATTTTAATGATTTGAGATCATTAAAATTTGTAATGATGGTCTAAAATTTAGATACAACACAAAAATTATGTTAAGAGGGTGAAAAATAATAGCAGACAAACAATAAAAACTATTAAGTCCGATTAAATATTATCACTTGATCATATTATTCTGTTATCTAGTTAACCCAGGCAGAACTCTTAACATACATACACACATACATCCATTCATACACATACCCACATCTATGTATATATAGTATATTCATATATATTATACTCTAAACTAAAGTTCAAAGTGTTTAATATCTTGAACATTTATTATTTTTATCTATTTTATTCAAAAAAGTTTTTCTATAAAGTTAAATTATTTTAAAATATCATTTATGTATGTATTTTAACTACAAGTAAACATATCATCCACATATTTTAATTATAGCTTAACATAATTGCCTTTATACCCTTTTAAAATATTTTTTTCAGAATTAAATAACTGGCTGAGCAAAGCAGTTAACCTAGAAGGTCATATTTATACCTCTCAAACTTGTCAGCTGAAATTAACTAAAAGAAAAGCACAAAATTGTCAAATTTTGTGCTTATTCTCTTAATTAATCTTTGTGCTTTTTTTTTAAATTAATCTCGGCTGATAGGTTTGAGTGTTGTGAATATAATGTTCTATGTTAAAGGCACTGTTCAGCCAGTTATCATTTAACCGAAATAAATCTAATCTTCTTTTTTTTTTTAGAAGCGAATGAATGCTATTAATAAAATTACTTAACAAAAGAAAAGAAGTAAATCCTTATAGAGTTACAAAATATAGTATAATGTTTACAATTTTGAAAAAAAAAATGGAAAAAAAAAATGACAATAATAATGTCTCTGTCATTTTTACTTTAGGAAATATATAAATTTTAAATAAACTGTAATTTAAAAAAAATGCTTTACCTTTTTTAAGAAATTTTTTTCATGATTGGCAGAACATTTGTTAATTTTTTTAAAATTTAAAGGAAGTTCTATTTAAAACGCACAAAAAAAGATTATTTGTAAGCAAATAAAAAATATAATTTTGGCTAATCTTTTAACAAATGTAGTTTAAATAATGAACTCTTAATAGTTTATATTCAATTATTAGATCAGTTACAGTTATAAAATTTTGGTTAAAATTTTATAAAAATGTATACTTTAACACTATTTTGCTACAATATATAATATAGGTGACGTTAAATAATTTTTGAATGGTCAGGGAAATATAATTTTAAGCCTGTACTTCTAAAAGTATATATCTTTTTTTAAAAAAATTCATATTACTAGTAGCAAAAACAACAGTATCTGAGATCAATTAAAAAATTATTTCCAGAACATTTTTGAAAAAAAACTTTTCCTTAAGAGAATAAAAATAAATAAATACACGAAATATGTCACAGTTGATAAATTTAGAAGATATCATATATATCAAAAGAACACCGAGTTACTCTTTGAAACGATTAAAAATATATATATACACATATTGTGTTTTTTTTTTTTTTGTAATACGTTATGCCGTTACATTTTAATTAATGTAATTAGAAATAATATGTGTTCAAAAAAAAGTTTATCCTCAGAGAACAAATAAATAAGTACACGTCTCTCTTTTGTGAAAGTCTTAGGCAGAGAGCAATAGTGAAAATAGAGATAGTGATGAAGTTGTGATAGGGCGCGCGACAGTAATTCATTTTGAACACTTTATTGTTTATCTTTCTATCTTTATTTTTTTCTTCTGGAGTTAACAATTTACCAGTGGCTATCAATGATGATGTTGATGTTAAGAAATAATGTAAGCTTCCTTTACATTGAGAATCGTTAATGATCAAATATTAATTTTTGAATGAAAAAACATTTTATTATAAAAGAAATAAAATTATTGTTAATTATAAACTGAATTAACTTTGTTTAGACTAATAATTTTAAAATGTTAATGCAGGTGCGTTTTCTATATTTGAAAGTAGAATCGTGTTAGTCATTAAATTTAATACTAAATTAGAATGGAAAAATGTATCCTGCCAATTTTATGACATTCTTTTTTCTTTTAATAATTTTATTTACATTGCATTTTTAATTTTTCCATTCATTATCATTAAATTGTTATGTTCACGTTTTAGTAAGCAACAAATTTAAGTTTATTAAATATTCTGAAATAAATTTATTAAATTTTAATTTCAAAACTCAAACAATTGAATATTTTAATAATTGTAAGTTGTGGTGATTTTGAAATACAGTCAATGTTATAAAAATTATAACTAGCTGCTAACAACAACCAAGTCATCTCAAAAAAGGGTTTTATGCATACAATTTACTACGTGTATAGTCATGTGGCAAATGCTTTTTTGTCTTGCAATAGTTAGAGATATAAATCTGAATAATGAAAAAAAATTAATTTAATTTATTCTTTAATATTTTTGACAATTTTTTAATTTGAAGCAAGAAACTCATTTGTCTCATCCTTGGCGCAGCTCTAGTGCCAAATACGAAATAGTTTTCAGAATTTTTCTAGTCTCTATCACATAAGAGACAGTAAGCTGTTTTCTTTTTATATAAGACAGAAATTTATCATTCCCAAATAGAAAAATTGTTTTCACTTATGAGAGCACACTTTTTATGCAAATTTTAGAGAAACGCTGTTTTCAATCAAACTAAAAGCCTATAACTTAGTTACATCTTTAGAAAGCTTGATGTTTATAAAATTTAAATTGATTTAATAACAAAAAGAGCAAAGAGTAAAAAAAAAAAATATGAGTAATAAAGAAAATATTATTTATCTACATGATTTCTGGTGAAAGAGAGATTAGTAAATAGTAGAAACTTCAGAACAATTTATAAACAAAAAAATATTAATTAAATAAGAAAGAATGGTGAAATTAACTTGTCTACAATATTAATAAAATTAAAACAGAAAGCAACTAAAATAAAGTCGAATCTTTGAAAAAATTACAAAGAACACATATGATATAGTAGAATTAATAATTGCAAAAAAGAGGGATAATTCAGAAAATTCATAAAACAATGATGAAACAATACTAAACTATAGTATAATAAGAATAAAATTTGAACTATAGTTATCCTCTAAAAAATAAAAGCAAGCAAAATATATATATATGGAAGAAAATGATAGATGGATTGAATTCATTAAAATTAAAATTGGACAAATTACCAAAATATATAAAATTTATGGGTATATAAAATTTATGGGTATGTGTGAACTATCCTGATCATCACACTCCAGAGTACAGTGATGATAAAGTAGTAACAATAAAGAAGATTGTCTTTGAAATTTTACAACAATGAAAATGAAATATTAATTATGTCAATATTAGAGAATAAAATATATGCTGAAAAGTTTTTTGTAGCTGCATTGCATAATCTTTGAAATAATATATTTACTTGTGGATTGTAGAAACTTAAGGAAGAAGTGAGATTTTTTTTAAATTATCAGTTTGTAACATATGTGTATACATTTTAAAGATGTTTAAGATCTCCTTTCATTGAATGAGATGGCTATTTGAGATCTATTAATGATTTCTAAATTTTGCAATTGTTTTCACTGATTTATAGTTTTATCTACCTTGATAAATTTATAAAGGCAACTTTTTATTTATATGGTTATTGAAATCTATATGTTTTTAGTTTAGAATATGTGATTTATAATTCTTTTTTTAAAGATTACTTTAAAAAAGCAGTTTGAATGTTGATGACACATCAAACTTACACTTATTGCTATTCAATATTTTTCACTGTTTATGGAATCATATAGTTTGCATTTATGTAGTATTTAATTTGTATCTCAAAAGTACAAAAAACATTTATGAGCCTGATTATGTTATACAATTTTCTATGTAACTTATGTGTTAATTGCTTACAGATATTAAAAAAAAGTTTTTAAAATGAAAGAAAAATGGCAGTGATTAAAAGTGGCTAATAAAAAATAATGTATTTATTTTAATTTTACTTAGAATACAATTGTATTTGCAAGAAATAAGTTTTAAGTAAATAGATAAATTATTTTCAACTAATGGCTATTTAGTGTTGTGATTTAGATAGTCTTATTTTCATTTTTTTTTTCAACTTTACTTTATCTAGTAGTTAGTCGACCAAGCAAAAGACAGTGTAATATGGTTTGATTATTCTGAGTGATTTTAATTCAGTGTAACGTTGAATGTAGTCAGTAAAAGCAAAATCTTAGATAGCAGATAAATAAATTAAATGATCAATGATGCTTATTATTATTTTACTAGAAATAAAAGAAAAAAAACATAAATAGTGATAAGAATTTGAAATCAATATTTTGGTTTAAAAAGTTGATAAGATTATGCAATAATACCAAATTTATTATGCTGCCAGATGAATGATTACAATCATCGATCTTCCAGATGTGTTTATTATATGGATTGTTCACACAGTGTGAATCATAAAATATTTCAAATATATCTTTTTCTACTCTAATTAAGTTATTAATTTGGTCATATAAGTGATAAAACTTAAAACATCAAAATGTATATTTATATAAAAATGAAATGGAACCTGTTATTTTATTATAATACGACTTGAGGTTTACTTTAAAACAATCATCATGGCTTCCACAATATTTTCATTTGGCATTGTTTAATTACACTATTTTAAAATTATACTGCAGTCCAAAAAATTAAAGAGATAGCAATTAATTTGACGAATAGAAAAATGAGAAATAATTATTTTTCTAAAAACAAAAAGATTCATTATTGAATGTTAGAACTTTGGAAGTAACAAACTCGTGGAAAAATACTCTGATATTAGATATTAACCTTATTAATAAAGTTAATATGCACGTGTGTTAAAGCATAATATATATTTCAAGCAGTGATAAATTAAAATAGAACAAAGTACTGTTGAGTCAATATCATGACCAAATAGCATTTAATTATATAATTGTTTAGAATACAGACTTGTTTTCAATTTACAAAGAGATAGAAGATGATTCACAAGTTTTGATAAAACAGAATTTCTAATAATATTACATATAACATTTGCTTTTATCACAAAAACTAATAAATGTCTATCAGAATATGATGTAATCAATTTCTTTTTTCTTTTTTTTCCAGGTAATATTCACAAAGCTTTGGTATTTTTTACTTACAACAGATTGTGTACATTTTTTTTTATTTCATTATGATAACTTTTAAATACCAATTTTTAAGACAAAAAACCTACTAATAAAAGAATACTGTGGAGCAAATATAGCTGAAGAAAGATTGGGATTCATTAAGAAATTTGAGATAAAAAAGTTGTCTTAAGTCAAAATCACATTAATACTACTTTAAATAGTGAGACTAATAGGATGCACAAATTAGCTGGTTCCTTTTGTTTGCGTAAAATAAAGTATTCTGTCAGCAAATATTTAGTAAATATTACGACTGAATTATATAATAATAACTCAAGTTTGGTCATATATTTTTAAAAATAAAACAAATGATTCCATAAAATAGTGTAAAATTGGAATTTTCAATATTAATGTGGAGCCAAAAATATTGAGCTAATATTAACATTGAAAAAATTATATTTTGCAATAAATAAATAAAAACATCAAGTTAAAAATTCAAAGATCGTGACAAAATCTTGGCCACCTCACAGTTATTTGATGAAACATGGAATAAAGTTCTCTTCTGCTGAAATCCTACAATGGCTTACCATGCCACAAGCATCATGCAATTTCAACCAGTTATAGATGTCTATGGTCTCATTTACATCAATGAACAATTCAATTTGTCCAAATGATGTATAATAACCAATGTAAAAAAGTTTTATCTAGTTTAATAAATATTAATTGACAAAAAAACTTCTATTTGTGGAAAAATGCTAATTTAAATGAATTATTATTGTAATATTAAACACATATTTATTAATATATTACAATTAATATAGAAAAAGTGGTAAAAGTAATATTTATAAATTATTATTGTTATTCTCTGCAATTGTTTATTAACTGATCTGCATATTAAATTAAAATCTTTCTGTAATTTATTTTTTCCTATTGCTAGTATACTTTGATTTATTAATGCTTCCAACAGAATATCTTTATTATTGACATGATGATTTAATTAATTCAAAAATTTGTTAGTTATTTCTTTTGTGTTTATCCTCCTGGTATTTAATGTTACTATTTTTTATTACTGCATTATTTTAATTGTGTTAGGGAAATTCCTTTTTTTTTTGATGCTTTGTTGTTGAATTATTTCGATTCGAATCATTAATCAATTGCTTTTTAATTTTAAATAATGCAACAGTTTTTATTTTCTTTTTCTCTGTAGTTTATTATTTATTTGTATTTTTATCTTCTGAGTATGTTCTAAAAAATACCAATTTATTATTTTGGAGTTGTTTGTGCTTTGACTTTTATCAACATTAGGAGCATATTCTGTCTCATTTTGTATTAAAATTGATTTGGTAAATGTTTTTATGAATCGTATTACTTTTGGTTATTTTAGGGTTTTATATATCATATCCAAGTTATTTTGTTCCTTATTATCAATTTTTCCCCAGTTCATATTATCGCAATATTTGATTATAGTGGGCCACAATCTATGTCCAGTTTCTGTTATTATTTAAAATAATATATTATTGACCTTGTATATCACAAAAGATTATTATTTATTTATTGCTATAAACCTAATATTGTTATATTTAAAATATAATTGTTCACCGTCTTTCAAGACTATCATTTTATATAATTTTGTAAGACAGTTGATTACATTGTTTGTTGATTTTAATTAAGTTCCAAAGTATTAAACAGTATCATATATAGTGAATTTGAAGAACATTTTATTTTGTTTTTATTATTTATTAAAATAATTTTCATTAAATGCTAGATATTTGTGCATTTTTTATATATCAATAGATTAGTTTTCTCTTATTATATAGTAAATTTTAAAAATGTTTCTTATCTTTTTTATCATTTTGATTTTATGTTAATTTTCCATATATATATATATATATATATATATAAATGTACATACTAAAAATAATCTGAATTATTTAACTGATTTAAAAGATGTAGCACTTGTGGGATTTCCAAATACAATGCAAGACCAGGTTTTCATTGGTATTCTATCAATCATATTTCTTAGTGAATATTTTTCTTTACTAATATTTAACATGTTTAATGATAAATCACATCTAGCTCTTTTCTTTAAAATCTGTTAATTTACTGAATCTCTTAGATGATCACTTTTAATAATCTTGAATTTGAAGAAATGAGTTTATTCAATCCAATATATGATAATACCATTTATTTATTTTATTAGTACATTGAAACAAAGTTTTATGTAGACAACTCTGATACTTTTATTTTTCAGTCCATGATGTCATTGTTTACCTAATTTTCTTGACAATACTCCATTATTACTTTCAGAATTTTAAATTTCAATTTTGAAGATTTACATCTTTTTCTCTTTATCTTTTTGCAAGCATTTAATTATTGTTGCATTTATGGTTAATTTCTTCCATCTATCCCTTTTTTTTCAATGAATGAGTTGATCACACTTCATAATACATTATAAATACTTTGCATTTCTTTTATTCAAAAATTCTGATATTTTTGATTTTGTGTTTTCTAATTTTAAAGTTTATTTATCTTGTTTTTATGAAGATTTTTGTAATATATTTTCCATAAGTTCATTACCAGCATCAACTTTATTTTTTATTACCATAACCATTTTTTTCATCAGATGAAGCTAAGTTTTTCCATAATGTTGTTTTCTTGTAGTCAGAATTGCATCTTTATCATAGTTACTTTATAACAAAAAATGCTTTTCTTAATCACTTACAAACTTTCAAATTTTTACTTCAATTTTATTTTTTACATCTTTACTATTTATTTTTACTTTAATTTTTTTCACACTATTTAATGATTTTAATCGAATTTCTTCCACTCTCTTTTCAAGGTTATTTTAGCTTATTTTTAAGCACAAAAACAGAAATCTGTGGGAACTCTAATTTTAAATTTTGCATAAAATAAAAGCTGATACTACTTTTTATTAAATATTATTTTTTATAAAAAATATCTCATTCAGAATATATTATAAATATTTAATTTTCACCACAATCATATCCTTTCTCTTTAAATTAAAAATATTTTTATGATATTACATTTTACTTTTTTTTTTGGATCTTGGACTCATCAAATAAATTATTTTAATTTTACACAATTGATTTTAAGTTAAAAATATGCATATACTAAACAGTTTAATAAGATTATATAATTTAATATATCCAACACACAGTTCTTCTTTTCAAAATAGTTCATATATATCTAATATAGAAATAAAACAAACTAACTCCTTTTTAAAACTTGATTTATTATGACTATAATCATGAAAAAGGAATCCAACGTTTCGACTATTTTTTATAGTCTTTTTCAAGGCACACTAAAATAAAATATATATACACAATAAATATCACATATTCCAAAAAAAAAAAAAAAATTGAATTAATTAAAAATTACAAAATATAAAATATATCCATAACCAAAATTTTCCATAAGATTATGTATTTAGTAAAGCATTTCAAAGTAAATACTTTATCTAAGTCTATATATTTTTCCAATCCAACTATTATTTTATAATAAAAGACAATTTAATGAGCTTTTTAATAATAATTTACCATTTAATAAAATACCTAAATACTTATACTTGTCCACTTCTTCAATATAAATATCTTCCATTTTCCATTTTTCAGTTTTATTTTTTCCATTAATAACAAGAATTTTAGATTTTTTCTTCTTGAAATTTAATTTTTAGATTTCTTCTTGTTGCTTCACACTTCTTAAATAATAATACCATATCTTTTCATTTTTTGCAAAAAAAAAAAGGCACATCATTTGTAAAAAAAAATACAATAACATTATATACGTTTTAGATTACAACAATAGGTTCCCATCTTTATTCTAATATTTCTTTCTCAACTTTCAATTACCTTAAAAACAAAATAAATAATGAAAATTAATAATTGAAAATCTCTGTTTCAATCTAATTTCACATTTAACTTTGTTTAATTTTATACTCTTCAATTAGTATTGACAAAATTATCCTTTAAAGACTTTTAAACAGATTTGAGAAGTCTAAGGATATCTCATATTTTAAATATTTTTTCCCAATCTATTTCTATTCATTGTATCATCAATCTTCTTTTTTATTTAAAAATCCAACAAATATTTTTTTCCCATAAAACATTTTAATTAATTGAAATAAAATAATTAAATTATCTCCTATCCTTTTTTGTGAAAAAAAAAATTATTTTCAATCTGTCTAACTATCAATAAATGTATAAGTAAGTAATTTATAAAATATGAAGTTAATTTCATTGTTCTATAAAAATTAATAATCCAATTTTCTCCCATATATATATTATAACAATATCCCTATTCATAAGCCTATCATCATCATCATCAACCATTATCAATCTACTGCAGGATGAAGGTCTCTCCAAGTTTAATCCATCTTTTCTGATTTTTAGCTTCTTTTCCCCAAATCACCCCTGCACACTTTCTTATTTCATCCTTCCATCTCACATGTGGTCTCTTTCTGGGTATTTTACAATCTCTTGGAATCCAGTTTAAAATTTCAATTGTCCATCTATTATCATCTCTTCTAGCAATATGTCCAGCCCAACTCCACTTCAGACTTTTAATTTTTTCAGTGAAATCAGTAACACCTGTTTGTTCTCTTACCCATACATTGCATTTTCGATCTCTTCTTGTTACTCCCAACATGCATCTCTCCATACTTCTTTGAGTGGTTTGAAGTCTCTGTATTGCTCTTCTATTAAGTGTCCAAGTCTCAGATTCATAAGTAAGAACTGGTAAAACACATTTATTAAAAACCTTCCTTTTCAAACACATAGGCATATTTCCTTTTAGTATAAAGTTATTTCTACCAAAAGCACTCCAATCAAGTTTAATTCTATGATTAATTTCATCCAATATGTTTCCATCTGTATTAATAATCTGACCAAGGTATTTGTAACTGTTAACTTCTTTTAATTCATCATAATCAATCTTTATTTTCATATTTTGAGAAAATCTATTAAACATTACTTTAGTCTTTTTAACATTTATCTTTAGTCCTACTTTCCGACTTTCATCTGATAACTCCTGCAACATTTCCTGTAGCTCTAAAGCATTATTTGCAAAAACAACTACATCATCTGCAAAATTTAAATGACTTAAATAATCTCCATTTACTTTCACTCTTTTAGCTTCCATTTTAATCCACAAAATACTTCTTGCAGCACTACTGTAAAAAGTTTTGGAGATGTGGAGTCACCCTGTCTTACACCCTTCTCAATGTTGACTTTCCTACTATCATTATGTAATCTAATTGTTGCTGTTGCATTTTTATAAATATTCTTTAAAATATGATAATATGATAATACCTTGATGATCCAATGCTTTAATCACTGAAGAAATGTTTATAGAATCAAATGCCTTTTCATAATCTACAAATCCTAAGCATAATGGCAACTCATATTCATTTGTCCTTTCTATAACTTCTCTCAATACCTGAATATGATCTACTGTACTAAAATCACTTTTAAATCCAGCTTGTTTTCTTGGTTGGTGGAAATCCAGTGTTCTCTGCAGACGAGTTGTAATTATCTTAGTAAAGATTTTGTATAAAACTGATAAAAGACGGAGAAGTCTGTAATTTCTAATATCTACTTTAACACATTTTTAAAATATTAATATTAATACTGCATTTTCCCAATCAACTGGTACATCTTTATCATTTAGACATTTGGAATATAACTTTGCTAAAAAAAATTATATTTCTTCACCTGCTTTTTTTAATTTATCAATTATAATTCCATCATTACCTGGAGCCTTTCCTTTCTTCATAAATTTAATTGCATGTCTCACTTCCTCATTCAAAATTTTGGGCAATTCAGAAGATATAATAGGTATATGAGGCACTTCTTGTTATTACTATATAATTATTGATAGAAGTCTTCTACACATTTCATGATGTCATCTGTCTTTTTAGTAATAATGCCATCTTTCTTTCTTATTGCAGATATAAATTTTCCATCAATACCAAAATGTTGTTTTACACTCTTTAGACTTTTATTCTCTTCTACAGATTTTCTTGCTAGTTCACAATTATAGTTACTTATATTATTTTCAACTCTTTTCCACACCATTTTACAAAATTCGAGATATTCGATCTTTTTTAATGCATCATTGTTGTATATCCTCATATTCCTTCTTTTCTTCATAAATTCTTTAGTCTCAGTAGAAATTTTATTGGTCAATTGCTGCTTTTTTCTACCAGCTATCTTTGTTGCAGTTTTTAAAAGTGTATCAGTTATTTGCCTATTAATTTCATTCAAATCTGAATCGTGTTCACAATCTAATACTTGAAACCAACTTGTAAGTTCTAATTTAAATTCATTAGAAAGTTTCTGAAGATTAGGAATATCAACTGTAATATTGTTTTTCTTAATAATTTTTGTCTCTCTAGTTTTAAATTAACATGTATTTTACAGCTTACTAATCGATGATCACTTCATGTGTTAAATTTATTAAGAACATTATAATCTTGAAATATGTATTTTCTGCTAGTCAAAATATAATCCAATTCTGCTGTACCTTCATTTGGATGTTTCCATGTCCATTTTCTTTTAACATTTTTTTCAAAAAAAGAATTCATAATATAAAGTTTTTCTTTTTCTGCAAACTCCACAAATCTATGTCCTCTCTCATTTCTATTACCATAACCACAATCACCTACAGCATTTTCGTCTTTCATTTGTTTACCAATTCTAGCATTAAAGTCTCCCATAACCATTTTAAAATGTTATTTACTCTGATCAAAAGCCTTTTCTACATCCATATAAACATCTTCTACTACTTCATCACTATGAGAACTTGTTGGGGCATAAACCTGAATTATCTGCATTTGGTATCTGCTATTAAGTTGTATAACTAATCTTGCCACTCTGTCCGATACACCATCAATCTCCACAATGTTATTCTTCCATTTTTTATTTATAATGAATCTTACTCCACTTATATTTCCAATATTTGTGCGTTTATAGTAGAGTACATGTCCACTTTTTATATCAATTGTTTCTTCATCTTTTCTTTTAACTTCACAGAGTCCAATAATGTCTCATTTAACATAAGATAGTTCTTCTACCTCTTGCATTCTTCCTTCACTTGAAAGTGATCTGCAGTTGTAAGTACCTAAATAAAAAGTTGTCATCAAATGGCAGTCTGAGTTTGAAATCAGGGGATTCTTAGCACCTGCCACCTTCGGCCACCAACTGCTGCCTTGGTTGGTGACTTTACAGACTCTGGGAATAAGGGCCATGATTTATTTTTGTCTGTCTTAATTGTATATATTGGATAAATATTTTTAATCTCGGAGATAAAAAGCCAATAAACTCACCACTCTGGTTAATGTGTGTTGTTGAGCAGCCCATCCATGTTCGTATACTATATGAGTAATCACATAGTAATAACAGCTGCAATGACAAGAATGCATGGAGTTGACATTAGGAATTTGCCCTGCTCTGTTCCTTTAAGACCTCCAAGAGGAATCAAAGGGTCTCCTTTCAGTTAATAGCAAACTCCTTTCTGCAGCCCATAAGCCTATACATTAATATTAAAATAAAATAAAATTTACATTCGTTATCTACTTTATGCAAAACCATTTATTCATTATTTATTTATTTATATTCTATTCATGTGTGGATTAATTATATAAGATTTAGATTTTTGTATTTCACTTCAGAATCTTTATTCTCAAAACATCCTGAATTATAAATAAATATTTAAAAAAAAAAGCTTGATATAATTTAGATTTTAATTAATATAAGTTAAGTTATAATAGTTGTGTATGTGAATTTAACTGAAATTATTAATTAAGATTTAATGACTAAAAGCCCATTATATTTGATTTTATAACAATCAAATGATTTATATTTTTATTAATATCTCGAAATTTGAAAACATTAACTTTAAATATGTGTATAGCTATATCAAAATTTATATAAAAACATGATTAGATAATATACTCTAGAACTCCTATAAAGATGTTATGTGAAATTATGAAATAAAAAATAATATTAAAAAGAATGATATAGAATCAAAATTTCTCACTTGCAACTTGAACCAGCAATTGTTAACACCAGATGTAATTTCTTTAAAAATGTACAGTTTGCATTTGAATAACAGGACACATTGCAAAAATCTAGGCAGAAAAGAATTAAATGCTTTGACCTTTCCAATTTCTACCAATGAATTTGATGATCTGGTTTTACATGCATTTAGAAGATTGGGCATTGTTATTTTAAGAGAATCCTATTTATCAACTCTATTTCAAAATTTTGACCATGAATAATATTTTGTGAAATTCTTTCTCTAAGAAACTGCAAGATAAGAACTTTATGCCATTATAAGATCAATTATTTTATTATTGCTATACCAGAATTCCTTGAGAAAAATTGTTTATGATTTCTATGAATCAAATGGAAATTTTTAGAAAATTACATCATCTTACAAAATATAAAGACAATTAACATAGGGTGAAAAAACAACCACCTGGAGCCAAGTTTTGCTAATCACAGAATTTTGAATAAAGAACTTCTTTTACACAACACACTTTTAAAGAGAAATTTTTCAAAATTTAGTAAACCTTGAAGTATTATTATTATTTTTTCTTATTAAGCATATATATATATTTCTTTGTTCTAAAACTTTCAAGATAATATGTTTACTGGCCACATAAAACAACTTTAATAATATTACTTCTATTGACACATCTATGTGCACATACATTATAGTGCATGAGTGTATGAATGATTAGACAGCTATCACATATTATATTAATGTTTCCATTGATTGAGAAAAAACAAAATAGTCTGACAACTGTATATAATTTAAGTACTGTGAAATTATATCCTTCATTTGTTTCATTCACCCCAAAGATTTTATTTTTGAATTATATGGAAAGCTTTTATGTAGGAATATTTGTTCATAAAATGATTTATAGCAGCTCCCTAAGTTAAAATTTATGAAATAATTGTAGCCAGTAAATTATTACTGGCATTTGTTCATTATTGTATATCAATGATGTAAATAAAAGTTGGATAGTTTTTCATTTTATAAATTCATAGTAGTTATTTTATACATTCATTCATATCACATACATTTATAGTCACATTAATATTACTGTTATTATTAATTCCCTGAGATCATTATTTCTTTTCATCTTCAAGTATAATTGGTGTTAATAAAATGCCGTTTAATTTTAAATATACATTACTGCAAAACCTTGTTTTCAATTAATATTTATAAATAATTTTACTGACTTTATAAACAGTCTCTTCATTTAATAAAATTCAGATAGAATTTTAAGTGAGTCTCAACACATAAGTTCATACTACTACAACTTAACATGTAAAGTTAAAGGCTACTTGTTTAATCCATTCATACTATTACAATATATGTAATGCTAAATAATATTTTAATATTGAATAAATATAATGTCTGTAAAATTTACTAAATTTATTTTAAATAATAATTGAACTGATCTCTAGTTGTCATGTTTAATAACTTTTTACTGTAAGAAAATGAACCATTTCTTAATGAAATTTACATCTATTAATTTAGAGTTATATAGAACAATAACAGACAGAAAGCAAACTTAAAACAGCCTATATATTTGAGCATAAATTGATTTTTAAATAAATGATTTTAAGTTTATAGAGCAGACATATTTCACTCATTTCTAAAACTATATAATAACTATCATATATGTAATATTTATATATATTATAATCTAACTCATATATTTTTATTTTCATTCATCTGAAATCTTATTATCAATTATAATTTTATTAAAACTTTTTCTTAAACTAAGTCTTGCATATATTTCCATACCTACTACCATTACCTGATATATTGGCTATACTCAATTTTCCCTCTTTCAATATGCCTATTGTTCTATATTTTTCTATATTCATCACTCTATAGACATTCTCATAAATTAAGCTTTTTTGAATCATATTCACTTAATAACTCTCCTTCACACAAACTTTTTATTACAAAATCAGTAAGTAGTTTTTCAAGTTCTTCATTATTCTTTTCCTTGTTTTCCTTTATATTTAATAGACTAATATCCATTTCTGCCTTATTTCTTTCTTTACATTTTTCTAACATTATTGCATGACTCTTTTTTCACACTGTTAAGTTCTACCATTTATTCTTTATTAATTTTGCTTCATTTCTGTCTTAATTTTATTCTAATTATTTTTTGAAGTAGCTGTCTTGTCTAACCATTAACTTATCTTTTTATGCTTGTTTTTAATAATTGTTTTTGTAATTTCTACATGTATTTCTCTGTTTTTCTTGCATTTTTTAATGTTTTTCCTCTATTTTTTCTTATTAATCCTATTGTTCCAAATAAAATCCATGCCCACTCTTCATAACTTTTAATGTTATCATATTTTGTAATTGCTTTAAAAATACTGTTATACTTATTCTATTTAACTTCATCACTTATTTCCCATCCATTCATGTCAATTTTTCTATAAATATCATTATTTAACCTTTTAAATACCATTAGTTCTACCAACCTAATGATCAATACTTCATAGTTTTTCATCACTGTGAAAAAAAAAAAAAAAAAAATCTTTTTTAATTACTCTTTTGTCTATCAATAAATAATTAATACTATAATTTAGATTCTTCTTGATGACATAAATTTCTCATCATATACTTTATTCAAATTCTCAATACCCCTTTGTCATACATCCTCTTGAATAATATTTGATTCATAGTGCCTACTGCAGATATTTCATTAGAATGATCATTTATATCATGCACAATTAATATTTTATAATTTATTTTTTCTAAACTCATTTACATATCAATAGAAACATTTCCAAGTATTATCATTCCTTTGTTTACATCCATTTCATTTACAGTAACTAAATAGGCTATATCACACATATACTTTTTTATATTCAATTTCAATCTAATCCATACATATTCTTTACAATTTCTTTTTGTTCTTCTTAATAATATTCTCTATTCTCTCTCCTTATTTATATTTTTACCTCATTATGCATTTGTTTCATATTAACACTTGACATTTTTTTTTTATTTCCAAGCCTCCTCTAAAAATTCTTTTCAATTCTTACATTCTACATCATTCTATATTCAACCACAGTATCTTTTATCTTATTTACATCCCTTAAAATAAACATATGTCTTTTTTTATGTCTACCCATTCCTTTAAAATAAAACATTATTTCTAATGAACATGGTTCTCATATCTAAAATATTCATGTTAGCATGCTTATGTAAGCATTTTATCCTTAAATTATATTTTTGTTTATTAATGTTTTTACAAATAGTGGAAACATAATATTAAAATTATAAACTGAAGAAATAAATATAACTAAGCAATTATCAACATTAAACTTTGTTCCACAACCTTATTTTTTCTTTCAAACGTTTTGCAATATCATTTGTCAACTATTAGTATTTTTTTTCCTAACGCCTTAAAAATATCTAAAATAAGATTTCCTCACTGATACACTCTTACATTCATCTCTTTATTTTTCCACAACTCCGTACCTAATAATATATTATCCCTATTTTTAATTTATTTACATATTTCATTTTCTTAGATCTTTATCAACTTTTTCACATCCTTCAAATTATATCTTGTATTAACAATTCCATCTGATAAAATGTATCCAGTAGATTGTAATTCACCAATATATTTGATATCAGAATTTAAAGTTAATTCCTCACCATAGCACATTCCTTAAATGATATAACCTCACAGTTAAAACTGAAAAGT
This sequence comes from Epiperipatus broadwayi, assembly GCA_028023455.1. NCBI lineage: Eukaryota > Metazoa > Onychophora > Udeonychophora > Euonychophora > Peripatidae > Epiperipatus > Epiperipatus broadwayi. The sequence goes on from JAQFVV010006199.1 coordinate 12,166,609, forward strand.
AAAATAGTTGTTATAATCAAATATTCATCCAATTCATATTTCACAGATTTGAAATTTTTTATGAATTTCATTCAACATGTCATTTTGAAATATTATTAATTTTAAAACTTTTATTATATATGTCATATGTATAATATTAGTTTATAATCATAATATCATCCATGTACTTAAACAAAACTACTTTTATATGTACTAAATAAACAAATTATGTGAAATTATTTAATGAATGAAATACTTTTAATTGCAAAAAACAAAACCTGATTGTTTTTCTGCATTTTTGTATAGCCCAAACTAACTAAAATATCCTCCACTTGATTTCTCAAATAAACTTTTTTTCTTCTGGTCTAATGGTAATGTCTTGTTTATTATCATTTTCTACTAACAGTGGAATCATGGCATTAGAATTATAAACAAAAGGAACAAGTATATTTTGAGAATTATATATATTAAGCTTATATTGAATAAACTCTTGAATTTTATCAAATTCCATACTACAATTGCCACACATACCACTTTTTCATTATATATATATATTGCTGGCTATTTTATATATTTGTTAACAATCATATTAATTAGCAAAACTTTTAATTTTTTTTTTAATAAAAGCACTTTTGTCAATGTCAGCATCAAATAAATACTGCAAATAAATTTTCATGTTTCACTTCAAAAATACTAAATACTTGAATATAAGTTGATACTGAAAAAAAAAAAATAGAACTCAAGAGACAAGTTTTTAATAATCAATAAATATGTGCTTTTGCAAATATTAAAACTTAAATGGATATCTTGAATTAAAAATTGCCCATAATATTGTTCTGCTATATAAATGTACATTTTAAATCAATCTAATTTAAAAGTATCACTATATAAGTGAAATATTTAAGATCTTTTGATATTACTGTGCCTTGTATTTACATTATTTAATATTTAATTTATTCTTTCTTATGCTTATCTTTTTTTTTTCTGTAAAATTTTGCTTTTTTTATATTTTCATTTTCAACAATCATACTAATCATTTTATTACAGTGAAATTGTTTTTTGTTTATTTATTATTATTAGTGATTTTTTTTTACAATTTTCCCATAAAATTAACTACTATAACTTATAATCTCCAATTATTATTTCTTATATTTTTGCATGCCACCACTCATCATAAAGAAGTACATTTTGAACTGTAATTTAAATGCCTTTACTTAATAATGTCTAAAACTATTAAACAACATCAATCAAAATTGACTCCCTAAAAATACAATAAAAATTAATATGATTTTTGAATTTATTATTCTTAACTATCATATATATCATAAATACATAAAACTATTAAATAAATTTAGTAAAATGAACAACATCTGTACATAAAATAAACAAACAAAGAACTAAAAATGCTATTTATATATTCTCAGGCTGCTAAAAAACAAATTGATTAAAAATTCTTTCGGAAGATTACGATTTTGTATAATTTAGGTTGGTTATTAGATTATCTCGACAAACTTTTTTAATAATGCTATAATGTTGAAAAATGTATAAAATTTCTTAAAAAATAATAATTAATTATATTATGTCAAATAAACATGGTTAATGAATAAAATATTGATTTAATATATAATTAAAGAAGTAACTAAGTTTTAATATTTCAAATAATGAATATTTGTTCAAATTTTAATACTAAAAATAAAGACTAAAGTTAAATAATAGATATAAAATATCTTTATATCTAAATTACGATTTTTCTTTAACTAGATTGAGATACTTATATAAAGATACTTTAAACTTTTGTCTTCTAAACAAAATAAGATATTTTTTGATGACCATTGATAGTCTGTTTTAGCAGTAGGAAACTTATAAACACAATGTCTTTATCTTAAGTGCTTGCTTTTATAGTACTTACACTCTAAGTGATATAGAAATTTATTCAGGTTTAAATAGTTGACACTGATAAATTTTTAATACTGTATATTATTAAATAAAATTCATTTTCTTATTTTATTCAAAAAAGAAAAAAAAGAAAAGGACAAAGTATAAATATTTTAAAAATTAGTAATGAATTTTTTTTAGCGCTAATGGTTTTCATTCCTGATTTTAACTCCGTTCTCAGCGAACATATATATATACGGTTAGACAGACACACAGACAGACAGACAATTTAATAGATAGATAGATAGATAGATAGATATTATATGGATACAAAAAAAAGCAAATAATAATAATAATAATAATAAAAATAATAATATATATACACACACATGCATAAAAAACATTATTAGTTTAAAAAAACAAAATTGCAATTTAAAAGATTTTTTTCATAAACTCTAGACAAGCCATGATCAAGATGTTTAAAACTGGAAGAAAAAAGAAACAAGCAGACTTTCATTTTTAGGAATTGCTACAATTTACTAATTTGAAAAATATAAACCATAAAAATTATTTGAAATTGAAAAAAAAAACATTTTTGTATCGCAGATTAATCCAAAAAGTTGATTTAATTAATATTATCATTATTAATAATAACATTGAAGCTATGATGCAATACACAATTTCCATTATGTGCTATATTAAAAAACTGTTAGCAAACAAATAAAAATATAAATAACCAAAGAAAAAAACCCAAAATTTGCAAATTCAATACATTTGCCCAGTTATTTTTTGTTTCTTAGTACATATGCAATCACATTGTTTTAAGAAAAAATCTATAAATATAATTAAAATTATGCCAGCAACTGTTTTTCCATCTTGAGAGGTGGTCATTAATATTTTTTTTTAGTTTATGTTGAAAGCCCATACATTTTCCTGAATTTGATGTGCAATATTTTGCATAATAAAATATTTTCTAAGAATACTATTAAAAGTTTTAGAAAATTGTAGAATATGCTTAAAATTAATACTGATTTAAAATCAGCAAACAATTAGAAAATATGTAGTTTCTTGATAATAATAGTAATCTATTATAGTTTTTTTTTTTTTTAAAAAAGGTATTGAAAAAAAATTGTCCATAAGTGGTTAATTAAAACAGGCAAAACTCACTATATGGATTGCCACTCACAGCAGGCTAGAGTAATCACTGGATGCCAGAAGGCTTGTGAATAAAATCCCAATCTCATCCAATATTCCCAGACTAGTTTTGGCTTGTGGCCTTTGTCATGCATGTAGATCTTAAGATCTAATCCAAGACTTCTCACTGATGAAGGCCACAAGCCAGAAACTACTCTGGAGATATTGGATGAGTAGGCACTAGATGGGGATTTTATGCTCAAGCCTTTTGGCATCCATTGATTACTCTAGATTGCTGTGAGTGGCAATATGTATAGTGAGTTTTACCTGTTTTAATAACAGTTGTAAGCAAGCATAAGAAGTGGTGATCATGTGATGCTTATTGGCATTAGTATTTAATTGCAATAAAAGTCAGTCATATCACTGTTTACTTCATTTAAAAATAAAAATATGGTACAGTATGCTTTTTTCTTATTTTTTCAATAAATGAAAAAGATATATAAATATGTCCTCTTAATTTATTATTGATAAGTATATTATTGTTATGCTTATAGTATAATTGATATATATATATATATATAATGCATCTGTATTACATTTAAGTGGTTGTGGAAAAGTTAAGTTGATGCAGATTTGTCTTATTTGTCTGTAAGACAGTTGTTGATGTTCATTTAGTGATTTTCTGATTTATTTGCTCATTGATACTCCAGTTCATAGTATAGTCAGCACAGCATATTTGATTCATGGTCATATAGGTTTCCATTTTGATCAGATTGATTTAGTACTTATAGTGCAGCATATATGTGTGTGCATGTATGTTTGTGCCATCTTACAACTTTATTTTTTATTCATGTATTTAACTAAAATACCAAATACTATATTTTACAGTAACATATTTAAATTTACAATAAATATCTCTGATAACCAATTCAAATACATTTTGAGCGATTGATGAATAAATGGATCAGTGAATAAAAAACAGACCAAATATACTATCAGTTATTTTATTTGCTAAATAATTATTTTTTTTGTCACTCTAGAAATGCAGAATATTTTTATTGATTCAATTAATTAATATTATTTAGAAGACAAATTGATTTTTTAGTTCTTTTTCAAGAGAGAAAAAGGTTATTCAATATTTTCAGCTAATTATCTCAGTGATGAAGGAGGGATTGACCTTTCATGAAGTTGACCTTTGGAAAAAAGTAACCTTTTGTTGGTGGAAGAAGTGGATGTCTAAGTAATAGTCTAATAAAAGGGGATAATATGCAAGAAAGTCTGCTTTATTACAATTCTCTCTCTCTCTCCCCCCCCCCCCCCCCCCCCCCCCCCCCTCTCTCTCCCCCCCCCCCCCCCCCCCCCCCCCCCCCCCCCCCCCCCCCTCTCTCTCTCTCTCTCTCTCTCTCTCTCTCTCTCTCTCTCTCTCTCTCTCTCTCTATATATATATATATATATATATATATATATATATATATATATATATATATATATATATATATATATATATATATATATATATATATATATAAGTGGTTTTCTTCCAGAATCAAATGGTTAACATTAAATTAAAATTCAGAAGTATAATTTTTTTTAGTTATTAATTTTCTTATATGAAACAAGTTTAAGAAAATTTTTTTGGAGAGTAAACAAGAGGATGGAAATCTAATCAACTTTAAACAAGGTATGTCCCCTACATTTCCAATTAACTAACTTGGATTTTAAAATCATTTGAAATGCATATGTGCATCTATCTTTCAAATTTAATTTGCCTAATCTTTAAATGTCTAATTTTAAAGAAAAATTGAAGTGTATGAATTTTGCTATCTTATGGGAAAAATTATGCTGAACTTTTTAATTAAACATTTCATAGACTCTATATTAAAAATTTCTTCTGGCTATAAAAAAGTAAAGATCAAATGGAAGGATGTGTGTATCTAATTTAGTATAACATGCTTTATTATTATTGTTGAACAAGAAATATACATAACCATTTGTGTCTCTAGGATAAAGGAGTGGAATGTATGACTTATATAATTGTTGGATGACTAACCTATATTTAATGTGCATATTATGGAAATGTGAGTAGAAGAGCATGAATATTAATGTGAACCATTTTTTATTATTCTTATTTGTATTTAATATTATTAAAATATATTGTCATTTAAGAAATTATATAGACTTAATTGAACATTAGGAATTAAGCAACTATGTGCCTAATGGATAATAATTTACCACAAGTGCCTTGATAAGTGTAATTATAATTGGTGTTAGTTGGTGGAAAAACTAATGTTTTCTCTCTTAAAATTTGCAAGATTGATTTCTGAGTTATAATCTGCAAAACCACCAATTAATTAAATAGTAAAATATAACTAAAATCTGTAGAAGCACATGTTAATTTGTCATTATTTAAAAGAAAATATATTGACTTTGCATGCTATAATGTCAGTAACTTCAATTAGCTATTAAAACACTCATCAATTGAATCCTGCTATAATTTGTCTATATTTCTACTAACAGCTATTCATTTATAATTATTATCATTATTTTCATACATGTCCAAGAGGCATTATTTACAGACTGTGCAAATGAACTTTTATTTTTTCAACTAAAGAAGATTTAATTATTTCTTTTCTTGTTATTATAGTAGATAGGTAGATCAAGTTATTTGTCTTAATATTTTTATTTTTATTATTTTCTTTTGCTTCAAGATTATCTCAGATATGTATAATTTGAAGAATATTATACTGGGTAATTAATCATTATTTTGATATAATTTTTTGTTGTATACATGTATTCTATATGTGTATGTTAGTAGTAGAAATTTTCATTTGCTATTATGAAGCTAACAGCTAATTTAAGAAGGGGTAAATGCATAAAAAGTGTTATCTTATCTTTGCATTATCAGAGGATGAGGTCTATTTAATAGTGATTATAATATTTCAAAATTTGAAACATTTATAGCTCATTATAAATTACAATTTTATTTCAATTTATTAATTAATAGTAAATGCATAAAACTATTATTTTATCTTTGTGTTATTAGATATAATGAAGTTTGTATAATAGTAATAATTATTATAATTGAGATTTAAAACATTTATAATTTATCATGAATTAGATATTTATTTTTGATTTATTAGTTAATATTGTTATAATCTCCACATATTGTATATGATTTGAAATTATTTTATGCATTGTTTTGCATGTGTGCCTGTTTGCAATTTATTTATATAATTGTTAAATTTAAATTCGATTGACTTGTATTCTTCCAATCAGTTTGGATAATGTGATATGCCAAGAGAAGTGGAAGAATCAGGAATTTATCTAAGAGTGAATTTTTTTTTTTAATGTTTAGAATTAAATGTGTTAAGTTGCGATGAAGAAAGAAGACGTTTATGATATATATTATATTGTCAGGAATTGAGAAAACTCTCCCTTAGTTTATTTAAATCCTTGTCATGAGTGGATTATATTTCCTAGATTAAGCATTTGTGTATTATGATAATTATGTTGTATGAAGTGGAGCAATGTACTTCCCTTGTTTTTTTGGTGATGAGACTAGGTCCACACCAATATTAAACCTCTGAGTAAGGTTAGGGAGTCACTATATTATGTTGTTTAGATTATTAGAGTTAAGAAAGTCTTCTGCCCCTCATGTATCCATTTTGGAATGTTTTCCCATCATATATTCATAGCTATGTGTAATGTAGTTTGATAATAAAAATAAAAGGTAGGATTGATTTTTTTTATAGAACATCTAAGTAGAAGTAGTACTAAAATTGTTATTTGGTCTATGGCATCAGCCGCCTGATGGTGTTGATGCTAATCAAAAACACATTAATATAAGGTTCCCAGGCTAGCAATTCTCTATTAATATTGACTTTTTTTTTGTTTACAAATTTTACTTTCTTTCATTTCTAAATTATTTTTTCCAAATAATATTTTTGACAATGGGATAATAATAGTTGTTTTTTAATTTTTATTGACAAGAGGGTCTTTTTTGATGTATGTTCAAATATTAATTTGGGTTTTTTAAATAGTATTACTGTTTTTTAAAATTTGATTGACAAAATTCAAGGGAGAATGTTTTTTTTTATGTATTTTTAAATAATAATTTATGTTACTTTTACTGGTTTACATTTCATTGACAATAATTAGTGGGAGGGGTGTTTTTGTATATGTTTAAATAATAATTTACATTACTTTTATTTTACATTTGATTGCCAACAACAATTATTGGGAGAAGGGTTTTTTTTTGTGTGTATGTTTAAATAAAAATTTAAGTTACTTTTATTATACATTTGATTGACAACAAATTTTACTTTCTTTCGTTTATAAATTATTTTTCCCAAATAATATTTTTGACAATGGGACAATAATAGTTGTTTATTAATTTTTTTGGACTAGAGTCTTTTTTGGTGTACATTCAAATAGTAATTTCAGTTATGTTTAAATAATAATTTATCTTACTTTTTATTGGTTTACATTTGATTGACAATAATTAGTGGGAGGGGTGTTTTTGTCTATGTTTAAATAATAATTTACATTACTTTTATTTTACATTTGATTGCCGACAACAATTATTGGGAGAAGGGGTTTTTTTGTGTATGTTTTTAAATAAAAATTTAAGTTACTTTTATTTTACATTTGATTGACAACAAATTTTACTTTCTTTCATTTATAAATTATTTGGTTTTCCCAAATAATATTTTTGACAATGTGACAATAATAGTTGCTTTTTAATTTTTATTAACAAGAGGGTCTTTTTTGGTGTATGTTCAAATAGTAATTTGGGTTATGTTTAAATAATAATTTACATTACTTTTATTGTTTTACATTTGATTGTCAATAATTAGTAGGAGTGGTGTTTTTGTGTATGTTTAAATATTAATTTACATTATTTTTATTTTACATTTGATTGACAATTATTGGGAGAAGGGGTGTACATTTAAATAAAAATTTAAGTTACTTTTATTTTACATTTGACAAAGGCCATTTGCAATCCCTCAAACAATCTGCCCTTTATGAAGTGAACATTTCTGTCGGCAAGACCAAGACTTACAAATGAAAGTCCAAAGATGTTTATGAACCTCAAGTCACATATATTTGCCACACAAGCATCTCTTTTCTTTCAGCATGATGTTTTTCTGCTGTAGAAATGTTACAGCGCTGGCTTTTGTGTCTGGCAATTGCCATATTTTCAAGTTTTCTGTGTTCTAATTAGCCATATTCTTGGTCTCAGAAAATTACTCACTAAAACATGACTTAAAGTGTAATCTTCAAAAAAAATTGTGCTACCCCACCCTAATAGAGAATTTAGGAGGCTTACAGCTTTATGAGGAACAATCACTACACTGTTAAAGGGTAACAGTACATTAATTCGTATGAAAAAAAGGCCCCAATCAAAATTAAAATAATTTTGATACCCTTGTACGATACTGTTACACAAAATACATAACACAGCATTAGCCGCCAGGTGAGTTAACACTCTTTCTAGGTTTTATCATAGAAAACAGGCTTAACTCTGAGTTAATACTCTTTCTAGGATTTATTGTAGAAAGAAGCCTTAAATGCTTGGGTGTGCCTGCAGAAATGGCATATTTCTAAAAATTAATCTAGAAATAGTGTCATACCGCAGCTGTCATGCTAGATCAGAACACAACCACATTTTATCTCTTTATTTTATAAGCAAGCAGATGGGATGTAGCTGTGTTAATTATATTATAACAAGTGGCATAATATACTGGAATGCACAAAATACTATTGATTCTGAAGGTATAGAAGAAATTTATCACTGGATTTGTAATTCTTGGTAAACATTTCAAGTCATATCATAGTAATTTATTTTAAATTTTAAATCATCAAATCTTCAGAATAATTCATCCTTATTTTGAACGAATAAACAAATATAAAAGAAAGTGTAGCTAATTAATAAAATTGTTTAATTGATTTATGAAGAGTAGAGTGACCTCTAACTCATATGTTTAGATCCCTATTGCATTATTTAATGTTTAATTACCCCAGTGTTAGTTTGGTTGACAGAATGTTAAAATTAGTTAATAGCATTGGTGTATCTTAAGCAAGAATACAAAGAAGTTTAATTTTATGTTTAATTATTCTAGTGTTAGTGTTGATAAATGTTTAATAAAGCATATCTGAAGTGGCTACTCACATGTGTATGTTCGAAATAAAAGCACAAGAAATTTATGTTAATGTTAATTATTCTTATGTTAGTCTATCATTCATGAATATTGGAATTGGCCAATAATGTGTATATGTGTAAAGTAGAAGGACAAAATGTTTCTTTGGCTATATAGTGTAATAAATATTTTATTTATTAATAAAAACTTCGTTTAGAATTCTTCATTTACATGCATTCATATCCTTAGTTTCTATACACACCCTTACATATCCGATGTGATATGATTTCCATATTTTTTAAACTTAGTAATGAACATTTTCAGATCTGATGATATTGTTTTCTTGATCCAAATACTGTATGAACTGCTTAACTATTTGATAATCCTCTGGGAAAGTTTATGTATTCAGTTATTATTTAGATAATGATTTGAAATCTAAATGTACCCTATTTCTTTCATTGTCTAACTACTATTTTATTAGAACAATGATCAATTTTATGATGATAATTGATAGCTATTGTAGAGTATAAATTTTCAAATAAGTTATATAATAAAATCCCGTGAAATATTCCCTTATTGTTTCAAGTAGATATTAATTTAGTTATTTAATTTAAATTATTATACAGTGAATGTTGATTAGTACTATATTTTGTTTTATTTAATTTGAACCTACTATGAAGTAAAATTGATTGGTACTACATCTTTGTTTTATTTAGTTTAAACTTGTCATAGAGTAAAGTGAATTAGTGCTTCATCTTTGTTTTATTTCATTTAAGCTTATTATCCAGTAAAGGTTGATTAGTGCATTTAGATGATGGGAGGAGATAAAATTGAACTATAACTTGTTAATTTAAATGGATGGAACTTTATCAATTTCAATTACTTATTTGTTGTAAAACCCAATGTTATCTCCTGTATTTCATTTGCATTTTTCATATAATAGAACTCTGTAGCCCCCAATGAGCTAAGCTATAGTTGGACAGCATTCTAAGAGTCTCAATAGTAATTTAAAGTAGAGTCAGAGTAGTAGTTTATTCTATTATCAATAGAATTGGTGCCTCAGGTATTTATTTATAGGAGATGTAGGATAGGTGTTGGGGGAAGATTACAATATATTCTAATAAATGTTTATCTACAAAATGTTGAGGGGACTTGAAAAAAAATATAGAATAATATACATCTGAACTGCAGCAGAAGTAGTAGGTGTAATAATAGTAATAGTAGTAGTAGTATGCACTTTTTAAAAGTAGTTAATTAGTATAGCTCTTATTATATTTGTTTGTTACCTAATTGCTGGAAAATAAATATTCAAAATAGATACGCAGACATAGCAAATATCACTCAAGAAAGTAATCTCAATTTTGGATTTAAAAATATTATAAATTTAGTATAAAAAAGGAAATATTTGATTTCCTTTTACATTTTTAAAATGTCAAACACTACTAAGGAAAATTCTTCTTACAACAATAGATCAGGAAATTCATAACAGCACTCTATAATCTTTTTAATTCTAATGCAATTGTTAAAACTATTGTTGCAAATGCTGATAATAATGAATTATCAACTGCAGTTAAAATCACCTCCAGTAAAATTTAAATTTTATCAGGAAATTTATAACTTGAAAATTATTCTCATTTAAATTATGCAAATGCAATCAAAAATAATACTAGTTCCAATAATGCAATAATAGGAAGTATATCTATTACTGATGAAGAAAACAAGTTTAATGAATCACATGACCTAACAAAATCTAAAAATTATAGAGATATTAAATTTTTTTATATTAAATGATTTTATTGACTGTGCACTAAGAAGAAATAAAACATTACATGATCACCATTTTTTATGCTTGCTTATAACTGTTATTGATTACTCTGGTTTGCACTGAGTGGTACTACTCTATGGAGAGTTTTGCCTGTTTTAAGAAAATAAGTGTTTCTTTAACCACAATTTGAGTCTTTAGATTTAACTTGAAATAAAAGTATGAGGGGGGGGGGTAGAAATTAATTTAGTCAATCTCTTGTTACAAAAATAGCGATTGACTTAATTAATTTCTGGACTCCTTATGCTTTTATTTTAAGTTAAATCTAAAAGTTTCAATTGTGGTTGAAGAAATAATTATTTTATTTCTTTTTAGTGCCCATCCAATAAAAGCATTGAACATAAAAAAATTGGCTCTATTATTTTGAAGTTTTTTAAATTGGCACAGTAAATAAAAATATAAAACTATATCATACTTTAAATTAACTGGACACTTATAGTTGATAAATATATATTATAAGTGAAAAACTATTATTATTGTGATAAAACCTATAAATAATGCTAATGTGGATAATAATATTCCCTTGTTGGATGAGTCAAATGTAAAAAAGATCATATTCTAATAATGAATCAAGTACTATCTCATAAATAAATTATGTCTTTTTGACAAACCAAGATTTATAAATGATAATATAAAATAATATACTGCTCATCATGCTGGATAACTAATATCATAAATAGAACTGATTATTAGTAAATTCCTTCAGATTAGGTAAATCCAAATGTACTGAAAATATAATAACTAAGCAAGGCTAATTGGCATGCAAACTAAATGCATTATATATTTGGGAAACAACCTATAATAAATATAATTATTCACCAAGTGGTTTTCTCCACTTATGTATTACATATTTGGATAATCTAGATATAATGAGTAAGTGTCATACTCAGGCAACTTAAAATAGAATGAGCAAATAAATAAATCACAAATGGTTTTATAACAATTTATATCAACATGTCCAATGACTCATAAATTTACAAAGAGTACTAATGAGTCCACAATAAATACTCTTATTTCATAAAGAACATAAAATGTATAAACTGTTTCACTAGATAGTGAAATATAACCAGGAATATACAATAGAATAAGATAAAATAGTTTTATAATGATTCATGCATTAGTAAAATCAAAACACTTAGGTTAGTAACAACAATATAAATGTATTAAGATAAACATTAATTTATTTGTGATAGTTAGAATAAATAATAAATTGTGACAGCAGTGAACATTATTTAATGTATATTTATAGCTCAATCTTTGCCATAGTATAATTAAATATGACATTTTTTTATAATTAAAATTATGAATACATATAGCCAAAAGAGGGTTAATATGTATTCTCTCTCAGGAATAATTCAATAAAAATATTTGAAAAATTTCTATATCATCTTTTAAAAATAATAAAATCAAGTAATATTTTTTATCAAGTTATTTATAATTCAAACTAAATTATAGCAATATTATTTATGTTTTAATTGACCTTTTACTTTATTTGATTTTTTATTAATTTTAGAAGACTTTATAAACATTTATAAATATTACCATTATAATTTCATCTGTTGTTAATAAGTAAGATTTTTATCTAAGCATCTGTTAATATTAATTCATATAAAATTTCAGATTAACTTTCTTATTTTGCAGCATTTCCTTTGGCATCTTCATGCTACCCCACATATTTGTAAAATTCCATCAGATATTTTAATCCTTAAATATTCCCCAATTGTTTTCCTTTGCCAACATTATGATATAAGTAGATTTTGCAGTATTAAATTCAATGGTGGTTAGCATAGAATTTTGTTAATTATTTCATTTAAATCACAAACATTAAATGGAAAGAATCTCTGTTTTTTTCTTTCCAAAGATTCTTTACACACAATGCATTTTCTTTGCTGCAAGTCCAAAATCTATAAGATAAGGTAAGGTTAACATACAAAAGTCTTTTAGAGGTAAGAAAGTATGGGTTTTTCTTTCTAAAAATTGTTTCTGTCTATATTTTTAAAGAGTAATTTTGAATATGTGATTTTTTTCCAATTTCAATAAAGCATTATTGGCATTTAGTAATAATTTAATCTAAAAATATTATTTTTAATAACTAAATAACTCATCTATTCCATATTTATTTAGAACAAAATAAACATATTTTTATTAAACATTTGATCTTGAATTGTTTTCTTTATTTAGCAATTTATGAACTATAGAAATGCTGGAAGCTGGCTCTTCAAATGTTACACATATTTGAGTAACAAAACAGTATTGTATGCATAAAGATAATGGGAAGTGAGGATGGCTTTTCTTATTTAATATCTTCTATGAACTGAATAAGCCAAAACTGTAACTATAAATAATAGATCGATAATAATAAATCTCTCACATCTGGCTAAACTTATAAAAGGTAAAATGTATTTATACCTAAGACTCTTTTATTATATATGTATGTATTTCAAAGAAGTATACATTGAAATAAAAGGGGCATTTTATTGATCTAAAGTAAACAAATAATCCTAAAGTTTCAATTTAATGCAAACATCATCTCTTTTCTTGTCTATATTACAATGTTATAATATCTAATAGAAATTTAATATAGCTAGGCAAAAGAAAATATTAATGTATGCATATTTACTATCTCAGGATAAATATCAAAATGTCCATAATGAATTTAATACATGTGATCATAAATTCTGATAAATGTCAACTTTATAAAGAAAATACAAAAAAAAAAAAACATAGATTTTTATTGACATTTAAGTGAATTCATATTATAATTAATAAGAAATATTTTCATGAAGTTACTACATTTTTTCAAAGTATTAAAGAAAAATAAAAAAATCCAAAGTGATTTTAAGTATGGCTTTCTATAAGCTGAAAAAAATCTTAGCTAGGTATATAGAAAAGAATATTATATTCATTTACCAATAAAATAAATAACTGATTTCGAATATAGTTTTATACATATTTTGCAAGCAAAAGTTTCTTTAAATAGTACATTGAACTTATCTACTTATACAACATAATATAGGGAGTTTCTGAACAAGCTAACTTAGAATCACAAGTAATGGCATAATTAATAAATGGCAAAATCAAAATAAATTTATTGTTGCATGGATTCATGTACATTCTCATTTAACATATAATAATGTTTAATGAATTTATTCAAAATATGAAAACAAAGACTGATTATAATGAGTTAGAAGAAGTTAACAGTTATAAATACCTTGGTCAGATTATTAATACAGATGGAAACATAATGAATGAAATTAATCATAGAATTAAACTTGGTTGGAGTGGTTTTGGTAAAAATAACATGACACTAAAGGGAAATGTATTTATGTGTTTGAAAAGAAAGGTTTTTAATAAATGTGTTTTACCAGTTTTTACTTGGGATCTGAGACTTGGACACATAATAAAAGAGCAATACAGAAACTTCAGACCACTCAAAGAAGTATGGATAGATGCATGTTGGTAGTATCAAGAAGAGATTGAAAATGTAATATGTAAGTAAGAGAACAAACAGGTGTTACTGACCTCATTGAAAAAATTAAAAGACTGAAATGGATAACATATTGATAGAAGAGATGATAATAGATGAACAATTGAAATCTTAAACTGGATTCCAAGAGATTGGAAAAGACCCAGAAAGAAATCATATGTGAGATGGATGGAAGAAATAAGAAAGTGTGCAGGGGTGGTGTGGAGAAAAGAAACTAAAGATCAGAGAAGATGGATTGAACTTGGAGAGACATTCATCCTGCAGTGGATTGATAATGGTTGATGATCCATGATGAAGAAAAATTTTATAATTTCTTACAAAAAAAAAAATAGTTACACAATGAGAGTAATTCACATCTCTCAAATAAAACAAGTTTCTAATGAAAGGAATTCACCATCTTTCATACAAATAAAGAAATATATCATACTGTGTATGACAATATCAAGTACATGGCAGCCACGATTCAAATTATTCGAGTAACAAACTAAGTTTATCAGTGCCTTTCTTCTTTTACTCCTATCCCTAATTATTCACTAAACATAAACATGATTCCTTATATCCATACTCTTTAAACATCAAAATGATTTTTTTATCCTGGAATGACTTATTTATAAGATTTAAAATTGTATAATGAAAATAAATTCTAATAATCATTATATAACTCATAATAAACATAACCATTTACATCAAAACATATGGTATGATTGCAAACATTTATTACATATAAAGGAAAGAAAAAATATTTTTAAAGGTCACCATTGTTGTTTTAAAAGAATGGGTTCTTTAGGAGATCTAAGAGGAAAAAAAATGCATAGCAACAATTTATAATAAAATTATTATTAACGGAAGTAATGTATTTTATTCTTTTTTCTTTTAGTTTTAAATTCGATGTTCATTTTCAAATCTTTTCTATTTAATTTAATCTGATTTTGTAGTGGGTTTCACCAGTGATAATTGTTGACAAAATACAAAGCAAAGATTATCAAAAGAAAGTTCATTCTTGTTAAATTTTAAAAGCTCTAGATAAAAAGTGTATTGTTCCTGAAATTTGTTTAGACGATTACAGGTGGTCATAAAATTTAAGAATTCTTGAACGTGTTGATTTAATTGGTCAATGCAATAACATTCTCCAGATATCTTTAAAATGTAACTTCTTCAATGCTGAAATTTAGAAAAGATACATTTCTTTTTTTTTTGTTAGATAGGCTTTTATTTTATTTTAGGCTTTTGTTTATTCCAACATTATACTATGAAGACGTGACAGTTATGTAAGCAACTGGAGTGGAGGTTTCACAAGCCCTGTCAGACTATATTTATCTAGCTGCCTATCCTAGTTAAACCAATATAAAACTCTAAAGAATTTATGGCAACAAAAGTAACAATACTTATAAATATTTTTTTCAGAATTTTGGATCTGTTTTTATTTTTTTTTTTAAAAAAGACTAAACTGTAGTCAAGCATTGGTGGCCGAGAGGTCAGCGATAGCTTTTTTACAAGCAGTTGTTCCGGGTTAGCGGGTTCGCTTCACGGCTGATGCTATGACACATGAGAAAAAAAACTAAGCTGTAGCTTAAATAATATTTTCAACTATGACGGCAAAAGAAAATTTTTCTCAAAAGCATTTTTATTGATTTTTTCCATCCGCTGATAATATATTGGAATAATTAAGAATAATTCCTGCATTTTAAAAGTATTTTAGAATATTCTTATTAATATTTTAAACTAGTGTTAATTCCAGCATTTCAAAAAAAAATTATCAGCATAATATTTTTTTAAAAAAATTAATTAATTAAATACGCTCCTTATAAAATAGTTAGATTTTACTATCCATTTGAAGTAAATTTCAATTTTTTTAAATTTATATTTAGAAAGTTTTGTTCTAATTACTTTTAATCTGTTTTTTATTATGTTTATGCACAAACAAAAAATATTTTATATTTATTTTAGAAACCAACGCACAGAATGTTTTTCTTTTCTTTCTTCTTGCCATTCGGAACATCTTATAGGTAATCTTTAAATTGACAGAATGAGTATAATTAAAATTGTAATAATATATAAAATAAATTTTGTGCTTACGATTTCTTCTCTGGTTTTAAATTTGAAATCCCTTTTAGTGAAGTATGGTTCCCATTTTTTTAATGTGAAATCCTGGCAAATGATGAAACAATATATCAAATGCATGCAAGTCAAATGGATTCTCTACTCCATTATTTATGAGTCAAAATACAATTGACTATCATTTTAATTTAGTTCAAATTCAGGATTATTAATTTTTAGTTTCTTCTTGGTTTTTAATTCTGTTATGGTTTTATATTTTATATTTTTTATATTTTAATTTTATATTTTGAATTCTATTATAGTTTAGATATTGTTATCTTCTATCTTGTTCTTTTAATCCTTCCTCTACAATATACATTAGGTTATTTATACCTTTATCAGAGAAAATTCTTATATAAAAAAATAAACCAATAAAATTGTGGTATGGTATTTGCATACAATTAATACTTTCAAAGGCATCAGAACTTGTAGATTATAAGTTTAGAAATGGGAATCAAGTTAAATATCTTGGGTTATTGATGCCTTTAACATGTTAAAATATATATTATTTCATTGGAGGGATATCTAAATAACTTTAAATAGATTTATTTTCTGATAAAAGCATTGTGTAAAATTAAGTCATGATGTATTATAAAAGTTACTAATGGATTTTTATTTAAGATTGCTCCTCATTACTATAAATAACTATGGCTTACATGATCTTCAGTTTTCTGGACTGGAAAGTATTGTATCAGTAATTGTAAGAGCAGATTTTTATTTGCTGATGTATATAAAGAAGATTAAAATAACTGGTGTTTTTTTTTTAGAAAGTAGTTTTAAGGTAAATTATTAAGAATGGTTTTAATGAAAAAGACAGACTTCATTTACATTATAAAAACATTCTGTAAAATGTGAAATATCGATTATTTTTGTCAGAAGCATATGAATGTGGATAAAATAAAAAGCTATAATTAATAATTTTTGAAGGCTTCCTGAAAAGTTTTTATTATAAAATTCAAGCAATCAAATTAAAGGACTGACATATATTTCAAATTTTTAATTTAAAATATATTTTTAAAATTAAATATATTTTTTTCAAGAAGCATTTTTTAAAAAAAAGTCTTTCACATTATTACATAATTAGCAAATATTAAATTGGATTTAAAGATGTTTGTCTGTGCACATACACCTTAATGAAAAAAATAGAAATATAGAGATCCCAGAAAAAAATTATTGACACACACGTGTGCCCATATATATATATATATATGAATGAAATAAATTGTACTAAAGTTTTTCACACTAATAAAAAAATTAAGTGAGAATAATTGTTTTATAGTATTTAATTAAGATCTCAGTAATAATTTCGTTTTATTTCTGATTAGGCTACTGAACATAAGTAAGATGACTTGATAATAAAGAATTCTATGACTAAAATCATTACAACCCTAAGGTGTCAGGGCTGTGATTGTATATTGATTTATTAAGTCAAAGATATTAGTTCAATTATGGATAAAGAAAAAACTACTTATAAAACATAGTTTGTTGAATTTGTCAAAGGCTTTTCAATTTTACTGAAATCTTCTAATTTTAACTGAATAAAAACATTTTTTTGAAGTTGGTTTGATACCTTGTGATGTTTTATGTAAAAAAAAAAAATGAAAAAAAAAAAAATAATCTATTAAATATTTTATTGTCACAAGTACAAGCCAATATTTTTTAAAATGATTTATGCTAAAATAAGAAATGTGGAAGTCCTGAACCATTTCATATTACAATTGTTTGTCAGGTAATTTAAGATTATAATATATTAAGACAAAATTATCTGAAAGTTCAATTTATATATACACAAAAAATATTTTTTTAATGATAAGCTATAAGTCATAATAATATGTTGGTTTAAACATTCATATTAAATAATGTGACATGGCCACAATTATAAAACAATATTGTGAAAACTTTTAAATAATAGATATCAAATAATATGTATAAGTTCTTTTTTTCAAGGACATATTCAGATATCAATAATACAATAAAATAGAATAAGTTCATTACACTTATGATTATTGTAAAGAATGTCTTTGCTTAATCAAATAAAATTTATTAATTAATGATAAGTTATAATCATATTAAAATAAAGTTAATAATCAAAGAAAATAATTTTTAAATTTTGTTTGCCATTAAATAATGTTATTAAAACAGGTAAAACTCTCTATACGTATTGCCACTCAGTGCAAGCATAATTTATAAGTTATAAGCAAGGATAAGAAATAATGATCATGTGATGTTTATTGGATTAAATAACATTCCCAGTTATATATTAAAAAAGAGATTGTTGACTTCTCTATTATATAATCAATAATAACTAAACTATTAATAAGCACATATATATATTATGATGGTTGTTCCATTTATTATGACACCTAAACGACGTAGAATCAAAATCAGTTGCCTATTTTATTTTCATAAATAAATACTTTGTTTAAATAGTGTTTCCCATTATTAATATTTTTATAATAATAATAGCAAATAGTGTCAAGATAATAAAATGTATTATAGATCGAATAAATAATATGAAAAGTCGGTTATGTGAAAATGATTTTAAAAAAAGTAAGAAATAAAAATTAACATTTATGAAAAGTTAAATATTTACTACATATTGTAACAAACGGGTTCGAATTCACGCATATGTAAATATGACATAATTAATAGTGTTAATGTAAGGACCATGTATAAACAAATAAATAAAAGAATATATGTAAACGGTCATTCGAACCCGGTTACAAGTAATGTAAATATAGTGTATGTGCGAGTATAAAAATACGTAGTTAGTATCTGGAAGGTTTGCGATCACTTATATATGTAGAGCTGTATAAAGCGCAATTAATTATTCTTAGATAGATTTTATTCACATATTTTTTTTTTGAGTTTATTAATAATTTTGGTAACACGTGTTTTCTTTTGTTGAGTCACCTTGTGAACATGTGAGGACTGAAATAGGATGAGTGAATTGCTGTAGGCAGTTTGGTAATAACTGGCGCCGGGAAGGCAGAAAACTGGTCTGTGGATATAGTTTTTTTTTTGTGTTGAAGAACAATGGAAGGACTGGTCAGCGGCGTAGGAATATGCAGAAAGATTTTGAAGAGTTAAAGGTGAATACAAAAGAACTTTTTTTTTTTGTCTTGCACTCGAGTGAAAAAAAAAAGAAAAAAAAAGAGAGACGCGGCTTGAATCCTAGCAAGGAGGACGCAAAAATCTTTTCTTAAGAAGTTTAATATTTTTTTCTTCAAAAAAATGTCGGGGTAATTGGATTGTGTGCTAGTCGTTACTCGACTCCGTGGACTCGTCATGAACGCACCTGACCGGACTTGCGAACTGTCATAATAAATCAAGAGATTTTGTTCCATCGAAGAAATGTTGATTCAAAATCGTTCGAGATTTAGACCTTTGCGAAAGAGTACGCCAACTGCTCCACCTCTGAAACCTATCGCCGGACCTAACGACCATTGGAACTATTTGCCATCCGTGAGATCCACCAGATTAAGTTCGTGGCAAGACGTCAATACGGACTTGTTTAATTGCGCGAGTACAGGTAAAGTGACATGTCACCAGCTATTTTCAATATATGTATCTAAATAAAGAACTCGTGTTACCTCAGTTAATTGCTATATTAAAATTTTATATTTAAAATTAGATATATGACTATATTAATCATACAGCTCACATATATATATGTATTTGCATTATTTGGTGTGTGGATGAATGAGCGTGATATATGTGTGTATGATAATGAATGGCCTGAGTGTTTGCATAGCAATCTTATATGTAGGTACGAATGAGATTTATTGGGAAGGGATATGATCGAGTAGAATAAATCCCATCAGCCCGGGTTAGAGTAAGGATTTCGAGCTTTAGGCTATCGCAAAATAAATATACGCGTGAGATAGTGTTGGTTAGTTTATAGCTTTGTTCTCTAGATAGACAGATGTCCCCAACCTTGAGATTGAGCTAGTTCGGTGCATCACCATATCAGATATATATCAGAACCTGTATATATGTTTTTGAGGAGGTAATTCCTACCTACTGGTAAGATTGGCGCGTGAGATGGGTTCAAACCATGCTCATAAATACCTCTCGTCGAAGCTTCGGGTTATAGTCCATAATGGAGGAATACAGATATGTCGGTGGGTGTTATAATATATTGTTATAATTTAATTTTGTCAAAAGTGTTTGTTAATTTATTGGATTAAGCTGTAATAAGAAAAACTGATTATTGTCATACTTTTAAAGTTTAATCAATGTTTTGTATTCCAAGCAACCGTTAGAATGTTTGTTAAAGAGACAAAAAAAAAAAACCTTTGTTGATTCTTTTTGGATAGTAACCAAACAAAATTGGTGGTTCATTTATCTCTCTCCATTAAAATAATATAAATTTTATTTAAGTTGCTGCTGACCAAAAGAATGGCAGGTTAGAAAGATAAACCTGGGAACACTGGGATTACCTTCATTGCAGCTGCATTTTGCCATTTCACTCCAAGTTTTCCTGATATCAATTGACTCTCCAAATCCTTGGTTCCATAATGTAAGTACCTACTAAAAAGTTTTATTTTCATCTGCTTTCAAAAGAAAGAAAAGTAAGAAATTATGCCTATATACGTAATGTTTTTAGCAGAACATTTGTTAAAAAAAAAATAAAGAATAGGAAGGAGCAAATTTGTAATTTATTTACATATATAAAGAGTTTGTGGGTATACAACAGTGATAAAAGAAATATTACATGACTCCACTTCTTTTTTAAGCTTGCAGGATATAAACAAAGAGCTTTGCTAATTGCTCAACAAGCTTTGAGATAAATACTTAGCAAGAGAAAGCATGTAAAGTATCTCTATCTGAATACCACCCTCACCCCCTGACCAATGGTTTCATGCTTTTTCCACTCCTCAGAGAGTCACTAGGTTAACTTCAGACACTATATCTAAAAACACCAACCCAAAGCCAGCATTTATCTAAGAGTTGACTATTGAGTAGAAAATCTGAAGTTTTCAGACACCTACATGTCTTCAAACCAGCTATCTAACTCAAATAGCTATATACGGCTGAGAGATCTTCAGCCAAACCATATATTAGAAGTCTTAGCAATATAACACTGCTTAAAGGTAAAAACAATGATTATAAATAGTCAATAAAAATAGTCATATATTACATGACTCTACTTCCTTTTTAAGCTTGCAGGATATAAACAAAGAGCTTTGCTAATTGCTCAACAAGCTTTGAGATAAATGCTTAGCAAGAGAAAACATTTAAAATATTTCTATGTGAATACCACCACCCCCATCCCCTGACCAATGGTTTTATGCTTTTGGCACTCCTCGGAGAGGCACCAGGTTAACTTCAGACACTAGATCAAAAACACCAACCCAAAGCCAGCATTTATCTAAGAGTTGACTATTGAGTAGAAAATCTGAAGTTTTCAGACATTTACATATCTTCAAACCCAGCTATCTAACACAAATAACTATGTGGGGGCTGAGATATCTTCAGCCAAACCATATATTAGAAGTCTTAGCAATGTTACAAATAACTATGTGGGGGCTGAGATATCTTCAGCCAAACCATATATTAGAAGTCTTAGCAATATAACATTGCTTAAGTGCCAAAAGCATGGAACCATTGGTCAGGGGATGGGGGGTGGTATTCAGGTAGAGATATTTAAAATGCTTTCTCTTGCTAAGCATTTATCTCAAAGCTTGTTGAGTGATTAGCAAAGTTCTTTGTTTATAATCTTGTAAGGTGATTGAAATTTTATTTGTTACTGTTGTTAGTAAGAATTTTTTTATTACAAATATATCAAATTATAAATGGTGGGGGTATGAGTTTGTTTATAGGCACTGACAATACAATTGAGGGGTGAGGGTTAAGGAATCATAAACCTTGTTTGCATTTATAAGGTTAAGGTTTTGTTTGGTAAATAATTTTCAAAGTTGATCAAATTAATGTATATTATTCTTTTAAGTTTTAATACCATTAAGGAATATAATTAAAGTCATGCGTTAATAGCTATGTTTTAGATTGCAGACTGAATATTTTATTATATTCTCAACCTAAGAATATGTAAATCTCCTTTATTAACAAAAGATATAAATAACTCTTAATTTTTTTGAAACATGTATATGTGTTTTCTGCTTGAGGATATTTTCATAATAGATCATCATCAGAGATTTATCTTCAATAAAGTGGGCTATGACTAAAGTTAAATACTTATGCAAAGAATATTAAGATTAAAAAAAAGGTACTGATTTGATCAATCATATGGAAACATATATATAAAAAATGATTAGTTTGTAAATTGTCAATATAAATGACAATAATGATTTATGCCTAATCTTATCAAATTCATAGTATTTGAGTATGTGTAATAATTTTATAAGTCATTAGATCTACATATGTGAATATCATAAATTTTTTAATTAAAAAAAAGTCCTCATTAGTACAATATATATATCTATTTTTAAGCATGTTTAATTTTTTTCCATCTTAATTCAAATAAATTGTTTATTCTGATTTTTTCTAAATCGGACATAATATTTTCTTTGAAGACAAGACTATACTTTGTACTTCAACATATTTAGTCATTTAAATGTTATTCATCTGTCTTCATTTAGAATACCTTGAGATAAAAAATGGTAGCATTATAGTTGTATATAATAATAATTATATCTGTAGCACAATAAAATATCCTTTGGCTCCAGAATAAATTCATAAAATAGTATTGTCATCACAATCTTAGAATACAATTAATGTTCATGCTCTTGAATTTATTAATAATTATATAGTTTTTATAAGCCATGATATATAAAACTGGCCCCTGATTTGAATTGTATAATTAAGAGATATTAGTTCTCCTATATAGAGGTGTATGATACTTTATTATATATGATACTTTATTATTGGGTTGGATGATTAAAGATGATAGCTATTGTAACAAAACTCCCTCCTCACTATATAATAAATTCACCTAATACACTTACAACACAGAAAACATATGTGCCTATGTATGTATATTTAATTAAAATGTCTTTGACTTGATTAATATTGATCAAAATGTCTTCTGAATTCATTCTCATTAACTGTAATATATTCCCATTGCCTATTTATGGTCATCCATAGGACTCCAAGTGCCAATCTTATACGAATATAAGAATTACGTGAAGTGAATTACTAACAAGAACACTATCTTAAGAAATTGAGAGAGGTTTTTGACCATCGGCTAACTCAGTCTCTTAGTAGGGTGACATCATGGCTGGGAGTAGACACGAATGGGATTAAGAGTTTTGAAACACATAAAACAAAATATACAGAGAAAATATCACAATAAGATTTCTAGAATTTCACTATCAAATCAGATTTTGTTTAAATACTTCCAAAGACCAATATTATTCTTTTGATCTTTAAGATAAAACAAATATAATTCAACCATCAACCCTTTTAAACTTAATTATAATTAATACTCTGCTATTTTGATATGCACACATGCAACATTCTTTTCAATATGTTTATTACACATAAATAAAGTAGTGAAAGTCGATAGAAAGAGTTTATTCCATGTGACCTCCTATACTAATTGCACTATTCATGTCCGCAAAAATAAGAATTTAAAAAATTTTCTTTATTAAGTTGGATTGTCATATTCACTTATGATACACTATCAACAATTTCTTTCTCATACAAAAAAATCAATACGTAAAGTTCTTTACCTGAATTTCCCCAGGGAATTTATGGAAGAATATTTATTTGTGAGAGTTTTGGTCACCACAGGTAATAAACACAAAATTCAGTGCGAGGATTCCCGATCTTTGTATCCGTGTATGGCCGTTGCTTGATGAAACTCCACTTTGGTTCTGACATTGGTAATTATTTTTTTATTCCAAGGCATCTTTGTATTGTTAGACAAAGCAGCCACAGTTAGTTGGAATTAGGGGTTCAATTCCGATATGTTATGCTCTTGCCCCAACATTTCCTTTTGATCCTCCATTATGTAAGTTTGAAATTTTAAACATTTAAAATTGGATTCATGATTCCACTGTTGACAGCTGAAGCTCTGCAGGGACAAGACCCTGAGCATTATGGGTGCATCTCTTTTATAGACCCCTCCATTCATTCTAGAAGTTTCTTTTGATATCACTTCCTATTTCCAATGCTGCCTAACCAGATTTTGGTTGATGTGTGAAAAGCTTTTATCACTGCTTTTCATTGTAAACAAAAGAAAGTAAAATTTCATTTCTGATGGAAACCTCTAGGCTTTTCTAACATGAAATAAAAATCTCATTTCTCTCTTTTCAACTACCTAACCCATTCACACACACATTTGTCACACACACATATACATCATTTCAAAATGACAGACCCCCCCCCCATTTGTATATTTATGTAACCATCACCACTTAATAAAATTAAATTTATATATACATCTACATACACGTTTAATTACTGTCACCTATAATGTTATTTGTGACTGGGTTTGAACCCATTCTGTCACAGTATTTAATTACATACATTGTTGTATAAGTTGGTGTGTATATAATGTCATGCCTATGTCTTGTTTCCTATGCTACTCAATTAATATTTATTGATGTGCAGTTTGACCAAGTGAACTTCCAGGACATATTTGTTTAAGAAACATATTATTAATTTGCTGTCATAACCAAGCCATCATACACACCCTGATTATTACATAATTTCTGTCCAAATCTGTGGAAGACTCAAAAAGTCATTTTTCCAAAATACCATTATATAAATTGGTGATGTAATATGGGACATGTTAAATAAGACAGACCTTGTACACCCCAGTTTCCATTATATAATTTTGCACAACCAGTAGGGGCCTGAATAATCAGAAATGAACTGATATTAAGATTATATATGTTTTAAAAGATTATAAAATTATATTTCTTTTCCTGACTTGTATTAAGGTTTATTTTGATAGCAGTGGCTTAATATGCATTAGAGCTAAAATTCATGTTTAAATTATAAAGACAATTATTGATCATTATTCCCATATAGGAAAATTAATATACATCAATATATAAATTTGGCTTGCCAGCATAGTAGCCTGAAGTAATAATTGGTGCATGTCTATATTTACTAAAATGTCAAAAATAGTTTAGATTAGGTGACCTTGCAATTGATTAAGAAAATTTTATACTATTATCTATTTTAATAGTCTGATTAGAATATTTGAAATCCTCCCAATGATACCACAAGTTGTATAAATATGGATATAAGTGGATGTTGTCTTGTCTTTTTGTTTTCAGATGGTAGTGGATGGTGTGATGGGTTCCTAGTTATAGATTGTATTATTGGTAAATAAATTTATTTAAATATTTAATACCATCAAATTCTGATAGCTTGTTATATTAAAATATGTGATGAGTGATATAATCCATTTGTATCAAGGGTACCCCAAACTTGTAGTTCTAATCCTATGAACAAGGTCAAAATGAAAAAAAATGTTTCAAGATATGCTAGTGACGCTAAGATCTTTAGATGCTAAATTTAATTAAGTGAGAGCTGAAGATAAAACTGATAACCAGCTATTAAGTGCTAAATGGTCAGTAAGTTTAATGCAACAAGAAGATGAAGATAAAGCTGACAGCCAAGCATTAACTACTGGGTGGGATGATAAATTGAATAAGGTTAAAAGCTAAAGTTGTTGTATTCAGAGCTGAGTACATGGAATTCAGTTAAATGATGATAAGTAATTTGGGTGGAGATACAAAGGAGATATGAATCACAGTCTCAAAGATTGCCAATGATAGTTCTGAATTTAAGAGGATCCAAGATGAAAGGCCTAATATTATACTTCCAGATAGTGATCTACCTTATTTAGATGTTTACAAACTTAGTGCTTTCTCTATAGAAGCAAAAATTTAAAAGCTCAGTGATTTTATTACCCTAAGGTACATGACTATGAATGAAGATAATTTGGTAACAAATAGAAGCATAGAATAATTGAAGATATAAAATTACTACAGGTATTAAGCTTCATAATAAATATGTTCGATTTTGAAAAGTGTACCATGATGAGCACACAATAACTATGAAGGTTGCAATTTTTATTTTTGTAGGAAAAAGTATAAGGCTGCAGAAAATGCATGGCTATTATACAATATAAGTTGTCATAAAAATTTTATACATAATGTGCATTTCTCTTTAAATATGAGAAAGTGGTATAGGAATGCATGTTATTACGGAAAGCTGTTTGAATGGTGAAACATTATGGGTTAATTTAGCTCTTGTTGTCCCATGACCAATGATGACAGAGCAAATGCCATGTGTTTGATCTATAATAATATAAATTCCAAAAATAGAATGTCTAGTCTGAATGTAATCAATTATGCAAACTATGAATCTTTACTTTCTGAGGAACAAGGCAGTTATAATTTCCTTTGTATATGGAAGCTATATTTTTAGCTGGATAATAAATAAATATCCTGCTAAAAATTCATGTCATTGGTACAATGGTTATGATCTATTCTATAAATGTCCTATTAAGAAAAAAATGAAAAAAATAACATAATTATGGTGTCAAAGAAATGGAAAATTAAAGATGGTTACTCATAATAAAACATTTATTTATTATGTAGAATCCATAACTGAAATACAGGCTTATTATATACCTGTATCAATATATATATAATATATAGGGTATATGAGCACAGAAATTCACACAACCCACCACTCACTACTCTATCTCATATCACTGATACACTTAAACACATATATGTTGAAAAGATCCTAAGATCTAGGTGTAGTGCTTTCAGATCCAAGGCTCCTCACTGATGAAGGCCACAAGCCAAAAACTAGTCTGGAAATATTGGATGAGTAGGCACTAGATGGGGATTTTATGCACAAGCCTTCTGGCATCCATTGATTACTTTAGCTTGCTGTGTGTGGCAGTACATATAATGAGTTTTGCCTGTTTTAAAACAGTTATACACAAGCATAAGAAGTGGTGGTCTTGTGAAGTTGAGATTGTTGTCACACCCATGTTGACCTAAAAACAATCTGACCTCTCATGTACAGGACATAATCTATTTAATACATATAAGAGATGGGTAGACATCTCTACTATGTAATAACTGAAATACAGGCTTACCAGATACCTGTATCAATAAATATATATATAGGCTATATGAGCACAGACATTCACACAACTCACCTCTCTATCTCATATCACTGACACACTTGAACATGTATATGTCAAAAAGATAAATAATCACCAATATACATATTTCATGCTAAACCAGCAATCATCAGTTGCTCCAGATTATCATCTCTACACATATATGCAATAAATGCTCAGATATATATTGATAGTCAATCTTCACACTTTAATGGACAGGCTTCAATCCACTCCATATACCCTATATTATATATATATATTGTTACAGATATATAAGCCTGTATTTCAGTTGTTACATAGTAGAGATGCCTATGCATCCCTTATATGTATTTAATGGATTATATCCTGTACATAAGGGGTCAGATTGACTTTAGATCAACATGGGAGTGACAAGATTCTCAGCCTCAGTGTGGCCTTTGAGCATTTCATCATCAGAATTTTAATTGGATGGACAGTTGAAGAGTTGGAGTGTGGAGTGGATTGAAGCCTGTCCATTAAAATGTGAAGATTGACTATCTTAATATATATCTGAGCACTTATTGCATATATGTGTAGAGATGATAGTCTGGTACAACTGATTATTGCTGGTTTAACATAAAATACATATATTGGTGATTATTTATCTTTTAGACATATATGTGTTCAAGTGTATCAGTGATATGAGATAGAGTGGTGAGTGGTAGGTTGTGTGAAAGTCTGTGCTCATATACCCTATGTATTATGTAGGATCCATATTTTTTAATATTTCAAAATTTAACTATTTTAGTTGCAAGTTATCGAAGAGATGTAGTGTTTTTAACGTGTTCTTTAAATATTAATTCATAAATTAAATTTAAATGCATAAACCTCAAACTAATAACCTTCATTCTTTTTTGGGAAAATATCCATAACTTTGAGTTCATTATTACTATGAAGGATGCAACAGTTTACAATATTTTGGTGCATTTTGTGAAACACAATGTGCATTGTTTTAAAATTAGTAAAATAAAGTAATGACTCTAAACTTAAAAAACATTATTAGTTAGTAAGTTAGTTCTTGAATGGAAATTTAGTTAAATCTCATGTTAGAAACCGACAAGAGAATAACTATAAAAGATTTCATATCTTTTATGATATCCCCCTTTTGAATTCACAATAAAATAGGAGAGAATGATTTTATGGTAAATGCTCCTGATGGGCTGAAAGGCATGTATATTGCCCATAGTTTAAGGCTAGTACATCTGGAAAGGCAGCTATATTTGTAGAAATCATTCTTCTATTTTTAAAAAAAAAAATGTTGTGAATTTTGTAATAAATTTTTGTAGTAAATATGACATAAATTCATATACATTAAATTACCTGCCCTTATTGAAAAAAAAAGAAGAATTGTATTATAATTGATTTATTATTATTTTTTATATAAGTGGGTAAGAAAATGAAAGTTATTTCACCCCATTATGTCGTCTAAAAGACATGAGATTATTAAAAGTTTGATCGTAGAATCAAACTCAGTTATTTTGTTTTTCATAAATAAATACTTTGGTTAAATACTTGTTCCTATTATTAATAATAAATAATGTCAAGATAATAACATGTATTATAGATTGAATGAATAATATAAAGGGTTGGTTATGTGAAAATAATTTTAAAAAATTAACATTTATAAAGAAATAAATTTAATTTTGTCAAAAGTGTTTGTTAATTTATTGTATTTACGTTAATTTTAAATATATATATATTTAATGGAGTACATAATATTATTCATTGTAAATTTGATTTCAATATTTTTTTTCTTTCTCTAAATAAAAAATGATCATTGTTGTCCTTTTAAAGTTTAATCAATGTTTTTAATCCCATGCCCTGTTAGAATGGATGTTAAGGGAGACAAAAAAAACATTGATTTGTTTTTTGGATAGCAACCAGAGCAAACTAGTGGTTCATTTTTTTCTTTCCATTAAAATAATAGAAATGTTACTTGAGTTGCTAGTGACCAAAAGAATGGAAGGTTAGGAACATAAATCTAGGAAACTTAGAGTTATCTCCACTCCTGTTGCAATTTACCATTTCATTCAAGCAACACTAAGTCAAAAACAACAAGGCTTAAGACAATGTCAAATATCATAAGCAATGGCCATATTGTTGATCAGAGGTCAGATGATGTCCAAGTTGTCCAAGTTTCCCTGGCATCAAT
Source organism: Epiperipatus broadwayi (assembly GCA_028023455.1). NCBI lineage: Eukaryota > Metazoa > Onychophora > Udeonychophora > Euonychophora > Peripatidae > Epiperipatus > Epiperipatus broadwayi. The sequence goes on from JAQFVV010006199.1 coordinate 12,196,435, forward strand.
TGACTCAGAACAGTCTTCAAATCATTGGCTCTATAATGAAATAAAGACCTACTAAAGACTTTTGTTTTCATCTGCTTCCAAAAAAAAAACAAAAGTAAGAAATTATATCTATATATTATAACTTATAAAAGGAGCGATAAACTAGCTCTCATCATGATTGGGGAAAAAATTAGAATTGTAATCTCTAGTATTTCTTTTTAATCAGTTTTACTTATGTGTATATGGTATATCTGAGTGCCACTAGGCCATCTAAACCTAGATAGTTAAATTATATACCTACTTATACTCTACTGGATTTGAACCTAAATTAGTACACTATTTATAACAGTGTGTAGGATTTTCCACTTTAGAACCATATCACATCACTTGTATTAAGGGCAAAACATTATTATTCTTTATTTGTACAAATAAATGATCATATAAAAGTCTAACTTCATAAATTCACATTTAACATTTTCATAAGCTCATATTAAATACTATAGATTTATGAGTGGCAATTCACTAAACCTTGTGTGATGTTTGATGATCTTCAATGATGGTAATTTTCTCTTATAATGGCTCACAAATAATAAACAAACACAGTAAGAACCATTATTTATCTATGACCATTAAACACATTTATTTAGACTATTGATTAATAAGTTGATGATGATAATGACAATGATGATGCTTCCATCCACAGCTGTAGAATTAACTCACAACACAAATTTTATCTTTTATGAACCTATAACTATTTACCCAAAATATTATTATATTTAAATTATGACTTAAAGAGTGATGACATTCATCAGTGATGATGATGACTAAACTAACTTCACAAGACAATAATTAACTTTTAAGAAATATATATGCCTCTTTTAATAAGAACAAATTAAAGTTTATTACTGATTAATCATTCATAATACAAATAGAAAATTTACATAATTAATAATGATAAATTACATTTAAGTAATAATAATAACAATAACCAAATACCTTCCCCTTTCCTTAATGAAATGTAAACTCAATGCTAATATCATATCATGTGATGTGTACATTTATTTCTCTAGTGGGTGAATAAAAAAAATCTCATATCCTAGAAATATTTTCAATTTAAAAATAAACACAGAATGCATGCACATACTCACCTATTGCATATAACATGCATTTTTATATTTATAAATATAAAACATAATATCAATCAAGAAATAAGTAGAGAAAAGTTAGTTAGATCATAGAGATAAGAATATCTAATGAAATTGGCTTCATATTATTTATTTCAATTTTCACCAATCTAGGTCATTAACCACTTTAAAATCTATCTCTCATAATGCTAAATTTTTATGCTTATTGATTTGTACATACATACTCAAACAAATATACATGTAAGCATAGTTATATTATTAAGTGTGTATATATATATATATATTTATGCCCATTCTCATTATGAATAAAAACTGTATTTAACCCTTTACATACAATATAAATCAATGTATTTCATAATACTTGAATCAATACACAATAAACATATTTTATAGAAATAAAATACACATAAATGTTTATATGTAATGATAATCTAAGAATATGTAATATACTAATAAACTCAATATTTATTGCTATCGAAAATCTTTTTTAATAATTGATTCTTGTTTTAATATTTAAAGAAAGAGATAAATGGATTTAGTATTTTAAAAAAAGTAATGTTAATAGTCACTGATAGAAATATAATTAAAATTGATATTACCAGTTCTTTTTTTATTCTCAATGTAGAGACAGTTTCAAAGAATCTGAGGAATTTCATTTTGAAATCAGATGGTTGAAGGTTGAGAATTTGATATCAGGTACACACCAGTATGTACACGTAGATTTACCAATTTCAGTGATTTACTGGAACAATTTTATTTTTGGCTTGGGCTTGCAATTATTCTGCTTTACTGCAATGATGATGATGCAAAATAAATTGCTTCTTTAAGGACCATGTTAGCACTGAAATAGTTTCTTCATTTCTTCTGCTCTGAGTATGAATGGTTTCATATAAATTTCAGCATTTACTGTGTGCTACTATTTGAACTCAGCATGAAGCAATAATATTAGCAAAGTTGGTTTCTTCTTTCATCTTTGGAGATCAGTCATAAGATGTTTAAAATACTTTTAGATTTATACACCTCTTTCAATGCACAGTTCTTGGAATGGTCACAGAAACCACCAATAAAATATTTTTAAACTGCCATCAGGCTGTAGAAACCCTCAGATATAAATAGAAAATAATAATGCATGGTTTCTGAAAGGCAATCAGATTTATTCTCTCTCTGTCTTATTTTTCAGATTAAATATATGCTAGCCAATCTGATATCACACATATTTTTGTTACTGAAACACACAGTTTTCTTTAATCATCAGTGCAGCTAGACAAAATCTTTTCAAAAATTGACATTTTTTTAACTAAAATTTATTATTTAGTATCATCCAAAATGATCTGGACTCTATCATTTTAATAGCTTACCAATTAGTCTTATCATCATCCCTACATATTTCTCATATTGAACTTATGTCTAAAATTGACCCTTTTATCTCTCTCATTAATTCTTGACATTAGCCTGAACACCAGGTTTTATATCTTTCAGATAAAATAAGACTAATTGATCTTGAATAATATAATTGTTTTGTACAGAAACTATAAAAATTATTTAAATAAAACTCCCCTTTTTAAATACATCTGTAAATATTGAAGTTTATGTTTATCCATTCAGCATACATTCATATATATTCAAATATATAAAATCTGCTTCTCAAAAACAATCTAAAAGATTTGAAAGCTTATAAGAGCATTAATATAAAGTCATAAATCAATTAGTAATGACAAAGTATTATGAAAGAAAAAATATTATAATCTACTAAATATAAATTACCTTTAAAAAAGGTTAATAAGCAAACTTAGAAAAATGATTTATTGAGTTTGTGTCTGCAGACAACCATTTATATGTGCTTTAAAATTCTAACTTCTAAGTACAATTATTAAACCATCCAAATTATATATTATCCTCTTTTACTAACAGAAAGTTGAATAGAGAGAGAAACAAATATTCTTCCCACTCATCATCTGAGGCTTTGGGTACTTGGTCTTGGAGGGTTTGAACTTGATGCCCTACAGCTTTTCTTCCTGTAAAAAGAAAATGTGATGATGATTTTTATTTTATTTTATGCACACACTATTGCAATTTAGTCACAGGCTAAATTGGAATGTGTACAATATGCATAATGTTTCTAACAGTGGATTTGAAAAAAAAGGAAGATATCAAATTTGTAGTTCGATTACAAATATATAGAATGTTTGTGTGCTCAACATTGATAAAAGAAACAATCTCATAAAGAGATTAAAATTGTATTTATTACTGCTGTTAGTAAGAATTTTTTTTATTGCAAACATAACGAATTGTAAATGGGGGGGATCAGTTTGCTTATATCCATTGACAATACGGATGGTGGGAGGCATTAAATAATCATAAACCTTGTTTGCATTATTGAGATTAAAGTTTTGTTTGGTAATTAATTTACAAAGTTGATTAAATTAATGTAGATTATTCTTTTGCAAGATATTTTTGCATTAAATAATATAATTGTAATCTTTTAGATTACAGACTGAATATTTGATATTCTCAATAATGAATCTGCAAATCTTCTGTATTAACAAAAGATATAAATAACTCTTATTTTTTTAAACATATATACTTGTGCTTAGCTTAAGGATATTTTAATAAAAGATTGTCATTGGAGATTTATCTTCAGTAAAGTGGGCTATTGCTAAAATTAGATAATTATGCAAAGAATATTAAGATTAAAAAAAGTATTGATTTGATCAATCCTATGGAAACATATCCATATAAAACATTGATTAGTTTGTAAATTATCAATATAAATGATGATAATGATCTACGCTTAATCTTATTAAATTCACATTATTTAAGTATATGTAATAACTTTATAAGTCATTAGATTTTTTTCTCTTAATTCAAATAAATTGTTTATTTTGATTTTTTTAAATTGGACTTAATATTTTCATTGAAGATAAGATTACACTTGTTTCTTCAACATATTTGATCACTTAAATGTTAATTACCTGTTTTTATCTAGAATACCACGAGATATAAAATGTTAGATAGTTTCGTATAATAATGGACAGGCTCCCCAACTTTCAACCATCCACACCATTAAAAATCTGATGATGGAATGCCCAAATCCCTTGCTGATGCCAATATTATTGGTATATCTATATGTGTGGGAGATGATCTGGAAACACATAAGTGCTGGTTCAGCACAAAGTATGTATATTGGTGATAGCTTAGCTTTTTTACATGTGTGATTACATGTATCAGTTGTATGAGATAGACCACATGGCAGAAGGGAGCTTGAAAATCTGTGTTCAAATCTTCTATATTACATTTAGGCTACAGATATGTGAAGTATGCTGGTATATATATATATTGTGACCTTTTGATTAGTTCATAGTAATAAATTACTGTAATAAAATGTATTTAATCATCCAAAATTTTAAATTTTAAAAATATAACTGGCACTAATAACTTGATAGATATTTTAATAGAGACTTTAAAAGATATTATAAACATACCATTATTTTTATTCGTTCGTGATTTTTTTTTTAGGTCTATATATAATTTTTATAATATATGTATTCTTTTAAAAATAATTATAATAATAAAAGATCGGTAATTTGGATCGTTTAGTAAAATATTTTTATAAAGTTGAATAAATATATTATGTTATGTGTAAATTGAAAAGTTGAATTTAATTAGTTTTGAAATATTATTTTTTATGTTAAACATTAAAATGCTTAGTAATTGAGACAACTTTCATGTGGCGGGAATTTTGGATAAGAGTCAGACGATAGGAAAAAGTAAAAAAAAAAAATAAGAAAGACAAATGAAGTCAGTAAGTAATTAAGTTGGGGGAAATATTTGATAAAATTCTGACAATTATAAGATAATTTTGTGCTATAACTGTAAATTAATTTATATTAGTACAAATCAAGATAATGTGTATTGGATAAATAATTATCATGGAATAAATAGCTAATTTCTTCATCAGTCACAAAGTCATAGTTTGTGAGATCAAATTACAATTCTGAAAAATGCTAATGCAGAAAAAATTGCCTGGGGTATTATTATTATGGTGAACAGTCAAATATATAATGATAATATTGAGTCATTTCAAGCAAGCAGAAGTTGGACAATATTTCACCTAAATGAAAACAATTTCAGTTATCTATGCTTCGTTATATATTTAAAAGATAAATTAACTTTATGATATAAAGAAAACTAAAATAAAGTCAGAATAAAAATCTTTAAAGAATAACTTACTGAAATGTGGAACACAAATAATAAATATTATAATTAAATTGATTTACATTTTTAAAACTAATTCTACAATATTTTTTTAAAGAAGATATAATTATAGTATTGTAAATAGGAACGATTTTATTTAACTGTCTTATAAATATTTATTTGGAATAGTTAATAATAAATGCAAAAATAACTCATAGGAATTAAAATCGTCCCATAGAAAAGAAAATATATAGATTATGAGACTTGATGTCAATAAACTGTAATATAAACATAGAAATAAAACAACGAACTTATTTATGTTAAATGGTTTTGATCTACACTTTAAAAACACTTGGATAGTTAGTTATATTTGACATAATCCATTAATCTATCAATTCTAGTAAATTTATAATAATGGGATAGGAAAATCTCTGAGTACTAAATGATTTCTGAGAACATTTAAACTTTACAAATAATAATAATACAAAAATCCTCATTTTATTATAACTGCATCATTTTTCAAATATTGAAGAGGCAATCTATTAGATAATTGACAAATGCGTTCAAAGTCCTAAGTCCTGACAAGTTTTACATATGTACAAATTAATCACCAAGAAAAAAAAACAAGAAACTAAATAACAGGTTTCTATTCTTGGGATAGGAGTTTGATAATTACTAACTTTATATATATTTTTGTTATAAAGTTAATCTTCATTGTGTTAAGAATTGTTTTATATGTTTAATGTTTTAAGTATAATTTTAGATATATTCCAAATGAGAATGTTATAGATGTGAACTAAATAGAAGAGTGAAATGGGTAAAATAATATTCTAAGTTTTTATTATAAAATCATATCAAGGTAAGATTAATGTATGATATATTTTAAAATGTAAGTTGATTAGTATAAGGTAATGCTAAAGAACCAAGTAATATAATAGTGAAAATAACCAAATGTATGATAATGAAATGTGAAGAAAAGTAATCTGAAAGGATTAAAGATGGGTGGATGATAAACTATATGATACAATAAGTAAACTTGTGATCCCAAGTTAAAAATAAATAAATAAATATTGACTATTGTCAAATTATACTGACACTTTGTTTTGTAGTATATCACCAGAAGATTAGGAAAATAATTAATGGAAAGATAATATTATTATATAGTTATGCTGATTTATTGTATGATGTATGCCTGTGATCCTTTTTATAGTTAGATAGGTTGTCATTCTAGAGGATAGTCAATGTGATAAATTGTAATTGCCTGAAGAACTGATAAGAACATAATGAGGTTAATCTAAGTGATACTCATATATGCAGTTGGATGTTATAATGTGAGGAATTTCCATAAGATGAAGGTGATCAAATTCACAAAAGCTTAATGGAAAAGCTTGGATATTAAGATAGTATCATGAGGAATAAATGATTACTTGCCATGAGAGCACACCTTATTTGGAAAGGTAAATAAAACCTCCATTGCATATTTGTAGCACTTGAGTCCAGTAGACATCAGTTTCTTATCTACAGAATGTTAATTATAAAGAAAATAAGGCAGGCATAGTATATAGGTTGATTTATAAAAAGAGTATAATGGTTTATCTAAGTGTGGAAAATTGTTTAAATGGAAAATAAAAATGCAAATACAAAACAAAGGTTGTATTAAGTAATTAATTTTAAAATGACACTATATGAAAATAAAAACAAATGGGATCAATAATGAAAATAAACCAAGAAAAAATGAATGGAATGAGTGATGATCAAATGGTATTGTATCTTTGGTTTTATTATGGGTATTAATTTTATTGATTTTTAGGTGATAAAAATAATCACATTCTGACAATATGTGATGTGGTTGTTTTGCATTCATAAAGAATAATAATAATATGTATCATAAATGAGAAATATACACAAAATATGTAACCTATAGTTAAAAATAATAATAATAATATCAATATTATTCACAATGATTCTTGGAAATTGAAAAATAGGAAAAATAGATTCCTATAAATTTAAAATTCTTATTGTTTAGTAGATAGGAGTCAGCGGTTCTCATTATTGTATATAATTGTACAAATGTTAAAAGAAATTATATATGTGTTATATTTTGTTGTTATTTTACATACTATTTAAAATTCTGTTAATAATTATTATTTATGTAAATAAACTAATATTGTAAATACAGTGGTTGAGTGAAGTCTTTGTTTCAATTTGGAATTATTTTCACCACTTTGTCATATCCAAACACACAAATTATTGGGAGTATTATATAGAACAAAACTGATAAATTTGATTGTTTATTAAATTTAATCATAATTACTTGAATGAGAACATTTACTAGCATTATAGTTTAATTTAAAAAATGGTTATATCTTTATAGTCACATGGAAATTTCTTATGTGAATATATTTGGGTTCATTTCAAATACCTTCAGAGGAGTATATGAATATCAGATATTGATATGAGAATATTTTAGACAACTTAATTAAAGTTAACAGAGTATATAAAACCAAGAAAGTTGATTATTTAGCTGACTAATGTCTAAATGAAAGTTAGTTTGAATAATGATTATATTTTAAGATGATAATAAAAGTAGTTCATTTTATAAGTAATAGTTAATTATAAGTTATAGTTATATTAATTGTTAGAAAATATGATGATGATTTATAACTGGGAATTTATTATTCTTGTTAAAAAGATATACTAATTCTAATGAAATAACTTAGAATATATTATAATGTTAGATGTGGTTATGATTAAGATGATTGGATCTTAGTAAAATCCCTCTTATTATTCAATTATCTTAAATAGAGGAATTATTATGTTGTCATATGGGAATAAGTAAGAACTTTGAGATATGCATAAGGTAGTAGTAATTATTATAAAAGATAGGATGATGTAATAGATTTTATTAATTTGATGTAATTAATTCAAGATGTAATGGGAAGATATATTTTGTGTTGTTTTATATATATATATTAAAACCCACTCTTTTGTAACTGACTTTGTAAATCTACCTTAGTAATTATTTGATTGATAATTATAATCAATTGTTGAGTCTCAGGAAATATTTTATATGATTTATGGTTTAATGTTAGATAGATTCAAAGTATATAGTAAGAAATGTAGAGATCCAGGGCAGACAAGTTATAGTAGAAAGATAGGTTTTTGATGCTTAAGTGTCTAGCCATATTATGGCCTAATCATAAAACAAGAAAAACAAATTAGAAAGGAAAATAATTTAATTTTTTGTTGTTGTTGTTGTATAAAATACACACATAGAAAAGGAAAGGTTACAATATATATATATATAATTGAAATAATAAATTTAACGATTTACAAACTATTACAAACAATCCTTAAATCCGTAGAAGTACTTTAGGTTAATTTCTTAAACCTGTCTCAACTGCCATTACTTAAAAAAAAAAAAAAAAGATTTCACAGATAAAAATGTGTTATTCTTAATTACTTTTTTTATATAATTTCTACATCTTTGCAATGATCATATAACAATTCTTACGATTTGAAATAAAATATTATTTTGCTAAAACAGAGTAATTATATATTTTATAATATTTACGAAGTTGTCTCTAAAAACTACAATGAAATATATGAACTAACCTGTATGGTATTTACTATCAGTTGAATGCATTTGGAAAAATATAAATAAAAATTTACATTTTATTAAAAATATTTAACAATTGATTTGGTTGATTAGAAGTAATTTATCTTATAATTATAAATATGTAATATAGGGTATATGAGCACAGACTTTCACACCACCCACCTCTCTCCACTCTATCTAATAACACTGAAACATCTAAACACATACATGCTGAAAAGATAAATAATCACCAATATACGTATTTCATGCTAAACCAGCAATCATCAGTTGGTCCAGACTATCATCTTTACACACATATACACTCCACCATCACAAATTTTCATACAAGTAATATTTACTGTTATTTTTTAATTTATCTTGTTCAAAAATTATAGTCTCTATATGTTTTTAATTATTTTTGTTAGTCTAGGCAATATAAATGTTCCAATATTGTCTTATTTAAATGCACCTTATTAATCTAATAATTTTGTAATATAATTGCAAACATCAAAGAGTACTATTGTAGTTTACAGTGAAGTTATCAATATGAATACCAAATAATTGTTTGCCAGAGCAACAAATAATGGTAGATTATTACTTAGATACCTCAAACTGATTTTAACTAACTAATATAAATACCTCTTTTACTATTTTTACTAAAATCTTAGAGCGGCATTTTATTGATTAAAAAATATATAAGTAATTATTTTAGGTCTATCAATAAAATTTAATGTATAGTCACAATGTATTTTTAATGTAGTCTAACTTTTATGCCGATAAAAAAAATTATAAGTAATAAAAATAGCATACGAATATGATAACCTTGTTTTTTTTTTTAATATAATATGAATTAGATTATAAGAAAACATAAAAATAAAATTATTTATTGATCACTGACATTTATTAAACCTTCAAATGATTTATTTCTAATGTTTTTCTTTTTATATTTTGTTAGGTGAGAGCATATTAAAATCTCTATGAATCTTTTATGCTTTCTCCTTAAAGGTTAAAGATTGATAAACCATTTGCAAACTTTTGTAATGTAAAACAAATATAAAAATCAGAAAATGCTAAATTTCTGGAGCAAAAAAAGAACGATTCTCTTTTGAGGTTATTCTATTTTTTTTTAATATAATCGATTCTCTTTTGAGATTATTGTAAATTTTTTTCCAATATAATTCCTATCCAGTATTTTTTAGAAATAATTTAAAATATTATACGTCTATTTGTATATATTATAGCTAATTTAAAAACATTCTTTGTTATAAATTGAAAAATGTGGGTGATAAAAGTCGTTAAAAATTATTTTAAAATAATATTCACTTAAAATCATCACAGATATTGTTTAATATTTTTTCCTCATTAAATAATTATTTTTGTTCATTGAACAAACCAGCTCAGAAATCAACTTCTTATTTGGAAATTTCGGTACATGTTTTGTGATGTTTTTAGATAAAAATTAATAAATATAAAAAGATTAAATCAACCCGCTTTTAAAAACTTTGACTCATATAACATGTTGTTAAAGAGAAAAAATTATGTATGTTAAGATGTAAAACAGGTGATGCCTAAATATTGTCATAACTCAAGTGACATTAAAATTTGATTTAGTTAATTATAATCACATATTTCTTTTCATTACAATTAGCGCACGCATCAAAACAAACATATCCTAAAATAGAGTATGCTTAAAACCATATGTCTAATCTTAATAATTTTCACTGATATTCTTATCTATTATCACATTGAAGAAAGTTAGAAAATTAATAAATTGCTTCTAGTGATGTTCTCTTTCTTCACCTGTGCTTTACAAGTTATATTATATTATTTATATATATGTAATCTTTCAGGGAGTTTTAAATGTATGTATAATAATAGATATTCATTGAAAATAGGAAAACTCTCAATACACTTTTGCAAATTTACAACAGTGAAGAAAATATTGTATCATATTATTTGAGGCATTTGCTTTTCATTTTCTACTCTATCACATGCCTTACCACTCTTTTAAAAATAACAAATATATATATATATATATAACAAATATATATATATATTATAACTCCCCCCCCTCAACCGATCCTACACATTATATGAACAAATTCCCAGGACACCAATTCTATTAATGAATAGAATAAGTTAACAATTATATTTTGCTTTGAATTAATATTGAGACTCTTCTATTTATACCCGACTTATAGATTAGCTCAATGGAGGGTTATAAAAAGTTAAGAATATACAGAATATAAATAAATGGAAGAGGAAATACTATTGATGATTAAAATAAAATACATGCTTCATTTGTTAATCAACCAAATGATAGAAATCAATAAAGTTTTATTTATTCAAGGTAATAAACTATAATTTACATTTCATCTCTTCCATCATCTAAATACATTCCTATATTAACCACAATATAACTTTAACATAAAAACATGATATTGAATAACTCCATTATCTAGCATGTCTTAATCTAAATAGTTAAATTGATATTAATTTGGAACTAGGCAAATCAGATCTCAGGGAATCTTTAATACGATTTGATTAAAGAAATTCTATTACACAATAACTTATAACTATTGTTATAGTAAAAAAAAAAAATATAATAATAATAATGGAACGAATTGGGTGATGTTTCACTGGACTAGCACTTAGGTAATGAACGAAATAGGGGACCTTTTAATCTCACATCATTATCTAAATAATAACTAAGTATGCAACTTTTTTCATAAGTTTACCAAATGGTAAAGTATTTCATATAATGTTTGGATCAAGAAAACAATATTATCAGACTTCAATATGTTCATTATCAAATTTACAAAATAGTGCATTTATGTTGTAATAGATATATAGAATGTGGAAACTAGAATACGAATGCATATAAGAACAACTGGAGACAAAGTTTTAAATAATAAATAAAGCATTTATTTACATTTGCAATTGAAATAAATATAATTAGCTCACATTGAGACTATTTGTCCTAATTTTTAAATTTTACACATACATTTAGTAATCGGTGTTTCATATCTTTTTTGTTACACTTTTTATCATTTATTGACTAGACATTTACAAGATATGAATTAACAAATAAAATAATGCCCTCATATTCTAACTTCGAATATATTTAGACTGTTAATTAACTCTAACCCATCTTTTTTTTTAGAAAACAATACTGAGTAATTAAATATATTATGGGCACAAATATACAAGTTGGATACGTCATACTATCAATTATTGGGATAAAATAAATTAATAAATTTGGCTGTCAAAAGAGTAACTTTAAACAATTCAATCAAATAATTCCTTTAAATATCTATACTATTCACACATTCCAAATAAAAGTAATCATTCTGATGAGTTGATGATTTAAAGCTTGTGGTAAATTAACATGATATAATTCAAAATATTTAATTCCTGACGTATAAATTTAACAGTATTATACTTTCATGTATGCAGGATTATTTGCATTATGTGTGTGTCACATCTTATGCTAGAATTAAGATAAAAATCAGTATTGGATTACTTATGAATTACTAAATAAGTATTATAATATGAATAATGCCATAGACCAACCAAAACATATAACATTATTTTTGCTTTAATATTCCATAAAGAATTTAATCTTACCATTTATTTAACTGCCAACTACATTACATATAGCTATGATTTTATGATAACATAAAAATAAACATTCAAGAGAAAAATTTAAGTGCATGAGGAATAAACAAGCTTCTTAGCTAATAAATCTAATGACAAATAATGAATCCCAATCTAATTTTGAGGTAAACTATTGGTATGAAACTTGGTCTCACCACCAGAATAAAGGAGATATATACTACTCAACTTCAGAAAATATCATTTTTATAATACATACATACACAATCTAGGAATACTGCATTCATGGCAAATATGTAGATATAATAAGGGAGAGAGTTCTCAATCCAAATCTACATAGAACATATCACAAATAATTTTCTTTCTCATAGTTACTGTATACATTTCATTCTATACATTGTAACGGTCAGAATCGTCTATCTCGCTAACACACTGCAGAATTCAAACCCCAGACACGAAACTGAACATTCTAGGAGGGGTTGCCTTCTAGATATACTCAGTTCGAATCTAAAGCCCAAATTTCACAGCGCCATCTACGTGATAACGCATCTGGTGCCACTACTAGTATAACCTTTGACCGGTGCCTGGTGGTTAGGGAGAAACAAAAGACTCTATACTAAATGAAGTTTGGGTGGCTAATTAACGTCTATGGATTTACAAAAGAAATGCAGAAAATATATATATAGACCGAGACAGTGATAGGAATCAATAAAATAAGATATCAAATTTAGTTAAATAATTTCACAAAATTTATTCATAAAATATATATAATGCCACTGCCTGCTTATATGAGACAGGGACGCATATTAAATAATTATGGGCATTATATTTCAATAAATGACAAAAGGTTTTAAAACAAAGTGATATATTCTATTCCTCGGGTTAATAGCATTACGATAATGTGCTTGACGAGATAGGAACATGTGCGAGGTGCTTTGAGTAATTATACAAGTTTAAGATAATATTTGAAATTAAATGTTCTAAAATATTTATTGATTTCGAGAATAGTACGGACTAAAGCTTACTAAGCAAAAAAAATGGGAATATGATCAAAGCATTTATTTGATAATAATATTAATAGAGTTGCATTGGGAGGTCAGTATTGCTGATAATGAATTTATTAAAGTTGGAGGGTGTGACACAGTTAAGTCACGGATGCTTTGTAAAATAAATATAAAATAAAACAATATCGAATATCCGGAATGATTACGGAGGGCGTCTCGCCGCTAACCCGTAGGAAAGTATTTTGATGAACAGCCGAAACTTAACGACTGTGTGATGATTGCATTTAATTCCCAGGGGTGTCATTTGGGACACCCTCTGCCTGGAAACTTGCAATAAGTGAAAAGAATGGACTTTGCCGTGTAAAGAATCCTTGGAAAATAAAACAAAGTGGTCTCAACAACCAATTCATTTACCAGCAATATGAGACTAGTGTATATAAAAACATACTAAATGGGTTTTACTCGGATTAAGAGAAATGCTCAATCAAATTCCCTGAAATTCATTTAAAAAGGTCCGCACATTCTCGACGTCAATGATGAACTTTACAATTAAAGTAGAACACGGTAATTAAAATAGGAAAATGCATGCTTGCGGGTTTAAAAAGTAAGTATAGATTTATATACGCAATCATGCATTAGGGGACACATTTAATCATTGACCTCGCACATACTCTCATATTAGATTAAAATCAATAACATATAGATTTTAAACTATGTGATTATATTATACATTAAAGAATAGAATCACCCTCGAATGAGTGATTTGCAAGATAATAAAATTGGAAAATTATAAATTTAAAATATGCCTTAATAGCAGCGTCTTACTTTGAATAAAGGGAATAGTTCACTCGGTCAAAGATGATTCTGACACATTATCATAATAAAATAAAAGAAAGCTTTATAAATAGAAAATATTAACCCAAGGATAGAGAGCAAAATGTTGAGTATATTTAAACACATTAAAGAAATACATAATGAAGTTATGTGAAATATAAGAAAAACAATTTTAAATAGCTATAGCATGTTAGTTATCACAAGAGCTCTTGGGTTAATTTAGGTTACCTCTGGAGATGCATTGGCAGGTAGATGTTCGGCAGGTTTTATAATTCAGCAGCAAAATCTGGAATGTTCATATTTTTGCAGCAGCAGCAGTTCCGGGGTTCCTTATGTGATGATAACTTCCGATGGTCCACGGCAGCATATGACCATTTCGGAGAGAAATAGCCTTCTTGCACTCTACTCTGTCATGTCAAGGTTAGCAAATTATTAGAATAGAACACAGAATGATTTCTCTTAGACACATTAGAATAAAGAACAACTAACTCGAGAACAAAAGAAAAACCTCCTTTTTATAGTGGAATTTAACAATAGAACTGCCCTGGAGCATTACAAAAATATCGGACTTATCAGCTGTAATTAAATCATCGGAATGTCTAAAGGAATTCAACATAAATTAATTTCTTTTGTTACTTTCCCTGTCGACATTCGAATTACAAACAAGATTTAATTAAAATTACTTTTATTAATTACAGAAAACCTTAAGTGGACATCTGCTGTTTTTAGATAAACTTATACAACATTTACTAATTAAACTATTGTCCCTCATTTATTTTAACAGAAATATTTGGAATAACTTTTATTAAATTAAAGAAAATGATTTTACTTTTTAAATTCCAATATTTGAATCTATCTACTAAACGAATATTTACTAAATGAATTTTATTTTAAATCAAAATATATTACGATGGTAATATATTTGTAAATAGATTCAAACAAAATAACTTTAACAATTTATAATTTTGATATGTTTTAAAATGGATATCATAGTGTGTGCGCAATTATGACTTATATAACTTACTTTTTAATAAATGTAAATTACGTGAACAAATACATAATTCATAATATTTTATTTTATTTGGGAATAAGTTATATATATAATACAAACATTGTGCTCGTGGTTTAAAATTAGGCGGGATTTTCAGTATATAAGTGTATTGCAGACACACTACGATAGATTGGGGTTCAAACTAAGGTATGAGGGTAGGAAGTAGGTGAGAAAAGGTGAAACGAAGATCTGCAAAGCAGACCTTACTGTTTCAACATTGAAAAATAAATACACATACACAGATAAGTCACTAATTCCTTTTATTCTTTTAGCATACAGCATTATCCTAAATTAACAGAAAGAAAATAGTCATAAAACTGAATATTTATTAATTATATGAAATAAATGCATAAGACAGACATATATACATATAAATAAGAGCAGGAAAATAACTTCAAATTATATAATACACAAATACTATAGTAAAGTGAATGATAAACTGAAAATAAAACTTTTAGGTTGTGACAAATTATTAGCTGTTTTAAAATATATAAATGATAGTGGTTATTGTCAATGAATTTCACCGTTTCTGATAACAATATTTATTTTCCATACATTTATTATTCTCTAAGCCAATTGCTCACTTCAAGACATTTCATAAATAAATAAAAAATATACCTCTCTTCAATAAAGCACCCAAACATACATATAACCTACATAAGAAATTCTATTTAAAATAATAATCATTTATCGGTGTATTGCAACTTACACTCATATAACATAAATTAAATAAGAAAATACATAAATAATAAACCTGTCTATCTGTCTGGGGCATATCAATAGCAACAAAAAAATACTCTTCTTTTAACTTTAAAAAAAAATTCACTTGCAAAGTTTTTTTTTTTTTTTTGGAACATAAAGTTTCCTGAACAATATGAAGACAAGGATGATGATTTCAGATGAGTACATGTTATTAAACATGGAGACAAATTCCTATAGGATAAACATTCACAATTTAGGTTTAATTTAGAAATCTCAAATGTTCTTAGCAATCGCTAATTGAGTTCACTAATATAGTGTGTGAGTAATAAATTTTTATAATAAAAGAGATATGGATAGATAGTTTCAGCTACATATTTCTTTTATATTTATCATTTAATTAATTCTGGAAATATTGTAATTTAACAGTAACTTTAGCAGGTTTTCAAAAAGTAAACATTAGCTTGCCATACCACTTTATAAATTATCACAAATATAATTAATTTGGTCCGTTGCTAATTAATTATTCATGTAAATCTATAATACCTTAAGCAATAATTTTTTTTTTATAATAAGTCCACATACCAAGCAGAACAAGAAATATGTAACATTAATGTTCTTCTACTTGACTTAAACATATATACTGAAGCGATCAGTGTGTATGCACACACAGAGCTTCATGTTAGTTGTTCAAAATAGAACATGTATGGATTTTGTAGATCAAATATTTGATTTTTTCATTTTTGGTTAGGAAATAATATATTGATATGTGTGTGTGTTATTGAATGAGAGGGTATATATGTATGTCTTGTTTTATTTGGAAAAGAAAATATATTTTTTTTTGTCTTAAAAAAATACAGAAAGATAGAAAATATAAGTTGAATCATTCTTTCTTTGGAAATAACATTTTTATGAGTCTATTTTTTAAACATTTGGGAAAGATATGGTTGCATGGAAGTGTTAATTATTTCTCATCTTTAAATGGCAGTTAAAAATACAATTAAAATTTTGATACCCTGGTTTAATCTTAATGGGATTTTGCCAACTGGTTTAAATTAAAGATCAATCAACCAGTCTATTTTTATTTGTAACAAAGGCAGTTATAATATAAGTGTTAAGAAAAAAATATAGGATTAAACAAAGGCTTTGCTGAGTAAAAGTTTTCATATAAATACTAGACTAATTTTTCTAGAAAGGCAGTCAAAGAGAAAAAGTGTTTAACAGTAAAAGAGTCTTTAAAAGCAGAGAGTTGTTGGCAGTCAAAAGTAAAAAAAAAAATGAAGAAAAAAAAGTTTTAAAAGTTAAAGTGAAAGTGAAAGTCACTCTCTCTAATAGACATTGAACTTCAGCTGATTCCAGATAATCACCATGACCTGTGCGTAGTCAAAGTTTACATTTCCCCTCTGGGAAAATCTCCAGAAAATGCATCTGTAGGAGAAAAGAAATATTGATTCCGTGCTGTTGCCACTGTAAAAATGGAGAACGAACTTCAAATCCAGCCTGTCCTTAGTCCAGTAAAGCCAAAGGTTGATCCTGAAATAAGTGAACCAGTTGGGAAATAGCTGCCTCATCAAAGTGACAGAGTAAGCATTGCAAGTATAAATTGTAATCCTTCAAGATAAAGTAATTAAAATGCCTTCTATAAATAAAAAACTCTAGACTACCTAAGTTTAAAATTCTCAGATTTCTAACTGCTCAGTAAAAGACACTATTTTAAACAAATGTGTTTCAAAAGATCAGTGATATATATGAGTGTTTTAATTTCTTTTATTATTATTTTTAACAAGTCAATTTGGGTTATAACTAGATTTCTACTTATTAAAGGTAAAAAAGTGTAATGTCTAATTGTAAATGGAACAAAAGATTACTATAGAGTTTATAAATACAGCTTTTATATATTATTTTGAAATATGCCAGTATGTTTTCTTTAATTATAAAAATATATTTTATTGGTTAATTTATTTATGCCAACCCAGCCAAATATGGAGACAAATGATATTTTTACTATTAAACCAATTTATGTATAAATTTGTTTGCTTTATCTCTATGTTGCTGATAACTTATATTAACATCTAGAAAATTGTGGTGTAGTAAATCTAAGATTTCTTGCTGTAATATAAATTAATAACTCAGTGAGTAATAAATGTAAATATTTATATATTCATGCTTTCAAGCCAAGATGCTTAAGACTGGCTTATATATATAAAAGTTAAGTAAAAGAGAAGAGTGGTATCATTCTTTTCTTGTCAAAAAATCTGTCATGTGTCTAGGCCTGATCGCTCCTCAGACCGCTGTTTTAACAGCTATTGGCTGTCTGAAAGTAATAGTAAGGCACATGTGGAAGAATAGCAACCTTCCAATCATTACTAATGTATCTCTAATCTTAAGTGGGAGAAGGGTAACTATTTTTTTTATAATTGTAAAGTAACAGACCATCAATTTTGAATTTCTTAAATCGTTTGCCTAGTTCTTATTAGTTACAAATGTCATTTTAATTTGTTAAAAAAAAGAGAGAGAAAAAATCAAATATCTGGATTAAAATTCGCCACCATTTACTTTTATAGTACCTTGATAAAGAAAATTAAGAATATAAATGAGTGTTAGAATTATTATTTATTTGATATAGATTAAGATTCTTTATAACAATTAAAATGAAATAAAGTATATATGCATTTATTTGTGTGTTAAAATAATAATAATAATAATAATAATAATAATAATAATAATAATAATAATAATAATAATAATAATAATAATAATAATAATAATAATAATAATAATAATAATAATAATAATAATAATAATAATAATAATAATAATAATAATGCTTTTTTTCTTAAATACAAAATTGGTAATATTACTTATTACAAAGGTAGTGTTCATCTTACTCTATATATATTTAGTTATGCATACATTTGGGGGAAAGGTACTATCTCAGCAGTAGTGTTTTTACCTCTAGCATTTTGTGGTTAAGCTTTATATTGAAACACTTGGGCGTTTTATAGCCTATCAAATATGGTTATCTTAAAATTTCCCATTATTACTTATGAAACACAGGCTTAAGAAAATATCTTTACATATATAAGTTAATGCTTTTATGGGCAAATATATCAGTGTTGCTTAATAGAATGATCTGTGCCTATATGGCTTTTAATAATGAATATATGTCAAGTAATGCTGCATAAGCTGCCAGATGGATATTTTACCGATCCTAGCTGTGTTTTTGAGCTGACAAATGGTACTCTATGACGATAGGGATTCAAAGCCCAAGCTCCATTATTTCCTACACATGCCACACTGACCGTGAATGTGTTATCATAGGAAATTATATATATATTATTACTCAATAAAGGAGATTGGCCCATGTTTGCCAATGCCACTAATAATATAGTCGGCACAGGATTCAAACCCAGATGCCACTGTATGCTGTAATTAGATTCCTTGATCATGCCTGTAGGTAATGCTGTGTGGGATAGATAAACCATATTTACCATATAACTATTAATAATGAAGGGAACTAGAATTATGCTTTGGTCCATAACTCCTTCTGAGAATACTAAAAGTAAATATAATAATAAAAAATATACTTAGCTTTTCCTATGTATGTGAACACACACATAAATTTATTATATAGAAAATATATTAATTGATGTACTTATATAAAAATTTCTTCTTCTCTTGTATTTGTTCTTGATTCCACTTGAACAGATTACTTTCTGATATTATTTTAATAATTTTCAATTTGCTTCATTCCATATGCTAACTCATATCAGAATGTTTAACTTTTTAAAATTTTTACAACATATTAAAATTTGTAAAATATTATTAAAAATAATATTTTTTTTTATTTATTTAAAGTAATCTTAAATTATTATTTCTATTAATTAAAATAAAACCATTTTTCAATTAAAATAAATTATTAAATAAATACAATAATTACGTAGCGCTCAATGTAACAAAAGAAAAGACAATTTCTAGAGAATATCGTCTGTTAGTTTGTCTTTTGGTGGGAAGAAAGAACAGAAATGGTAAAAGGCAAATAGTGTAAATTTGCTGAGCTTATTTTGAAACCATTAATAAGTGAATAAATTACCACAAAATTTGTTATAAACATAAAATAACTTAGTGGTATCTAATTAAGATGGATCACTAAATTTAAAGATCTTTTCAAGTCGGTCGGCCAACTGAATCAAATCACCGTAGCGTTTCCAATATTACATTTTTGAAATGTCGGACTTCCCAGTTTGAAAGAATTAAATACAAGAATTTGGTATGTTTTGAAATATTTATTATTCTACAATTTGGAAAATTTAAATCATTGTTTTAATTACAGAAGTTTTATGAAAATGAAAATTTGTTTTTAAAAAAAAAAGAAAAAGTTTAAGTTAAAATAAAGTAAAGCGTTAAAGCTATCAAAATATTTAATATTTCCGTTTTTTAATTCTGATAAAATATAATATTGATTGATATTTAACTTTACAATGCCATTAATATTTGCTAATTAATTTGTTTAACACTTGGATCATAAACATTTTTCAAATAATTAATCAAAGTTTTTTTTTATAATTGTATCGTCTGTTTAAAAATGAATAAATTAATTGTTGTAATTGGTTATTCCTGGATTAACTCGTGGATAAATAAATACTTGCCTGGATAGATAAACTTGGAACACTTTTGATAGAGAGATGTAGGGATTAATAACTTTATGAAAAACATTTTCATTTAAATTCGTTATCCTGTTTTAAAATTGTTTATGTTTGAGAGCACCAAAGTAATCTAATTTGCTTTTAATAACTAATCAAAATGGATAGAATTGCATGTATGGAATTTAACTACAGCTATAGCTATTACCTCATATAATTATTATTCTACACATTGTACATGGATTCCACGGATCACATTAGGAGTTACAAAATGCTATACAATCCAATTTTGATACACATCTCTAAAATGCATGTATTTGAACTATAAAATGCTTTACATTTAGTTTTATCACACACACACCGTTAAATGTTATATGTTTGATAAATAATACATTTATTTAATTTTATCGTTATATGAACTCGCATATGAAGTTCATAAGTTATATTTGTTAGATTTAAATTAATAAAGGTTGAATAAAATATTTATTCAAAAGAATAGCGCTCGCGGAAAAAGCTTAAACAGTGCTTAATGAATTCATGAGACGTAGTAATCTTTGTGAGATATTTTGTGATTCTTTCCAGATTTATATTCCCATGCCAATATTATTTATATTATATTACACATGTTTATTTTAAGCGAGATAAGTAGTACATTAGCTGTCCTGATTATTGTAATATTTTACTAAGCAAGAACCCACATTTGCTAAAGTGTCAGCGTATTCTGAATAGTCAGAAGAAGTGAGGGGGATGATTTTGCACTTTAATGTGAAGTAAATTATAATGTTGTTCTTAGAATGTTAAAAGGCTTTAATCTGTGCTGGTGGTTAATCCGCAGATTATTTTAATTGCCATTTTTGTATTTTACACACATTCCTGCGCTGGTGGTTAATCCGCGGAATTGTGTGATTATACGTATGACTTTATGATAGTGTTAAATACGCAAAACGTTTAGTATTATTTCATTCCTACGTGTAGATGAATACATCCACAGGAATATGTTTGCTTCACAGATATAAGTTGGGCAAAGTATTTTAGTTAATCTGCCAAATCATCTTCTTCATTTGTAAGCATAATTTATCGGTTAGATTGATAAATGGTAGCAGGACATTCTATTCAAGTACTTCATGATAATTAACTGTTGGTTAATTATTATCTACCGGAGTGTAAGTTTACATTTTCATTTTAATTAATGATTACATTATAGCTAAATCATACAGACATCATATTATTTATTATATGATTATAAGTTTACAGTAGGAAGTTATTGAATCTGGAAATGACGTTCAATATTTCATAAGTTAATGCTGAATTTAATAATTGTCTCAATGTTCATTACATTAGATTGAATAAGGTATGATTAGGTTTTTTAAAACTATACCTATAAATGTATTGAAGAAAGTTAATGGAACCATCATTTAATTATTTATTTGTTTATTTATGTTTTATTTAAAATATTGAAATTAACTATTTATTGTTCATAAAGTTTGTAAATAAAAGTTGATTTATAATTAAACTTACTGTGCCGTTGCTATGTGTCATTCATAACATCAGAAATCATAAACTTTGGATAGAGCATACATTATAGAGCATACATTGAATTACATATTATTGTCTACATGATATAAGAATTTATTAATATTTTGAGAAAACATTAAGATGCTTTTCGTCTTTGGTAGTATATGATTGGTAAGGTACAATAAAATCCCATTTACCTTTTCCATCATTGTGGCTTTGCGTAGTTGATTCTAGTATAAAATACAAATTAATTATTAAACTTGTGAACAGATTTATTCAATAATGACATGATTAAATATATTTACTTAACATTTTTAAATTTTCATTCGTCAATACAATAAGAGTCTCAATGATATATTAAATTATAAAAGAACCCAATTATTCATGTTTATTAATTGCAAAGCTTTACCTGGACTAGCATCTGTATTAGAAATCATATAGATGAGTATAAAATTTCATAATTTCATATAATTCCACAAATTACGCTATCTTGTACATGGTCGGCCATAGGGTCGCATACCATAAAAATCGCAAATTGAGGTTTAAGAGTGATAAAATTGCACTTATAATTTGTTTAGTATGTTTTATAATAATACTATGATAGGTCTTCGCGGTATACCCTGGCTGCGATCAAATAAATTATAAAAAGTTAGGTTAATTCATTAATTTTGTCTGTAGTAAGTTGCCCCAGATGTTGATTGTGGTCTTTTGTGCATAAAATAAATAGTATGATATGCTTTTGGATACAGCTCTTAATAGCTGATAATGTGCAATGAGAGTTGATCAGTGACCAAGGTTACAATTCCTAGTGCACTTACGTGATGTAGTTGAGACCACGCACTTTACGGTCACCATTTATAGTGCTGCAACAAGTAAAGGCATGATGGGTAGTTGGAGGGGCGATGGAAGGTTGGTTACCACCTTTGTGAGCCATCAAGGTGGACGGCTCCGGGGATTTTGGTTACAATATATATATATTTCTGGCCTCTAACCTAATTTAACCAGGTATTGTGTTTACTCTTGACAATTGGCATATTAATTTTTATAGTGGCATATTTCTTGATCAAATATTATCAATATCAGCACAAACATTTGTTTTATGCTTACACACAGTACAATACTGATATTTACTATGTGTTGTAATTATTATTTCTGGTTAATTTATAATTATTGATTTTGATTCATAATTGTTGTTGTCATGAATGCTAGTATGACTTCATTGTAATGCATGCACACATCTAACACTAATGTTTAAATACTATTGAAATTATTATTTTTGTCCATAACTTCTGTTGTCATTAGTGATAGTATGACTTCATTGTAATGCTCACACACACCTAATATTGATGTTTATTATTGTAATTGTTATTTTTAGTTCATAACCTTGATTGTTATTATTGACAGGTAATTCTTTGTAAAAAATCATACATTTATCTTAGTGATATCTAAATACTGTACCTTTGTAAAGAACTGATAGTTGAATATTGTAATTCTTTGTAAAAATCATACATTTATCATAGTGATATCTAAATACTGTACCATTATTAATAACTGAGAATTAAATATTGTATTTATTATTTTTTGGTTTATATGTACGCCCATACATGGATCATAATAGGATCCAAATATTGTTATTATTATTTCTATCTTCTAATGAATTGTGTTAATAAATTATATATATCTATACATTTGTCATGTCATTCCCTGGTTCATCATATCCACTCAATTATGTCCACACTTAAATAAATCATATATGTATATACCCAAAACTTATGAAATATTTGAAATAATATTCTGAGCTGTATCAAAGTATTTGGTGAGTATCTTGGATTAAGTTAGTAATTCTGTGCATGACAGGCTAAGTTTGAATTGATAGAGTCCTTGTTTTACCCTGACAACTGGGACTGAAGAAAAACAATGACCATTACTAGCATCAGGAGCATTGGTTGGATAGTGAAGATTTTGGAGCACTGGCAAATAGGTTAAAGGTTAGTACTGTTCTGTGACTACCATATCCCGAACATGCTGGGTTTGAAATACTTTTGCTAGATCTCTTAATCTTGTTGGCTGATCACATGATTCTGACCACTACAATACATTAATAAACACTATAAATTAATTAATAATTCGTAAGCCACACATTCACTTCATTAATAAATTAATTTATAAGCATGAATAATAAGCATAATTATTATCATGGAGTAGCTAAAATATATAGCACAATAAATTATACTCACATCCTTCCATTTTAACTTAACTTTTATGTAATTAGAAGAGAATTGAAACTTAGAGTCTATGGTAGGTTCTGTTAAACAGTCCTGCATAAATTTCTTTAAAAGACTACAAAGTTCACACAATTTCCTTAAAAGATTATAAAGTTCAAGCAATTTCAATTTTTTCTTAATAATAATGATAGACATATAAAAACAAAGTAGATTAGAGTTATCAGCATATAAATACATTTTAAAATGATAGGGTTAATTTAATATTTACCTGAGTGGAAAAAATGAAGCAAATATACTTTTTGTATAAATTAGCCTGACATCCTTCCTAAAAGCTGTTTGGTAGCTAGAATTCCTACACTGAATTTTTTAAATAAAATAATGTTTAAAAATGTACACTTTGGAGTTTAACTGATTTGATTTCTGGAAAAGATTTAAAAATGCACTAAGAAGTGGTAGAAGCAGAGTGAATAGCAATGGCAGATAATGAATGAATGACTGAATGGATAACAATGACTATCACTTAAATACATTTCTTTTCCATCAATCAAGAGGTCACCTTATCCTCCAAAGGTTAGTTCCACTCTTTGCACTCAGTTAATCAAAGAACACATATTCAAAAAATATTTTTTTGAAAAAAAAAAAAATTTGATTTTCTAAATTAAATAAAACCAAATAAAACAAATAAAAAAATAATAATTTTTACACTAGTGAAATAAATGAATATTAATTAGCTAGTAAATAAAGTAATTGATAACACAATTTAGTTTGTCAAATAATTCACTAATCCAGATATCCATTAATCACTCAAAATATATTTACATTTGTTATTAGGGATATTTACTGTAATTTTAAATGTTTTATTGTAGAATGTAAAATTTTACACTGTAATTAAATATGAAAAATAAAATTAGAAGATGATATAGACATACATGCATACACATGTGCTGCTATATGAATACTAAATTATCCTGACTAAAATATGACTGATATGTCTGTGGGTTAAACATATTTCACTGATGAAATTACTTATACATAGATGGATGTGCCAATGACTAAACAGATCAGAAAAACATCTAAACAAATACCAACCACTATTTTACAAATAAATAAAGCAAATTTACATCAAGTTAACTTGCATATCAACAATTTCTGTAACCATCCCTCCCTTCTTGCATTAAATACTTCATCAAATATAATAATAATAAATTTTTATAAAAATTCCAAACTAACATTCATAAGCAACTCTCACATAAGGTTTTAGACTATTAACATAAATTTTCAAAATTTTAGCATTCACCTTTTTTGTTAAATTCAGTTATTCACCACTGACACAGTGTGATTTAATTACTTGTGCCCATTCAGGAAGTCACTATATATATATATATATATATATATACCCTATATATATATATATATATATACCCTTTATTCTTGTGTTTTGTGCCCATTCTGAGAGCATGGTTGTATCTGAATTATAATTTGATATTACTATCAATATCTGATACTTGTTTCAAATTTATTGAATTTTTTATAACTCAAATCAAATTGTAATACTATTTTTGTATTACTTTAAATAGATTACATAAGAATTATCATTCAATATCATAGCAATTAATTATTATTGTAAGTGGAATGTTATTTATCCACACAAAGATTTTTATTACATACAATTTATCCAATTTGTTTGCTAAAATCTTTCTAGCCTAGAAGACCATGCTAATAGTAAATCTGGTATCTATATGAATAAATATGAGTAAGCAACTGAATGATGAATTAATAAATATGCTTCAGAACAATTCAAAATCTTTCATCACATTTTATATACATAAACTAAAAATAAATAAACATTTAATGGCATGCTGATGGTTTTTTTATCTTTTATGGGCAAATATACTTGCTTAATTTAGAAAACAATAAAATTAAACTGCTAATTAAGATATGTATTTGGAGAAATTGATTTTTTCATATATGTTACTTAGAATTTATTTCTAGAATATTCCACCACTTTTTACCATCTTCATTAAAAGCAGAATCCTAAATATGAAAACTTTAATTAATTTATATAACATCATGCACATATTATTCATATCCATTTTCTTTTGAATAATTTTGTGTTTCTATTTTTTCTTTTGCATTATCAAAACTTTAGATTCAATCTTGTAACTTTTGGCAACTAACATCTTATAGTTTTAGTAGCTACCAGTGACAATTTTAGAAAGTTGAGATATCTTTTTTAGTTACTTCATTGATACTACTATATGAAGATAATAAACGTTTTTGAAGAATATACTATCATAATTCCTATTTATATGTTAGTTATTATTAGTATGTTTAAACATATCTTTGATGATAAAAATAGAAAGTATTTAAATGAATAATGAAAGATAATAACAGCTTTAAATAATAATATCAAGTATCTTCTAACGAATAGTGATTTGTGTTAGCAAGATATATTTTTGTAATATATAGTCATTTAAAAATAGTTTAATTACAGATTTAGTTTAAAAGTACATACAAAAAGTGAAGTGAATATTTATATACATTAGGGTGTTTGATGGCTTTGTAGCAATGTCAGGAACTTTAGAAGGGGACTGCTTTTAAACTAGACGTTAATTCTAGATCTATTTAGAATTGTAGTTATCTTGGTGCAAATTGCCACTAGTTACTGCGTTAAGCAATTATCCAATGTAATTCGATACATTATAAAAGTTATATTTTTCTTTTCAAGACTTTACTCATTTGTACATTCTATAAGACTTGAGAACATGGATAATTAAGTTAGGAAATTGATTCTGGTAGGAAAGTCTTTGATGTTTTAAACACTATATTCATAATTAAAGAAAAAAGATGATACAGATAGCCTTACATTAATATGAAATCTATTATTCCATAGTTTTTTTTTACATTTGTAAAAATTTTGGTTTCAATAACAAATCTTCACCCTAATTATGCTAAAAATTTAAACAAATATTAATTTTGGTAGATGTAGTTTATATATATATATTGTAACAGTCAGAAAATGTGTGACTCGTAAACATAGTGCAGAATTCGACCACCACACAGAACAGCAGCACCATCGAGGTAGCAAAGCCACCCGTGGTACTGAGTTCGAACATAGTTTATCGGTTCCACAATACAATCCATGAAACAACACATCTGATGTGACATTAGTAAATATTTCTTTAGGCACGGTGGTCAGGGATATGCAAGAGATTCATGATTTTATTTTCGAGTTAGCCAATAATCAAACTAATATTAATTAAACCTTCATATTTACATAATCGAGGAAATATTATATAGAATGGGTATCGAATAAATGAAACGTAACTGCAGACGTATAGTTTAAAATTATTTATTAACACATTTTAATAAGATCATTTACTAATAATATTTTATGGACTAACAGCTTCAGTAGCGGGATTTGCAACATGATTATATTTTAAAGAATACATTATTTATTTGTTTACAAAAGGAATTCATTTATTTGAGGGCGTAATCTAGCTACCTAAAATTCTCGGGTAAGTATTTCTAATGCATGCCTGGAGGGATTTATACCTTTGCAATGCAAGAGTCTAAAGTAAGGGTTATAAGAGTAATGGCAGACATATATTTATTTAATTAAAATATTTATTTATAACTAAGGGCAAACATTTCTTTGAGAGTGAATTATGAAGATAATGCAGAGGTGGAGTGATATATAGAATAATAAAACTAAGTAAAGGAACACATGGTACGCTTTAGAAAGGCGATATGGAATGGCAGTATATTGAAACTGCAATGCCGCGAATGAGTTTATAAGACTGTTGGGCTGGTCTCTGCCTCGGCCTGACGAAGTAAGGTGTCACATAAGCATAACCAGGGACAAGCGGTCCATGTCGCAATTTGCCGGCTGGCTGCATGACGGGTCAAATCCTACAGGAGCATTTATTATGTCCGCTTGTGTAGGACGACTGGGGTTAATTTCAACCCTGAAGAATCCGGAATATTTATGGCGGAATAGATCATCGCATCTTTAAAATGTAACACATGTATAAGTATAAACGATTATGATAAGATTTAAATAGATTTCTAATTCGGCCCTACATTATCAACATTTACTAAAGAACGTTGGTGACTCTCAAAGAAATGTAATTTTCTGGAATTATTCATGATGATTTAATAAATACAAAACATATATAAATTGGGAATTATTATAACTAATACGTCAGCCATTTGCGAAGTAGTAGACCCCTGCATTACAATAAATGATGCATTGAATGCGTGTCGATTTATATGAAAGTTAAGTTAGTTATGAAAGCAAATATTAATGAAAATTTGACACGCATTCATTGTTCCAAGTGATCATAGATTTAAACTTTGAAAATTGAGACAATTATGAGCATGCAATAATTAAATAATAACTATAGATAAAATGTAGATTTGAGAAATACGCACCCAAGAAAGATAGAGTGAGGTAAGCTAGATTATTAGAGAAATTTACACATTAAATTAATTATTCAATTTTAGTTATACAAATGATAGTTTTTACATTTTATAATTTAGATAAGTAATATGAAGAAGAGCTATAGCATATTATTAGAGTACTCTAGAGTTTGAACACAGACAGGTACCTGTTTTATAAGAAGTTTTCTGATTCCATTAGTTTAGCAGCAAAAAGTTCACGAGTGGCAATTCTTTCTTGTATTTAGATATTTCATTTACTTTCACAGCAGCAGCAGCTTTCTCATTTATTTCAGGCAGCAGATCTTCATGGTGAATTTATGATGGGGAATGGAAAGTTCGGCATCCGATAGGCCATCTCCCGATGGAGAATAATCTAGGTGCTTTACTCGGTCATACCTTAGCAGGAACAATTTATTTTTATGTTTTGGAGACTCTCAGTGATTGAGAGCAAAGCTAAAGTTGAAGTGAATGTCTCCAGCAAGTCTAAGATGGCCTCTTTTCTTATCTTGATCTCTCACATTTTTGTTAAGGTATTTTTAGGTTCTACTTAATCTGCCCTGAGGATAATCAATGCATTTTGTTGGTTTTAATTAAAAAAAAGCTGCCGTTCTATTGTTTACATTTTACATTTACTAATTACATTTTGGGGAATTTTTCTTTAATTAATCTATTATCTATCACTGACCGATGCTTTTAAATTTCAAAGACAAAAAGGGAACATAAGATTATTTTAACTTTTAATTAAATATTACATCAGATTTTTTTTTAGAATTATTATTAAACGAAATTTAAACAAAGCAATAAATACGAACTTTATAATCCAAAATAAATGATTAAAATTATACAAAATTATATAACTAAAAGAAATCTAAATTATATTATTTTATCCCTATTTATTGCCTTTAATTTGAGATCGAAATGTGTGCGTGTTTATGCTGAATTCTACATATATTTATACATTTTTAATATTGCTACACACACAATTCGATACCAAAAAGTTTAAATTTGGGTGGGATAGACCGGTCAGTGAGAGACGACAGAAAAAGGTGAAACTTAAGATTCGAATACGAATCTTACTGTTTCATTTCCCCGTACTTCCCGTGAACAATTAAGGAAGGACAAAAGGAGGCAAGAAAGAGAAAAAAATTTTTTTACATTACATAATTTAAATACTAAAACATTATTATTGTTTTTACAGATATATTGAAATATAGAAAGCAGAGATTACATGAAGCAACAAACAATTTATATACCCGGATCTAAAATTTATAGTTTAATTAAAATGGCCTAATTTGGCCGTGTCTGGTTAAAATCATAGTAATAATTAGTTAAACTGAATGTATATATATATATAAAATTCTTAGAATAGGATTAGTTAGTATAATATAAAAAAATTTTTTAAGAGTAATAGTAATTAAAACAATAATATATATAACAAACTTTCTATCTAAAACCCTATTTGACTAAAGTACATTCCATTCAACCAAGTTCATTATATCAAGTTCATTTTAATATTTTCATATACGTTTAATAACCATCCTAATAGTCTAATATTTTTACAACCCCAGGTCAGATGGATAATACCTACATGGTTTGAGATTACGGGCATTGTATGTCCCTTTTATGGTATCTCCATCTTTTAATAAATATGCATTTGGGCCACATGTGCGATCAATTATAAAGGGTCCCCGGTACAAAGGAAAGAACTTTTTATATACTCTTTTATCTCGGTTACTTTGTTGAGAGTTCCGTACCCAAACATAGTTCCCGACCTGGAAATGTTGGCTTCTCCGATCTGCTCATAATTTCCATTCTGCCCTTTCTGTAAGGCGGCGGTGTGCCTTGCATCTGTCAGTTTCAATATTGATTTCATGTTCATCCATGGGTAATGGCATTTTGATCAGTAATGAGTCCGCTTTACCAAAATGCAAACATGTTGGTGTCATGCCAGTGTCCATCTTCGTCTCTTCTTTAATGCTGAATTCCTTCTCCAGTTCTTGTGGGCCTTCATCAGCTGGAATAAGGTTTCTTTGCTCATCACACTGTCATATTTACTACTCTACCTGCTTGCCCTTCTACTATCATCGGTTTGTCTGATCTCTCTGACTTCCTTTCCTTTTCCATATCTTTAATCTCTTCTTCCTTTTTACTAGCTGGGGATATTCCAAAATGTTCCTTTATGGCTTCTAACTCTCTCCACATAATGTCTTTAAATTCCTGATATTCTCTAACTCTTATCTTTTCCTCTTCTTGTCTCTGTTTTGATTCTTCATCTCTTCTTTTTCTCATTTCCTCCTCATACATTTTCTTCATTTCTTGCATATTCTGTCTGAGTATTTCCTCAATGAACTTGAAATTAAAGTCCATTGATCCTCTGTATTGTTGCGGAGCTTCCCTTCGCTCGGGTGTCGACTCCAAAGCTTCAGATAAATCTACTTGCTGTATATCAATATTTTCTGATTCCATTTTTTTAATATGATTTATTTATTTTATACTACTAGCATTTGACTACTCCCCACCGGTATATTGGCCCTATAACACTCTTTCACTGCCCTCACCTACTCTACATTGCCCTATCTCTATATTGCTGCGTTTAACATATTTAACATATATATTATAGCGAACTACTGGTAACGCATATAATAAGCCACTGCTGTCTATGATATATATATTTGTACTTTAACAAAATATTTACTGTTAACATATATAACAAGCTTCTGCTGTCTATGCTATATATATAACGGTGCTTTAATAAAAAAAATTCAATGCTACTTGCTTTCTCATTTAGTGACTGATTACTTTTTTTTTTGACATATATACATATATAATATTTCATTAGATCCGAGTATTTTCGTTCCTTCTTAAATTACACACACATCCCTGCTTTCCTTAAATTTGTTATTATGCCTGCTGTCCTTTCATTTACTCGACCCACATTATTTCACTCGATTTATTTTTTTTTCATTATTTTTATCAAAACAAAATCGTATATATATAGATTAATTAGCTAACTCGAGTAACGAACGCTAAAAGAAATTTATATGCGTTATATTTTGCTCAGGGTATATATGGTTTTTTTTGTATCGAAAGCTCCACGTTGGAAAGCGCCAAACACTAAAAAAAAAATTTAACTATGTAACAGTCAGAAAACGTGTGACTCATAAACATAGTGCAGAATTCGACCACCACACAGAACAGCAGCACCATCGAGGTAGCGAAGCCACCCGTGGTACTGAGTTCAAACATAGTTTATCGGTTCCACAATACAATCCACGAAACAACGCATCTGATGCGACATTAGTAAATATTTCTTTAGGCACGGTGGTCAGGGATATGCAAGAGATTCATGATTTTATTTTCGAGTTAGCCAATAATCAAACTAATATTAATTAAACCTTCATATTTACATAATCGAGGAAATATTATATAGAATGGGTATCGAATAAATGAAACGTAACTGCAGACGTATAGTTTAAAATTATTTATTAATACATTTTAATAAGATCATTTACTAATAATATTTTATGGACTAACAGCTTCAGTAGCGGGATTTGCAACATGATTATATTTTAAAGAATACATTATTTATTTGTTTACAAAAGGAATTCATTTATTTGAGGGCGTAATCTAGCTACCTAAAATTCTCGGGTAAGTATTTCTAATGCATGCCTGGAGGGATTTATACCTTTGCAATGCAAGAGTCTAAAGTAAGGGTTATAAGAGTAACGGCAGACATATATTTATTTAATTAAAATATTTATTTATGACTAAGGGCAAACATTTTTTTGAGAGTGAATTATGAAGATAATGCACAGGCGGAGTGATATATAGAATAATAAAACTAAGTAAAGGAACACGTGGTACGCTTTAGAAAGGCGATATGGAATGGCAGTATATTGAAACTGCAATGCCGCGAATGAGTTTATAAGACTGTCGGGCTGGTCTCTGCCTCGGCCTGACGAAGTAAGGTGTCACATAAGCATAACCAGGGACAAGCGGTCCATGTTGCAATTTGCCGGCTGGCTGCATGACGAGTCAAATCCTATGGGAGCATTTATTATGTCAGCTTATGTAGGATGACTGGGGTTAATTTCAACCCTGAAGAATCCGGAATATTTTTCGGTGGAATAGATCATCGCATCTTTAAAATGTAACACATGTATAAGTATAAACGATTATGATAAGATTTAAATAGATTTCTAATTCGGCCCTACATTATCAACATTTACTAAAGAACGTTGGTGACTCTCAAAGAAATGTAATTTTCTGGAATTATTCATGATGATTTAATAAATACAAAACATATATAAATTGGGAATTATTATTACTAATACATCAGCCATTTGCGAAGTAGTAGACCCCTGCATTACAATAAATGATGCATTGAATGCGTGTCAATTTATATGAAAGTTAAGTTAGTTATGAAAGCAAATATTAATGAAAATTTGACATGCATTCATTGTTCCAAGCGATCATAGATTTAAACTTTGAAAATTGAGACAATTATGAGCATGCAATAATTAAATAATAACTATAGATAAAATGTAGATTTGAGAAATACGCACCCAAGAAAGATAGAGTGAGGTAAGCTAGATTATTAGAGAAATTTACACATTAAATTAATTATTCAATTTTAGTTATACAAATGATAGTTTTTACATTTTATAATTTAGATAAGTAATAAGAAGAAGTGCTATAGCATGTTATTAGAGTACTCTAGAGTTTGAACACAGACAGGTACCTGTTTTATAAGAAGTTTTTTGATCGCCATTAGTTTAGCAGAAAAAAGTTCACGAGTGGCAATTCTTTCTTGTATTTAGATATTTCATTTACTTTCACAGCAGCAGCAGCTTTCTCATTTATTTCAGGCAGCAGATCTTCATGGTGAATTTATGATGGGCAATGGAAAGTTCGGCATCCGATAGGCCATCTCCCGATGGAGAATAATCTAGGTGCTTTACTCGGTCATACCTTGGCAGGAACAATTTATTTTTATATTTTGGAGACTCTCAGTGATCGAGAGCAAAGCTAAAGTTGAAGTGAATGTCTCCAGCAAGTCTAAGATGGCCTCTTTTCTTATCTTGATCTCTCACATTTTTGTTAAGGTATTTTTAGGTTCTACTTAATCTGCCCTGAGGATAATCAATGCATTTTGTTGGTTTTAATTAAAGAAAGCTGCCGTTCTATTGTTTACATTTTACATTTACTAATTACATTTTGGGGAATTTTTTTTTAATTAATCTATTATCTATCACTGACCGATGCTTTTAAATTTCAAAGACAAAAAGGGAACATAAGATTATTTTAACTTTTAATTAAATATTACATCAGATTTTTTTTAGAATTATTATTAAACGAAATTTAAACAAAGCAATAAATACGAACTTTATAATCCAAAATAAATGATTAAAATTATACAAAATTATATAACTAAAAGAAATCTAAATTATATTATTTTATCCCTATTTATTGCCTTTAATTTGAGATCGAAATGTGTGCATGTTTATGATGAATTCTACATATATTTATACATTTTTAATATTGCTACACACACAATTCGATACCAAAAAGTTTAAATTTAGGCGGGATAGACCGGTCAGTGAGAGACGACAGAAAAAGGTGAAACTTAAGATTCGAATACGAATCTTACTGTTTCAATATATAAATATTGAGGTATTTTTTATAAATTATAAAAAGTTATTATTATCAACATAATATTCTAAAATAAGAATATGCTTATTATATTTATATATTGGATTATATTCATAATCTGACATTAAATATTGAATGACTTTAGAAAAAAAATTACAACTTCATTTAAATTTTTCAATTATATTCAGCTGTTAGTAATAACTCATAGCTTAGTATATAGGCAATACTTTGAGTAGTATTATTCTCCTGTTTTTTTAAGTGTTGCTCATCTGACCTGAGACAATACTAGCATGGGAATCAAACCTAAACTTTTAGATTCTTGAAAACTAAAATTTTTAAGGTAATAGTCTAACCAGCAGCTATTCTGCCAAAGGCAACTGTATTGTATTGACCCAATACCATGTCAAACTTTAAACATCATGAAAAAGTGCATCTAAAACTGGCCAAAGTAGAAAATCTATTAATTTTCTTATGTAAATATGAAATGATTGTGCCTGGAAGTTGTAACTAAAATATCCAATTCAATCCCAATTCTATTCAGAAAGCAAGTGAGGCCCTGTTCAGAGAAAGAACAAAAGCTCAAAGGTTTTCCAATTATTAAACCTTGCATTCCATTGGTAATGTAAAATGTTTTTCAGAAATAAACTTACTGATGAGACTGTAGAAGGGTTTCTCAAGCAATAAAAAGTTATATTGTAAATTATATGAAAAAAATAAAAGAATATAAAAAGAAAAATGTATAAACTTATGTGTGCATATTAATATGTCATAATATAGCAAGCAATCTCTCTACTTCATCTAATAAAAACCTTAGTTAACATCTAACAGTTGCTGCAATTTCTATTTCCCAAAAAAGGACAACTTTGCTATCTGATATCTCACTATCTAACATTTCTTTATTAGATATAATGACAACCACTTAAAATTTCCTTTAGAAGTAGAAGAATTGTGCTGGAGAATAAAAAGAATACTTGAGAGGCAACTAAAACACATGTTGAACATTTCCTATGATGAAAGGAAGTGATTAAATCTCTCAAAGTAGATAAATATATAATGATTCTCACTTCTGGAAAAGACAATACTACAGCTGTAATGGATATAATTTATTATGATGGCAAAGGCCAATACAAAAAAGTAGCAAATAATCTAATACTGAATACAGAAATAAAGTTACAAACTTTTCTCAGAAAGCAAAACAGTTATTTCAGTGATTCAGAAAAAAAATAAATTAACATTTTATGTCAGCAATATTTTTCATCTTTATGGTCAATGTAAAATTGACAAGGACTTATTTACATTAAGACTTGTCTTTTAAAGTTGTTAATCTTTTGTTTAGATTTGTAGAGGTCCCTACTATCACATCTAGGTGCTTAGTCTTTAGGTTATAGCGTTAATATATATTAATTAAGACTTATTGTAAGTTTCAAAAATTCACCTTGTCAAAATATCAAAATTTCTTACTAAAATTTTAGTCCTTCTGCATCCAAGATACAGCCCTTTAATAGGGATTTTAACATAAAAATTGAACGAACTGACATAATGTTTAAGATTTGATGTGGAAAATTTATTCACAAATGTATCATGTGATAAGACATTATCTATTGTAAAGGAAAGATTAAATAGTGATAATAGCTTACAAACCAGAACAATTCTTCCTATTGATAGCATAATGAAACTATTAACATTATGCATAACAAAAACATACTTTCAATACAACATAAAATTCTTTCAACAAAAGCAAGGAATGAATATAAACTCACTACTGTCACTCTTAATTAGCAATATTTACATGCAAGAACTTGAAACCACAATCTTAAATACTACTCTATATCCACTTAAAGTTTGATTTTAATTATGTTGATGATACATTTGTTGTATGACAACATGATGAAACACTACTGCAAACATACTGGACACACATCTTCAACATATGTTCTTCAATTAAATTTATAATAGAATCAAACCAACAACAAATGTTAGTATTTTAGATAGTTTTCTGACAAGACTTTCTTATGAGAAAATCAAGACTGCAATTTATAAAAAATCCACCCATATAGGAATACACCTGGCATATATATCCAATGACACCAGAAACATAAAACATGGAATTATACTATGACTATGGGATGGTGCAAAAATGTTTGTTCAGAAACCAATGGTTTGGAAAAATTCTACATAAAATAAACTCTTATAAAGAATGGCTATCCATTAGCTATCATTAAGAAAGCTTTAAATAGATAACAAAAAGTATCATTGAAAAAAAAACAATTATTGATACTAATGTAGCTATGCTACCAGAAATAGTAGAAAGACTAAAAAATTACAATTAATATAATATCAGAACAGCTTTCAAGAGCTATACCATATTATGAGGAAGTCTAATATCTACAGAGCCTAAACTTGAACTACAGAAAGTATGAACATTGATGAAACCAGCTACTCCATTGGAAAGTATTGGAAATACCACAAATTGATGATTAAAGAAAAAAAAAAATTCTAAAGTAGCAGATCATGTATGTACCAATGGACACATGTTCAATTGGGAAAATACAAATATGTTGCATAAAGAAAAGATACAGAAAAGAAAACTGGAAGAAACTGCTCATATAACTATGGAAAATACACTATAAGTCAATGTAGTGTGATTATACAAATGTTTAGATACCACTAATTAATATTGCTATTAAGAAAATATGGAATAATCAGGAGGTACCTCATAGATAAGGATATGAAATTTCTATCAACATTTCATTTTAGCAGAATAGACCATTTACTTAGAATATTATCTTAAGATTCAATATTTAAGAATCTAAGGGTTTAAATTTGATGACCAAACTAGTACTGTCACTACTCAGGTCATCAACATCTGATGAAGAGAATATAGTAATATCTCTTGAAATGTTGTGTATACACTAACCTATGCACTATTACTCACACTTGAATATAATTGAAAAATGTTAGTTTATCTAGAATATATTTTGGGATATAAATATATTATAAATAGTTTATGTTAATTGTCATGATTAAATTGATCAAAAACAAAGATACATTGAACTAATTAAATATTTGAGTGAGAATAATAACTATCACATTAAAGCAATTAAATGACTAATTAATTAGTTTCTTAAGAAAATATTTTATAAAGAGCTTAAATTAACAAATCACCTTTTTTTATTAGTTAAAAATAAATTTACTTCTGAAAAGGTATTTTTAAGAATCATTTTAAAATTGACACAATTACCAATTAGTACTAAATATAAATCTAAAATAAATTGGTATGGAAACTTTATCATCACAGCCATAAGGAGAGTGGAATAGATATGAATATGATTTAAAAACTTAATTTGCACTCTTTATTATGGAATATATTTTCTGTCATATATTTGAATACAAAATACTGTTTATGAAATTAAAAATAACCTTTATTAAATTTGAAAAATTATGATCATATATCACTAAGTCATGAACACACAAAAATAGTCTTGTTTTTTTTCTATTTGGTGATATCTAGTGGAAACTTTAGTAATCAACAGATTTTAAATGATAATGCTTAATGAATCCCTATTTAATACTGCCCATACAAATGTCCCTAGACTAATTTTTAGCTTATGGCTTTCATCAGTGAGGAACTTTTTTGGATTTTTTTGAACAGTGTACTTGGACCTTTGAATCTAATGGACATTTCCTCTAGAAGTTATTTTATATCTTTTTGTTATGTTGTAAAGCCACTAGCTCAAAAAAAAAAAAAATTTTTTTTAAGTCCAAGTGTATTTGCTTATATAGCTGTATAAATCTCAAACTAATTCAGTTCTATACATTATGTTGGTCTCATTTTTTATAATCTTAGCCATTTTTATTTTTTGTTCAAAAATAGCACTATACAGTTAAGATATCAGATGACTAATTGGTTATCACATTATTTTTCCTCACATTTGTGTATAACAACAGTTATACATAAGCATAAGAGGAGGTGGTCATGGCATGTTTATTGGCTTATTTTGCCATTTATTAGCATAATCTTTTATTTTCACCTTTTTATGCCATTTCAGATAGCATAAAAGTGCTGAGAATAAACAATTATGCTAATGATTAACAAGCTGTAATGTGGTGACTATCAGGTCATGTGATGTGTTAATGGTATAGTACAATTTGATCACATAATGAGTAAAATATACTGTTTCACAAGTAAAATGATTGACATTGCTGTGTTCGTGTGAAATGAATGTTACTTCTTTTTTTAGTTATTTTTATAGGTGTTTAATCTAAAAAAATATCAATATTCAGCTCTTTACTTTAATTTTTTTAATATTAATTTGTACAATCAGTACAAAACAGAAAAATAAAAAAACAAGTGAAGTCTAAAGCAAATTTCTGCCATCAAAATGAAATAAATGGTTTGCAAAAGTACAATATGATTTCTAGACAGAATTACTGTCTTAACCATGAGTTGAACTTAGCTATCTTCATATTATTTTGAAAACTGATAATATAAATTTATAGTGTGAACATGAGTAAAATTTTCTTGAATAATAAACTATTAAATTACAACCAATTTAACTATCATTAAAAGGATAGCGTTTAACGAATTTTTTATATATCTAATAATTGTTTTGATGATGTCGTGTTAATTATGCTAATCGTAAAAGTATTAATATTAGCATTTTTATGATTAGATTTTAAATTTGCCACTATCAGAAAAATCTATATAAAAAATCTTATATGGTAAAAAAAAAAAATCTAATAGAACTTATTATTTATTACACAACCTTTTTCATATTTAATCTCAAACTGATTTTTGTTGATATAATTATTCACAAAATCATGTTTTAAAATCATGGGCCATATAATAGTAAACATAATAAGTTCTTGTGTAAATATTCAGAACGTATATAATTTTATAAATAAAATATGAAAAAAAAAGTTTTATTTAAAGTAAATAGCTAAGTTTCAACTTTAATGAAATCAATATTTTCAATAAAAAAAAATTAAAATAATAAGAAGAGATTTTATTAATAAAAAATAATAAATTCTTAAAAAAACTCAAATCAAAATATTAAATGACAATGTTTGCATAATTGGATACTTTTTTATGATTATTTCTCTCAGCAATTGAAGTTCCAAGTTCCTGTTTAATCTAAATAATGTAGAAAAGTTTTCTGAAGCTTAGGATGTAGTTTTAATTAAATATCAAGATGCATGAATAAATAAAGTGTCTAACATAAAAAAACAACCACTGATTACGATAAAATTGATCACTTGGTTATCATCTTATAATGTCCTCTTGACAGAAAGCATAATATATAAAACTGAATAGTATAAAAAATTGCATTTATCAATGTGAATATAACTGAAACACAGGCTTATTATATATACACCTGTGTCTATATATGTAATATATAGGGTATATGAGCACAGACTTTCACACAACCCACCACTTTCCAGTCTATCTAATAACACTGATACACATAAGCATATATATGCTGAAAAGATAAATAATCATCAATATACGTATTTCATGCTAAACCAGCAATCATCAGTTGGTCCAGATTATCATCTCCCACGCATATATACTATAAGTGCTCAGATATATATTAAGATAGACAATCTTTATACTTTATTGAACAGGCTCCAACCTACTACACCCTCCAACTCTTCAACCGTCCATCCAATTGAAAATCTGAGGATGGAATGCTCGAAGGCCACTCTGAGGCTGAGATTCTTGTCACACCTATGTTGACCTAAGGTCAATATGAACTCTACACGTTCAGGACATAATCCATGAAATACATATGCAAGGATGGTCAGACATCTCTACAATGTAATAACTGAAACACAGGCTTATTATATATATATACCTGTGTCTATATATGTAATATATAGGGTATATGAGCACAGACTTTCACACAACCCACTCCTTTCCAGTCTATCTAATAACACTGATACACTTAAGCATATATATGCTGAAAAGATAAATAATCACCAATATACATATTTCATGCTAAACCAGCAATCATCAGTTGTTCCAGATTATCATCTTCCACACATATATACTATAAGTGCTCAGCTATATATTAAGATAGACAATCTTCATACTTTAACGGACAGGCTCCAACCTACTACACACTCCAACTCTTCACTCATCCATCCAATTGAAAATCTGATGATGGAATGCTCATATACCCTATATATTGCATATATAGACACAGGTGTATATAATAAGCCTGAGTTTCAGTTATTACATTGTAGAGATGTCTGCTCATCCTTGCACATGTATTTAATGGATTATGTCCTGTACATGTGGGGTTCAGAGTGACCTTAGGTCAACATGGGTTTGACAAGAATCTCGGCTTCAGGATGGCCTTCGAGCATTCCATCATTCAGATTTTCAATTGGATGGATGATTGAAGAGTTGGAGGGTGTAGTAGGTTGGTGCCTGTCCATTAAAGTATGAAGATTGTCTATCTTAATATATATCTGAGCACTTATAGTATATATGTGTGGGAGATGATAATCTGGACCAACTGATGATTGCTGGTTTAGCATGAAATGCGTATATTGGTGATTATTTATCTTTTCAGCATATATGTGTTTAAGTGTATCAGTGTTATTAGATAGACTGGAAAGTGGTGGGTTGTGTCAATGTGAATATAATAATTATATGTTTAAACTATTAAAATATAATCGAAACAAAGCCTCATTTGAATGAAATGAAAGAGATTACTGCTATCACGTGCTATTAAATATAATTTCGTCTTAATTTTTTTTTTTAAAAACCTCTTTACTATGTTAGATTATAATTACAGTTATAAGATTAAATGTAAAAAGTAATTTTTATAGTTATTCTTTCACAATTGGGATTTTTAGATTTAATTTAAACTAAAAATACGGGGGGGGGGGGTGTCTCCAGAAATTAATTAAGTCAATCCCTTGTTATAAAAAATAGGGATTGACTTAATTAATTTCTGGACATGTCTTGCTTCCATTTCACGTTAAATATAAAAAAAACAATTACGGTTAAAGAAACAATATTTTTTTTGTGCATGGTACAAAAAAAAAAAAAAAACATTCAATTAAAAAAATTTTTTAACTATAATATTTTTAACTTTTTGGTATTAGTAAACTAAATAAAAATGTAAAACTATATTGTATTTTAAATTGACTGGCCATTTATAATGGATGTATATCACTAGATACTTATTATGCAAGTTAATATGTATAACCATTATGTGCATATCCTATTTAAAATGTACAAATAATAATATATGTGTATATAAGTGATTAAATATATGAAATATTCTTTTAAGTAAAAAACGTTTGACATTTTTGCTTTTGATTGAAAATTATTATTTTTTAAAAAAAAATGCTTACCAAAAGTACATTGTAAATGAACATCACTTAATGTGTAACGTTTTAATTGAAATCAATTTCACATTTATAGTGTGTATATATATTACAAAATATTTTTGCAATTAGATATGTATTTTCTTTATGTATATATTATATTTATTACACATATATAATTTTTAGT
Source organism: Epiperipatus broadwayi (assembly GCA_028023455.1). Taxonomy (NCBI): domain Eukaryota; kingdom Metazoa; phylum Onychophora; class Udeonychophora; order Euonychophora; family Peripatidae; genus Epiperipatus; species Epiperipatus broadwayi. Next base: position 12,238,560 of record JAQFVV010006199.1, read on the forward strand.
TGAAAATTTTTTGACATTTTTTTTTTTAATTAGGAATTTTTTTTAAATGTTTACAAAACTATATTGTAAACATATTTAAATAAAGCTTACAATTGAAACTAAGAAAATCATGAGCATTTCTTAAAAACTTGAAATTCTAAAATCAAAATATTCCAGCATGCCCAATATCTAAGAAACTAAGACACCTATACAAAATAAAATTATATCCTATCACTTTGGTAGAGATTTTTTTAAAATGAACAAAATTTCAACAAATTATATTGAACTTAAACCTATTAAATTTCAATTTTAAAATGTTATAATTTTAAATTGAATATTCTCTTTACTGCCCTCCTGCAAATACATATTAAAGTTCTAAAAACAGTTTTTAACTTTGATATCAAAATATTCAATATTTTCTCACCCTTTACTCCATATCTAAGAAACTAGATGATCTATTGTAAAGATTTATGCTCCATATGAATTTGTCTGTTTTTATTACTTGCATACCCAATTTAAAGCAATTTTATTAAATTTAAGTCTATCAAACCTTGACTTTAAAATTTCATGATTACTTACAAATGATTCAAGAGTTTACAAATATATCAACAAATAAACAGATTTCCAACCTAAGTAAAAGCATTTAAAAATAAATAATTAACTATTTAATAGGCCACCATTTAAACATCATAATATAAAATTTACATAGAAAAATAAATGTAATAATTTACTAAAATCAGTATTTTACTACATCTGTATACTTAGTTCTCTCTTCTTTGAATCCAAGATATGGAAAATATATTTACAGAAAATGAAAAAAAAAAATATACTACAAAATTTACAAACTTATTTATATAAAAATATTATTCAGTAAAAGATTAAAACTGGTTAAGAAATCAAAGAATTGTTGACAACCACATTGCCAATAATTCCCTTTAGTGAATTCATTGAAGAAAAAAAGATGGATATTGAAAAAAGAACATTCACCTTGAATTTGTGTAAAAAAAATTTTATTAGCCCTATAAAAATTTTCAGAAAAATCAAAATACTCTCTCCCATCTTTCCCAATATGATTAGTGTTTACACTAGAAATAAATTGATTAATTTTCAACAGATTTTGCTATGAAAAAATTGACCATAAAAATAATTAATAACTAGATCATGATGTTTTTTCTCATTATGTTTTTGTCTGTAAAAAGATCAATGGTTACTATTATTCTTGTAGTTTTTATGTGTCTGTATATGTGAATATTATGCAGTTTTAACTGCATGCAATAGAAATAGAATATGATCCCATTAAAACTAAGGACACTACCAAAACAATATAAATTCTTATATATTTTACTTCAATTACTTGTAAAATATTTATATATAAAATATGAAAATAATAAAATATAATAATATTAATTGTAATAGAATAGTTAAATTATAATATACATCTGTTGAAAATACTCCTTTTGTATTTTCAGGAATGATAAAAAGTGTATAAAACCAATTTCTTCTCTTGATTATTGCTTCTCTCTGGTCCAAATAACTTCATTAGTTTAAATAAATTTTTGCTTTCCAAACTGACAGTTTATAAAGTCTTATTCTCAAAAATAATTTGAATATCACAAGAATATTATTAATTAATTAATTTTCTTTTATCTAATAAATAAATCTTTTAAAATGGTAGCTCATTTTAATCTCACTAGATAATTGCATGGCTTCCAATTTATCAATTTTTATTATTTGTTTGTCTAATTATTTTAATAGAATGGAATCAAATAGAAGATTTTTTTAAAAGGTTTATTATTTTGGATGTTACTTTATACAGAGCAAAAATGTTTATAATTAGAAAAAAAAAAACATTGACTGTTTTAAAGAGATTAATAATGGAAAAGGTAAATTAGAGAGTGAAATATATTTGTGAAAATGTGAAAAAAAGTATAAAAAAATTGTTTAATGTGAAAATTAAAAAGAGGAAATAGATTGAGTATGTTTCAAATATCTTAAAAATAACTAGGTACAATAAAAAAATGGAAAAAGAATGGGGCAAAATAGAATAAATTTTTACATAAGATCGGAGTACAGAATTTACCATTTAAAAATAATTTATGCTAATGCTGAAATTTATAATAACTATACAGAATTTTCCAATAATATATTTTTATTGGAAATCTACATTTTGTTTGTTATTAACTTTACTCCATTTTAGTAGTTAACATCATTATAAAACATTGCTTCCCTGGTAATTTTAGCAATAAAGTATCATAATTTTTTAATTTATTTCATAATTTGTCTTAAATATCATTTTGACACCTGCCTTTATTTTTTTGTATTGTTTCAGCATACTGACTACTACACTATTGTTGCACAAAACATGATAATAATGTGGGTCAAATTCAGATTTTAAAAAACCATCTCATACTTAAAAAAACAAATATATAATATGATTTCTTTATTTTTTCTGTAGTTATAAAGTAATATAATGTTTGTTAATATTTTGCATTTTTAACTTCATTATGTAAACTTATTCTGATGAGTTAATTAAAATACATTATTTTGTTTATTACCACATTCAATTAAAATACATTTTTAAATTCATCCCCCCTCCTTTCCTATAACCAAATTATTGTGACCAATAAAAAAGATCAAAGTACTTCATAAAGTTCCCTATAATATTTTATAATATGACAGATATTTTTTTAGTACTAACATTAAATAATATGGATTCTGTTGTATTATCCATAAAATTCTTAAGATATAAATCTTAGAATAAAATTCAAATAAAATCTTAAGAAGATTTACAAGCATATTATCTCTTATATTTAATTTGTATGTATATTGAATTTTTTCTTGTTATTTTGTCTGCAAGGATTAAAATTTTTAAATTAAAAATAATTATCATGCGTATTGAATGTGAGGAGTAGAGGAAGGTAGAATTATTAGTAAAGCTTTGTTTTACTTCACATATCTTTCAAAAAAATAAAGAACGTAAATTAATAATCTTTACATTTTTCATTAAAAGTCAGACCTGAAAAACTACATCAAAATTTTAAAAATATTAATGAATGTCAAAAATTTCAGAATTGTTTTTAAAAAATATCTGTTATTTCATTCTAAACTAAGAATAATCTTTGACTAATAAATCAGTTTGTGATATCTTAGCAGACAATTTAGTGCTGTAAAAAGTAGAAAATGAAGTGTTAATGATTATAAGTGAACGAATGTTTTAAATATTCAGATATTAACTTATAATCTATATATATTTCTTAATGTTGTGAAAGCTTTTAGATTAATATATATTTTTGCTAATTCATAATCAATTATTTTACTAAAATTATTTTAATCAATTCTAATGCAGTCTGGATTTATACATTATATTGTATTTATATGTTGGACTATTTTCATCATCTAATATTAAATATTGAATGTTTTTAAAAATATTTAACTTAATTTAAAGTTTCCAATTACATCAACTGTCAGTAACAGCACAGACTTTAGTATATGTACAATATTTATAATGATATATTATTCTCTTCTCCAGAATTGAACCTACACTTTCAATTTTTTGGATATTGAATAAGATAATGCTCTAACCAACTGAGCCATAAGGCAGCACTCAGTAGACATTTCATCTTCTAATCTATGAGTTTTCTCCTGATTTCTCCACTTTTTATTAAGAGTAAAGATAATTAATGGATTCCAGACATTATGTATACTAGGTTGATTTATGGAATTATTTGCTTCTCACATGATAATGGAAAATAACCACATAAACCAATCTAGTGTGAGTATACATAATATCTGGAAAAAAATAATTAACTTTATTCCTAATAAATAGTGGAAATATAAGTAGAAATTTCATAGATAAGTATATAAAATTTGTATTGATTAATTATCTTTGGCAGGATGATAGTTAATTAAAGTGTTGACTTAAAATTCAATATTCAAGAATCTAAAGGTGCAGGTGTGATCCCTATGCTAGTACTGTTACTTGTCAGATCAGCAACACCAGAAGTAGATGGGAGAATAATATTGCTGTGTATATACTGATCTGTGCGCTATTACTAAGAGTTAAATGTAGTAGGGAAATTTAATTAAATTTAAATTTGTCTAAAGACATTGAATATTTAATATTTGATTATGAAAATAGTCTAACATATAAATACAATTAAAATGTCACCATCACAAACATTCATGCAAACATATATATAACAATAGTGTATATATTTTTATAATAAAAAAAATATCTGATGTTTTTTTAAAATTCTGTTTTCTTTTTATTGTTTTATATATATATAATAAATGCAAATAAAATGTTCAATAAAAGATGATACAAGTATAGAAAAAGTTTCAATAATTTTAAAAAATTTATAAAATATACATCAATGGATTTTATTCTAACCCTTAGAGAGATAAGATTTTCTTAGCACATTGTTGCAATAGAATACATATGATAGTAAATATAAGTAATAACCCTTACTGTTCAATGAATTATATAAAATAATATTTAACTCTAGCATTAATAAAAATTACTGATAGATAGAGAATTAAAAAGAGTCAAATAAATAATAATTATAAATTAAATTTACCATATATAAAAATGATAAAATTAAAAATAAAAGATAAAAATGATTTGAATGCCTTCTCTTGTAATAGTATTTATCATAAAAAAGAAACCTTGTTTAGAGCTCATTAGCATGCTCTTAATTTTACACACACACACACACACTTATATATATATATATGAATACACAAAACTTGTTTTCTATATGACTATTATAAAAATAAAATACACACCAACATTTTGACTATTTTATAATATAGTCTGTTTTAAGGACGCTCAACATCTTTTCTACTATAAACAATCTCCTCATATTATAACCATAATTATCCATATTTTTCTTCAAAACTTTATTACTACAAAAGTCAATTGGAATATTCATAAATATATTACCCTTTTGATTAGGTCCAATTGAATTCATTTAGTCAATCTTAAAAAAAAATTAAATTAAGGATATATTTTAATTGGTATGACTACTGTGTAATGTTAACAGTTTTTAAAAGTTTTGTTAAAGTAAAAAAGAGAACATGAAATGCATAAAACTATACTAATATGTTAAAGTAGTCAAGTAAAGCTAAATAATTTAAATTTTGTATGGTTGGAAAAACTGGACATAGTAAAATAGTACATTAATAAATCTTTTTAAATAAGTGTTAAAAGCTACATTTTAAATAACTTAAAATTAAATAAACTAGTGTATTGTGATTATTTATTTAAAATGTAATATTTTGTAGGGACAGGTGTGTTTAGTTTGATAGTATCAAAATTATTATTCTAAATTATATTATTTAAATTATTATTCTTTAATTTAATATTTTTTGTAATCAATATTTCTGTTATCATACATAAATTAAAAAATTGATACACATTGAGTTTTTGAAAAGTCATGTGTCATGTAAATATTCATACTTGTGTGCTTACAAGTTTTTTTCTAATAAGTTCCAAAATTGCTTTAGAATTGTACTGTAAAATTGAAACATTTATTTGTCTATCACAATATAAAAATTAGTTGTTATAAAATATTTAATTAGTTTTTTTAAAACAAATGTAGTTAATAAAGTTAGATTTTTAAAAAAAATAGAGACAGTAAAAATGAAGGTGGGATAAACTGTTATAATATTATTTTTAAAATATTATTTTAGATTATTTAGTTGGTTTAAATAAAAATGTGAAATTAATTTAGAATTGAATAATGTGATAATTAATATTTTGTTGGTAAGTAATCATTTTTATTTTTGAAAATTAATTGTGTAAGATAATACTAATATGTAAATTAGATCATTAGATAAAGTTCTAAATTGCCAATCAAATCATCAATTTATTTTGCTATAAAAGTAGATGTCATTTTTCTGGGGTGATAAAATTGTACAATAATCAATTCAATTCTGTGTTTTAATAAGTCAATTCTGCGTTTTAAAATAACTCTCAAAATAAGTTATTATTTTAAAATATTAAAGTATTGTATAATTTATTAATTGGAATTAATTTTAAAAAAGAGAGTATTAAAAAATTATAAGTTTATCAAAATTAAATTTATGCACTGTTGAAACAGCTAAAATTCCCTATCAAATAGTCTATTGAAATTTAATTTAGCTTCACAGTAACTATGGAATTCATACCAAAAATAATTGTATACCTGTGGAAAGAAAGGATGGAGATACAGACATTAAGTGAAAATATATTTCTAAAATTATTAATGGAGGAAAATATAATATTGGTTATATTAATATCTCAGACATTATTGAAAGAATCAGACAAAAAGTTTGTGAGAAATTAAATATAAATGCATTTTATTGTGAGAAAAGATAGCTGTATCTGAAAAAAGACAAGTAATATAGTAAAACTGTAATTTTCAATATTTGAAAATATATCATTTTTTAAAGGAATTGCAGTATATGTTTTTAAAGGAAATATTCTTTTAATAATTTATTCTGAACTTTTATTTAAAATGATGGAGAAATAAAAATTGTTATTACTGCAAATATATTTTACATGACAAGTTGTCATTATTAAAAAAAGACTGCATTTATTTAATAGTATAAAAAAACCAATATTGGAAAATTATCTGGAAAAGAAATACCTGGGTAATTAAAATTATCCTGACAAAATACTTTATGCTGACTTTATTAAATTATTAAATGCAAATTTCCATGGAACAAAAATGCACAATTTCCAAATAAGTACACCTGAACTAATATAGCTGTAATAGATGCATCAGAAACCCAATACAAGATCTTATAAAACAGAAAAAAAACTTTGAGAATTATTTTTAACTTTTTAAATTAATATTATTTTTAATAATCATTATCCTGAAAGATATAGACAAAGGACTATAATTTTTATAAACTTTCAAGCCAGGATTAATGATTATTTTCATAAATAACTTCCGATTTAAAAGTCAACTTTTCATTTTTCATTTTCATCACTTTTTTATCATTTGTAAATGCATTTTGTGTCAGGAGAGAGGAGTTTTGTTCTCAAGTGTTAGACAGTAGTTGTTATAGCAATGTGTGGTGGGGGAGTAAGCATTTATTAGGACTTATAATGGAAATATCAGAAGAAAAAATAACATTTTTTTTTAAATTACTTGATAATGGATTGGAGTTTTACATAAATATGGTTTTAATTATTTTTATGTACTAATAATATTATTAATTTTATATTATTGTAGGCAGGAAAATTACATACAAAATATTTACTAACATAGTATAATAATTATCATAAAGAATACTTAATTTTCTGTAAAGTTTTATAATTTTTTTTTTAGTATGGTAGTTTTTGCTGAGTAAATGCTAATATTATGTAATTTTTTTTTCTCATGTGTCATAGCATCAGCCGGGAAGCGAACCCGCTATCCCAGGACAACTGCTTATAAAGCAGCTGTTGCTGACCTCTCGACTACCAATGCTTGACCAATATTATGTGATTTTTATGAAATGTGCACTAGAAAACATCTAAAAGTGTACAACTAGCAATTGTCACTATGGGTGAAATTTATAAAAATATTAATTTTTACATGATGTATTTATTTTTATTTTTATTTAGATTGCTTGGAATATTTTATAGTATTATATTTTTCATATGAACCTATGAGTATATGTGCATGAATTAAACACACATAGAACTTATTATTTTATTGTTCTTAAAATATGAGCTAGATTTTAAAAAAAAAAGATATGCATACTTTTCTTTTATATTACTAATGTAATATGATTCAATGATAAATAATTTATATGACTCTTTAGTAAAGGAACCCTATTATTTTAAAAATGTTTAAAGTATTGATTTAATGCATTGAGACAAAATCATTTGTATTTCTATTGATGAATTTTGAAAGTGAAATAACCTTTTCTTGTTGAATAAGTTGTTTGTGAATCTTATTTATTGTTTTAGGAATATGTTTAATAATTTTGGTGATGTAGATTGATAAATCTAAAATTAAATTTTAAAGTGGTAGTGACCTTGGGAGTATGAAAAGAAACCAAAGGAATGCTGAGATGTAGGATTTATGGGGAATAGAAAGTAATTTTATTATTTTATTATGCAGATACAGATAACAAAGCCCTGTAACTTGTATATTTCCATGGGCAGTGTTTTTCTTAGTAATGAGTATTAATGTTTCAAAGAGATAAATAAATAGCTTGGACATTATTTTATAATGAATATTATTAGACAGAGAAATCATGCATCTTTTTTATATGCATTGTTGCCATGTTCATTATCTTATATGTTTATACTCTTGAGTTAATACTCTAGTTAATTCTTCACACCTATGCATTAAAATGATATCATAATTTCTAAAGTTATTGAATCATTCAGAACTGTATTTTGAAGGAGAATAATAAATAATTTTGGGAATTGTAGAATCATTATTTTGGAAGAAGATAAGATAGGTTTTTCTTGCTTTGGGTTATGTTGAGATCAAATACAAATGAGATTGAAAGTAAACTTAAACTATAAGGATAAAGAATCATAAATATTTCCATATTTTATTTAATTATTTTAAAGAAAAATATATAAGTGATAATAAAATTATTCATGAGATTTTTTTATAATAATTTTTGAATATTTTATCATACATATAATTCATATTTTTAGAAAAATAATACATCCAGAGAAACAACATAAAATACAACAATAACATATTTTGTGAATATAATTTTATGTTTAGAGCACGCATAAAAACACACATAGGATATTATTATTAGAGTAATATCAAGCAAGGTTTATAAAAAATCTGTTAATCATATTATTTTATTTAAGTCCACTTATTTAGTAATGAACCAAAATAAATATATATTTTTTAAATAATGTCAGCACTATCATAGTAAAACTTGTTTAATTAATTGAGTACAAAATCTATGGACATGTACTGAAATAAGTGCTACTTCTGTAGTTTAGTTTATGTTTTCATAATTTGTGTATGCTTATGAAAAACATATAATATAGTTCAATTGGTAGATAATGTATTTTAAGCTATAATTGTATCCATTATTATTATTATTATTATTATTATTATTATTATTATTATTATTATTATTATTATTATTATTATTATTATTATTATTATTATTATTATTATTATTATTATTATTATTATTATTATTATTATTATTATTATTATTATTATTATTATTATTATTATTATTATTATTATTATTATTATTATTATTATTATTATTATTATTATTATTATTATTATTATTATTATTATTATTATTATTATTATTATTATTATTATTATTATTATTATTATTATTATTATTATTATTATTATGTTTCAAAAGGCCTTTATTGTCTCAAAAGAATTACAAATTTTGCATTTACATAGTTCATCTA